>JAODKM010000001.1:34050808-34075945 GCA_026780845.1 Petrocephalus sullivani
AAACAAAGTGACAGTTGGCGGTAGAGCATTCTGCTACAAGGCCCCCATATTGTGGAATAGTTTGCCAGCTTTTGTTCGGGTCTCGTCTGAAGACCTATTACTTCAGTTTAGCTTACCAAACATAACACAAGGTAATTATGGATGCTACTGTTGCTGTACATGCCATGTCTTGTCAATTACGCCTGTCCATCAGCATGTCATTGTGGGTTCTGACCATCCATGTCATTTGCCTTCCCACATGCCCGGATGGTGCCCAATCCCAAGAATGGGGTGACATTGTGGAGATGGACTACGACCTTGAAAATCATCGGGGCGACCTTCAAGGGCCGGTAGCAATTGGTAATAAATGATGTGATATCAGTTTACCACCTTATGGTTACGTGGTTACGTGTACTCCTAAGCAACATACTTAATCCACATACCTGCTGGTAAGATATCCAGAGGTTTACAATATATAGGATGTAAAAGTCACATTGTGTGGGTTTAATAGTGACACTGGTTCTCTTATTACTGTCTTTGTTTTGTATGTGTCTTTGCACAGTTCATTTCTGTCTGAGAGAGTAAGCACTTACCTGCGATGAGTACAGTCCCTGTGCCGTTTCCACTTTTGATAGGAACAGGCTTTGTCCTAATGCACTCACAGATGTACAATATGTTTCTGTCAGGCTTAGTGTGTGACAGGGTGAACGTAGTGCGTCGCTTGCCATCCTGCCACACTAAGCAGTGTGAGGATGTCTTCCTATTGGCCGAGCAGCTCCAGTTGCTGTCACTTGTCTTCAACAGCTTAATTTGCAGTTCCAGGGCCGCGGTGTCCTCGATTTTGCATTCGCAGGTAATGTTGGCTGTGCCATTGGGACTGACCTCTTGCAGCAATGGCTGTGTCACCTGCAACTCTGTAGAAAACAAATGTCCACCGCACAAGAAGCCCTTTACTCTTTTACAATTGACTTCAGTAATTTATCGCGCCATCTTCCATAATAGCTTACCAAGTACAGAACTCTACAGATGCTACTCGCTTTATGATGGTTTAACTTATGATATTTTAAATACCATGGGGTGATGGTGCATATTCAGCAGTGAATTTGTATCTGTTCCCAGGCTAGCGATGTGCCGTATGATACTTGCAAGGGGTGCCGGGGGGTGGCAGTGTTCGAGCGGCCACGCTTCTAGTCCCTACAGTGATAGTGATTGTAAAAATACAGTGTTTAACATTGTATCGTGCAGTGCTATTTTCTGTGTAACCAGATTGATTCACATTTACTTTTCAATTACTAGAATTTGGTTAGTCACATGATTATTTATTTGTTTGTTTATTCAGTGTTACATTATTCACTTATGTATTCGCTTATTTATCTGTCATATTATTTTCATATTCGCATTAAGTATGAGATGACATAACCACATCCTAAGTCAGGGAGCATATGTAGTGACATTTTATGAAAAGCAGCTGTGTTTATCACTTGATACAATTGGCTATACTACAGGAGCGGATCATTTTAATAGCAATAATATTATTCAGGTACAATATTTTACAAAGTACATTTATAATGGAAGTATTTTATTACATATTTTATTACTTACGCACGGTGGCAGTAAAAAGTTTGGGTATACCTGCTTGAAGCCATAATTATAAACACCTTAAACTGTATACATTTGCCTATTAACAAGAGTGGAAGTCAGTCTGGTGACTTGGTGATCCTTAACAATTTATTGGCAGAATCAACTAACGTGTCTATCATAACATGCTATAAAGGCATTCTATTATCTTAGTATTAAGGCAGCAAAATTATGAGCCTAAACAGAAAAAGTGAAGGATTATCCAGTTTTCAGAACTCTGATTTTTCATCCAAGTCGTGTTGGATGATTTCCTGCTGCAACTGAGTGCCTTTTGTTTGTCAAGCAGTTTTCAAGGAAAATGGTTGTGTTTGGATGGTGGTTTAAGGATTCTACAGTGGCCGAGCAGTTTTGAATGTTTGATTTTCGTAAGCCCTGCATTGGTACTTCTTATGTTTTTTTATATATTGTAAAGGTTTGTCATCATTTTACAGTATTTTAAAGAAAATTAGCTTTAGGATTTTTTAAATAATTAGTTCAAAATGTTTTTGCTGACCGTATTGAGCATTTATCTATAAATAGTATGTTATGGAGGGATTACATTCAGTCCACATAATTCTCTGACTGACAAGGGAGATTTGTTCATGTCAAACCCATGCAGTCTTTCTGCCCTTCAGTTACATTGCAGGTTTTTTTTTAACTTACTTTTGAACTCACAAAGAGATTAATCTTCCACAATGGCTCGCATAAGGTTTTAAGATGCTGGATAATTTACTATTCACATCATCACAGTAGTTAACATAGTCTTGCAAGTTATAACCAGTAACTATGAGCTGAGAATTAGCTGACAATAAAGAATTATTCATAAATGAAAAGCAGTATGCAGAAATATCTTACCATTTTCTGAACCCAGGGCCAGTGGAAGTAACAACAGAACGATCACAGCTGTCATTTTAGACTGAGCGCAAATCACACTGGCTGGTGTGTGAGAGGTAGGAAGACTCTGTACGCGCCTGTTCCTCCCCTTTTGTTGTCTTTAAATTTCATTCGCCTGTACTGCTCGCTGTAGAAACGGCAGGAAATGGTACCAAAGTTTTCGTTTTTCGTGTTTTTTTAGGTTATCTCCTTCCCTGACCACAGAATCAGTTATGTCTTTCATGTTACTTTCCCAAGACCCACTTGACGGATTCCCCATCCGAAATCTCCGGAGCATAAATCCGGTCAGCAACTGAGTAGATGACGTGGGCTTATTCTTTTCATGAGTTTGATTTTTCTCAGAAGTAACACATTTTCAGTTGATCAAGGGTACAGAGGAAACAAGTTAGTTCACAAAGCAGACAGGCCAAAGAAAGTGTGGGCATTGTCACTAACGAGGTTCAAATAGCACTCAGGGTACTCAAGGTAGAAGGTGAAGCTGTATGGAAACTTCATTTTCTTTGCTTTCAAATGTCTTTTATGAGAAATTACTTTCCATTTCAACAAAAAGCAGAAGGTTACAAACGGGATATTTTGTGTCATCAAACCCCTTACAATACTGATTTGAGATATTTCAATGAGGTGTTCAGCGCGGTTTTTTTCCGGAAGGCAAAATCAGTAACTTTTATGGTCGGTCTTAATAGGAGCTGCGTCATCCATTTTGTGAGCGGCACTCTGGCCATCCCACATCCTGTTTTGGAAAGTATTTTCTGGGCCCTGAACAACAAAATGAGTGCACCAGTGACCGCAAAACTGATAAAAACTTACAATGTGAAAAAAAATTGTTTTGAAATTCTCAAGCACAGCATCCTGTATTTTAGCTGTGTCATAAATTTTGCCCTTTTTGACTTTTTGCATTTCTTTTACTTGATCTGTATCAGTCATAAAGGAAGAAGTTAAATTACATTTATTTATTTAGCATACACTTTCTTCGAAAGCGATGTACAACTGAGAAGGCCAGGTTAGCCTGTTCCTGGAGTGTAAGACCCCAGCGGTGACTTTTCACTTTTACTGGCCAAGGAATTTGAATCCAGAGAGTCAGGCACCGCCCCTAACCACACACAGACACAAAAGAATACCATTATTAATATAATTATAAGATCCAATGAACTCATATAGATCAGGTTCTGACATCATTATTACAGAGAATAGATCTGTCATAATAAGCAACTATTACGCTCAGCCCCGCCCTTCGTGTTTTGTCCCCTGTTTTGCCCTCTGGCGGGGCTTGATTTGCCGCACCTGACCCTCGTTGTGTTTGCCCAGTGTAACTTGCTCCGCTTGTTTCCCCTGACCAGCTGCCTCTTGTTTGACCCTTAATGTGCTGCCCTATTTTAGTCTGCCCTAGTCCAGTCTCCCCTGTCGGTCTTTGTCTATGCATTGTCTGCTAGCGCTCCCGCTTACTCCTATTGTCTACCCTGTATACCCCGAATAAATGCCCTTGGAAGGGCTAAACCCTGCAGCCTGCAACTATGGGTCGTTCCTCCCGCCGTAAGCGTGACAGCAACAAACAATAGCAACAAAATTGAACTACAGGGTAAATTTTTTATTGCATTTTGTGAAACACATTTCAAAGAAACTGGGACAATATGACAATGATATCTTTCAACTACAGATTTATTTTGTGAAGAAGCGTCCATGTATAAGGGAGGTCATTAGGTTAAAATTCCAAAGCAATACATTTCTGTAATTTGTTGTGGTTTCATAATATTGGATATTAACATGGCTAATTAACACACAGCCCATGAAATCCAAAACAAATTTAGGGTATTCCTCAAACACCTCATATAAGCTGAACATAACGCCAGTTATATTTTAACACAATGGCACACTGACACCTGCTGGCAATGGGAGATCAAACGCTGAAATATTGTCTGAAAATGTGCACATCAAAATCGAAAAAAAAAACCCGAAATAACACACATTCTAAATAAAATTACAGACTCAAGTGCACAGGATCCTTGAAAGTTAATAATTATATGTAACAAAATATGTTATTTATAAAATATTGCTTGTGTATTACAAGAATTAATATACCACAACAAAGCCATGTAAAAAGTCTTGTAAGAAATCCCACTACTAAATACTGAATGTCAAAAAATACATTCCTTAATTCTGACTGTTATAGTTTTTTCCCTAATTGTATTATTCCTTTGTTTGAAAGGTTATATCTGTTGATGTTGCACCATCAAACTTCACATTGTGAAGTACACAGTTAAAATAACATATAATGTTAACTTAAAAAGTCATGCAATGTCATACATTCTCAGTGGTAGATTTTCATATGAAATTCTTGTAGCCAACTTTGTAGTCCAGCTTTTTCGAGGTGATGGGAGGCACGCCAGCAGCCTTCCGCCTGTGGTTCATGTTGATGATCTGGGATTATAACGGAGATGTGGCATTAGGTTAAAACTTGGGGATCGCAGCAAAGCTGGGCTATGTGGGCATATAAGGAAGACAAAACCCATAGTGATTTTAGGCTTTAAAGCATGCATTCCTTTCGTTACTTGACTATATGTTCAATAACCGATAGACGGATTATTTTATGATATAAGTGCTAAATGACTGTTTAGCACCAATGTGCATGCATTTCTGTGTCTAGCATGCAAAGACTTACATTACTAATGACTGCAATGATGATGATGTTGATGACGATGTATGCAAATAGTATTAATGGTAGCACATACGCTTCCTTTGAGGCGTCCTCTGGATCGACGATTTTCTCTGCTTGTGTCGGACAGTCAAGTTCTTCTGCAGAAAACAATGAGACGGAACTGTTATGGAAAATATATTGGCTGCTACAGTACTGTGCATGTTGTATTGTGCATATAGCGCAGCTAAGTTCTTAGGGTTAGAGTCTAAAATCACTTGATGGAATTATTCAGTGGGAAAAAAGACTATTATGATCGATCATGCAGGCTATTATTTCCGCTCTAAATGAGGTGTAGATGTGATGTAGCTGGTACGTTGCGGGCTGGGGGTATCCCTTCTCAAAAAGAAGCCGGTAATCACTTAACCACAAGTGTTCACTGCCGTCAGTGGTTTCCTTGCTTGTGTCAGAGCCGATAACTAACAAAATTCTCAACTTTTTCATGAAAACAAGACTATGACGATTGTCTCAATGAGTAGGATATTTCCTAAAAAACGATACTGCCAAAAAAGAATCATTTTGGTATGCGGAGCCTGAGAGCACCGACATATTAAAGGTTGTTCTAATTGCAAACCAGAAATGCTGTCCTCTGTGGTAAAGGGAAGGCTTAGGAACTAAAGGTAATGAACCAAGTTGTATTTTTCTAAACTTATACATATTATCTTCTTACATGTCATCATTACTGGAAAATGAAAAGCAATCAGGTGAACAGGATAAGCAGAAAAGAGGGTTGAGATGTTTACCTTGGATGTAGACTACAGTTCCATTCCCAGTCTGGAAAAGGTAGGGTGGCGGGAACAGCACTTCCAGGGCACAGAAGTACAGGTCCGTGTCGGCACCCTTCAGGCCAGTCACAGTGAGGTCTACGCCGTTTGCCGAAATCTCGCCCCTACATTTCACCTTGCCCGGGGTCTCGAAGTTGGACTGACTGGTGTTGAAAGAGGAGGCACAGATCTCCTGCTTCTCATACAGGCCGCGGTACAAAGCCAGGCGTAGCTCCTCCGTCCCGTCCGGCAGCTGGTAGGAACAGCGCAGCATGGCCTCACCTCCATTGCCCACAGTCCTGTAGGTCTGGAAGACGCGCAGGGCTAAGGGGAGACATGGGTCTGTGAGCTGAGGAAATGAGGCAAGCTTTTCAGGCTTTTAGTCTAAACACTTCCTGAGCATAGGTGGGAAGAACATGCCCATGAACATTTTTCTAGCAACAGTTGAGTTCTGGTGTTTAGCTGAAAGTCGAAGTGAATAGAATTCAAATGAAATGTGGACAAACAGACAGAACAGACCAACAACTAACAAAAAAAAAAAAATGTCCCATGATCTAAGTTTTTGCAAGTCAACTTTGGGTAATCATGTCACAAGTTTAAGTATTGAATGAATGATGACCATAATATACAGAGAGGTGCTGGTCTGAAAAGTTACTTACCGCTGTCTGCTTGAGGCCAAAGGCTGATGAGTGCAATTAACAAGGTAATCATTGCAGTTATCATTGCATTAATAGTGTCTTTTAACACTAACTCTGTCGTTTTATACCAGTGAGTGTTTTGGAAAGCCGTATGACATCAGCGTCTTTGCAGGAAGCCTTGAGATGCCGGTAATGCTTAACAAAGATCCTACACATAGGCTGACTTTCTTTCTGAACCGCATGGAAAATGCACGATGTGCGAAACAAAGAGCGGCTACGGCATCGCTATTGTTACTGTAGCACGTCATGCAAAATATGCAGATTCTGAGGTTTTTGTTGGAAGTAGTTTTAGCCTTAATACAATTCTTCTGTGCAGCTTGTTTCTGCGAACCAGTAATTACAAAAAACTTTGAATTTTCCTTTAGCCTGAATTCCTTCCCCTTTGCAGTTTCCACTGCCACCTGCTTGCATCAGCTCCAGTCCAGAGAGCCGTGCGAGACATTGATGTAGCACTGGTTATTACGCATTGACTTATTAGACATTGTTGTATATTAGTACATTTCTAACCATTTCTATGAAAATATTCTGTGCAAGTCTGGCAGTGAAATGATAATCTATTGCCTATCCACAATCCATGTTTTCCCCGTCTGCCGTATTCCCTGAGGTTTATTCATTCTTCTCATGCTTTGTGTAATGCAGTCTGTGGATGTGGATTTTTCAGGCTAAGTGGACTGAATTATAGATGCGTGATTCTCTTCCTATGGGGTCACAGTGGTTCATTCAGCGGAGGAAGCTCACCTCTGCTCTGTGCCTGTGCAGTCTGCCCACTTTCCCTCTGTTCACTCCCTCATTTTCCTCAGTGCTCTTTGAGTTTCTCCTGTAGTCCAAAGACATGCAGTTAGGCCAATTTACCTGTAGCTTATGATTTTATGTGCAAGCATATGCTCTGTAATACACTGTTATGTTATCCAGGGTACCTACCAGCCTTGTGCTCTCCCCCCCACGCCCCACAACCATGACAAGGAAATGCAATTAGTAGATGAATGAATGAATGAATGAATGAATGATAATAATATTGCTTTCACAACAGCTTGATGGTTTGGCTGCATTTTAACTGGTTGCTGAATGTAACAAAACCAATTCCTCCCATTAATGGCTTCCATGACCTTTGTTCCAACGTCATCATTTTCAGATCTGCAGAAACACTTGCAGCACACACGCATATCTCGAACAAACTATTCAAACACTCCTATTGCAAGTTTAGGGGAAATTTTACTATTGAGTTGATTCATTGCGAGATT
Organism: Petrocephalus sullivani; assembly: GCA_026780845.1. Taxonomy (NCBI): domain Eukaryota; kingdom Metazoa; phylum Chordata; class Actinopteri; order Osteoglossiformes; family Mormyridae; genus Petrocephalus; species Petrocephalus sullivani. The sequence goes on from JAODKM010000001.1 coordinate 34,058,691, forward strand.
CAGGCTCAATCTCAATATTCAAGTCTAGACTGAAAAAAACATTAGTTTTTTAGCCAAGCTAATAAAGACTCAAGTTCTAGCTCTAGCTAACCGCTCACTCCTAGTTAGGCCTACAGTGTGAGTTGCAGAGCTTTGTGGCGATCGGTGCCATTGGCTTTGGATGAACTGTGCTGTCAGTGCTGTCACTCTGCTCGTTAATAATAGTTTATCATTAAGAGTTAGACATTGTGGTCATGAACTATTCCTCGAAATCCCACATATACATGTACTGGGCAACAGTCTTAAGTAGTCAAAGAAATGTGTATTTAAATGATCTTGATGTTGACGTGAAACTGTGATTATTACGTCTGTTAAAGTGTATCAGTTTAATCATTTCAAAACCGCTCAGAAAGTCATTCCAGTACTTGCAGTAACCATCCAATACACCCATGCATTTATTGACCATGAGTATACCATATTTGGCTACCATATCAATATTTTAACTAATTAAATTAATTTAAATTACCTGGAGTTGAAGCTTCATGGTTTTATGTATCAGAACATAATACAACATCAGCTGGTCCTTAGCAGGTCTTAAAATTGGGTAAATACAACCTCAGATGAACAACAACACATGACATGATAAGGAGTGTCATTATTTATTTAACAAAAACTAAGCCAAAACGCAGGAGCAATGTGTGAGAAATTCAGTACGCCATAGGGATTAAGAGAGCAAGTCACAGCCAGTTGCTGCTAATCAAATGCACTCAACTGATTGATCATTAGCAAGCGTGAGCACCATTATATAAGTGCCAAGTGTTGGCACTCTGGTATGTGTGAACACCTCACAAACACCTCATACCTACTGTCAAGCAGAACGGTGGAGGGCTGATGATGTGGGCTTGTTCTGCAGCCTCAGGACCTGGGCCCCTTGCAGTAACTGAGTCAACCACAGACTCTTCTGTGTACCAGTGTACCGTCGTCAGATGTGAGGCCATCTGTCCGAGAGCTAAAGCTCCCCGAAAGTGGGTCATGCAACAGGACAACAGTCTCCAGCACACCAGCAAATCTACAAGAGAATGGCTGAAACAGAAAAGAATCATGGTGTTGCAGTGGCCCTGTCAAAGTCCAGACCTCAGCCCCATGGAAACGCTGTGGTGGGACCTTAAGAGAGCGATGCATAAATGAATGCCTGCGAACCTCAATGAACTGAAGCAACAGTGATGGATACAGATGGATACAGAAAACTGTTGGACCTACTTAAAGTAATTGCTGCTGAAGGTTTTTCTACATTCATGGGGTGTACTTACTTTTTCATACATGGCTTCCCTATTTTGTTAAATAAATAATGACAAGGTGGAATCTGTCATGTGTTGGTTTATGCCTGAGGTTAGATTTAAATAATTTTAGAACCTAGTAAGGACTAGTACAGAAGAAATTGCTATATTTTGTGATTGTTCATTTGTTTATATTCAAATGTTAAATTGTTTTATGAGTAGATATATCCTTACTACTAATTTTCTTTGACCGTCTCCTTTATGGTATGTTTTCCGTAATGACATATTAAGTAGACTCTGGTTCAGTGATACACTTAGAGAATCTAACAACATGTTGTTTTTCACTGCGATCAATTGATTGACAAAAGCTAAGCTTTCGCAAAGTGCTGCTCCTGTGACAGGATGTTCCACTAACCGTTGTAGAGAACTACAAACCACACGTTTGCAGTTTCTTCCCCACTGCAGGCTGCTAGTCCAAATGTGTGAGTCGGCTTTTGAAAAATCTGCATTTTTAGCCCAGACTCCTTTTACGTCTTGTCTTATTAGATTGTATGGCCAGTGGCAGTAGCATAAACTTTGGCCACATGGTCACTTTGTTGTCCCCTTTCACTGCCCATATTCTTTCCTTGTACTAAAACTGAAATGCATTTTGTGTTTGTGCCAATATGTATTTCTGTGCACAATTTTTCTCTATGTAATTCTTTGCTTGACCTGTTATTTTATGTGAAACACATGTCCTAGCTGAACAATCAAAGATCACCAGAACTGGAATCAATGACAACAGGATGCGAATTCGGCAAATCATCTGAAATTCTCAACATGGTAGTAAATTGCTGCTTCAAATAACTTTTGCTGCCAAGAATTTTCGTTGAAACTAAACCATATAACTAAATATCCACTGAAGTACAATGCAGTGAAGTACGCTATGTGTGGAATTATTAGGCAAGTCTGTATCTTATTTGCATCTTCTCTCCCGAACAATATTTTCAGTCCAGACAAATCTCTAATTAAGAATGAGCTATTTAAAAGCAGAGCATGTTCAGAATTGGTTTGAGTATTTTTTGTCTGGGGAGAAACAGGAAGACAAAGAGAGTTTCCTGTGCAGACTTAAGCAAATTGGTATTATTATTAAAATTGGCTGAATAAGGACCTTGCAGAGAGCAGAAAAAAACAAAATAGTAAAATGCTATTCAGAGTCAGAGGGAAAATTGCTAAGCCTTTAAAACCTGATTACTGTACAATCGAGGGTTTGGTGGCCAATAGCCAGAGTAGAGAGAAGAAGCATGTAGAGGGAAGGAGGCACATTAACCGCCAAGTATATGTGTCACATTAATGGGGAGACGTTCAGAAGCACTTCAGAATCAAATGCCATAATTTTTCTGCAAACTGAGCAGAATCTCTGGAAGTACTAGGTGCAGTGTGATACATAACAATGCTAAGGTCACAAAGGCTGAAACACGTCCTCTACTCAATAAGGGGCACAAGCTAAAGCATTAAGAATGGGCATGGACACATCTGAAGATTGATGTTACAGAGGTTTTGTGGACAGAGGAGATGAGAATGATGGAGCAGGTGGATGGGTCGGTGGTTGGACACCTGCTTGGTGGAAGAGTGATGCTGTGGGCTGCAGTTATCAGTGATGAGCCTGTCGAACCTTTCAGACTTCCGAATGGTATGAAAATTAACCACGAGATCTACTGCCAATTTCTTCAAACACTGACACAGGAAGCAGTCAGCAGCTTTTGAAAAGGTTATTATATTCATGCAGGACATCCTCCTTCCCATGACACCCAACAAAGTATTTCATGTATTGTAAAAGAAATGCTAGAAAGGTGATTGAATTATTACTTAGCCCCCATTGAGAGCTACTGGGCCTTACTAAAGTATGATCTTTACCAAGGTAGCAAGCAGTACACTTCTCAGAGCAGTGTCCTGGAGGCAGTCCTAGCTGCCTTACCTAATATAGGACATGATCAAATTAAAAACCTGACTGGTTCAATGGACAACAGGCTCGTGATGGTCATTGAGAAGAAAGGTGGCTATACAGCCACTAAACTTGGTAAAGTGGGCTGCTGAGGATGACTGATTGTCCTTCCATGAGTGGATAAAACTGTGTTTTATTATTATTATTTACAACAGAAAAATCCACTTAGTTTCTGATTGCCGAATAATTGTGCACATGAAAGTCTAATATAACATTTTCTCTCTAAATAAATTTACTTGGAGTAAAAGAAAACTAATTTCATTTTTATCTTAAAAAATTTTTAGTCAACCCAACTTTTGCTAAAAAATATCTCCAGGAATAGTACTTGCCTGATAATTCTGCACACAGTGTATAATGCAAGTCATAGTAATATTTATAAACATTCATGCTATGGGATGGCCAGCAAATTTACTTTCTGTCGGGCCTGGCTTCACGCGGGAGCAGGATGGGCCTGGCACCCCCAATCACCTCAATATAGTTTTTGTTTAATATGTAACCCTGTTACCGAGAGCTGGAGCCGGGCCTGCTTTCTGTGATGTGTAACATTTAGAAGATTAAATACGGTTAGTTGCAAATTAGTGTTTTCTGATAAACTCAAAATCCTGTTTTCTCACAGATTGCAGCTTCATGCTCGTCGAGCCGTCTGCATCATAACTTTCTTCATCATCCTTTTGATACATCGGCATGTTGGGGTTAGCATAAGGAATTTTTAGGGAGTTTTTAGGAGTTTCATGAAATCTGCAGACAAGACAGAAAGGCTAGAAGATGACACAAAAAGTTCTGCGATGTGGAAGGGATTTCAGCAAAATCATAATAAATGAAACTAAACAAAATACAGGGGTGTAGAAAACCTCAGATCGGAGACGCACTGGATGGGCTGGTAAATTACCTGAAATATGAACTTCTTCGCATGCATTGAGCAGTCAATAGGAATGGTTGAAACCACAGACATGTTCTGCTGATTAGATGTGCAGAATTGTTCATCATGTACCCACTTGGACCTCCTTGTGTGCTGATGTGGCAGGAAAGCTGCCCACGCACTTTGCTGCTGTGACTAAAACGTGACTCTGCCTTACGGTCATCTCATGACGTCAGTGCCTTCGGTGTAAAGCTAAAGCTAGTCAACCATCGTGACTTACATGCAATAAGTGAACAGTTTTGTTACAACACGGTTTCCTTTCCATGGCTTTTCTGTTTTACAACCATCTCCAAATCCTCTTAGTGTACCTGCGCGGCTCATGCTCATAACACTTGCTCCTGAAAATGTCTCTGGTTTCCAGCACTGCATTTTGTAGTAACTTATTTGTAAGAATTCAGCATGTACATATGTAATAGAAAATTAGTTATCGACTATCAGTAAATTAACTTGTGATAAAAATGATCCAATAATCCTGAGGTCAATTTTTGTTATTTTAGAAATTATAAGTACAGTAGTTTGTATTATTAGAATTGTTACTACCATATAAAATGAAAGCAGGCAATTTTTTTAATCTGTTGCAACAACTGTGAAAAGTTGATTTTCCTTAAATCTTTTACCATTTGTTTTGCTTCTATAAGAATAGCAAAACCCCCATAGTTGGTGCTTATCCAGGTTTTACTAAAGAAACCGTCGTTTATCCACATCATGAGACATGGACATGTTACTTCACAGGTTACTGCCAATGTTACTCCATCTCTCCATCATTCCATCTTGCAGCTTCTTGTCCTGGAGAAGAATGCAGACGCAGATGATGTTACAGGGGAAAAGCTTGGGAGATGTCACAGATAACAGATAAACATACTAAATTTTAAAATGTGAGAAATGTAATAATATGTCAGTATTAATGTGTAAAATGTACAGCAATTGTGTTACATGACAGCCCACCAGGAATCGCTGTGTACCAGCTAGTATATTTTCCCTGGCTCCAAAATAGACAACCAGGAAGACAACCACGTTGATGTCACTGTAAATTCATTCATGCTGAAGTGTGGTGTGATGCTTTGTCCCCATGTCTGGAAGGTTGTTGGATCAAATCCTGTAGCCATCAGAGTCATATCACTGTTGGTCTCTAAAGTGAGGCCCTGAACCCCAGCTGCTCCAGGGACACTGGCTGACCTTGGTCTCTGATGCTCACTTTTGACTAAAACTTCTGCTAAGTAACTGACAATAAATGTCTTGTGCCGGCCTGTTTCAGGGAGGAGATGCTTCCACCTGAACTGGTGACCCCAGCCCCCTCTTGACCATCCACCATATAAATCCCACCCCTTCAAGGGTATTGGCCAGCATCCTAATTTCCTATATATCTTCCACCCCGCCAGGGGTATTTGCTTGCCTCCTCATCTCCTATACAGCATAAATCCCACCCCACCAGGGGTATTTGCCTGCATCCTCATCTCCTATATAAATCCCACCCCGCCAGGGGTATTTGCCTGCATCCTCATCCCCTATATATCTCCCACCCCGCCAGGGGTATTTGCCTGCATCCTCATCCCCTATATAAATCCCACCCCACCAGGGGTATTTGCCTGCATCCTCATCCCCTATATATCTCCCACCCCGCCAGGGGTATTTGCCTGCATCCTCATCTCCTATACAGCATAAATCCCACCCCACCAGGGGTATTTGCCTGCATTCTCATCTCCTATACAGCATAAATCCCACCCCACCAGGGGTATTTGCCTGCATTCTCTTCCCCTATATAAATCCCACCCCACCAGGGGTATTTGCCTGTATTTTCATCCCCTATATAAATCCCACCCCACCGGGGGTATTTGCCTGCATCCTCATCTCCTATACAGCATAAATCCCACCCCATCAGGGGTATTTGACTGCATCCTCATCACCTATACAGCATAAATCCCACCCCGCCAGGGGTACTTGCCTGCATTTTCATCCCCTATATAAATCCCACCCCGCTAGGGGTATTTGCCTGCATCCTCATCTCCTATACAGCATAAATCCCACCCCGCCAGGGGTACTTGCCTGCATTTTCATCCCCTATATAAATCCCACCCCGCTAGGGGTATTTGCCTGCATCCTCATCTCCTATACAGCATAAATCCCACCCCGCCAGGGGTACTTGTCTGCATTTTCATCCCCTATATAAATCCCACCCTGCTAGGGGTATTTGCCTGCATCCTCATCTCCTATACAGCATAAATCCCACCCCGCCAGGGGTATTTGCCTGCATCCTCATCCCCTATATAAATCCCACCCCACTAGGGGTATTTGCCTGCATTCTCATCCCCTATATAAATCTCACTTCGCCAGGGGTATTTGCCTGCATCCTCATCGCCTATAGATTTATACAGTAGATTTTAGACACTAATGGGCAATATTAAACTAAATGGGCAATATTCTGCAAAGCTATATAATAAAAATATATGACCATATGTAATTATTTACTATTTTATTTTATGCCAATAATGTGATTTGTTCTCACTCTGCATTGGTTCTGAATGATCTCTTTAATTTATGATTCTATTTTTTTACTTTTTGTTCTCATTTGTGAATCATTAAATCTATATGCAATGTGCCTGAATCTCAGAACTTGTTACAGAATGAATATGTTCCAATAGTCTTTTTAAATTGATAAAACAGACATTTGCTCTGGAAACAGATACTTTTGGTTGTAAATTGAAAAACATCTCTTTTGAGGCCACTTGAATGAAATGCTCAATTCTAATATAAGTATATATTTTGAGGGACATTCTTACAGTTGGTATGTGACCATATATGGTAATATGCTGCACCTTTAAAAATATCTCTGGTGGTTGTAATCTGCAGATCAGAGGTATATATTATGCTGAGGCATCTAACAAAACGGCTGTGGTTAAATGCTGGCCTGCCCTTTCCGTCACTGATAACACTTCACATAGAGCGGAGCGAGTGATTGGGTGGAAGTTTCCTAATACTGCTGACATAAATGCCATGTTAAGTACAATTCGGTCAGTGGCTTAGTAATAATAATGATGTTATTATTATTATTATTATTATTATTATTATTATTATCTTCGCTTTGGTCGCTGAGTGCTTGTTTAGTGCTTTTAATCGGCTGCTGAGTCTATATACAAAGTTTGATTGTTGTAGCTTTAAAACCATTGGATTCATATGGAGGGATGGAGGGATGAATGAAAGAATAAAAAGGTGAAAGAGATGAGCGTTATCAATATGAAAATCAAATTAAAGGGAGGTAATTAGAGGGATGAAGGAAGGTGAAATGGATGAAAGTTGGTTGAAAGCTTTTGAGCTGCACACTGGATGTCTTTGGTTTATTTATTTGGAGGGTTATGCCGAAGATTGACTAAATGTGAGCCACTCGAAAAATTCTGTCTATCGGAAAAATTTTATGAAAAGAGTTTCTAGGTGAAAAACTGTAGGAAGAGGTAGGTACCAAATTTTTGGGTAGAAGAAAAAATTAAAAAATTATAATAATATGTGAGAGAACACAGTACTGCTATGTTATTAACAACAAAAATAAATAATGACAGTAATAACAGAATGATGCAACTTTAATTCAGCCCACTTTATATTCAGGTTATAAGGGGAATTCTAATATATTAAAAATCTACAGTCAATTTTACAGCTGACATTTTTCGTCAAAATGATTTCGTTATAAATGCACTGTATCTAAATGCACGAAGCATTAGATAGAAATGTGAAATCCGTAGAATGCCTATGCAACTATACTTGCATAAAAGGCTATTAAAGATTATTGTATCATTATAGCAGTACATTGATTCATGCTAACGAGTGGAACTGTTCACTGGTTGGTGTTGCTGACACTGGGATACCTGAGATGTTGAAAATCTGAATGCTGGGGACCAATATGGTGTTCATAATTAGATTATCAGTAAATGCAGGCAAATGGGTACAGTGTTGGAAAGAACTGGAGGAGACCTTCAGTATGTTAGGATAAGGGTGCTGACTGCCAGGCTCTGGAGCTGATACAAGCAGGAACAAAGCAGCAGGGTTTTTTTTCAGCGGTTATAAGTGCGGAAAGGGTGTGCCTGGTGTTCTGTGCTTTGCTGCCTTTTGTTCATCTAACTTCTGGTACAGTAAGATAACCAGCATTGTGGACAAAGTAACGACAGGGGGAGCCCATGTTACATTTGGTCTTTGGGGCCCCCAATTTCCAGCTTCTACCTATTTTATGAAACATTTGCGCTCTCATGTATTATTTAAGTGTTCTTCTGACAGATGCCATTTAAAAGAAGCAATCATATTATTACAATTGTAAATGATAGCCTTTATTCGTAATTGATATGTAAGTATTATCCAGATGAGAATATGACATTTTGTTACTAGCTTTTTTTTTTCTTTGACTGAAGCAGCCATATCTTTTCTAACCCTAACTTTGTGACACAGTAAGGAGATGGCAAAAATGAAATTTCACTGATTCATTTATTGTTTCTTTGATTCATTTGCTATTTTGTTTACCATTTCGTTGTGTCTCTTACTGTTTCTGTTTTTCATTGTTGCTTATCTAGGTTTTACTAAAGAAACCATAGTTTTTCCATATCAGGAGACATGGACATGTTACTCCATCTCTCCATCATGCATCTTTTCATTGTTTCAGTGTTGAATTTACAGTTTCATTATTTTGTTTCCTGTTTGTCTGATTCATTTACTGTTTCATTGATCACTGATTCATTGATTAATTTACTGAATTGTTGTTTCATTCATTGTTTTATCGATTTATTGTTGTATTCATTGATTAATTGATTCTTTATTGGGTTTATTTATTGATTCATTCATTGATTTATTAATTGATTAATTGATTCTTTAATGGGTTTATTTATTGATTCATTTGTTGATTTATTAATTGAGTCAATGATTTTTTAATGGATTCATTTGTTGATTCATTCATTTATGTTTTCAATGATTGATTTATTCATTGAGTTTTTTTTGCTAACTTGGCACCCCCTACTACGAACTTGGTGCCCCCCTTGCCTAGCCAGCAACGCCAACTGGTAACTTGCCTTCCCCTTTGCTAAGTTGGTGCCCCTCCATTGCTAATATGTTTGCAGCTGCACATGCTGCATAGTTTATAGTTAAGCCATTAACTAAGCCATTAAAATATATATGTAAATGTTACATTTTCAATGTAGGAGCCAAAAACTGATTGTTACAAGAAGTATGGTAATTGGCCACGCCCCCAATGTGTAACGTCCATTTCTCGCATGGGCCTGGCCCATTAGGGTGGCCCTTCAAGACCAACCCACAGAAATAATTTCATTCACAAAATGCGTTTTCAACTAAATAAATTTATTTGTGTACAAAATGTATTTCCTAAGTGAAGTAAAGCCATTTTGTGCAAAATGACTTTCTTTAATTCACAAAAGCAGATACATTCAGCTTTCTGTCCAAATGCATGGTCCTGATGTCACCTCTGTGCACAAAATTAAACATTCTTTTTATTTCTGTGTGTGATGGAAAGTCAAGTCTTTATGCTTTTGTGGACAAAATGTAACTAGAGACTAACTCTCTTGCCAAAATGTAGCAAGACTTTACTTGTGTCATTAAATAATGCTTTTTGTGGCACAGAATTTATTTTGTGCATTAAAACAAGCACTTGACACTTGGCGCCCAATATATTTCTGTGGCATGAATGTGGTACTAAATAATCAGCCTGGTTTTATGTCTGCTCGCTGCTCTAGGGGGTCTGGGTGACGCTATCATATGGAAAAATAAGCTTTTTCTTAAAAATGAAGCAGCACAAAACAGCACAAACGTAACACTAACCTAACACTGGATTTTTATTTATGCTGACTGTAACGGGTCAGCTTCACAAAGCTTAAAAGTATTGGGACACCCCTCCAAATTATTGAATACAGCTGTTCCGATCACTTCCATGGCCACAGGTGTATAAAATTTCTCTTAATCTTAATGCTTCAGCATACGAAGCCTATTGGACAATTTCATGCTCCAAACTTTGTGGGAACAGATTGGGGATGGTCCCTTTCTGTTCCAACATGACTGTACACCAGTGCACAAAGCAAGGTCTATAGACATGGATGAGCCTGTTTGGTGTGGAGGAACTTGACTGGCCAGCTCAGAGCCCTGACTTCAACCCGATAGAACACCTTTGGGATGAATTAGAGCCGAGACTGCGAGCCAGAACTTCTCATCCAACATCAGGACCTGACCTCACAAATGCTCTCCTGGATGAATGGGCAAAAATTCCCATAAATACACTCCTAAACCTTGCAGAAAGCCTTCCCAGAAGAGTTGAAGCTGTTATAGCAGCAAAGGGTGGCCAACTCCATATTAAAGCCTATGTATTAATAATGGGATGTCATTAAAGTTCATGTGTGTCTAAAGGCAGGCATCCCACTACAATATAGTATACATAATTACCATTTTTGACCAGGAGATGGCAGCACTACTTTTTTAATAATTTAGCTCAAGGATAAGTCCTCCCGCATTGAGTTGTCAGGCCCAGGCAAACTCCTACATCACTTTCATGCATCAGCGTGGCATTCAGGTGACTGGAGTATTTTTTATTAATATTAATACTATCTAATACTTTATTTGATTAAGGTTTCCTTTGTTGATCCCAATAACCTACACACCAGAAGGCACAAGTTCCAAGAGCATCTTTCGCACCATAATTTTCAGTACTCTGCCCTGAGTGATTCAGCTCCCAACTGTTGTTTTGTGTCTTTTGTTATTCATGAACTTGGCTCATTTTTAAGAAGTTTTGCTAATTCGATCTTCTGTGTCAGGGATCCATACTCTGCTCTGGAGATTGCATAGTTTTGACAGAAGTGGATGCCCCTATTTTAACTTCAAATCATTTAAGACAATATTTTATTGTGCTTCACCTAGACAGATATGAAGTGTAACCTCAATAATAATTGCTTCAATATATATTTGACATCTAATCATTTAATAATAATAATAATAATAAGAAGAAGAAGAAGAAGAATAAATTTAATTTGTAATGCACTTTACATTTAAAATAAATCTCAAAGTGCCACAAAATGTTATCCTAAAAAAAAAAACACCTATTTAAAACACAAATAAAACAAGCAAGTAGATCAATAAATAAGGAACCTACAGCCAGCAATATTAATTAAAATCCATAAGTCCTGTTAAAAAGAAATGTCTTAAGTCCTTTTTTGAAATTTTCAATAGTCTGGTGGCCGCAAATGGTCCGGGAGGGTGTTCCATAGGCGAGGGGTGGCAGAACAGGAGGCTCGATCACCCATGGTGCTGAGTTTGGTCCTGGGAAGGAGGAGACGATTGGAATTTGTAGATTGTAGAGGTTGTGTTGAGAATATTGGGGTAAGCAGTTCTTTTAGGTAGAGGGAGGCATTTCCATGGATGCATTGGTGAGTAATAAGGGAAACTGTTTGTATGTATTGGAGTCTTTGAAGATTCTTGTTGGGGATTCCAATAAGTAGTGCATTGCAGTAGTGGAGTCTGGAGGAGATAAAGGCGTGAACCAGTTTTTCAGCATCTGGCAAGGTGAGAGTAGGACAGAGTTTTGCAATGTTTCTGAGGTGGTGTAATGAAATCTTGCAGAGATGTTTGGCATGAGCTTCAAAGGTGAGTTGAGGGTCAAATCTTACACCAAGGTTGATGGCTGATGAGGCGAGGGGAATGTCGTGACTGAAGACTGTAATGCAGGGCATGGAGACTGACTGAAGCAGAACCAAAATCGCTTCAGTTTTAGTGCAGTTTAACTGGAGAAAATTTTGTTTCGTCCACAATCTGATCTCCTCAAGACAGGTGATGAGTATTGATGGCATTGATGGTGATGGTGATGATGATGCTGCAGAGGAGTATTTATCAGTTTTCTAGTAAAGCTGTGTGTCATCAGCATAACAGTGAAATGAAATTTCATAGCGACTAATGACTAATGATATGGCCAAGAGGGAGCATGTATACAGGGAGAAGGATGGGGCCACTGGGGGACTCCACAGGTCACAATGTGTGTCCAGGACCTTGCATTTCCAAGGGAAATGTACTCTGCTCTGTCAGTAAGGAACGACTGAAACCAAGACCAGGCAGTGTCAGTTAGTCCAATGGTATATTGTAACTGATTGAGGAGTATAGCATGGTCTATAGTATCGAATGCAGTGAACAAATCAAGAAGGACAAGCAGAGAAAGTGAGCCAGCATCAGCCGCCATCAGCAAGTCATTTGTGACTAATCAAGGCTGTTTCTGTGCTATGGGCAGCACGAAAACCAGACTGAAATTTTTCAAAGAGGTTATTGCATTTTAGATGATCCTGAATATAGATGGCAACTACTTTCTCCAGTACTTTAGAGAGTAATGGGAGGTTGGAGATAGGCCTATACTTGACAAAAACTTTTGGATCAAGAGTGGGTTTTTTGAGAAGTGGTCAGATTATAGTGGTTTTTAAAGCAGATGGAATATAGCCAGTCTGGAGGGACTGGTTAATGACTGTGGTGATAAAAGCGCTCATGGCAGAGATATTTGCTTTCACTAAAGCTGTAGGAAAGGGATACAGTCCACAGGTGGAGGGTTTCATCTTCCTGATAATTTCTTCAACCTTTTGTTGTGAAAGCAAGGAAGCAGTCGAGAGGCTTTCACACCATGGATAGATAGTCAGAGCAGATAGATCTGGGGGACCTGGAAAGGTGTAGCGAATTTTGTTGATTTTTTCTTCGAAGAAGGTCATAAGATCATTACAGTGCTCTTCTGTATTTTCTATTGGTATAGGAGTTTCCAGTTGGAGAAGTTGATTTACAGTATAGTGGAGAACAACTGCTTGGAATTTCCATGGCTGTTTTTAATGACATTAGAATAAAACTGAGACAGTGCCTCTCTAAGGAACTTTGAGTATGCCTTTTGATGTTCCCGATAGGCCAGCTTGTGGATAGTGAGACCTGTAGCATTGTAATGTCGCTCAAGGACATGACCAGCTGCCTTCATTTTTCGTAGCTCATTAGTAAACCAGGGTGCTGAGTGAGAGAAGGTGACTGTTCTGGATTTGACAGGGGCATGGAGATCCACTATGCTGCTAAGGGTTTCATTGTAAAAGTCCACTGCGGTATCGACTGATGAGAAGTTCACATGAAGAAGACTCTGTAAGTCAACTGTCATAGTTACTGGGTTGATATTTATCAAATTTCTAAAACAGATTTGGCGTTTGGGCTTGATGAGAGGGGATGGAAATAGAAGGTCCATGGAGACAACCTTGTGGTCAGATACACCCAGATCGTATATACGTAAAATGCTGACAAGTGCAGAGTTGGTGATGACCAAATCGAGCGTGTGCCCCCTAGTATGCGTGGGGACATCAACAAGTTGATACAAAGATTAAGCAAATGGACGTTACATTCCTGAATTGTTACACTGACTTTGGGCAGTGGTCTTTCTGCCCCTCTTTGGCACGCACACCACCATTTCTTACCAAAACTGGCATATCAAATCACATATCAAATACTATGCAAATACTACAACGGAACCAGAAAGATGAGTGAATAATTAGCAGTGATTAGATTGCAAGCTGTTTTTAAACAGAGTTACGTTTCTTAACCGTTGCATTCAAGGAGAAAATGTGACCACATTCTGGGTCAAACACACCCCCAGATCACAGCACTCCTTCTTGCAAATGCTAAAATGCTTTAATGACGGCATTTTTAAATGAGCTTTGATGTGGAGATTGCATGCAGCACGAAACTGCAGTGGACTACAGGATCGGAACACAGCCCAGATGAACCGCAGGATGCCTGCAATTCAAAGATGTTTAATGTACAAGATGGAAGAACGTGGACGATTCTAGAAGACAGGAATAACAAAACATGTCTTTCAATTCATACAGTGATTAAGATCACATTATCAAATACACGCCTGCATTAATTATCCTTATCCTAATTTCATCTCCATGACAATAGGGGATGCCTGTCAAATCATCAGTTTTCCAATCACTGGAGGAACAATTTGAAATGAGCAATTATACAAAACATAGTAGATGATTTCAATCATTGAAAGTAGTATGATAATGTGGTATTATGCTTCCAGGGGTATTTCTCTTTTTTAGTGGAAGAACACTCCAGACCTCCCATCTTTCTGCTTAACACTGGGACCTCAGCTGTAGGTAGCTTTGACAGAAACTTCCACAAAGGGATTCAGCTAGGTAAATGTAATTCATGTTTTTCTAAAGTCACAGGTGTGTCAGCGATTGGAAGATGATGGATGGATGGATGGATGGATATTGACATCCTTGCCTGCTGGTTACTCTCCAGCACGTTTCCTGCCTCCCTGCTGTCGGGGGGGTTTTGCTTATTAAACACACCTATTTGTTTCAGTACCTTGGGAAAACTCCTAATAGAGTCCATTTCTATTGCATTTTTCGTAGATCTTTGAATAATAACTTGAATGGCCCCACATCACTTCTGTAATTGGGAACACGGCACAACATTAGTGTGCAGCCCTTGTATTGGTGTGTAGATTCCAACCCATCAGTCTTTCAACCACTCCTAGATTATTAACTAGCCCGATGCAGGTAAAATACAGTGCAGGTTGTCCTGACATTATGACAAATGCTGCACACCAGGGGGCGCCACACAGCAAAAACCATGGAGTCCCAGCTCTGGCCAGCCTTACCAATAATGATGAGTTGTTAATTGTATAAGTTCAAGTATTTCACAAACGGCTCCACACGTTTAATGCATACAATTATTAAGTTGATCAATACTTATTTAATTTTAGTAGTCAACAATATCAACATTTGCAAGGTTCGTGAATGAGATCGGCATTTTCCCATCCAGTCAAGCCAAGCAGGGCTTTATTGTCATTTTGTGATGAGAAATAATGTTATCGGACCATGGTGCTACATGTAAACATGAAGTACACAGATAGACAGGACAAGTGCGAGAGGGAGGACATGTTAACATTGAAACACAAAGTATAAGTGAGCAATGATGGAACGTTTAAAAAGGGCAATTATGGAAGCAGCAGAGTGCATAAGTGGTACGTAGGAGCAATTAATAAATAAGTATCAAAAATAAATAATGAGTATTTATATAGTGCAAATGACAAAGTATTCAGATCTGTGGGGACAGGGGCAGCAGAGCCCAGATGTTGGACGGCCATGGGGAAGAAGCCGTCACACGGTCACGCAGGACTGGCTCAGATGCTGATGGGGGCAGAGGTTGTAGGAAGGGTGGGACGCGTCCTTCACAATCCCAGGCATCAACTCACACCAAAGTATAGTGGGAAAATGAATAAACTGGTAAGGGAAAGAGGTATCCAGGAGAGGAAAGTGGAGAAACCAATCTAATGATCCATAGAGATAATAAATAAAATGGATAAGAAGACAAATCTGAGATTGCTAGGAGAAGGTGTGAGGGCAATCAATGAGCAGGACATGTTTACATGCAAAATGATGAAGGGCTTTAATACATCCAGCTGCCCTGCACTGGCTTAGTCATTCCTATAACTCCTATAACAATCATTAGGGAATCCAGCCCTTTAACACACTAAAAATGTTTAACTATGCAGAAATTAACTATCTGTCCAGAGAATAACAATAATGGCATCACCGAGAGCCTGGGCAGTGGTGTAGCTCTGCGGACTAGGTAAATACGGAAGTCCCATCTGCCGTCTCCAGGGGAGGAGAGATTCTTCTGTCAGAGGACACTGGGGAATCCCAGGCACATCTGACACACATGCGCACAGAAGAAGTGCTAATTAAGGCCACGCGAGGAAGCTGGGTATGCAACTGTTTTTGATGTATTTCATTTTGATGTATTTGAAGCATTTCAGGTTGATTCCCAAACTCACTCAAAGGAGCATAACAGAGGGCTACTCCTGGGACTGGAATACACAGACATCTATTCATAATCCCAGTTACCACCCCAGTAACCTACCTTCATACTTTTACAATTACTTGTCCCCCTCCCCGTATGACCATCAGCTATCTTGAACTACACTAAAAACTAAAAACTGAGGAAAAAAGAATTAGCACGTTAGATGAGAAACGTTAAAGTCAAAACAAAAAACAAGGATTATGGCCCCAGGACATGACCCGCAGCCAGCCCTTGACCAACTGCACGTCAAACTCTGGATCGTGGAACCAGACAAGTTGTTAATCCGGGCCACAGAGAGTTCCAGCAGAAGCAGATCGAGGAAGGTGGACTTCCAGACTGAGGGAATGGCACGGGCAGGAGATTTCCAGGGAGAGGCTAATAGCAACTTGGCTGCTAAGGAGGCAGACATCAATAATTGTGCAATATTGACAAAGCATGAACACCTTACCCAACATGCAAACCAGCATTTACACACACAGCAAAGGTAAAAGCACCTTTAAGTGACACAAAACTTTCAGTTCAAACTTGTAACAAACCCAACCTTCAGAAAAGAGTCACTGCATTAAAAAATATTTTCAAAAGTCCACCTTTGCTGAAAGAAACAAGGTACTTGAGAAATCACTTTGAAATATTGCACATGCAACTATATGGCAAGGTCTCTTCATGAGACAACCTTTGATTTCTGTAGAGCAGAGAACATGCAGCTTGGCTTTAAATATTATCATTATACCATAACCAACAAAAGACGCGGGTAACATGCATAAATTCCATAAATCCATGTCCTGTGCAGGGTCACGGGGGTCCGAAGCCGGAAATAAGAGGCAGAAGGAAGGGAATAGCCCAGGACGAGGCCCTGACCCAGTGCAGGGACACCAGCTAGACAACTATTTTTCATTTGATTTATACTAATCGAAATGCTGGCTGTCGTGACGAAGGCTGACAAATAATGGTGAAGTAAACATTGTTTACTGGGCTCCAGCCCCCCTGTAAGGTACGTTTGCTGGCCCATCCCTGCTGCGCCGCCTGGGCTCCAGTCCCCCCCCCCGTAAGGTACGTTTGCTGCCCCATCCCTGCTGCACTGCCTGGGCTCCAGTCCACCCCGCCTGTAAGGTGCGTTTGCTGCCCCATCCCAGCTGCGCCGCCTGGGCTCCAGTCCCCCCCCCCCCCCGAGGCGCCCGTTGGGCTTCAGCGCCCGGCCGAGGGGTCGCGGGCAGGCCTCCCCCGCATGCCGCCTACTACCCCTATC
>JAODKM010000001.1:34076045-34094226 GCA_026780845.1 Petrocephalus sullivani
CCTCTGTGTTTTAATATAATGCATTTTAAGTCATTTTGTTTATTTAGATCTGTTTGTATTCATATTAAGAAAGATGCGTTAGTTGTGAAATTATTACCGGCATTAAAACACATTATTAACGTAGACAGAATAAAATAAAGTTTCACAGGATTATGAACGTATCTGAAAGTGATGCTTCATCTTGGGCTTTTTTTTTTCTTTCATTTCTTGGCGTCGGACTGTTGATGTCTCTTTCCAGGACCAGGCATATTGTTCAATTATTATCATTTTTGGCCAAATAGGCAGGTGAGGGCGCGCGCGTAATCACGTGTGCTTAGCCTGCGCTCACCGTAAAATGCAATATATGCGTTTATATTTTTGTTTATTTGTATATGTATATTAATATTAATTTATTATTATAATATACAAAAACGTTTTTTTGAGCAGCTGGGATGGTGCCCCCCTGGGAGTTGGTGCCCTACGCAGACTGCGTACTCTGCGTATAGGGAGCGGCGGTACTGGGGCTACAGATCATGCGATGAAATACTATTATGTTGTTGCAGTGCTGAACAGCTCCATTGCAACCAGAGTGCAGCGTTGCAGACAAATGCAGCACTTTAAAGGCTCTGTTGCTGAAACCTTTCACAATATCCGAGACTGAATGTGCATGCTGTTTGCTTGTGCTGCCCAGGTTAGGTGGCACAAAGTCACCAGACCTGATGGATCACATTTTAGCTGTTCTTGTCGATCATTAACCCTGATTTATTTTTAAGGAGCTTTTCCTGTAACAGCTACCTACAGAGGTGTGGGGAGCACTGGGTAATCTTACGGCTAAGGACTGCAGAAAGCTTGGCAGCCAGGGTGGCAGCTTGTTCAGCCATCCATACACAGGGCTCAGATAGCTCACCATCGCTGGCTGACACTACTGTCTCTGCAGTGCAGTGGTATAAGCATGGTCTGGGACCAATGCCACAGCACACGGCACAGCAGTCTGTTTTGGTGGCCTGTGGCTCCGGTGGCATTTCCTGGTGGCAAAGGTGTCCACTCCCTTGCTCGATGCTGATTTTTTTGTGCGGCAACAACCTAGTGGTGGGTGTAAAAATCAGTGCATAGTCAATGCAGAGACTTTCCATTTGGTTCTCTGCTTGCTCTGTTATCTAGTGCCTTTGGTGCAGCTAACACCTTTTCAAGTATGCTTGCGTAGGAGTACCCAGGTCTCACCTGGTCCACCTTCATGTCAGTCATAGCCAAGCAGGGTGTGGCACATCACATTGTTACACCAGGACCATTGGTCCATGTCTGAGCCCGACGCCTCGATATGGATAAATTGCCCACTGCTAAGGTTGAGTTTGATGCACTGGAGTGCCATTGTTTGGCATTCTAACAGTTTCTGGGCTTCCCCTCTGCATATGGTGCCCTAGTCTGGTGGGGGATTGCACCCTTGTGGTGATTACCATTTCTCTGCCCGACTTTTCTGACCATTTCTCTGACAATTTTTTTCAAAGGTTGACCTGGTATGTCATGTTTATCATGTTATTTTGCATCCTGCAGGTATCGCAAAAACTGCAGTCATCACCCTATTCAGACTCCATTCCATTGCATTTCCTTTGGGCTTAAAAATGCAGCCCAGTTTTACCACTGGCTAATGGATAGCATCCTTCTTATTCATCTATTTGGATGACATTCTGGTGGCCAGCACCTCCAAGCGTGACTACTTGACTGACCTCCGGACCCTTTCCAGGAGCCATGGGCTGATTATCAACCCACAAAAGTGTTCATTTAGCCTGTTTTCCATTGATTTGCTTGACCACCGCATCACATGGGGCCAGAGCAGTTCCTCTATCTGCCATAGTAGGTGCCATCTCTGCATTTATTAGGCCATCTACAGCCAAGGCACTGCAGGAATTTCTGGGCATGGTCATAAAGCAATGTCTACTATTGCTTTATTCCACAGGTGGCTTATCTGATGTGACCACTCTATGAGGCTCTCAAGGGTAGGATGGCTAAGCAGGTCCTTGAATGGTCAGATGAGTAGGTACAGGCTTTTGTGGTCATTAAGTCTGCTTTGGTGAAAATGGCCATGTTGGCCCACCCGCTGTCTAATGCCCCAATCACACTCACCACCAACTTCTCAGACTATGCTGCGTGCCTAGTACACATTTTCAAGGTGATGCACGCAAGCTTTTGCACCCAGGCAGATAAGCATCTCAGTGGCTGATGGCTGCCAATTTGTCTGGCTTGGATAAAGGAAAGATGTCCGCTTCCTTTTGTATCCAGTGTCCGTGTGCTGACGTACACCAACATACCAAGGCGCAGTTGGCACCCTTTGTGGTGCCTGAATGCCTTTGTGACCACATCCACATTGATCTGGTCACACCTCTTCCCACTTCCCTAGGTTTTACCCACCTGCTTACTGTGGTGAACAGGTCCACTTGATAGCCAGAGGCAAGCCATCCCATTGTCATCCACCACTGCTGCAGATGTGGCCAGTTCATTCATTAGTAACATCTGCTGTTACTAATCTATCGTCCTCTCTCTATAGTTTGCCAGTTTGTGTCTCGTACATATACATTTTGCATCATGTAGGTGATTATATGTCTAGACACACTAGGTTAGAGGCTGACACCACTCCTTGTACGTTAATGCTTTTTAGTCAGATAGAGTAGTTATTTAGGGTTTTTGTTTGTTCGTTTGTCGTAGCCTTGAAGCAGGGAAGAAAGATAAAAAGGGAGTTCAGAGTAGGGACATTTTGTTTTATTTGTTTCTTTTCTTTGTTCTTGTCTGCAGATCCAACCTGTGTCAGTTGTCCTTGAATATATTTATTTACTATTTGTAGATAAAGTTCTATTGGTTCTTACTAATATTTTGGTGTTTGTGCCTCTAAAAGAAAAAAACCTTTACATCTGTATACAAATCCTGGGATGTAAAACTGGCCCATTTGGACTCAAACACTTCAGCTGGAGTCTCTCCACCAGCTGTGCAGCAGAACACCCCTGCAGATGTTTGGCACCCGACCTCGCCGCTCTCCCAGCCCACCATGTCAGGTGACGAGGCATCCCTGCAAGTTGGTCTGTCTGTGTTTGTGAATCCTGTGGGGAACCACCACTGTTTAGGTAGAATTCCCATGCTCCCTTACCCATGTTCATGCACACAGGGTGCATGTGCCCCTGTGGTAGAAAATGTATAAGAATGCAAAACAAAGTGATTGAAAGACTTATAACAGTAACACGCAAGCCGGCTGAAATAACAAACATCTGCATGATGAGATAATGGCTTGTCTCCCAGGAAGGAAATAGTTTTTAGTAACAAGTAAGCTGATTTCGCAAGAAGACTGGGCAATGTACAGACCTGACCCTGAAAAGTAAGCTAAAGCAATGATGATTTGATGTATGCATGTATGCTATTGGACAAAGGTCTGCACATATGAAAAGCAACAATAACTGTGTAACAGGAAAACAGAAGTGTGGTAATGGGAAAACTGGAAGTATACACAGCCTGTCAGGAAACAGCACAAACTGCCTGGAGACACCCTGACATCAGTTTGAACTGTTAGAGCCCCCTGACTGGCAGAAGTTGCAAAATGCTATTACACCCTATAAAAGGTTTGTAAATTTGCTGTTCAGGGAACAGAACTCAAGACGCACTGAAAGACGTGCTGAATTTCTGTTCCCCTTGACGTCAGTGGTAATAAAAGATTGTCAGACTCTTAAACATCAACTCAGTGAAATTTCTACAATGCCCCAAATGGGAAGGATGGAGAGTTTTGAAGAGAAATAAAGATGTTTTTTTGGCCCTGACCTGGGTTTGATGCCTTTTTCTTTAATACCTCACCACACTTCCACACTGGTCCTGCTGGCAGAAGGCTACTGTCCTGGTCTTGGTGGCAGAAGGCTACTGTCCTGGTCCTACTGGCAGAAGGCTGCTGTCCTGGTCTTGGTGGCAGAAGGCTACTGTCCTGGTCCTACTGGCAGAATGCTGTGGTCCAGGTCCTGTTGGCAGAAGGCTGCTGTCCTGACTGTGCTAGTGGAAGGCTGCAATGAGTGTCAGGTTACTTCCTTGCTTAGGATTTCCAATATGGCAGTACACAAAAAGAAGGCAAGGTGGGAGACGCTGGGAATGCCCAAAAACCAGTCAGGCAGAGAGCAGAAATGACGTTCTGTTGTCGGTGATAACTACCAACTCATTTGACAGTGCCTCATGAATCAAAGGATGACATCAAATCCTAAAGCCAATGAGGCTGAAGTCACTGAGAAGCAGAGAAGAGTCTGCAAAAGACCATCTTCTCTAATGATTCCAATTTTCAGTTCAACCCAACACAGGCTGTTTAATAGTTAGACAAAGATCTGGAGAGGCCTAGAAACCCCATTGTCTCATGCCCACTGTGAAATTTGGCAGAGGATCACTGATGGTCTGGAGGTATTTCAGCAAGGCTGGAATCAGGCAGATTTGTTTCTGGGAAGTATACACATCTCAACCAACCTGTAAGGTTGTCCTGGAAGAATACTTGCCTCAGTCTGCTCAGACCATGTACCCTGACTGTGATGATTGGGTCTTCCAGCAAGACAGTACTCAGTACCATACAGCCAGGTCAATCAAAGTGTCAGCCAAAGTTATGATGTTTAAACCCCCCTTGGAATTTGCTTCAGCCACCTGGTCAGCCCCCCCTCCCGATCGTCAAAATCTACTGAAAGGGACCTGCTGGTAGGGTAGCCGGATGCCCCACAAACTTTATTTCTGGCTATGGGCCTGCAAGGTGTGCATGGAAGACCAAGGAGGATCAATTCTCAGACATGGCCAATCTAATCTCCAGACCTGAACCCTATCAAAAACCTTTGAAATATCACCAAGTGGAGCGTGAATAGCAACAACCCATCAAACAAAGGTGAATTGTTTGAATTTTTTTTAGCTAGGGGTGGGAAAAGTAGCCAGCAACAATGTGATGGACTGGTGTAGAGTATGATCAGATCTATCAAACCAGAAATAAAGAATCAGGATTATTCCACCAAATACAGATTGCTGAATCCTTCCTAAGTAAAAACATTATTATTGTATTATTTAATAGTAGGCATAAACTTGTTTAGTTTGTGTTTTTTGGAATTTTGACGAGTTATCAATTTTTGTTTGGACTTTGGAATTAAATGTGGTTACATTTTATATTTTGTATAAACACATAACCATAAATTGTAAAACCTGTGACACTGAAATTTTTGATGTGGTCTCATTTTTTCTAGAACTGTATTTTAAAATGGAAAATGTATTTTAAAGGTTGGAGTGGGAAGGATGGCGCGTCTGCTCGTAGTGAGCACACTGTCCTGTCTTGTGTCTGGAGGGCCTTGGCATGTTCATTGTTATGATGTATGAGTCCAACCATTTTACCAAAAATTATGGGATTGTCCAGTGCAGTATGTCATCTTATAATAAACCCAAAATATGATCAGGTCATTTCAATTCAATTCAATTCAATTCAGTTTATTTTTATATAGCGCCCTTCACAACATGGTTGTACCAGGGCGCTTTACATGGGTGTAGAATACATTGATATACATATCAAATGAATACATTGATATACATATAAAATGAAATACATAAAATTAAAAAAAGACAGAACAGAAAAAAGAAAAAAAAGAAAAAGCCATTTGACAACGGAGGAAAGGAACCAAAAACTCCCAAGCAGGGAGAAAAAAACCTCTGGGGGTCCAAGGTCAACAGGCTGCCCAACCCCCCTGGGCATGCTAACATTACAGAAAATGAAAGAGTGAGCATGCTTGTTGGGACTTGTTGGGAGCAAGCCAGAGTCCAACAATAAATACATCAGTCCTCCATGCCGGCCCTTGAAGGTCGCCCCGATGATGTTCAAGGTTGTAGTCCATCTCCATAATGTCACCCCATTCTTGGGACTGGACTAGGACTCCAGCTCAGATGGTGCCCACCCTGGGCACCATCTGGACATGTGGGTAAATGGCATGGATGGTCAGAACCTGCAATGACACACTGATGGACAGGCGTAATTGGCAAGACATGACATGTACAGCAACACCAGCGGCCATAGTTACTTTGTGTTATGTTTGGTAAGCTAAACTGAAGTAATACGTCTTCAGACGAGATTTGAGTCATTTGAGCTTTAAGTAAAAGTAGGCTTCAGTCCTGCTTAAAAATCAACCAGGGCAGCCAGATAGTAGACATGGAGGCAGGTTTTTGCTGGGGCCAAAGTCAGATTACTGACCTTGCCGTACCCTCCCCAAATTTCACAACCCTACTTAATAGGGTTAATCATTATAAAGACAGCATGCATCTGAAGTAGGGGCAGGCCAATGGCTGCAGGATTGTAGGTTCAATTCCCAGCCCTGTCATTCTGTGTGAATGCATGTTGTTCCTGTGTCTGGGTAGGTTTCCTATGGCTATTCTGGTTTCCTCCCACAGTACAAAGCAAATGGTTAGATAAACGAGTATCTCTGCATTGTCCGTAGTGTATGGACTGGTGCCACTGTGCTGTGCTTCCTGGCCTCAGCACCACTGGATAGCCAGGTAAGGAAAACACATACCTGGACTTGCAACAAGAACTAGACTTCCAGGCAGAGAGGTTCAGGTACTGTGTTAGGTTTTACCTTTCAGCAGGGTACAGAGAACTGTGCTTCAGTCCAAAATTCAACAATATGTAGGTATTAAGTGTGACATTATGTACATTATGAAATTGTAATAGCAAAAAACTAGAAGAAATGGGGTTCCCTATTAATTCACTTCATTTGTACATCTAGGCTATTTTTCTGATAGTATGAACATCAGGTTAGTCCTTTAGGATATTACTGAATATTTAAACAAAATAAAAATTAGGAAAAAACTTATATGTTGTGACTTTTGAGCACATTTCCAAGAATTTTAAGCCCTTGTATTTTTTTTTTAAATAGAAATAGAAGAAATAGAAATAGCTATAGTCTACTGTACAAGCAATTTTTATATTTGATATTCCTTTTATATATTTTGATTACATTCCTGCACATGAATTCAACATTTATTTGTTTACAAATTATTTAACCTTGATAATCTATTCAGACACAACTTTTATTTTACATTTGCAGTCCGATTGAAAACACACACATACATACACAAACTGTGACAAGCAGGCAAGACAAACAAAGAAACAAAACCAGTACTAGTATTAATAAAATAATGCATATTGACACAATTAATTTGTTCATGTTCAAGTGATCATGAATTTCATAATAAATTTTCATAGGATTTTAACTGACATGGCCCCCAGGGGGCAGCACTCTGCAGCGGGAGCAGGCAGATGCGTCAGTTTTATTACAAAACTGTGTGCTACTGTCACAGGCTTCAGAATGAGCATTTGATACAGCAGCTTTTACTCCATCAGATTTATACAAAATGCGGTTTGTCTAGGAAATATTCTGACTGAGGTGTTTTTTATATCAGACAGACTTGGGGTTTTCTCATTGTTAAGTGAGTGTGCTTAGGAAGCCCATTTCAGGAAGCGGTAATTAGGCTGTCTGCACTGAAGGGCTCAGTATCTGCCCACTATGACTGGATGCTGCACTCGCGGATGCTTCCGGAAACCTCCGGGCTTCATGTTCATGTAGTCATTCTGAAGGCAATGCTTAATCTTGAGTTTGTGCTGAGAAACGGGGAGGAAATGAGAGAAAGACAAATGTTTAATTTTTGTACTTCTTAGTATAACAGTATACTGTACCTATTAGTACAATTAGTAGTGCAAAGCAAGACTGATTTTAATGTACCATTACAAGGCATATGATTAAACATAGAGGGAAGGAAATATCTCCTACTATAATTCACATTTACAAATTGTACAAAGAAAACTCCTGAACCTGATGGTGTCTCCCTTGCCATGCTGTAGCACTGTGCTACCTAGCTTTGCACCTCACACCATCCAGCCATTAAGCTTGTTACAGTAAGTTCGCTGATGACAGCACAGTCCCTGGCCTCATTGAGAACAATAAAGAGCCGGCCTATAGGGACCTGGTGACACAGCTGGCAGCTTGGACAGCCACCTGGAGCTTAACATGAACAAAACTGTGGAAATGATCATTGACTTTCACAAATCACAACCTCCACACCATCCACTACCCATCAATAACACGTTGAAGGTGAAGACTGACAAGTTCTTGGGAACGACAATCAGCAGATGGGAGACTCACTCCACCACCATCATCAAACGAGCTCACCAAAGCTCTGTAGAAACATCTCTCCCAAATGTCGGAACCCAGTTCTACAGAGCCACTATTGTAAGTGTCCTTCCCTCGTCTCTCACTGTGTGGCACCCATCCTCCACATCGGCTGGAATGCAAGCAGCCAGGAGGCACACAGGCCACAAGCAGGCACCTGTAAGTGTTCTGCATGATGTGAGAGCCAGGAAGTGAGGGTTGTGTCGGACCCATCCCACCCATTTCCTCTTCAGCAGGCTCCCTTCTGGTTGAAGGTTCTGCTCAATCAGCATCAGGACCACCAGGCCATAAACCTTCTCAACAATCCGGCAGTAACACTACAATAGACTATGCTACATCCACACCATTAATCCCATTTTTTCAGTCAATTTTTTTCTATTTATAATTTTTTGCGGTTATTTGCTATTAATTTATTTTACCATTTTTGACAACTTGTTTTTAGCCTTTAATTCTTATCTCAGTTTCTACTGCGCTGAATCGCCAGGTCAAATTCCTGTGTACTCTCTGCATTTGACTAATAAACTGATTCATAATCTGATGGCAGCCCCCTCCCAGCGGCGTGCTTACCCAGAGGACAGCAGTAAGGCAGGTCATGGCCAGGCAGTAGAAACCCAGGACCCCACAACTTACAGGCCACCAGGAGGCTATGGGTGAGCGCTCGGAGGGGCACTGTGTTATTCCTTGCGGCTGGCACTGCTCTTCTGTGAAGAAAGTGCCCACAGGGGCAGGCAGACCCATTAAACAGTGACTGGCGTTATTAGAACAGCCTTTGAAAGGTTCTGCAGTTATTTTTTTCTGTGCTGACTTCAGAAGGATATCTTCTAACCACTAATCCTAGTTAGCGGTATGGTGCATCCTGAATGGGATCTTAGCACACAGCAGGCAATTCAGAGACAGCAGCCAGGAAAACCCAGAGCACTGAGATGAAACCCGCAAAAGAGAACCTGCACACACAGCCGGTGGAGATGGCTTTGGAACCATCAGCCCTGCAGGTCTACAGTTCACTACCACTGAGCCACATAATCTTCCATAGTATATGTATATACCCCTTCTTAAATTTAATCACTATAGCAATTTAATTATAAACTGGTAACGCAGTGGTAAAACAGCTTTGACTTGTCACCAGAAATTTGCAGGTTTACATCTAACAAGGAAACATGCTGTTGTTCTCAGTGTCTTCAGTTTAAATACACAGCATAATAAATGTGGGAAAAAGATTTTTAAAGATCAAAAAAGTAATTAGACATTGAAAGTAAACGAACTTCAGATAAAAGAAACAGGCAAAGTTCCATACCGGAACATAAAAATGTGCCTCTCCCAAAAAGCCGTTGCTTTTAAGGGACGTCAAAATAATCATTAAAAATGGCTCCTGCTCACATGATGAAGGCTGGATTTGGCCATCCACTGAAAATGATTGCCCAGGCCTGTTGCACGGGATCAGCACTTCTGGTAGACACCCGTCTGATGGACTTACTGTACTTTTGGATAGTTCTATGTTCATGGGTTTATGCATACATGAATTAATGAGTGCTTGAAGTGTAACAGTAGAGAATTAGCAGGTGTACCTTGAACTAAGACAGCAGTCCATTCGGTGTCCAACTTCTTATAGGGCGGAGGAAACAGAATCTCCGCATCGCAGGTGTATACACCCGTGCTGTTGGTCAGCACGCTTGAAATCACGAAGTGAGCCACACGGTTCGTCTGGTTCACTTTGAGGTTCACTTCCAGCCCGGTGTTATTCTGAACCACTGTCTTCGTCTGGTTTGGATTGAAGGATCCACTGCAGATCAGCTGCTTGTTGAATGAGAGTCTAAAGGTCATCTCTTCTGCGCTGGCATTGGGACAGCGGAGAGATATCTGCTCGTGCACTTTCACATGCAGCATTGATGCGTATATATCTGAGGAGGGAAAACAGCCATTGGAATCCCTCAGTACACCGTTAAGCATATTGCTATATAGTTTTATATAGTTTCCATTGTTATTGTTCAATGTTCTTAAAAGCATAAACTGAAAGCAAGCGGAAAGGAAAATGTAAATCGCTGGCTGGAGTGCCCTCAAGAACCTTTTTTTTTCCACATCAAATATTTTCAGTTTCAGTAGGCTGCCAAACATTCAAGGGATATGATAACATTTACCTTGTTTTTTCCATTGATGATATGTTTAAGTTCTTTATTTTTAGCCTATGCATATTGGCAATTTGCTGTCAGTGTGCCATAAAATATGTGACTACCGACGGCAATCTTCTAAATCAGAAATTTACTGTGTAAATGCTTTGTACATTGTAATAAAATTAACTTACACTATAATTATAAACTCATGTAACTCAAAGTGAAATATCATTATTTTTTTAATTATAATTATAGACTGCTAGCAGTTTCAGTATGTTGTCCTAAAAAGAAATCTGGGCTTCAACAAACATGGAACAAAAGTGAGCAAAATTTAAAGTACAAGCAACTGTTTCTATGCATTTTCATAAATAATATATGTATTGATCATATTATAATTTCTGAATACATACTATGAATGACAAATGCAATCTGAGTGTCAGTATAACACTGAAACGATAATATTTTCTTCATATGCTGTTCTTTTTATGAAAATATATGCTCCAGGCATAGCTCACCTTTGCAGCCTACGGAAACGCTGATGAGGGTCTCGGTCCAGACACAGAGGATCAGAAGAGCTGCTCTAACATGGGAGAGATACATTTTGGCTCTTCCACTACTGAAGTGAAACTTCATCTCAGCGAGTTCCTCTAAAAGCCCAAGCTGCAGGTAGGAAGTTCTGCCTGTGGTGGCTTACAACCTCCCACGTGTTACACAAGTCATGCGTGTTGCTGCGGGGAACTAGAGTCCCATGGCTACCCAACTGTCCAGCTGATTCAGCCATTTGTCAGGAAACTAGTATACTAACACTAATGACATACTGATTTAAGTATAGCATATAAAAGAGAGGCAGATTCAAGGCTGCAATCCTCTACAGCAGTGCTTCCCAATCAGGTCCTCGGGGACTCACATTCGGGCCATATTTTTGCTCCCTCTGAGCTCTCTACCAGGCAGGCCACATTTTTGCTCCCAAAAACGTGGGCCTGTTGTGGGTCCCCAAGGACCAGATTGCAAAACTGCACTACAGCGGTATATCTTGCCCAAACATTGATTGAAAGTGAGACATTTTAATTACCACATACAGTATGCGCAAAAGTCTTAGGTATCAATAAAAAAACATGTTTAAATCTTCATGTTGGTATAAAGCTATGCTACTATGCATTTCAAGGTGTGTTAGCTTAGCCATTTTGCTAAAATCATTCCTCTATTTGCAGCAACCATCCAATACATCCTTGTATTTTTTTACTTCAGCACTAGCACACCTCATACAGCTTATCAATATCTGATTGGCTTCTGTGACTATTTCAGTTCATTCACTAAGTGAACTGATGGTAACACTTAATGAATACATGGAATGGCTAGGGTGCTCCTGATGAGAGGTTCATCTAGCCATCCAACTAGATATCAGTTACTTTTTGGAGAACAGAAGAAATGTGTAGTAGCTTTAAACATTTCTTTTGACTGCCTAAGACATTTGCACCATACTGTAGATTAATGCTCTTTGAAGAAGTTCAAGCAAAGACATGTAAAAATCTGAAGTAGCCTTACTTTAATGTCTAATAGACTGTTGTTTATCAGATTCAAAATGATGATGGTTTCACATTTAAATGGCACATTTACTTTTTGCATGACCTTTGAGTGGATTGTGTTTCATACCCAACAGAAAATCTCTCTTGTGAGTCACATCTTATATTGTGAGATGTTGTTTTTTTTTTGTTTCTGAATTCAGTGAAAAGAACGTCACTCTTTCCACTATTTAACAAGGATGTGCTTAGAGTTTCCTTCCAGCCTAATCTAAGTAGACGTGCACTCAACTAAGACCAGCCTGCGTTTAACTTACTTTACTGAGAGTAATTTTTTTTCTTTTTTGTTTCAGTGTCTGGAGAGAACATGGAGAGGAAGTACACTGCATGCAGTGAAGAGCGTCAAGTGTGCTGCTTGGTGTATGTCATGTGTCTCAGATAGTTCGTATGTGTGTGAGTGTTTGCTCGTGACACAGTGAGAGAATACTGATACGAGTAAGTTGACTCATCAGGCCTCCGTCCCCTGGTAGACTGCATGTGTGAATCTGTGCCACCCGCTTGCCTCTACCAGGTTTGGTGACATCTAGGAGTGGAGAGAGAGAGAGAGACCAATTATTCATCATGATTATAAATGCTTAAGCCAAAGTATAACAAAGAAATACAGATGATCTGGAGGCAAATTCATTCATGCCTTCACCACTAAGGCATAAATGAATTTGGAGCCCGTCCCAGGCCCATCCCAGGCAGCACAGGGCACAATGGTGGGATGCCCTCGATGGGATGCCAGTCCATCACAGGGCACTTACACAATCAGGTATTTCAGGCCCTGGAGTTAACCTAACTACATGTCTGGAGGATATCCACCCGACACAGGGATAACCATAGATTGTTAGCCACCATCTTGCCCGCAGAGCTGGTAAACATTACTGCATTTTATTCTTTAAAAAAATGTTAAAAGCTGGCTGTAACATTTGTATGATGGGTGTTGTTCACATTTTATATCCCATAATAAGTTAAAACATCTTCTATAGGTCCATAGAAAAATGTTTACCTTTCATTCAGTCAAATTAATTGTGTTTAATGAACTGAACTCAGCCTGATTAAGTTTAAAAATCTAGAATTGGTAGGGAGGTTCTCAAAAAAAAAAAGAAAGAAAAAAACTGCATCTGATTGGCACATAAGTGGGAGAGGAAGCAGGTGACAAAGTCATGAATGCTGGATTTCCTGTTTATCTGCACCCCGTTTGAAGTTAAAGTAAAAGATCTCTTTTGTTGAACTCAAAGGCTGTGTGGTATTTTTAGTAATCCTTTTATGACTACTCGTTACCCAATGAATATTCAAAATTTTTATAATGCCAGATAGAACTGACTACTTATTTATTAGGTGCTTAACAATTATTCCATTTTTGCATACATATATCGAGATAAAGCAGGGTTTGTGTATACAGATGGCATGAGGTTCAGCACTTTCTCCACTGCATGGATATGGATAAGGGCAAGAGACCAATCCCACTGCTCCCCTTCAAATCTAGGTCCATGGCATGAGCTAGTGAGACTGAGATCAGCAGAATGCATTGCTGCACCTCAACAGAGGAAACCACTAGAGCACGGTGGCTTTTCCTCACTCAGAGACATTACTGTGCAAAAGTATTAGGCATCAAAAAATGCTTAAATTATCTTCATGTTGGTCATGAAGTCAGGGTGCCTGTCAGGGTGACTTAGCTTAGCCATTTCAAAACTTCTGCTAAAATCACTCCTGTTGTTGCAGCAACCATACAACACACCCATGTAGTTTTTGACCAGCAAACCTCATATGGCTAATCAATACCTTATTGACTTTTTTTTGTTCATTGGCACTGAAGCGGCGTTCATCTAGCCATCCAAGATAAACGTAAGAAATTCTTACTAGCTTTTATTGTGTTACTCTTAATTTGCATATGTTGTAATGCTAAATTGTGTTCTTTGTTCTGAGCAAAAGTGCACTTACAAGCCAGCTAAACTGCTTTAAACATTTCTTCAGTCTGCCTAAGACTTTTGCACAGTACTGCATATTATGAGCCAAGTATTACAAAAGCCAAATTCTCTTCTGTCAACTGGATGCTTCCTGCAGCTGCGTGCAGAACCACTTCAGTTTTACACCACACAAGTAAAAGTCCACAGTTCAACAAACCGTGCTAAATAATAGCATTCAATTTCAAAATAGGATTGAAATTCCTCAAGGGTCACGAATATGGGAAAATCTTTCTTACTAACATTTTGGGACATCCTCTCAAGTAAGCAACAGTACAATATTTACATGAAATACTCTGGATTTTTTGTGCAGAAAATGCTATTTAGCAAAGTGAATATCCATGCATGATGATTTTCATGCTGGATTGCACCCTGCTGATGCTAATATGCTAGGAGCAATTTATGGGTTGCTACATGGGTAGAAAGTAACCTATGTATGAAGGCTTTCTCTATCTTCAGGTTTGAAGATAGTAACGCATTTTTTCCTGGCTGTACACACAGCTGCAACCAATGCTCTGCAACTGCAAGACTGCTGGGCTTACATTTACTTTCTTAAAGATTTTTCAGTTCTCTCCCTTCTTTTGGAGGTTTCTCAGTTCTCAATTCACAAGAAAGTAACTGTCTGGTTGTTCCAAAAAAGACAAAAACAACTTACATTGAAATACTTAACCCGTAATCATGACCCAGTCATATTTGTCTGTTATAATCTTGCAGGTTTCAAAATGTAAAAAGTGCAAATTCCAAACCATATCCACATTCGTCTTCCATCTGTTCATCCTGGTTAGGGTCACCCAAGCCCATAGTTTGCCTGCTTCTCTGATTGGTGACAAAATAGAATTGGGGCAGGGTTCAAACCCATCATTTTACCAAATGGTACCATCCAAACACCTTGATTGACATGGCTGTATGGTACAGAGCACTGTCCTTCTGGAAAACCCATTTCACAGTTGGGGAAAACGATCTGAGGAGATGGAGGCAAGTATTCTTCCAGGACAACCTTATATGTTGGTTGAGATGTATATACTTCCCAGAGACAAATCTGTTCGATCCCAGCCTCGTTGCAATCATCTGCGACAATTTTCACTTTTTTTCTTTTTACAACATGGCCGTGTGTCTGGATAGTCCCTTTCGGGTCAGATATGTAACAAGCGACTCAGAGATACCGATTAGCCTAACTGCATGTCTTTGAAGTGTAAAAGGAATCCAGCGTGGCCAAAGGAAAGCTGTGCCACGTCAGGAGGGCATGCAAAGCCCAAAGAGAAAGCGGAGTGGTGGCACTCACACCCCCAGCCTTAGAAGTTTTGGGGTACCCATGGCACCACCACACTGCCCCTTAATATATACGCAGGACTGGAGTACAGAGGAGGATGTGCCGATGTGAAATTACAATATGCAAAACAGCACCCCTCCGCTTGATGTTAGAGGTAAAAAGTGTGCAGATGCCATACTTTTATTTAGCCAAGTAGTGCGTACAATTTCATGAGTGAATTTCAGAACAGGGTGTCCTCTCTCATAATAACATTAAATTACCAAAGAGACAAGAATTCGATAACGCCTCTTTCTATAAGTATCATGTAACAAACATTAATTTTGATGATGGTTTGGAAACAACGACTTAATTATAAAATCCACCTCGTAGCATTTAAATGTAGGCTTATCGGTGTTATACTTATGAGAACCATTAGCTGGTGCGGATTATTATTATTATTATTATTACTACTACTAATACTACTGCTATTACTACATTACGTTACATTAATAATTATGAATGGCAGATTCATAACAAATAAAACAATCATCAAAGTAATGGGTTAAAATTTCAAGTGACCTCAAATCTCTCTGTGTTAAAAGGTAAAATTCTTCGAAAACAAAAATTAGATGTGTATCATATGTTAAGCGAAACAACGTCCATCGGCTTCCATCGCCGCGCCTCGCACGGCGGCCTCGTCATTCCCATTAGCGCCGCTGATTAGCGGAGCCGCATTTCTGGGCCGGACAGGAAGCGGGACGCAGGGAAAGAGGCTGCAATCCCTGCTCGCCGCGACGGGGCTGGGATTCGGGAAGCGGCGTGCCGAGTCACAAAGGCTCGCAGCCGTGCGCTCCTGCGGCCGCCCGTACAGCTGGACTTTCCGCAGCGTTCGCCTTTTTTCTTCTTAAAGCTTTTTCAGATCAGACGTCAGGAAAGGAAAAAAAACGCCCCCATTAAATAAAACCACAGTGATTTCCTTACAGTGAGTAGAGAATTAATATATACATGTTTGAATCTGTGTATCATTTATTTAAAATGAAATGATTATTGTAGCATATAGGAAAGGATGTTTGTCCGCATAATTATTATAGGATGCTTTGATTTGATATAAAATCGCACCGGGTTTCGGACGTTGCATGGAGCCGGGGGAGGACGGCTTTGGTGCGGTCGCATGCAGCCCGGGGACGGGTGTCCGGGTTCCGCACGCCGAGCCCGCTTTCTAACGGAAGCACTGTGCACATTCTGCGGTCCTGTTCGAAGGGGCAAACATGCCGGTGCCGGCGGGTTGCCGGGAGGTTCGCCGGTCCGGAGACGGGCGACATGTGTCCTTTTCATGATAGATGCGGGGTGTGTGCCATGGGGACAGGCGCAGGAAAATGCCGCGGATCTTTGGAGGCCTGTGAACCCTCTCCGGTGCGAAATAACGGGCCGCCTAGGAGACGGCGCGGCGCACGGTCGCGGTGTCCCGCAGATCCTCTTATTAAGTGATGTCCATGTCCGTGCGGAACGGGCAGCATCAGAGATGGCCGTCTTTGGGGGCATGGGCGTGTACCGCATCTTTCATTTGTCTCATTCTTACGTGCAATCGTTATAAGGTTATATAAAGGCAGATGCACTATGCCGATGGTAGAGAATAAGTCTATGTATGCTTGATATTTGCAGGTTAAGGCGAGGGTCGGTAGCGGGCAGGTCCCAGGGCGGAGCCTGCGTGTCTCTGCCAGGTGACGCTGCTGTGCATGTGGGGATCTCACCGGACCGGTGCCGGGCGGCGTCTCCAGCCTCTCTCGCGTTTTTTTTTAATTAGGTGAGGTGTGGAGATGGGTAGACTGCGTGGGGTTTGGGCTGAATCGGATTTCGACTGTGTTGTGTGACAGGAGGCCGCGGAAACGCTTTGCAAACATGATGTGGGCTTTTGTCTGTAATCTGCATGTGATACGACAGTCACTTGGGCAGTAGTGAATTGTTCCTAGCAGCGTGTTTGATAACTAGCGCTTGCTGTAGGGGTCACTGGCTGTAATGTGATGCATATTTATAACTAGAGTAATACTGAGCGTTAAGTGTGTGGTTTGTTTTAATAGAAAGGGCTTCTCCATTTTGGGGGGGCGGGGGTATATATCGTCCATTATAACTATTGTCCGTCCATGAATGAACAGGGGCACACCGAAAAGTTTAATCCCTACTGATCAACATCATGAAGTATGCAGTTATCTAAATGCAGCTGTCAGAAGCGTCCCCCAAATTAGTGACAGCCGTGTCTCCGTAATAGTACTGGCCCACAAGGGAACTCTGTGTGATGGTGTCTGGGTCCTTGAGTACCTATATAATGCTCTAATTTTGTATTGGGCTCCTATTTCAGAGTGTGTAAAAGATCATTGACTTGCACAGCTGAAATAGCTATCTTATAGAGCAACAGGTTGACCAGAAATCCAATTAAAGTATCAAAGGACTTGAAAATTAGGAGTAAAAAAGATTAACTGTAAATCACTTATTGTTCTGGGAGTAATGCGGTTTGTAGGCATAGGTAATTTTAGTGTGTCTAAACAGGCCCTCATTGG
Organism: Petrocephalus sullivani; assembly: GCA_026780845.1. NCBI lineage: Eukaryota > Metazoa > Chordata > Actinopteri > Osteoglossiformes > Mormyridae > Petrocephalus > Petrocephalus sullivani. The sequence goes on from JAODKM010000001.1 coordinate 34,093,664, forward strand.
TTATGGTAATCGTGTTCAGAATTTCACTGTTTATTTATCCAAATAGTCAAAGGTGACTGTGATGGGAGATGGGGGGGAACCTTTCTTTATTGGTGAGATTTTATTTGGTGAATGCAAAACTGTTGTATTGTGAGAAAAATCATACATTTGAGACAAGGGTCTGATACATCATAGATGGTATTTGAGTTAGCAAGATGCATTGGAGATTAACAGTATTCCCTGTCATCAGTATATTTGATTTTTGCTATTTTTAGTCATGTATATTTGCTATTTTTCATGTGCAGTTGGTGAAATGTGCAAAGCTGGTCTGTGTTGTTTGTTGTTTGTTTACTTATTGGATTTTTTTTCATTGTTACAACTTGTCTATTGTTTTGATGTGGCACTGGAGAAGTACTTTTAAATTTTGTTGTTTTGGAAACGACTATGACAGTAAAGCATCTGAATCTGATCGGATGGCTACAGAGCTGAATATTGCTTCTGCAGGTTCTGGGACAGTGTCAGCTTCAGGAAGACGTTTATTTTTACAGTTGTGGTGGTAATGTGTGTGTGTGTGTGTGTGTGTG
>JAODKM010000001.1:34094326-34119026 GCA_026780845.1 Petrocephalus sullivani
TGTGTGTGTGTGTGTGTGTGTGTGGCAGTGCTGTTTGCAGTGGCCCTGTATCTGCCCGGAAGCAGAGGGCAGCTAAAGGTGGGCACCCCTGCTTTTAGCCTTCTGGCTGCCCCACCCTCCTCTCGCATTGCCTGTCAGTAGGCACCGTGTGGGTAGGCACGATGCCAACAAGAACTACGTGACTCGTACCACTGGTGGCCAGTATCTAATAATGGACAGCCAAGATGTCCCGGCTGAATTCCCTTCCTTAGCATGGCCAGGCTGATTTATCGAGCTGCTGGGGGCTATTGGTCACGCTGAGATGAGACACGTTTTCTTCTTTTTTTTTTTGTCTTTCCCTTTTATGTAGGTGATGTCATTAAAGAAATATTTTAACCAGGAGCCAGTGACCCACAGGGCTTTGATGAATGGAGGAGATTGATTCCATGCACCACAAAAACAGTGCCCAAAGGTGCTTGCTGACCACACGCTGGGCTCATTTGGAAGGGAGAACTATGTTGTTTTCCACTTTTAGAATGCCAAGCTATTATGGCCCTCCTATTCATCCATTCATTTTTAGTAACTGCTTAACCACAAGCTTGATTGTTTCCCTTTGATCTGCCATGGTTACGGGAAACTGGTGTAGGTGCAGGACATTTAGATAAACATGGAAACACTGCAAACGCAGGGCTGGGGTTGCTGGATGAACCCCTCAGCTGCCACTATGATTAGGGATAAAAAAAAATTCCTTTGGAGAGCTTGTCGCTTCCTGTTGTGTGGATCAGGTTCAGGTGTCGTTTTATGGTGACTTTACTAGCTGAGCACCAGTTGTTCTCCAGTCTGTGCCATCAGAGTGGTGCCTGACTGGTGTCTTGTTACCCAACAGTGTGGCTCATAAAAAGAAACTTTAGTTATCTTCCTTAGTGTGGATCAAAGCCAGCAGTGGTTGTGAAACAGGAGCTGGGCAGCTGGGCTCGAAGTCATGCACTGGAATGGGCTGTGTGATCGAGGGTTCTCTGCTAATTATCTAGACCCCTGTTTCCCAGTCCGGTCCGCAGGGACCCAAAAACAGTCCATATCTTTGCTCTCTCCCAGCTCCCGGAAGTGGACTGTCAGGAAGGGAGCTGGGAGGGAGCAAAAACGTAGACTGTCTGGTGGTCCCTGAGGGCCGGACTGGGAAACACTGATCTAGACCCCTGAAGACTTGGTGAGGTATCTTCATTCATAAAGATGCTGGTCAAGTATGTTGTCTGGTTAGTTTTATTATCTGACAGGTCTGTTGAGGGTTTACTGCACTCTTACTCACTTTGATGGTCAATGGATTGTGTTACTGAACATACTGCTCAGAGCAAAGATGGAACTGGCAGATGTAGAGACTTCAAGTAAGCCACCAAGTAGGCTTGAGTTGGGAAGAACAGCTTGTGTCTGTTGTTTGTGGGCGTATATGCAGTCACTTTGGGTCACTTCTGATTGGTGAGCCTGACCATCACACAAGGAAGATGGATTGAATTTGCAAAACTATTTTCATGACAGTTTTAAACCCTGGGTCAGATGTGCTGTATAATGCCTGTCCTAAATTGCAGCCTTTGCGATTTGCCAATTGCATTGTTTAAAATCACAATTTCGGTTTGAAATCGATAAATCGTTCAACCCTGAACCATAGGCAGTGTATTGTTATAACTGAAAGTTAAGAGCCTGGTGCAAGTGTATGACACTTTTTCATGGACTGAATGTAACTTTCCATTGTTAAGAATCTGGAATGAGATGTTGACTGTTTATGAAATCATTGCAAAGATGTTCAGTTAAGTGGTCCACAAAACCAGTGTGTTTCCCCCTGGTCCTCAGGGATCCCTAGATGTTTTTGCTCTAGAGCTAGGAGGGAGCAACAGTTTAGAGTCTCTGGGGGTCCCCCAGGACTGGCTTGAGAAACCCTTCACTAAAGCAAGGAAACATTGGGAGGCCTGTATGAAGGTGGCTATTGTGCAGCTCTCATTTCGCTGCTGTAATCTCCCCACATTTCTTCTTTTCTCCCCTTGAAAAGCAAAGGTCAAAGATCATCATTCTCCTTGACGGGGATATTTTGCTGAAATTCCAGCTGGAGTTTGGATCTTGGGGCAGGGAGGCTGACCTGATTGGTCCTTCAGCTCCAATCTCTTTCTGCCGTTTGTGCATCACTTGTTGGTCTGTACCAGGAAGGAACTCTGATTATAGATGTCTTAAAGTAGTGCTGGCCTTGGCTCCAGGCTTCTGGCCTTGCCGTCCAGGACAATAGTTCATGCTACACCACACCACCAAGAACACCAATGCAGGCTGTCTAGTTTGGCCTCCTTTCTGCCCTTATTTGACTTATCTTTCAGTTAGAAGTTGGTGGTTGACCTTTTGTGATGATGCCAGCCTAAGTGGCTTGTGTTGCAGTCTAGGACCTGGGAGTCTGGACTGCGATCTCCGGTCTTTGTCTCTCTGTGTTGTGAGGAACGCCTGAAGCCAGAGATTGAAAGAGGGAGAACCCCTCAGGAACTGGTGGTTTGTACAGAGGAGTAGCACAGTCTAGCTGACACACTGTAATGAGATCATATACATAACAGGAAATTCAGTGCACAGTCCACTAGGGAATGATTTTTTCAGAGGTTGCTAGGGTGAATTGCAATGGGAAATGGTATGGCAGTGCACTGGATTCAGGGATTTAACTTGTTCATGAGTGGGACTAAAAGATTTTAATGGTCAAATACAAATTTTGATTGCGTTTTTTTTTTTTTACATCATAATAAGATGTTGAATGTAAGGTCTAATCTAACAGTAATTTGATCTGGCAGATATTAGGGAGAATGCAGTGACCTAATGATCACAGTGATCCCTCTAAACTCTTCAGATTAAGCTCATCAGTGACGACTTGTATTGACTTCACCAGACTTTCCCTCTTCCACCATCTGCTAGTATCTGCCCGAACAGTTGAAAATGGGAAGGGTAGGTTCATTTTCAAAGTCTGGTTTGCAGTAGAGGAGTCATCATCCATCTTGACACACATTTTTCAAATAGACGATGGACACACAATAAGGGCTCAAGGATCCAGACCTTCCTAGCAGAATTAAGAGGAAACACTACTTGATAATGTGTAACGCACATTTTGATAAATGAATGACAGAAAAAAGGGTTTTCTTATGTTAGATATTCCTTGTGTATTGCCGTCGCCTTTGACGTGGATGTGTGCTTTGCCTCCTTTTGGACAGGGTTATTACGAGCGCAATATAGATGTACAGAAATGGAGAGGGTGGCTTCCTCTTGGTGTTCAGTACTGCAGCGGTGTATCGTATGGTAAAGGGAGACATTTAATGATAGTATAGCTGATTGGTTAGATGCCTGGCAGGCATGATGCACCCTACATACAGTTCTACTCTGAAACCCATACCTGTATCTGATCTGGTATAATTGGCAGAAAGCGGGGAGGTGGACTGCTTTGGGAGACCTTGACGTCCTGCAGTAAAAGGATTCGTTTGAACAGAAGCAGCCCATAAAATACTGTAGTATGTTGCGGCAACTGACGTCTTAAAGTCAAATTTCCCGCTCTTCATAAGGCTTTTTTTTTTCTTCCTTCCCAGGAGGCACATTTCTCACAGCTGATAGGCGTGGAGGTTTAAGGGAGCGAGTGTTTCATGGTCTTACTGACGCCATAGAGATCATGCCAGTGGTGTGTTCATCTCCCTAAGGGAACATTAAACAATTGGTTTAAATTGCAGAGACTGTCTAAACAAGGTAGATGGTATATGCCTTTAGGTTGAGGTCAATATCTACTGGTTTATGTCGAGGTGGATATGGTGTCAGTGCAGGGCAATAATGCTTTGTGGGGCTTGAATACACCGTTAAACTGAGGAGGTTTTCTTCTGTGTATTAAATGGACTGTGCTGACATTGCTTTTACTGTTTAAAAATGTATGTCATCATTAAACAAACTGCTGGGGCCTCTTAGTGTTGTTTTGGTCTTCAGGGAAGGTTTGCGAGGACAGTCTCCTTTAAAGATTAAACTGTAATTCTCTGGCCGGGGAGAGGCAGAATTGGTAGAGGTTATTGAACCGGTGGTCTTTGCAGCATGTTATGGATTGTGACGGGTGGCCGTTTAAATTCTCCTCTCTTCCACAGTTGTTGATTCTGATATTTCCTGTTCTGTTACATCTGTGGCCCCATGTGTATTTGTCTTTATGAGTGACCATCCAGTCTTCTTCCCTGTTCCTATTACCAAAACGTCACAGCACAACAGCAATATGTGAATCGAGCGGTGTCTCCACAGCGTGTGTGAGGTCTCCAGGAGGTATTGCTGATAGAGCCGTTAGTGAAACACTTCATTAGCTGGGCTTTTGCATAGTAGTGCCCTCTGACAGCATATCTCACATTTGGCTTTATCAGGGTTTAGTCTGAAACTTCAAAATAGGTCTTACAGTGAATGAAATTCCTTGACATGTTGTATAAATAACCTTAAATTTCCATTCACTCACGGCGCACACACTAATACTCTCACATTGGCTCTTTGGGGGGGATCCAATGGGCTGTAAAAGTTAGGTATTCACTGGCAGATCTCCGCTTTGGTGCTCACTTGGGTCCGCTTCCTGCTCCATGAGGGAAGCGTGCCAGTCCAGGCTGAAGAACGATGTGACGTGGAACCCCAGGCAGTGACACATGAACCCCTTCCTTAGCCGTAATCTGTCATTTTATCACTTAGTCCTATTTTGTCTGATGCTTAAATGAGGCCACATGAGGACAAGGCTTCATTGTTTTTCCATTAAGGATGATCAGCATTCCAACTTGGGTTTCTGAGTCAGCCATGCAGTTTGGGGGAGTTTATGTATAACAATGCCCAAACTCCCACATTTAGTCTTACTAGTCCATTGCCATAATGTAAAAGTGAAATGAATGTAAAGTTTATACAGGTTTAGTAGTAGTGTTTTTCCAAGTAAAAATGATTGCAGAGATTGGATTTAAGTTCTTGTGAAATTGGCTGTATAAATGTTTAATATTAAGGAATGTTGACTGCATCAGTGAAGCACATTTCGTGGAAATTGTACTAGAAATGTCACCCGAAGCACAGATAAAATGGACTCTGTAGATGCTTTACAGCATGATGAAATGCCTAAGTGTACATTTGAAGGAGCTTCCTGCTATTACAGAAGCGTGATCTAAGCTTTGGCATCACACCAAAGAATTGTCGTGTTGTCACGATACAAAAATGTTTTGTTTCGATGTGTATATGAATTTCAAATTTTTAAAAATGTTTCTCCTAAAAAGGGAAATATTGTTAGATGTCATTATTATGCTTTATTTAAAAAAATAAGCATATTAGTTAAAGTAAGTCGGGCTAGGGTTGGGCGATATTCAGTTTTCAAGCGCGATATGTCTTTTTATAAAATCGCGATATACGATATTATCGTTCACATGACTGCAGCACTGAGCAGACCGAGTAAAGCAGCGAATGATGAGAAACAAAGCTCTTTCATTGAGTTCTTAACAGCCTCTATTCAGGAACTGATCAAGCCCTGAGACAATTACAATGTCAGAAACGCAAGGAAGTCAGATGCTGGACTGTCGGGTACACTCATGGTGGGGGATTTATACAAAGCTAGGGACACACGAGGATCAGACAGGGTTCACATATGATACGGGTAACATACGCGCCACAATTGGGAAATACAACTATTACTAACAACGACAACAGAACAAGGCGCTATGTACACATCACCTGCGAGCATATTGGGATATGCTAATAACCCCGGCACTACATTACTTTGAAAAAGTGTCACTCATTCACAAAATTTGCAGGATTTGGCTACAAAGGGGCATTTAGCTGGTGTCGCTCTTAAGCCCCTTTCAGACATGCACTGTCAGGTTGAAGTCATTGCTGAGTTCAGGTCGCTCGTGAAATGTACCCGCGCATCCCTGTAGACTGTATGAATATGTATGTTACTGCTGCGGAGAGGTTTTTTGTCTCTTTGATTTCTTTTATGCGCATAATTGGGGAATGAACTAGTCAATTATCATCTGTTTTTGTTTGAATTCCTTGAACAGGTTAGGATGTCTGACGCATGTCTGGCCAAGTTTGATTTTAAATCCGAGCTTGTGCAGCAGCGCTGCTGTGCTTAGGGGCTCATCTTTATTCCCAACTTTATTGCCGAAATATATTATATGGACAAAACTATTGGGACATATCTCATAATCATTGAATTGCGGTATTTCATTCAGATCCTTTGCCATAGGGGTATAAAATCAAGCACCTAGCCAGGGAGCATTTATGAAAGAATGGGTCATTCTGAACAGCTCCGTGAATTCAAACCTGGTACTGTCATAGGATGCCACTTTTGCAGTAAGTGTTTTCTTCCCTGCTAGGTATTCCATGGCCAACTGTAAGAGGTATTGCAAAATGGAAGCTTTTAGGAACAACAGAAACTCATCCATGAAGGGCAGTCCACATAAATATACAGAGTGAAGTTGCCGAGTGGTCAGGCACATAGTGCATAAAAGTCTCCAATCCTTTCTTGACTTAGCAACTGCAGAGTGCCGATCTTCCTATGGCATTTACCCCAGCACAAAATCTGTGTGCTGGGAGCTTCTTGGAATGGACTTCCATAGCTGAGCAGCTGCATACAAGCCTCAGATCACCAAGTGCTGTACCAAGTGTCGGATGAAAAACACACTGCCACTGGATTCTGGAGCAGTGGAAATGTGTTCTGTGGAGTGATGAATCGCATTTTTCAAGGTCCTTTACTGTTCCAGCATGACTGTGCTCCAGTGAACAAAGCAAGGTCCATAAAGACATGGTTGTGAGAGTTTGGTGAAAAGCCCTGACCTCAACCCAATCAAACACCTTTGGGTTGAACTTGAACAGAGATTGTGAGCCAGACCTTCACATCAACATCAGTGCCTGACCTCACAAATGTTCTTTTGGATAACTGGGCAAAAATTCCACGGACACTCCAAAATCTTATGGAAAGCCTTCCCAGAAGAGTGGCTGCTATTATAGCTGCAAAGGGGGGACCAGCTCCATACTGATGCCTATGGATTTAGAATGAGATGTCATAAACATCCATGTAGGTATAATGGCCAAATGTCCCAGTACTTTTGTCCATATTGTGTATCTTCGGGAGATACTTTGTCAATTTGTCGTTTGAAGCCACTGCCATCTCTTCAAGTCTTGCCTTCTAGTACCTTCTTACCTTCAAGTCTGTCTTAGCATTGCAGTGGATTAATGAGACAGACTATTTTTAGCCAAATCAAATATTAATTTGCATAGTAAAAGTATCAGTTTTTTTTCAAAATTCTGGTACTGTACTGTACAAAACTGTAGTACCACGTTTTTTCTTTTTCCTTTTTTTGCAGTACCAGTTTACCGTGCAGCCCTGGCACACAATGGGTTGACAGGAGCAAAGAGCCCCCCTTCCTTAGACAGAACTGGGGGGTCAGTCGAGCTGCTCCTGTCACCGTGGGAACATTCTTGCCATTGCGTGCGGCCTAATTCCTACCATATGTTTCGGAATGGATCTGTCCTGAGCTGACAGTGTTGAATCTCTGCACAGTAGTCTCATTAAATCTAAACCCTGACATCTTCCCCCCACTAGCAGCCGGTGAATGTTATAAAAGCTATTAGAGCTGAGCCAATTTTTTGTATTTGCACATCCTTCTGTCTCCTCTCAACTTTACTGTGGATGTCCTCCTGAAGTATGATCTGAGTAAATCTGGGTTAAGGTGCTCTCTGGCCCCAGAGGGGTGAGGAGGAATACAGGGCCTGAGCCCGCATGATCTCTCAGTGCAGCAGCTGGGTCAAGCCTTTTAAAAGCATCCAGCAGATCAATAGTAGCACTTTCTCTCCACCATACCTCAGCTGATTGTTCTTATCGATTCTCTGGTCACAGTTTTTTTTGCCGTATGTGTCTTATCTGGATTCAGCATTAAGTTTACAGTTTATTATGACTGAATGTAGCCGTTGCTCAGACTTGAACAATATGTATTGCAAGACCAAATTGTTACCATATTATGCGGCATGCTCTTATGCAAAGGAATGAGTGATTGCTCCCAGTGGAGTTAAAGGCCATGTGCAAAGGCCTCTGCATGAGTCATCTACCAATCAGGCATTCATGTCCTTTAGCCCCTGATGTAGATAGCAAGAGTGTGTCTCTCGGATTATCTCCAGTGATCAAACCTGGTAAAAAGGATAACCAGAATTGGATGGAGGCTTTTGAGAGTCGGGTTCTCTGGCCTTCTGAGATTTTCCATTTGTTCACATGTCTTCCCAGAGGCATGGAGTCATGGACGCAGGGAAATGCACATAAGCCAATGTGGCTTTGGTGTGATGCATGTTTAGTGTAGGAGTTTACTGGCTTAGCCTGCAGGTCCACGCGTGAGGCTTGCTGTCACATTCATTCTCTCCTCATTTGTTCATCCATTATTTCATTGCTTATGAGGTGGGAGTAACTCTGTTGTCCTTAATATGTTACAGTTAAGTGGTAGTTGGCCCTTTTTTTGTTGATGGTGTTTCGGTATGTGGCCATGTGAAATGTCTTTCTGGAAGAGCCTCTGAAGGGCTCTTAAAGTCTATACACCCTCCTGAGGTGGGACCGGGTGGCTGGTTGTCACTGTCACGCTTGCAGTGGCCTTCCTTTTTGTAGCGCCCCTTTTGTGTGTCCACCTTGCTGTCCAGCTCCACCTCCTATCCCCCACCGCAGGACCCCCCCTAGCCTTGATCACTCACACCGGCTACAGGGCTGATATGGGGCACAGCCAGATGGCTGACTGTTAAATGTGTTTTCTGTCATGCTGTGTGACCTCGAACTTGTTCTGCCCATTAATTCTGGGTGATTACTTGGTTCAGCAATGCTAAGGAATCTTCGTCATGTTGGTTTAGCTTATTGTTTACTTATGTCACTCCAGTGGACCTGTCCCAAATGAGAACCCTTACAGCTTTAAAGAGCAATTCTGAGCAGAAGCTGAGCGTTTAAGATCACCTGGTGCCATGGTGCTATCGCAATATAATTGTTATTAAGAATTTGACTTTTTCATGAGAGCTTAAATTATTAACCAGATCCCTACAGACCTCCTTAAGGTCTTACACCCTTCGATTTAGTGGTCATATCCTCAGCTGTTGTCCGTAAATGCCTGGAAAACTCTAGCGTGACATGGGAACCTAGGGCTGTTGGCTCAAAAGTGGAGGAGCAGGATGTCAAGGGACATTTCTGGGGGAGGCAGGTCTCCTCATAAAATGCAGGGACATCCTAGCTGTGTAATATACTCCTTAATGTGCCATCAAATGTCTCTTCATTAAAATTTAACAATTATTACCCAGTGCAGCCTTAAATCCATACACCATGCCACTTCGTTGCCTGGACTTTTCAAAGTAGATACACCTGTCGGCAGTCAAGCATTGACTTTTTTGGTCCACTAGTGCTTTTTTTTTTGCCTGCCCAAGCTATTCTTTAGCAAACCCTCCTGAGGGTTAGTTCTTAACCTTGTCGTGAATAGTGACTAAATATAACAAAGTAGTGTTAGAATAGCCACCAAACCCACTGGCTGTTTTAAATTACAATTGGTAGTAAAACAAAGAATGTCGCTCTTTTCATTTCGCCAAGACCAGAAGCTTCATGCGAAGTGTATCGCGGGTGCTCCCTGATTGGCCCCGAGCTGCAGGCAGGGGGTGGTGCCCCTTTGACACTGCGGGGGGTGCTGACCTCCAGGACCCATCTGGCTTCAGCTACTCCGCATTCTCACATATTTCTGGCTTATTTATGGCCGTTCCTTGCTAGCATACCTCTGCTCTTACCGCATGTTCTCAGAGGCGCTTACACAGACCATAATCTGTAAAACTGGTTAGCAAAATGCTAATTCTAGGAGAATGAAGTGCTCTGCATCTCTATTTCTCAGCCCCCCCCCAACCTTGTCCTGCTGATGAGTTTACGGCCTGTGAAATTGGCTGCCCTTTAGACTCTGAACAGCGTTCCTGTTGAACTCTGGGTACTGGTGCCCCATGACAGTTCTGCTGGCCCTCTGCTCGTCGTATGGTCTCAGCTTTCGTTGCGCTGAAACAATAGGGGGCTGTAATATTCCTCTGGCAGAGACTCCGACCCGCTTTCTGCCAACCTCCTGTCCGACGTTCCTCCCCCGTTCTTATTTCTCATCTCGGTCTCTGGGCAGGAAACCCTCACCTCTGAAACTCCTTGGCATGGCCGCAGCAGGAAGTAGAGTCATGCGTGAGGATTCACAGCTGCTGGTTCCCAGACTGGGGGGGGGGCTGACAACTTTAGTAAGAAGGACGGAGAGATGAACAGGCATGGCCTACAAAGCAGTGGTCACATGACCACCAGAAAGGCTGACTGCAGCACTTAGAGTAGTGGCTGTGTGGTGAAGCCGCCCTTCCTCACCAGGCCTGGCTGCCCACAGCCGCTTTGCCAGAACATCCGTCAGCAGTCAGCTGCAAGCTGCTCAGCAGACGGGTTCGCTGGTGGAATTTTCTGTATTTTACTGAAAATCATGTGCGTTTCTTTCAAAAAGCACTCACAGTTCCACATGATTTCCTTGTAGACGCAAACACGGAAAAGTACCTTTAAATTAGTGGGAGAGGCTTGCTGCAGAATCTGTGTGTGAGTGAACATATTGTATTCTGCTTCCTAAAGGAGGAGGGGACAACGTATAAAAAAAAGAACAAGCCCGGATTCTTTCCATTGTAGCTAACTGTAATTCAGCTGTGGTAATGTGATATAGACACGTTCCCTGTTCCTTGACAACCAAATTTGTTGTGATGTTTCATATAATTTATCAGTGGCTCTGTTGTAGTAGTAGTAGTAGTAGTAGTAGTAGTAGTAGTAGTAGTAGTAGTAGTAGTAGTAGTAGTAGTAGTAGTAGTAACGTGTGTAGTAATAACATTACTCTGCTCAGAGACATGTATATTACATTTGTACTACTTCTAGTTATGCAGTACTACGTTAATGCACACATCCTCCCAGTAAGTCAGCCCACTGTTGATTGGTGGTTCTCCCCAGATGCATGCTGGGAAGAGGTGAGCTTACCCTGGCACTCTGCCACTGCCCATCTTGGCGGTGGGGTGCCTGCGTGCCGCCTGCCCACCAGCTGTGCCAATCTCTGTGTTAATAATGATGTCATGCCTGCAATGACGAGTGTGAGCGTGCTGTGCTTTGCGGGGGGGGGGGGGCGGGTCTCAACTGCATGGCACACTGAGTTATGCACCCCCCACATCCCGGTTGTGTGCGGAGAGGAATTCATGAAATGCCAGAAAACACATTTTTGTGAGTCTCCCTGTCTTAATGGGTTGTTGCTGTGCTCACTATGCGATACTCTTTGGCTGTCGGTGGCCAGTAAGGATGTTCTTATATTTATTTTCGATTTATTATACATCAGAAGCAATCCCAATATGCCTGGATTGTGTGCTCGGTTACAAAAGTTTCCTTATGTATATGACTGATGGCCTCCTACATTATTTCTGCACGGTGGGGTGTCCTAATTTTCCAAAATAAACTGGATGTGGAGCAGCCGGCATGACGGGATGGGTGTAGCATGTGCTCATGCCGAAGCTGTAATGCCTTGCTGTGTCACTCGGCCCTGACCATTGACACGCATGGAAGCGGGACTCGGCATGAGGGTCTGTACTCGCACGTCCCTTAGTGACGGATACATTCAGAGAGATGCGCCTTTAGGTGATTTCCGTGCTGTGCGCACATCAGAGTGTACTTACACAGACCTAGATGGCATAGCCCACTGCGCATCTAGGCTATATGGCATAGCCTAACTGATAAAAAGTGTACAGTACACTTAATTACTGTTTTATGTATTTCATAATCATTATCAAGTGTTACATACTGCACATAATTGTATGTGCTATGCTTATATATAACTGGCAACGCAGGAGGTTTGTTTATACCACCATTACCTCAAACAAGAGACTAGTGCATTGTGCTGCCATGTTACAGTGGCTACACCATCACTAGGTGATGGGAATCTTTCAGCTCCGTTATCTTATGGGACTGTGCTGTGTCGCCGACTGAAACGTTATGCGGGGCATGACCATAGTCATTCAGAATTGGAGAATGGAGCGTGCAGCCTGAATGTATGAGCACCCAGTGCCTACACACGGCGCACTGTCCCCTGTTCCCTTTACATAGTACAGTTAGCTAATCTAGTTGGAATGTTCTGTTACTGTTACTCTGCTGGTTCAAAGGTCTGCTGTGCTAATCGGACATGGTGGCTGGTGTGCAAAGGCTATCTTTTTGTGTCATCCTCTGCATTTGATTAATTTATTTCTAATCTTGTCAGTGAGGCTGGTATGGCCCCGGGGTCTGTCTGGTGTCTCATCACGGTGGGGGAGGGGTGGGGGACGGTCCACAGCTGCCTGAGAGCAGATGAGGCCTAGCTGGTGATGTGTAGTATTATTAGAGATGCAGCATTATTGAATTTTGACTTATGGGCAGTTCTGTGCTCAACTCTGTGCTTTTAATGTGAAGCTACATGGCAGTCGATGGAGCAGTCTAGTACACAGACTAAATAATATACTCTTATTTGCCATATGTCCAGGTATGAGTAGAGTAGGGATGCAACGGTCCAGTGTACCCACGGTTCGGTATGTATCACCGTTTTTCGGCCACGGTAAAGGTTCGGTTTCAGTATATTAATGTTATCTTACAGACCTAACATTAGCTCAAAAAGGTTCTTTGATTTTAAATCAACTACTACTCACACTTGCAAAGACAATATAAAATGTAAGAATAATTAAAGGTACGACAGATGAAGTCAAATCACACAATTTATTATAAAAATGGAACGCATCATACTTACAAAAACAGGCAATATTAAATACAATAAAGTTCAGTATAAAGTTGTGTAAAACGTTTGTCTCAGGTCTGTTTCAGCTTCACTCCTAGATACTCCGTACAGTTCTGGAATCACTTTGCAGCTGAAATGTGTTCAGGAGGGGATACTATAACGAGGTTCGAGTACCTTTGTCGTGTAATGGAATCCTGTGTCTGAAACCACCGAGTAGGGCTGCAGGTCTTTGGCTATGAAATAAGCTTTCGTTGTGGATTGGTTATGCAAATAACCCGATTCTGAAACGCAATGCGACTGCTGTCATAACTTTTTAAACTGATTTAAAAAATATATATTGGATATAAATATAATATATGCAAGGAATAATCATTAAAATTGCAAAGTTAGCCAAGCTTTTTCCCTATGCCAGAGTAAAAATGTCTTAGCAAAACATTAACGTACCAAACGGTACGAAATACCGAAAATTGTTGCATCCCTAGAATAGAGTAACATTGAGAATCCTTGTTTTTTTTTCTTTTTTTTTTTTTTGTATATACCATTGTGCACCCCTAAGAGGCGCACAGATAGCTGGTCCTGCACTCTAACCTGTATTTGTCTGGGCACCCACAAGCAGTTTTTGGGATTAAGGGCCTTGCTGAAGGGCCCCACGGCGATACGCTGGCGCCAGCCGCAGGCTCTGAACACTGGCACAGATTCTTGACCCATCGGGCCACATACCATGAGAAGCATGTGTGCTAGGGGAGCAGCTGTGAGCAGCTTTGAGGGGGGGGGGGGTGGACCTGTGTGGGAGGCCTGTGAGAGGCACACGGCTAACGTTCCTTTAGACGCCCTGATTATCAGGCAGGACGGTCCTCCCCACTGCGGTAAGCGAGGAAGGGGTGGAGAAAGGGAGCAGCCCGGCGTCACCCACGCGAAAGCCACCCACATCCTGCAGCGAGACTCGGTGGTGCTGTCGGATGAGCTCCACGCTCTGTATCTGCAGAGCCCGCTGCCAGCTGGCCTCTGCTGGGCAGATGTCCTTCCCTGGGTCACTCAGTGTCTAGCCTCGAGCTGGTTTTTCCTGAGCTGGGGGAGAATTATGGACACCAGGTAGAACTTGTCCTATAAGAATGTTTCTCACACCTTGAGCCAGAAAGCACCCCAACCCTCAGTGAATGCTGATACAGAAGCCCCCTTAGTCCGTGTTGGTCGCGCAGTAATGACACTGCTACTCTCCTCCAGTTATCTTTGCCAGCACCGCAGAATTCTGGGAGCCCGAGTATTGATTTTCAGCATTTGCCATCAATTTTACTGCAGACTAGGTTCAGGCTTCTCAGCCGTTGTGTTTCTGTGTGAAGTAATTCGGCTTTTTTTGGCACTTTTTTTCCCTTCTGTTCCATGGACTGCTTATATCTGATATAAACATGTGGGGTTTAAATTCTGAATAATGAGGAGAAGTACACAGGCAAAGGTAATTATAGGTAAGATATTTGTCTCTGTGGCTTCATATGCTGAGTGTATTCTTGCAGACGTGATTACAGATGCCTGCAGAAATGACTGCTGTATAAAGATACTTCTCAGTTTTGGGAGACTCGTCTTTAAACTTGTCAAAATGGCAGCCTGGTTTAATACTATGGCCAAGTGCGGCCTCGCCACCTGCCCTCATTTCTAATCTCAGCCTTACCCGAGGTTTCCGCGCAGCACTGGGTTTCTCCTGGTATTCATGGGTTTTATGGTATTTCCACTCAATTGCACACCCACCTTTTGTTAAGGGAGATCGGATCAGTTTCAAAATCTGTGAAGTTGTACGAAATCAGGAAGTGAATATGAGCGAAAAAGCAGAATGTGTTTCTAAACTCCTGTCTAGACCATCTGGTTTGCATAATGTTTAATAAGAATGTGTGGCCCTTCATGGACGTCTGACAGGCGGTTTAGTTTGTAAACATGTCGCTTTGGACTCTGCCAGGGCCTGTATCACGAAGTGGCATTTCTTGGTTAGCTGGAGAACTTGTTGGATTTAAGGTATTCTGGGCTAAATGTAAGTGAATGAAGATGAAGTCCATTTGAACTTGGACACGCAGTCCAGCTCAGCAAGAAATCAAGGTTGGTGATACAGGCCCCTGCTTCTTCTTGTTATGGTACGGGAAGGTAGCTCTGCACTTCCTAGCCATTCAAAACTGCCAACCACATCAATTTTACAAGGTCTGTAGTCCCTGAAGGCCATCATTGACTGGCCCTATGCTTCAAAATGGCTGCTATTTAGCAGGTGAAATCAAAGGGCGCTTTTCCACCGCACAAAGTTTGGTACTTTCAGTTCGGTACTTTTGCTTTTCCATTGACTTCCGGTCGAGTACCAGTACCAAAAATTCAAGTACCGAAAGTGCCAAACTAGTTGGGGTACTTCTTTGGTACTTCTGGTACTTTGGGGCGTAACTTACAACGCTTTCACTATCGATTTGGTTATGCACATACCCGATTCTGAAACACAATGCGATCGCCGTCTTGACAAAACGTTACGAACTCAGAAAACTGCAATAAATGAAGTAAAAAAAAAAAAAAAAGAAATTGCGATCTGGTCGGAAGAACAGATACAACAAAATCAGGATGGCATAAGAAATTTAAAAAGGATTTTATTTAATATATTACTGCAGCATGGTATTGGAGTCTCCAGATATAGAGATGTGATTTTGCTGTAATAAATATTGGGGTATTTATAAGTTCAAGCAAAAGCAGCGAGGTAAACTTTAAACTGATTAAAAAATATATATATTGGCTATAAATATAATATATGCAAGGAATAATCATTAAAATTGCAAAGTTAGCTAAGCTGTTTCCCTATGCCAAAGTAAAAATGTTTTAGCAAAACATTAATCCCCTGCGCTGTCCGTAATGTCCGTATAAAACTGAAAAGTAAGAAAAAGTCTGATTTTAATGTAGCTGACTAGCGATGTAAGAACTGCATGTGCATAACATGCGATATTTAGATTTACTATACAACATCGCCCAGCTGCATACTACAGCCATTGTTAGAATTCAGTACAAAATTCCCCGCCTCGCGTTGTCCTTTTATTCAGTGCCGGTACCAGTTTTTACGGCAGTGGAAAACCAGCACAAAAGAAGTGCAGGATTTTTGGTACTTTTACTAAGGTACCACAAGTACCAAAAGTACGGTACTTGCTGCGGTGGAAAACCCCCCAATGGTGCTAGTTCTGCTTTCTGCTAGACCAGCCCGGTTTCCCTGAAATGAGGTCAGTAGGGCCTTTAGACTGTTCCCCCAAACCAAAACCAAACCAGACCTCTGTGAGCAGGTTGATATCAGCTCTCCCTTTGTAAAGTCTGGCTAGTTAGAGGCCTTTTTAGTCAGATCTTTGCAAATGTGCAGTGCATGATGGGAAATTGATATAGATTGTGGGAAATGGCACAGTTGGGTATGTTTGAAAGGGCTGGTTGACCAGACTGGGTGGCTCTAGGTCCATGCCTGCTTACAGAGGATCACATAGAGGATGAGAGACAGACATCTTATATGTGGGCTCTTCAGCTTGCCAGTTAAAGACGATCTCACATTTAATCGGACTGCACAACATCCTCATTGCTGAAGAAGCTTTTGCAAGATGTAGAGCCTCATTCGTGATATTGCCTAATCTAGTGTGATTTTCATTACCAATCTTTGAGCTGTCTGGCCCTTTTGCTTAGAACATTAATATTTTCATGGTCATGGATGTTGCTGCCAGCACAAGTTGATGTTTACAGATGCTCAGGTGTTTGTGTATTGTAAAATCCACATTCCCTTAATCCCACAAGTAGAGTGTCTGTTTTTTTCCCAGGGTCATAGCAGACAACAGCCAGATGTTTTTTGTTTTATTTTGATTTGTGTTGACCTGTGCAGTACAATGGGCACATCACTACTGAACTCTGATCATGGAAACGTTTGTGGCAGTAATGTACAAAGGAAATGACAGATTGGCATCTGCATGCTCAGGGGTAATGGGAATACAGCTAGCGTTCTCTCTTGCTGTTAACTGGCACCCAGTAGCTCACTCTATCTGCTTCAAACCCAGCTTAGACAAATCACTGGTGGCCTCCAGTTGTGGTGTTGCAGTGACATTGGTGCTGCCATCTCCATCTGTGTGCGTGTTTGTTTGTGTACGTGCATTCCTGTGCATAGAGTGCCCGTTGTGACTGACAAGGGGCACATGCGTTAAGCCCCCAGAGAGGCCTCCTCTTTCAGGGCACTCTGTCTGCGTTTGTTTGCAGCCCCTTAAACAGACTGCGTTCCGTTATGTGTAAAAGACCTAGGCTTACAAACTGAGGGGATACTGCAAAAAAATGACGTTACTACAGTATCTCATGTAATAGTGCTTTTTAACATTGTGAGTTTTTTTTTTTAACCTTTTAATTGTCGTTTCATCACTGTCAAACTCACTCATGGTTAGAAATGCTTAAAGTTACGTAAAAGACAGGCTCATTATTTATGAGCGCAACAGCTAAGTCGGCTGTGTAGTGAACATTTTCATAATTTGCTTTGTTCCTAAATAGCCGCTTTATGCCACATTAATTGGTATCTAAGTGATGTGCTAAGTATTGAGGCTTGTAAAACTAAGTGGTTAAATTAAAGGTGGAGTTGCTGACCGTTACTCTGGGCTAATTAGAACGTCGTTCTGGTAAGCAGCTGAGATGTAGCTTGTGATAAAACCAGGTGAAGCCGTCTCCTAGATCAGTGTTTCCCAATTCAGTCTTCGGGGACCACAGTCGGTTCATGTTTTTGCTAAAAAAAAACTAAAAACATGGACTGACTGTGGGTCCCTGAGGACCGTATTGGGAAACACTGTCCTGTAAAGGGAACAGGCTTTGTCCTACTGAGTATCCTGATTCTCGCTTGAACCCCCCCCCCCTCATGTTCCATATTCTGCAGCTTGAGTGTACAGTAATTCAGGTGGCTTGGGCAGACCGCGCCCCGTGGACTTTGGATTTGCAGCTCTTGGGTTTGTGCTGCCCAGACACATGTTCATCGCCTACGGGTGACTCGTGACTTCTGGGACCTGCACGACACACCGCGCCCTGTTGACATTTTCGGTTTTATTTTTGAACGTCTCGGAAAGTGTTTATCTAGGGAGGAGACATGGTCAAGGCTACAGACGGAACACGTGACCGTATAAACCCACCCATCTCTGTCTGCCAACAGTGAAACACCTTTTTGCTCTTGCAACTAGCATCGCTACTCTGAGTGCAGGGACGGGGGTGTAAATCTTCCAGTTGGCATTTGCTAGTGTTTTAGAAGTCCAGAAATGACTGCCTGAAAATATAGCTCTGGGAGACTGAATTTCAGGAAGCCTTTGACTCACTTGTGTGACTTATTGTATCTGCGCTCCCGTTCTTCTGATGTGGTGCCATTTGTGGCTCAGCGTCTCCAGTCTGCCTCGTTTGGAGGCAGACTCAGCTGGCTTCCTGTGGGCTGTCTGTGTGGAGATGGGATCTGTCATCAGTGGATAGATGGTGCAGCAACTCCTGGCCACTTTCTGCTTTGTTCACATCCTTTCACGGTTTTGCTCATTTTAGAATTGACTTTAGATCCGTTACCTTTTAACAGCTGCTTTGGCTAATAGTTAACATGTATAAATTAAGACTGAGAAGTTAGGTAGACATGCTTTATGGACAAACTATTCTGTATGTGGATAGAGATGTGCGATTTTTATGCCATATCATTGGCAGTATTTTCCTAGCTTTTGTAGGAAGCACAGTCCTTGCTGAAGCAGTCTGGAGAGGGAGTCTGTTGCCATAGAGACTCCTCGACCAGTCAGAGTGTGAGGGGTCTGTGTACCGTGTCGCCCCAGCCCATGGCTGCTCAGGGGTCAATCGAGGGAAGGGGACACAGAAGAGAGCATTGAAAAGAGGTTTGGGTGGAGTAGTTCTGGTCACAGCTGCATGAAAGGAGTGGCTTCTTAGCATCTGAGGGGGTGGGGTATGCTACCAAAATAGACTGCGCCCGAGTCCGTGTTTTAAGGGCTTTGTGTATTGAAAAGGGTGTTGCAGATAGAAGTATGATTAAGCATTTCTATTAATTTAATGGCTGTTATGTTCCCAGCGGTTTATTCTTGACTGGCGTGAAGGTGAGCCCATTTTCCCAGGTTAGTATTAATAGAACACCCAGGTTCTGTAGGTAATATTACTATGGAAAGATTTGGAAAAAGCATGTGAACTGCGGATCTGCCAACCCCCCACTACATTGGTGTCCAGAGAACACAGATGGAGTGATGTGAAAAGTCTATGGATGTGGTCAGTTCTCATGGGGAGTGTATGAATGATTTCAGTAGGACAGCGCAGATGCAGGGGAATTCCAGCTGATAAAACCGAACAAATGGCTCCAGCGTTCAAGGAACCAACTCCACATGCGTGGTGACTCTGCCTCTGTCATTAATCATCACAAAGTGGTAATGGCCACTGGGCTCGTGGCTTCGAATTGCATGTGTAGCTCTTTTTGGTTTAATGGTGCTTGCCAAACGCGTGATGTAAGACCTTCTTCATCGCAAAGGCAGCTAAGCAACTTGGACACGTCAGGGAAAATGTGTCCCTTCGGCCCAACAAACCCATGCGATGTATGATGTAGTGTTTCCTTGTAATTACGGTTCCCACATTCGCATGTTAAATGGAATCAGTGCATGACTGCCTATTCTGGGAATAATGTTTGTGGTGTGAATTGCTCTTTGTGTCTAAACTCCTAAATCAGTCTGAGGGGACTGGGACCCCTCCCCTTAAGTTCACAAATGGGTGTAGATGGTCCCATCTAGTCCTGTCCGTTCACAATCTGGTGGGGGGAGTCTTAGAGCCTAACGTGAAAGTAGCGTTTCATAGAGCTTTGGGAACGTAGTTCATGAATTTCTCTGGATCTGTTTTGCATTCAGAACCAACGGTTCTGCTCCTGCATTCTGGTTCAAAAAAGCCAGAGCAGAATTTCAGTCCGGCTTTACCAGTCTTGGCAGTAGTGAGGAACGTAATTGTGTCTGGTAGTGCCAGGCTTCTTTTTTTTAGTTTTTCCCGCTCGCCAACACCATTATAATTGATGTTTTGTTGAAATGACAGATGGCGATATTTCATGACATTGCACTTGTTAGTGGACTTTACGACTTGGTTTTGAGAGCCTGTCTGTGACTGATGGATGCCTTCACACTACCTTTGGCCAAGTGTTCTCACTACCCTATGTCTCCATGTGACTGCTTCAGTCTCGGTCATGTTGATGGGTAACTGTGGCCTCGTGACCTGTAGGTGGGGCTGTGCTGTCCCTGGGCCCTAGCTTGATGATGGTGATTACACAGAACTCTCCCTCCTTCATCTGAAGTCACTCACAAATAATGCTGGAAAAAATAGTCGATATTCATACTTAAAGTACAGATACCACACCAAATGTTACTCAAGTAAAGGTACAAAAATATCATGTAAATGTACTTAAGTATCAAAAGTAAAAAGTAGCATACATTTAAATTTGATGATCTTATAACAAACAACCTATGCTTTTAAATTAACTACAGACATTATTGAATTGGGCTGCAAAGTGTAAGTGTAAAAAAAAAAACTAGGGCTGCAAAAAATTTTGATAATTAGTCATTTGATCAGGTGGCCAACTAATGTATTTGTTACGACAAAACAGGGTTTAAAGTAGGGATGTCCCAATCAGGTTATAATAATACATAAAAAAAAGAAAAAAGAAGAGCGAAGAAACAGATCCAGGATGTTTCTTATTTTTTAATTCACCTTATTTTAACATTCAACACCTCTGTTAACAGAGGTGAGGTAGCTTGAACAATCAAGTAATAAATAACATAAATTCTTCACTTTTGGACTTTAGTGCAACAGTAAATAAAAGTTAAGTAAATAAAAAAAGTCTAATATAAAAAGAAATGGCACCTCAACTTAAAATACCATGTAACCAATAGCGTCTCTGCAACAAAGTGATGTCATGTCGTACGCGTAGCTGTTTCTGTGTGGAGTCAAGAGGTCTAACTCTGTGCCACTGCATAACTATAGATGCGTTTAAAAAAAAATGAGTCCTGATCGGGAGGTAACGTCCGTTTCCAATCGAGTCTGAAACCACGTGATCGGGCTCAATTTCCAATCACGTAATCGGATCTGGACATTCCTAGTTTAACGAAAAGTTAAATTGGTTTATTATAACATCGAGAGGTATTTTTAAGTTGCCGCTGTAAGAAAGTATCACATTAAGCAGAGGATTCGCTACACAGTGAAAAGTCGCATAGAAACAAAGCCGAGCAGGGAGTGGAGTCCAGGCTAATTTTGTTTCCAAGATTTCAAAATACCACAGCATATGGTTTTTATCTTGATTAGGGCTGCAACTAACGATTATTTTGATAATCGATTAATCTGATGATTATTTTTTCGATTCATCGATGAATTGGATAAAAAAGAAATTCTTAATCTCCATCCATTTATTCAGAAATAGACCAGAAATTGATGGAGCAAAAAAGTTAAAGAAAAATGCAAATGGAAAAAACCTGGTAACACAATTTTTCAACCTTAACACTTGTTTTCTATATTTATAGTAATACACAAAAGTGATCTTGCATGACACTATCACATATACTCAGAGATGCGGTTACCTTCATCCCTGTCGAAATGCAATTCACCCTATCTCACTCACATGGCGAAAGATGGGACTGCCTGGGCAGGCAAGCGTGCACCCTTGGCTACCTAACATGGCATTTCGCCATTGAAATAAGAACAGGGCAAACAGAGAATGGGATGGGGAATAGGTTTCGTTTCTGTATGTGCGATCGTGTATATGGGCACGTATATGTGCGACCGTTTGAGCGTGCGTGTGCGACCGCGCCCGCTGCGCCTGATGGGCTGCTCCATCACAATGCAGTGTTTATTTGTGCAGCACATTTAAACACAGCTTAAACTTAAACTATACCCTATACAGAAACAACATTAGACTGAAATAAGAGTAAAACACACACTCACACACCATTTTTAACATTTTTGTAAAGTAAAGTAAAGTGAAGTGCTCCCACACTTTTGACGACTTTGGTCGAACCATTTTCTCCACCTGTCATGATTCATTTGTTTAATTTTCTTTGGAAAATACCGCCTCTGCTCTTCCTCGACACAACGACGACACAAGAATCGATAATTAAATTCGTTGCCAAAACTTTTAATAATCGTTTTTTATCGATTTTTATCGATTCGTTGTTACAGCCCTAATCTTGATACCCCCCAAGCCTAGTAACTTTAAAAGTTTAAAAGTTCCTAGCTTGTATTAGGGAATGGAAGACAAATAACCAGTGCTGTAATCCCATTAACCCACCCCAACAAGAACATTTGATGCGATAATCTCGATTTTTCTTACTTGATCTCGCATGCTAAAGGGATGGATTCCCTCCAGAATACACCTGTTTTACTATGTAACTAGCTAGCTAACTGCCAGAATAAATGCCAAATCCATTAGTCTTTGCTGGTGATCTTTAGTGGAACTTTTATTTCATCTCAAATCACTGGATCCAAGACACAAGCATCTCGAGTCTGGTGAAATCTCGAGAACTGGTGACCTGGACTCAAGTTCTCCAGCATTACAAATTACTCTAATTCTAGGTGATATGCACTTTTAAGGTGATATGCCCTTCTAAGGTGGGTCCCTATTTTTTAATGACGTCATTGGGCATATTGTTGATAGCAAAAGTTTTTGTGAAGTATCTGTGACAGTGTGAAAGATACTGTTATGCTTTCTCGCTCTAGTCTTGAGTTAAAAGAAATGAACGCCGGAAATTGGCAGTACAGTATCTAAAGGAAGCAAAAGTGTTACAGTAGATATGGACTGTTGCCTATAAAAATCTTGACAGTAAAACTTAACCATGGCATTTTTGCCCCGGAGAATAGCCCCTGCACTTTCGCCTTCCTTCCTGGTGCTTTCCTCTCTTTATTTCATGGTCATGTGTTTTGGCCCAGTCTTCCCCAGCTCACTGAGCTTGTGGTTCCTGTGGTTAGTGGGCGGCCTTTGTCCACTTTGTACTTTCTAAACTTGTTTCCTCCAGTACTGGTAACAGGCTGAACATTACCTGAAGCTGGCTAAGAAATTGTGGTGTTTGGGTGCTGTTTGTGTGTAGTGGTGTTTGGGTGCTTGAGGAATGACTGTCTAGCCAAGACTGGATGTGGCAGAGGAAGGGAAGGCCCTTCAGCTGACCCTGTGTAGCTGTGTTAGAAAAGAGAGGCCAAGAGGAAGTGGCTGAGGTCATCTTCCCACAGCTGCCATGGGGATTTTGTCCAGCAGCAAGATGGATAAAAAGCTTCATATACTGAGAGATTCTATGGATTCCATTGACTGTGGTCTCCTGGCATAAAACTTCATTTAAACACAGTGGAAGAAATTCTGTTCATAGAGACTAGAAGTCCTGCAAAGGAAGTATAGAGTTGGGAGCTCATTCAATTACTTTCCCACACTATAAGTAGGGGTTTGAAGAATTGATATCTTTTTGTTTCTGATACGTCAAATATTTTGTGGTGAGTGGTAAACCCCAGACTTGATAAGCACATCAATGCCTTTCACTTCTCCCATTGGTAGATACCAAGTGCTCTTTGGTCTGAATCATGTGCCTTTGTCTTTGAGGCTTCAGGTCTGTGATTGATGTGGTTTCAGAGGTGTGATACTAAAGCTTCTGTAGTTTGTGGCCAGGACAAGACTGGCCCTACACTCATACAGTACTGCAGACCAGTCAGCAATGCATCCTTATGAGACCTGGCAGCTTCCCAGTAGCTTCAGATAGTGTCTTACCTTTTTATAATTTCCTGAATGCTCCATCTCTTTATATGGGTAGTAAACTAGTCAATGTAAATATCAATACCAACACACTAGCGGGTTTCAATGTGCTCTCGGGGCAAATTAAATATCCATTGGCTAAGGATCTTGCATGTAAATTTCGCATAACTGACCAAATGGCCAAAGTGAGTGGATCTCCCTATTGAAGGCTCCACTATAAACAGTTGAATAAACTTGTCATTGTAATGGTCATAAAAGGTGGGTTATAGGCCAGAAATCCTCTGCCTTCTGCCTATGTTAATTTGGGGGTTCATTATCTTGGCAGATGCTCTCTCAAGTTATATCAAATTTCACATTTTCATTTAGGATATAAATGTTTTATGTTACTATATCTGCATGTGAAAAAAATGCCTAGAACCTTAGTGCTAGGCGGTATACCGGTTCATACCGAAAGCTGGTGTTTATTTTTGTTATGATGTGGATTTTTTTATATCATAATACCGGTTTAAATGGCCTAAACAACGTCCGGAACATGGTGCAGCGGAAACTGTTTAAGGGGGGACCATTTTTACTGGTACACCACTGAACATGCATGCAACGGATTACCTGCCTTATGATGTGTTTGATTATCCCGACGAAGTCCGAGGTGCGACATGTCACAACCGACCAATTTCCCGTTCGAGCTACACAACTCAGAACAAACATGGCTGCCTCCACGAACACGCTGTCATTGTCGTGATATGAGTATGAAAGCTCATGGAAAGACATTTATTACTTCACATAAAAGACCACATGCGATTACATTCATAACTAGTAATACATTTATTAATTTAAATATTTTGAAATATCTATAAAAGAGAGAAGCAGTAAAGCACTTATTATTGACTGTATAAGCTGCCATGTTGAAATGACGTCATGGGGAATCTCGTACAAATCTGACTTCAACCTCGGAAAAGGGGCGTGTTTCCGACAAAAAGGGATGTTTTTGTCCGAGTTGCGACTCGGAAAGAGAGAAACAAACGCAGGATTGAGTGACTGAGCAGTGAAAATGGACAGAGAAGCTGTAGAAGACACAGAAGAACTTCTGCTGAAAAAATGAGCCGTGTCTGTTGTCTGGAGATATTTCGGTTTTAAATGGTCGGATGTGGACCAGACAACCATTTATTGCAAACAC
>JAODKM010000001.1:34119126-34135340 GCA_026780845.1 Petrocephalus sullivani
GGGGAAAAAAATACTGTTGAATACCGTGAAACCGTCATAATTTTGAAAAATACCGTGATATAGAATTTTGGTCATACCGCCCAGCTCTACCAGAACATTTCCCTAAAGTTGGATATCATTCACAAGTATGGTTCACAAGTCTTCATATTCCTAAAATTCTAGTGCTATGCTTCCCAATGCTTTCACAGAAGCTATTTGCACTGTTTACTGATTAACTTAACGGTGATGATCCCCTTCCAGGACCTGACTTTATTGATTGCCCACATCACACTTTTGAGGTGAGCTTTAGTGCCATCTATCCATATAGGTTGCTCTGCTGGGGGACGCCTAGTTTTTAAGATGTTGGCCGTAGAAATGTCGGGCTTCTCTCAAAAATAATGGAGTGAATAGCGATCTTTCTGTGGTGATTAAAGCACCTGAAAAATATGTATGAAAAATTCAACAGTGATGTCTCTTACTATAAATCATGACCTGGTTATTGAAGGTAATCTGCAGACTTTCTAGTGAGTAGTTCAATGTAAAAACTATTTTCTACCGAAGTCCACATATCACTGGGGCGCTCGTGCTGTATTTGAGAGAAGCCCGTCAGTTCCTACGGCCGACATTTCTAAAATCTCCCAGCAGAACAACCTGGATGGAAAGAGTGAGGTGTCAGAAGCACATCAACTTCAATTTCAGGTCCAGAAAGTAAAAATACAGACCAGGATTTTGTTCCAACCAATCAGTTGAACATAAAGAGTCACAGTCACAGAGTGCTCAACTAGTTGGTTGTACTTTCTGGACCTGAAATTGACACCTTTGGTCACAGTATGATCATTCTGTGTACTGTGTTTAAATAGGTTTGCTGTGGCCATCCCAGCTTAGACAGGACCTGCATCTGCTGCTGGGCGACTTCTCCTAGCTTGCAAAATCAGCCAGTATTTTTCCTGATTTGTGGTCTGTTTCTATATGGTGCCATTTTAGAGGCTTGCTGGTGGAAAGAATGGCAGCTCAGGAGTCTCTGCTACTGATGGGCAGCAGGAGGAAGTGGCGACGTCATCTTCTGCCTGCGTCAGCGCTTCATTAGACTTGGGTGGGCCTTGGGTGGTGACATGCAGGGGAAATTCAGCACATCCTGAACTTATTGCTTGGCACTGGCTGTAGAACCATGAGAATTCTCCTTTGTTTTCCTTCATTTTCCAGTTAAGTGTGCTGGAACACAAGGTAGGATATCCCAGTAGATATCTGAAATGTTACTCAGCACTGCATTAGGCATTTTTTCTATCTGTGAACGTGAACTTGAGTGTTCTTTGGTGATACTGGGAACTAGGCTTGGATGGTATGATGGTACTGCGGTATACCCTAGAACTTAGGAATCCCAGATGCTGCTTATACTATTAAACTAGGCTGTATTGAGGTGATGTATTGTAGTGCACAGCAAGTGCCACCAGGGGTCTCTCTACTGGTGAGAGAAGCAGCTGCAAGTGGTAGCGATAACACAGGATTTGTGAAAAAGTGAAATGTTTCTCCCCCTTTTTGGGAGTATTTTGGATTTCTTCCCAAATGATAAAGGTGAGCTAGTCAGTCCATTTGTTTAATTTGCATTCTCCATGGAGAATATTTGTGAACATTGTGCATGTGAATAAAGTTATGTGAAACCTAGAAGCAGCATTTTTTTAACTGATGGAAAATACAAATGTAAAATAGAAGCAGAAATTTTGTGTCCTTTTGCACACAGGAGTAATATTTTAATATAATTCACAGTGATCTTGCCCCAGTTCTTGTGTGTTTATATTCATGCTACTTTTAGTATATTGGTTAACTACATTTCCCATACTCCCTAGGGTGTGGTAACGTGTGTAGAGTGGTGTCAATAAAAGATGGGTGGTATTTTTAACTCTTCAAAAAGGAGCTGTCATGATGAATTGATTAAGGTGGCAATTCAACTACATCGATTCTCCTTAAAGATACTCCTACTTCTGGGTTGAGTGCTCACATGCTGCAGGTAACAAAATTCCATTCTTGCTAGCTATGTTAAAAATAACCTTAGATACATGACATAGTGGCCATCATTCGTATCAGCCAATATTTAATAAAAAGTCAAGATATCTGCATGGGTCCAATGAATTAATCTTGGCTGATTTTATTGATGGCTGATATTTATCGCCATTCAAAGTTGGCAGCACCAGACCTAAGACGGCTAGTAAAATAATAAAGATGATTGCATCGGACACTCAGCCATTTTCCATAGTGGAGGGAATTCATTGGGGCAATCGCTACGCAGAGGTCTCAAAGTCAGCCTGTTTATAAATCAGTATTAATTCTTGTGCAAGGTTTTGGGGGACCACCACCCCCCAGTAATGTTTACATAATTTGTTCATATGTTAAATCATGTTTCACTTGAAACTCTGGGACTCTTCATACTTGGAGAAGGGTTACCTGAAACCCAAAAGTGTGATAATTGCATGTTCTTTCTGTTGACCGACTTCAAAAGCTAAAACACCCTTCGCACTAGTACAAATGGTTTAGAGTGTTACCCTTGCACACGGGTAAAATCTGGCATGCAGATTGATCTTTTATTTTCCACAGAGAATCACATAAAAGACTGTGCCATTCTCCTAATCTGTCGGCAAACTCACCACATTTATCGCTGCCAAGTTAAAGGTTTGAATTTAAGTTACCAAAATAAAATAACTGAATGAATAATTCAAATCGTGGTAAAAATTAAACATTTCCAATGCATCAAATTGTTTCCTAAATAATCATTATTGAATTGCTGGGGGGCAGTGGTTTGCCCCTCTAATGGCATGTGTGATGTCCTGGTATTCACTGTTGGAAAGGCCCCTTCAAGCAGGACTGGCGCTCATCAGTCTGCCGTTGGGCCGTCGTCCTCTGGCTGGGATGCTTTCCCAGCTCCTCTTGAATAGTCTGCTTTCCAGGCAAACTCACAAGCGCTCCATGGGCCTTGTGTCCCCCAGACCGGCCTGTGAGGAGGCATTGACAGACTCGCCGTCTAGTACTGGCACTTCCTTTAGCTAGCGGAGAAGGGCCCTCTGGTCAGGCTCTCTGCACTGTGTTGCTTTTCACATGCTTCCTCTCAGACTGCTCCCACCCACAAGTGAACCTTGCTGTGCTCAGCCCAAGACCCCACATGGAGCTGATTGCCTCCTGCCTGTGGGGGCTGTGGGTGTCTTGACATTTATGCATTTATGCAAACAGCAATTTATGTTGCGTGAGAGTGTTAATTGTAAACCTTACAGTAAGTGACATGCAGCATATGACTGCATGGGTGTGGCTTACGACATAAATACATAGTCTGGGGGCATCATCTCAGTACTGACTGCATATTTGGGGGTTGAGCCAAGTGTCCTCCGGGATCCCTGCAAGATGGATGCAAGATTCTCTGAGGCACTGCTTCTTGTGTGTGTGTGTGTGTGTGTGTGTGTGTGTGTGTGTGTGAGAGAGAGAGAGAGAGAGAGACTTCTGAAAGTTCGACAAACTGTTTTAGGAGAGTATCAAATGAAAATTTACTGGTTTGCTTTACTGGCAGCCTTTGTAGCCTTTGTGTCTTTGTGTTGATTAAACTTGAGATTTTATCAGTTTCGGTTTGCTGGTATGCGGCTTGCTTGGGCGACTGTTATTAGGCCATTCCCCGCTAGATGGCGCCTTTCTTCTGCTGTTTCAGCTTGAATAATTACTTTGCTGCATTACTGCTCAGCATGTTTGAAAGTCCTTAGCCTGAAGCCATATTTTGTTTTAATTATATGCTATGTATAAGGTGTTGGAATCTTCTCATGTAGTTGTTTCTAAAGTACATCTCAGTTAAAGCACTAATTTTCCCAAGATAATATGGCAGGATTTGTATGACAATAAGAGATTCTCTTCTGTTAAAGATGTCTGGGTTTGGATTGCTGTACACTGCATTATTTTTAAAATGCGATACACTACACTGACTGTTCTTCTGCCCTTCAGCAGCTTATTTTCCTTTTAGTTACCATAGTGATATTCCGTGCTGTACTGTGCCTGCTGGAGCTAAGTGTGCGTGTTGGCACCGTGCATTTCAGATGGATCAGCTTTCTGATGACGAGTTGGATCATGCTGCAGAAGAGGACAGTGACAAGGAGGACCAGGACCTGGACAAGATGTTTGGAGATTGGCTGGGGGAGCTGGACAAACTTACCAAGGTATGGCATTTTTGTGCTGGGAGGTTTTTGCATTCCGAGTGTATAGAATGTGAGGGTTGTCAGCAATGCATAGCTGCTGGGGACGGTGATAGCACCATAAGCTTCCCAGAACATTCTGCAAAGTTGTCGGCCCAGCCTGAGAGTTTGCTCAACCCCTGCAGAGTCTGGATGATGGGAAACCAGAGAAGGTTCAGAAGGCCCCTCTCAGACAGGAGACCAACTTGGCCAACTTTTCCTACCGCTTCTCCATGTACAACATCAATGGTGCGTTGACCTTTGCATGGGCACCAGCTGCACAGAACTGCTCTTTCCCCTCATAAGTTGCTCTCTCTCCCATTATGATCAGAGCTACTGCATCATGTAAGCCTTAGACGGGAAGTCTTGTGGCTCTTTGTTCAGAACAGGCTGATTTATCTCTGTGCTTCCAGAGGCCCTGACCCAGGGAGACCCCGTGGATCTGGATGCCCTCATGGCAGACCTGTGCTCCATCGAGCAGGAGCTCAGCAGCATCGGCAAGCCCAACAGCGGCTCCTCCCGGCTGGGCGAGGCCAAACTGCGGCAGAAGGCCCCGGCAGGCCGCGGCGCGGGGTCCCGTCATGGCAGCGGGGGCGGGAGCAGCACGGGCGGGAGCAGCGGCAGCAGCAGTGCCCACGCCTCGCCGGCATCCACGGTGCGGGGGGGCGGCTCTCATAGCCGGCCACTGGCCTCCAACTTCTCCTTGGAAGACATCACGGCCCAGCTGGAGCAGGCCTCGCTCAGCATGGACGAGGCGGCCCGGCAGACCTCCTCCACAGCCACCCTGTGCCGGGCTGCATCCTCCTCGCACCAGCACCGCAGGACCGGCTCTGCCGGTGCCGTCAGTGATCATGAAGTCCGCTCCCTGGGGCATTCACCCCGCTCCAGCATCAACTCTGCGTCTGCTGGCAGCATGGACTCTCTGGACATGGATAAGCCCCTGCGTTCTGCTGAGCCCGAGGTCCCACGGCGGCATGACGGCCCCCAGGGGCCCGCCACGCAGCCCCCGGTCCCCCAGGACCTGAGCCCGGGCCAGTCCAGCTCAGAGGTGCGCATGACTGTCGACGGATGCTTTCTGTATCTAATAATAGGTTTCCTGACCTATGACTAGCTTCCCAGCTCGCATGACGGCTTCGCCGAGCTATGTGACGGGGTTCGAGGGGAGCGCTGTCCACTCAGTGTCCCCTACAGCAGAAAGAGCCAGCCAGGCCCATCAGGCAGACCAGCAGCCAGACCCAGTGTCAGAGAATCAGCCCCAGGTCCCCAGTGCAGGATGCAGACTCAGTGTCAGAGAATCAGCCCCAGGTCCCCAGTGCAGGATGCAGACTCAGTGTCAGAGAATCAGCCCCAGGTCCCCAGTGCACTGCTAGCAAGGCAGCAATTGGCTATTAATTTCTCAGCATATTGGGGATAGAAAAGGGCCAGATCCTGGTTTAGAACCTCAACCACAGGGTTAGTGATTTTTTATTAAAGTCCACAACTTGAAATGTGTGCCCTCCCTTTGGAAGACAGCACAGGGAGGGACCATGTTTGAACCCCCCCTCATGAATATGAAAGGAAACATTGGCACGGATGGTACATAGCCATGTATAGAAGCTGACTGTTTCCCAACAATAATTGTCTCATGGTGGCGTGGCCATCGCAGGTAAGTGCTTTTTGCTGTAGATATGGCAGGGATTAGGATGGACGTGGGGGCACAGTGCTTGGACTGTCTGTTCAGGAAATGCTGTAGTGAAATCCAAAAGTCAATCTGGCTGTTGACCCGGTATCGCTGTGCCCATAAATGAGAAGCAGATCGTCACAGTGAGCTTCCCCCTCACTGATCCTGCCGGCTTCCCAGGTGCATGTGTGCCTTCTGCAGCTTTCAAATTGTGCTCTCCTTGCTTGTTTAGAAACAAGCACATTTCTGAAGACATTAGAAACTGGAAAACCTGGAATGGTATGTGTGTAGTGGGGTGGGGGGGGGGGGGGCTGGGGCTACTGCAGCGCAGGGGTGTGTCTGTGGAGCCTGGAAGGACATTGTATTTGTTAGTCCCCATAGATTGTGGATGTAGGGGTGTTTATGCCAAATTGGAGGCTGCTGCAATTCCAGCTCTTAGCTACTGCTAATGGGAGAGGAACGGCTGTAGCTGTTTAACAGCATTTATGAGCACAATAATGTAGTAAAAAAAAAAAAAAGTTCTAATTTTAGATGGCTATCCAGGTTGGGTTCTGGGTGACTGTCCTGCGTCGTTTTGCTTCTGAAATCACATTTTGACACACGGCCATGCTGCGATTCTCTGCTTCCACGCCTCTGTAAAGATCAGCTGCAGTGGTTTTTATCCTTTGACCATCGTTGCATTAACGTTCCCGTTTTTCTCTTCCCTCCCGTTTCTGCACCAAGCACTGCTATCTGGACAGGGAAACCTCCCTCATTCTGAGAAACATTGCGGGAAAGCCCTCTCACTTGCTGACAAAGGTGACTTCCCCCTTTTCGCCTCCCCCCTGCCCATTCGCTGCTTTGTAATCCCACCCCACCCTGCCAGCCTTGAGAAATGGGCCTGTCTTCATTAGGTAATTATCCCTCATTTTACAGTAAGTAGTGTTGGTATGTATCTCTGACCTGCGGGTATTTTAAGCAGAATTAAAGGGCAGGTGTCTGATGGCCATGCTCTGAAACAGGCCCCTTTCTCCGTTTCTGTAACACCCACTTCCTGCTTCTTCACTGTCTCTGTCTCTGCCCCGCATGATCTCCTCCGCCTGGCCACTCAGTGCTCCTCTCTTCTGCAGCTCTGAGCGTTTCCAGAATCTCCCCAATGCTTCCGTCTGCACTGTGCTACCATCGTGGGGGGTGCTTAAGAGGTGGTGTGTGCATGTCCGTTCAGTTCCTTAAGTAGTGGCAGTGCTGTCACACCTTGGAGTACTTGCACAGGTAAACCAGGGTAAAGTGGCATGGGAGCATGCAAGGGTGCACTTGTGGGCCGTGCCCATGTGGGCTTCATCCGGGCAACGTGCTCTTCGGACTTGCAAATATTCTCTGCTTGGATCGGAGTGCGCCAGCTGTGTGGGACACTGAAGGTTGAATACTGTGGTCTTTTAAATTACTGTGGGTTTGGCAGAATCTCTCAATGTTGCATCCTAGATTTTACAGACAGGCAGATTCCCCTATAGCCACAGATTACATCACAGGCCGACAAAAGCACATTATAGACATTGTAGAGTGCATGAGGTCTTCGTCTGTATGTTGCCTCACGTAGCCTTCTTAGACTGACCATCGGGAAGTAATTTGATATGGCAAAGATCATGAGATGGACTGTTTATTAGATTCCCTTAATGGGCCTTGTGGTAAATGCAGAACATTTCTTACAGTTTGTGGTTCTTGGACAGGAGTAGGGTGGGATGCAGAGTCCCATATTCCCATAATGCAGTCCTGCATTAAAATGCTGCCTGGTGATGTGCACATATATGTGTAAGCAGCGGTCTAATGGCTATTTACTCGGCCTGAAAAGGTAAGTGGGTGTCCTAGACTGTGACAGATTGGCCTGAAAACACAGGCCGAAGGCGTCCTCTTTAGCCGAGTGGATGGGTCATGATGATCAACTCATTATACAGGTATTCATCGACTTGTGTCCTATCGAGTAACGTCTGATTTACATTTGTGTCCAAGAGTCATAGTAAATAACACACACTGATGGGGAGGCGCCTGAAAGTGGACGTAGAAGGATGTTAGCGGGTGTATCGGGTGCAGGAGAATGGGCAGCCAGCATATCTAACTGTCCATATCTAACTTGTAATACAGTATGCATACAGTAATGTATGTGTCATGGATAGCTACACTAAGTAGATATGATATAGATATAGACTTATACTGTGCATTTCAAAACTCCCTAGTAAGAAGGAACCAGACTTAATGGGGGGAGCCCATTAAAAGAGGGAGTCCAAAGTCCCAATTTATATAGCAGAATTGTGAATAATCCAGATATAAATGCAGTTATGGATGCTGACTTCTGGGCAGGCAGGTGAGGACGCCGCTTCCTTGGCAGGGTGGAGGGGTGTGGCGGTCCAGCCGAGAGCAGGAGAGCACAGGCACAGTTAGACTGGGTGGCCAGGCAGGGAATCCCTGGGTACCAGCACTCCAGCAACAGGAGAAGCCAGCGTGATGGTCCTGGACACCTGATCCCCAGCCAGCTCTGTGCCACGCAACCCCAGCTTGGGGTGGGGGCTGACCATTAGCTTAGTCACCATATGCGAGATTAAACAAGCCAGTTTTTAGCCTTTAGCTTAAATATTGTGAGTGAGCCTGAATCTTGACATTTGCTGGCAGACTACTCTTGCCAGCCCTGTAACGGATCTTTCTGAAGAAGATCATTCTGCTCTAGGCACTGCCAGGTAGCCCACCCCTACACAGTGAAGCAGATGAGGTAGGGGTTATATAGAACTGCAAAACTGGCAATGTGGTTTGATGCTAGACCATTCAGTGCCGTATAGATTAGCAGTAGCACCTTATTGATACGAGGCCTAACCGTAAACCAGTGGAACGAGGCCAATACAGGATTAATATGCTTACATTTCCTAGTGCTTGCTATGACACTTGCTGCAGCATTCTGCACCAACTGAAGTTTGTTTAATGATGCAGAGGTGCAGCCAACCAATTAAGCATTACAATAATTCAGTTTAGAGGTTATAAAGGCATGTACTAACTTTTCTGCATCCTGAAGTGAGAGCAGTTTTTACTTTTTGCAAGATTCCTCAGAGAGCTGTTATAGCCACGTTATTTATGTGAGCATCTTGAGGCAAGGCTGAGTCTAGTGACTAGTGTTGTCATGGTACCAAAATTTCAGTATTCGGTACCAATACCAGTGAAAATCCACGGTTCTCTGTACCAATTTCGGCACCAAAGCAAAACACAAAAGCATGAATTGAACAACAAGCTATTTTTATTAATAACACACTCTTTTTATTTATAAACTTAAACATTTGTATAAATTAAACAAAATATGCCATGACTGAACAATACTTAATACACTTAACCATACATTTGTTCTCTAACACACATATTTTGGCTACACAGGTCATTTAAAAGCCTCTGGTGTGTAAAAATAGTCCGCTGTTATGTCCTGTTTACACGCTATAGGAGCATTAAATAGTTAATAAAGAAACTTTATTCTGATACTTGCGTTAGCATTAGCCGCGCTTATGCTAACGATTAACTAAGCAAATGGCAGTTTATTTCAATCCAACATTCAAATTAATATAGGGTATATTTTTTATAACAAAAGCTCTAAATATAAAATAATATTAAAACTTACCTGCTTGAATTCTTTCATTAAATCTTGGTGACTGTCTTTGAGGTGTTTTATAAGGTTCGATGTATTTCCTCCTTTTGATATATAAAACTTCGATTACCGATTGCAAATGGGTTTCTGGTGATCAGTGATGTTGCCCTTGTCATCAGCAAAACAAAAACAAAATACTTCCACACGTGGCTCTTTCCTCCTTTCCTTTCAACGAGCAGATTCAGAGCCGCCTCACCAGCAGCACCGCCGGTCGCCATATCTCTGTGCTTTTACGAAGAAGACGCAACTGCACAATACGCACCTATCGGATAGCGCAGCAAGAACCGGCTTGACCGGGTGCTCGGTACCACCGGTACTTCAGAAAACCTAGTACCGTAACATTTAAATCTTTTTAGTACCGACTTGGTACCGAAGTACCGGGTCTTTTGACAACACTACTAGTGACAGAATTCACTAACCAAAAGGCTTACACTGAATATGCAACTGTCAAGCTTCATGCTATCGACAGCACCCTGGGCTGTCCTAGGGCCCAGGAGGAATGTCTCTGCCAGCATGTAACATACTGCCTCTCTTAACTTCAGCCAAGCATTCAGCCTTTGACAGCTGTTGTAACAGATACTGCATGTGCAGCTGTGCCTGATGATGAAAATTCGCACTGTTTCCTAATAATACCACCAAAAGAGCATGTAAAAGATGAACTGCAGTGGGCCCCGAACAGAACCTTGCAGGACACCAAACCTTGTGCTGGTGGGTTCATTGTTCACATGGAAGAACTGTCAGTGATTAGCGGAACCAGAGATTCTGACCTCTGTTGCTCTGTTTTGGAATTACTATTAATAATGCTCCAAAACCTGTGACGTTTTCGGGGGAAAAGTTGATATGTGTGTCATGTTGAAAATGATTGCATGTTTCTAAGTATTAAAATCCTTGGCAGTGTAAAACCAATGCAATGGGGAAGGGCCCGCACAGGGAGAGCAAAATGGATTCAGCTTGGGTACAGACAATGAGAGAGAAGTAAGAAGTACAAAAACACGGGGTGAAATAATTATATAAAATAATTGGTCCTTCCTGTACTCAGGGCTACAGATTTATTTATGTGTGTATGTGTGTGTGTATGTATGTATGTGTGTGTGTGTGTGTGTGTGTAATTTTTTTTTTTCTTTTCTCAAATATTTCAACAAACCCCAAAGCCATTTTTTCTAATAGAGCTGCACAGTTGCCTGTTTTTAAGGCATTTCCAAATCATTATAGACCAGATCTTGTTTTCAGATGTTACAGCTAATTGGAATCTGCCTCAATTTGTTCGGCAAGGGGTGGGGGGTGAGACTCACTTCACATACACGTTCTGTGGAAGCCATGCTTGGGAGTCCATCTGCCCTATGCACAGGGTGGCCTGCAGTCAGTGTACTTTTTTTGCTGCACACACTTTGTGGCCCGCATTTGTAGGATCTTGGCTGGGGGCTTTGGCCCAGGTTTGCTTGCCACACATGGTTGAGGGCCAGTATTGCCTGTCTAAGGGAGTGCAAATGTTTGAGCTGCCTTTCACAGAGTCTCTCTTGTTAAAAGAACCATTTTAGCTGGTTCACAAACCTCATCCTAACTATGGTTATATGCTGCTAAAAGGCATTATTTACCAGCTGTTGCTAAATCGGTTCTGTGTGTGTGTGTGGCCCCAGTAAAAGGCTGATATACCTCCTGTCAGCAGGAGGTGCCTTATTTACATGCTGAGGAAGGAGGTGTACATGCTAAAGGGAGATCCTTCAGCACATAGTGCTGGTTTGGGGATTACTACCCCACTCCAGCTCTGCAGCTGTTTGAGAGAGAGAGAGATGTGTGTGTGTGTGTGTGTGTGTGAGGGGGTTGGGGGGGGCTATGTGGGGAAGGGGAGGGATCTGCACCCCACCGCTTGCCTGCATTTGCAGAGTCTGGCACACCTCTCCTGGAAGGATTCGCTGCCCTCGTGCTTTGCATTTCCACAGCCGGTTCGGATCACACCTTGACAGCATCTCGACCCAAATCTGTCGCGATTCTCTCGGGGACAACTACACCAATTCTACAGGCTATAAGCATTTTATGGATGATCTGGGCAGTCAGTGTTGCTGGACTTGCCTGCTTCGCTCTGCTGGCTTTGCTAAACTGTTACTGTTCTTAGTGGTGTCTAATCTTAATGAACATCTAGGCTGCCTGTGGCTGAATGTATAAGAGAGAGCCTTTCAAGAGCCAATGAGTGTCAGCACCATGGGAGACGGTCCTGGTCCTCTCAGGATTCCTGTTCTTACTCTTAGCTAGAGGACTTTGCCACATCCTTTCTGCAGTCTCTGCTGAGCTGTGTTCCGAACTTGGCGCTTCCTCTGACCCACTGTGGATAATTCGAAATGCACCGGGTCTTCTCAGATCTAGCTGCAAGAGGGCTGTGAAATGGCAGATGCCCTCAGCCTTCTCTGACGAGGCTTGGTGCGAGCACCGTATCTGGGAAGCACTGTCCATGGGAACTTGAGCAGCACGGGATTTGTTTCTCCGGCCACGACCGCATACAGAAGCGGAGCTGGTCGTGTAGAGCGTGACACCATGGCTTCCTGTTGGAGATGCCAGGTAAGTGACGGGCTGTTGGAAAACAGGTCGGCTAATTGGAAGTCTGAACGTCTGCTCCAGACCTGGGCTTTATGGTCTCATTACATGGAGGAGTGTGGAATTGTTAGGAGAGCCTTCATCTGTAGTGAGGTAGCACAGTTATCTGGTCATTTGCATGTCTGCCTTTTAATGCCGTCACCTGTCTGCCTATAGGAGGAGCAGGCTGCCAAGCTGAAGGCAGAGAAGATACGGGTGGCTTTGGAGAAGATCAAGGAAGCCCAAGTGAAAAAGGTCTGTCTGCTAGTGCTTATGTAGAAACCAGCATGGTGGGCAAGCATGCATGTACAGACAGAGCCGTAAGATGGCTTTCTACTTAAAATCCCGAGCTGATGAGAGCAGTGTGTATACAAGGAAGTGGTTTTCCCCCCCACAGAGCTCCTGTGAGAGGAATATAAACACCAGAAATGGGTCATGGTAGCTTAAGCGCCCATGATGTCTGTGTGTGCCTGTTTGTGCCTGTGTCCATTTGTTTCACTCAACACTACAGGGCTGTTGCAGATGTAATTACAACTAACCTAATCCTATTGCGCTTGATTTAAATGTAATATTTAATAAATGGGTCACTGTTTCAGTGCATTTATGATTGTGTAAGCTACATGAATTGGGTTCTAGTGAGCACGTCTCTGAGGGAGATTAAAGCAACTGACAGAGAGAGAGCGCGAGAGAGACGAACACTGAAGTCTTAATGAGGAAGTTGGACGCCGTGGCTGATTTAAACTGACAGACCGGAGGGAGAGCAGGGGGCTGGCGGCTGAAGTGGCACCGTGGGCATTGTGAGCCTATGAATGAGCCTTATGAAGCTGCTCCCTGACCCAGTCGCCCAATGAGAGCAGCTCTTTCTTTCTGCACGGGGGCTCTGGGGTGCGTGAGCCTGGCTGTGTCCCGCTCGGGATCTGTCCCCCGCACCCTGCTGCTTCTGGGCAGCCCTGCACTGGGCTTTTGCCCTGAGGAGAGTGTAGCTCTATACCATCCCTCCTTCATTGGATGCTCTAACTGAATGTGCCACGTGCAACATGACCTCAAAATCGCCTCTGGCGCTTGGCACGGATGTGGAGTAATCTGCCCATCAGAGGGACCCATGCCACATTTTCCTGGGCACTGCGGGTGGGGTGGATTATCACTAATCCCACATCCTCCATCAGGTCTGCTTCGTCACTACGTGTTGTCATTAAGGGGTGTCTCCAACATCACATCTTTCTTCAGTTTTACATGAAGAAAAATTAAAAAAAATATATCACCTAAAGATATGTGTGGCTGGAATATCTATGGAAATAAATTCTGTAGTGCAGTGTGTAGTTGGCTGCAACTACATTAAAAATGTCTTGAGTATACTTGGGTTTTACATTTAATGACCCGTCTTTTGGTTTTTGTTCGTATACTCCATACAAACAAAATTTCAAAGTATAGTAGATGTGGGGTTTTTCATATTTTCCTAAATCAAACAAGGAAACGCACTTTGATTCTGAAGTTTCCTGCACTGTCACTGCAGAATGCCTCATGGAGCTTTATGGAACGTTTCCCTACCCTCTCCATCCTAGCTGGTGATCCGAGTGCACATGTCAGATGAAAGCTCCAAGACCATGATGGTGGACGAGCGTCAGTCTGTGCGACAGGTGCTGGACAGCCTACTTGACAAGTCCCACTGTGGCTACAGCCCAGACTGGTCATTGGTGGAGACCATCAATGAGCTTCAGATGGGTAAGTGCAAAGGCTGTGCTTGGTAGTGTGAAGTACTGTACCGTGAACACAGCCACTGTACCTCTACGAGTTTCGCCTTTGGAATGTATGGAGCCGGGTCATAGATGTAGGGGTCCGAGCTGGGGGCTTCGTGAGCTGGTTTCTGTTGTTGGTCTTTCTTTAGAAACTTGTGTTGTACTCTCAGGAATTTTGTGGACTGGCACACACCTTGGCTCTAGGAAGCCTCTCACATAGTATGTGCCTTTGTGCTTGGAAGTTGGAAGTGTCTTGTTGAAAAATGAACGCAGTAGCATGTTATATATGGACGTTTCTGGGATAAGCCCTGTCTTTCCTTCTTGAGGAGATGTGGGATACATATTAAGCTCCGGTTGAGTGGTGAAGCTTCTTCCACTGTTTGCCTAGTTATTAGTGGCTCTGTGACCGCACCAGCATGATTTCTGACACAGCAAGCATTTCTGGTGTTTTGGCAGGGAGCCCTTCCTATCAGCGTAGATATTGTCTAAATTTACTGAATGGTCTTCTCCCTACCAAGGCACCCATGCGAATGCTTGTCCAGCTGTGTGCCAGCTCTGGGTCTCCTACTAACTAGTCCTAATGCCGTCCACAAGGGTTTTATAGTGCTAAAACAAGAAGCATTTGTCTGATATATCCCTTATTATAACATGTGTGCTGTTCCACACGTCCAGACTGTGCAGAGACTTCTACTGTTCCCCTGGAGAAGCGGAAGCTTACTTCTTGGTGATAATAGATCTGTAAAGTGCGATTCTAATGGCTGTGTCCCCAGCGCAAATCATAATTAAAATCAGATTCATCCAGCTGGTGCCCTTCGTGGGGATCCAGATGGATTAATGCCAGCAGCACTGTTTACTCTGCTACCATAAGTGTTGAGATGTATTGCATTATGCTACAGGAGATTCCTGAAGCACCTTGGTCCCCCTGGCATGGAGCCATGCTTCCCGACTTCCCATGCCAACCACGCCTTCTTGGTTGCTCTCCTATGACAGCTGGCTCAGTCATGGTTGATTCTTGCTCATATGGCCCTCTGTGTAGTTCCAGAGCAGTCAAGCGCATGACCTAACCTACATGTCCAGGGCTATGGGATGGAGCTATGTCAGGCCCTCCATACCGCGGCGGAGCAGGAAGGCAGCCCATCTGAGTTGCATTCTGGGAAAATGTGTCGACCCCTGACTAAACCGGATGCAGACCGTTCTGTTCAAAGGCTGTGTGGGGTTCCCTGTGGGATGGAGGCAAACGGGAATGGGAAAGACTGTGACAGCCTTGTGTGCTGAAAGCGTGCCTGGCGTCGCTTTCCGCTCCTGTTAGAGTGCCATGTATCTGGGAAGAGGCCTCACTCTCCATCCTCCTCCTCAGTTGGCACAGAGCTATTAGGTGTCGACGGGTGAACGTAGAGCTTCCAGCTCCACTCGCTGCTCCACTCGGCTGTATTTCACACAGGGTCCCTCTTCCTGCTGCTGCTTCAGCCCAAAGAACACGCTTCTAAAACTGTAGGCCCAGAGAGCCTGGGTTTTCATTCCTGTTGGTTCTAAATAAAGCTCAGCTGAGCTGCTGCCTGACTGCATGACTGCCTCTGAAAGTGTTAGCTGAGGCCTTGCGGGAATTTTATCTGCGTTAAACTGAAATAAAATTGAGCAAGGTTGCACATGCAATTTAAGATAATTACATGGCACTCCTTTTTCACCATTTACAGAAAGAGGATGTAGAAATCCATCAAATCAGTTGTTTAATAGTGGTGTGCAATACTGCTAAATTTATCAATCCGATACCAAGTAAATGCAGGGCCAATATCACCGATACCAATACCGATACCCAGGGCCGGCCCGTGCCTTTATGGGGCCCTAAGCAGAATTTGATTTGCCCCCCCCTGCACCTAAATCAAGATTTCTATACATTTCAAGCACTCATGGGGGGCCCCCTGGTGGTGTGGGGGCCCCAAGCGGCCGCTTAGTTCGCTTATGCCTTGGGCCGGCTCTGCCGATACCAGTACTCTTTACTTACAGAAGCAGCTTATGTACTTATGTAGGGGACAGCAACGCATCAATATGCTAAATCTGGTTTAATTTTCATAACCGATAAATGATTTTGATTACTGCACTCCACATTTAATTAGTTCATTATGTGCATGTTAAAACTCAGGACAGATTTTTTTTTTACTTAAGTTTTTAGAAAAACTTGAAAAATGTTGAAAATTTAAAGTAAGTAAAGTGCAAATAACCAAAGAAAAGCACAGACTACTCTTGGCTCTAATTCTCAGCCTTCGGCTCCTCTTTTTCTCTGCCGTGTTGCCCTGCTACTCTCACTCAGCCTCTGTATACACACGCTCACGCACTGGGAGCGCTTATGAACCTCACCCTAAAGCCTCCTGTCCCACTGGGAGCGCTTATGAACCTCACCCTAAAGCCTCCTGTCCCAC
>JAODKM010000001.1:34144067-34156665 GCA_026780845.1 Petrocephalus sullivani
TGCCACCCCCTCCCCCGCCTCCTCCGCCTGCTCCCATGAAAAAGCAGTATAGTCTCTCATCCAGTAAACCCCCTCCCACCCTCCCTAAACAGCACAGCCTCTCTTCCAAAGTTGGGGGAATTTCCTCCACCCCCTCCCTGGTGAAGCAGATAGTCAGCCAGTTCCCAAAGTCTTCCTTGGCTGCCCCTAGTAGTTCTGAGAGTTCGAAGCCCCCTGGGCCCCCTTCGCCCCCTGCTGTCAAGGCTAAGCCCAAGTGGCAGCCAGGGGGGCACCCCCAGCCGCCGTCTCCTGAGTTTCCCCCGCCTCCTCCAGAAGGCAATTTTGATTTCCCACCTCCCCCTCCACCTGCACAAGCTCCTCCTGCTCCAGCTCCTCCTCCTCCTCCTGCTCCAGCTCCTCCTCCTCCTCCTCCTCTTCCACCATGCATGGGGTCGCCGATGAAGTCCGCCCCGTTTGGCAGCGGAGTGAAGAAGCCTCCCCCGGCCCCCCACCGCAACACCAGTATCAAGTTCGGCTCCTCTGAGCACCAGGAGCCGAAAAAAGTGGAGAGTCTGGTGAGTAGGTTTGGCCAG
Organism: Petrocephalus sullivani; assembly: GCA_026780845.1. Taxonomy (NCBI): domain Eukaryota; kingdom Metazoa; phylum Chordata; class Actinopteri; order Osteoglossiformes; family Mormyridae; genus Petrocephalus; species Petrocephalus sullivani. The sequence goes on from JAODKM010000001.1 coordinate 34,144,640, forward strand.
CCATCTGCTTCTACTGCGTCGTCCTCTGGCTCTCCCTCCAAGGAGCCCTCTGTGGGCCCCAGAGCAGTGCCCAAACCGGGCAAGCTCAACCTCTCCAGCCTGCCCCCGGCCCTGCAGGCCTTAGCGGGCCAGAACAGCCAGTCCCATGGTGACTTCCCATTTTCACCTCTTGAGTGTGACTACTTCCCTCCTCCCCCGCCTGACGTAGAGCTCCTGCCACCTCCTCTGCTCCCAGCTGCTCCTCACCATGGGGCCCCTAGAGTGGCCGTGGTCAACCCCCAGCCCCAGACCTCCTCCTGGAGTAAGAACTCGCTAACGAAGCCCCCTGAGCTCACGCTGCCCCGCCGCAACAACCCCGTGCCTGAGTCCCCGCCCCCTCAGCAGATGGTGCCACCCACCTCCCCCAAAGGGAACTTTCTGGACGACCTGAGCAGGACTCTGAAGCGCAAATCCGTCAGCAGGCACAGCTCCCTGACCTCCCCCCAGATCTCGGAGCAGCTGGAGCCCATGGCCATCATGGATGACATGGCCCTGCCGCCGCCCCCCCCAGGACTGCTGCCGGAGCAGAAGCAGGGCGGCTGTGGTTCGGGGGGCATCTCGGGCTATGCGACGCTGCGCCGGGGGCCCCCACCTGCTCCCCCCAAACGGGACCAGAGCACCAAGCTGACTGGGGACTGGTAGCGGCTGGCGCTGTTACAGCCAGACTGAGAACTGTGGTGCATATTTTAGGACCTTTCTCCCTGTCATATCCCACCATGGACTGTGCAGTGTTCTCCTATTTCAGCTCCTCCCATAACCCCGTAAAAAGGCAAAGCAGACCACCAATAGGCTTTGCTGTGTATTTGTGCCACTCTGCATTAATGGTGATTTCACAAACCATTCCAGAATGACGACTTCCGCAATATACTGGTACTGCATGGATTCCCCTACGTGTCTGAAGACAGTGACTGGGTCTGTGGAGAAAAAAAAATGTGTTTAGACTGTGGGCTGAGGCATCACTTTCATCTTTGCTTTTATATGAAACTATTTAATACATGTGAACTCTCTTGTTTTATTACAGAGATGCATTTTTAAGTCCTGAAGAGAAGAAGCGGAGTGTAGCGCAGTCTCCGCTCTGCGTTTCGCGCTGCAGAGCTGGATGGGAGCGTGTGGCAGGTGATTGGCTGTGGACTGGGACAGGGGCTTCCCTGTGGCAGTCGCAGGGGCCTGGCGCGGTTCCACCCACCTGTAGTTCAAGTTCAACCTGCTTTTTTTTTCTTCTAAGTAAGGATCACTTCCTTTCCCCTACTGCAGCAAGATGGGAACGCAATCACTGTACTAGTGGAAATGTGATTTCTTAACAGCCAATGCACTGGGAGGATTGCTCGGCGTGAGGTGACTTTCCTGACCTGGTGGGGTGGGGGGGCGGGTGCTGTTGGGTTTGATGTGCTCTCTGTTTGCATTGGTCCTGGTGCTGTCCGTCTGTTTGTCTGTATGTATGCACAACCGCCTCTCCTGTCGGCCAGGCCTTCCATCCTTCCTCTGCAGCACTGACATAAGGGGCTAAAGCTGACGGGATGGTGTCTGCCTGCCAGCTTAGGGATGCATGACTTGAGTGCCGTGTACTTTGCTCAGATGTCAGTCGTATTTACCCCACAGGAGCCTGTTACTGCCTTCCGTGCATCTAAGCATCAGCTCACAACATAAACGTCATCCGAGTACAGCACAAAGTGCCCTCCCAGGACCTCCCAGCAGATTGAAGTTACAGTTACAGCGACAATTACAATTCCACAATGGACCTGCCTGCTGATTTTTCAACTTTTTATTGAAATGTTCAAAGGACTCCACCCAAGAGAAGTAGTTGATGAATTATTATGATATGGTATTACAATATATCATTCTTTTTTCCCCCAGCCTTCAATTATCTATATGTGAACTGAACATTAAGTTATTGAATATTGTATCCTATGTCGGAAACAAAGGGAGATATTTAAATTCAGAAACATCTAGCATATCTAAATAACTGAATAAAGAAAACTCAGAATGTCTCTTGCATTTAAACTGAAGATCACAATATAAATGTTTAAGTCCTACCACACGGTGTCGTAGCGGCTCCTTTGTTGTGCTTAACTGATTGTTTGACATCCTCTCATGAAATTAAAGAAAAGCTCTGTGTGTGTTCAGTCACCCCCGACCTCCTCTCACACAAGCTGTCAGCATGGATTATCTAGCAGGTGGATTCGAGTTTTGATGGGGAGTGTCTGTGCCATGCAGAAACTTTTGTCTGATCATTAGGTAACCTCTTCCACCATGGGGTCATGCTGGCCGGGAACCAGCACCTGGACAGTTTGCTCAGCCTTGCCTGGGATATTTCCTGGAGAAGCACATTGCTGGAGTCCCCTTACCCCGTGTCCTTGCGCAGGGGAAACACTGTCGTCTGGGGCAGTTGTTGCAAGTCGCTGTAGAAAAGGGAGCTGAGAATCCGCTACCTATGATTTGGTTTGTTTGGAAGCTTTTTTTGTCCCCTCCTGTTAGCCACTGCCAGACTAAGTTTGAAATGGTGTCACACGTGATAATTTGGGCAATAAACATTCAGTCGTAAACTGGTCTTGTGCTTATGATGCACTGCCATCCCATCCAGACATTGCATTTATGCATGTGTAAGGTTGACGCCATAGCATAGCAGGGGCTAAGCACATTTCTAAGCAAAAATACCTTCATCCACCAACAGCATACCAAGTATATTTCACAACCATTTCCCCCCATATTTCCATTTCAGCTGCAGGACTTTTGCTTACGTTGCACTAAGACCGTAACCCCAATAATCAAGTGCTATGCTTTATGGATGTTTGGATAGATGATAAGTCCTTAAGTCTGTCTTGACGGCTTGATTATTGAACTACTGTCAGTGACAGCAGTCAATGAACTCCAGTATTTTATGCAATGGAGAAAGCCTGCTGCCTAAGTATTGTTAAAGGTAAGGGTTTTGATGACTTAGATGGCACACAGAGAGGGTGTGACTGTAGAGATGAATGTGATGCTGCCGAGTGATCAGTGGGGCAGGTGCATTCTCCCACCAAGAGCTGCCAACCCTACGTGTGCTGCCCTGCAATCCGTGTTATGCTGAGCACGCTGACTATTGCCAGCTCAAAGCAGACTTTGTGGCAGTGAACCTGATATCTTTGAAAAGGAAATTTCAGGAGCACCATTGACCATTGTGCAGAATAGAGTATACAGTATACTAGTTTATTTTTCAGAACCTGTACCATTACACCCTCTCAAATATTTCGAGTTTCAGTGGGCGTGTATGCAGATTGTCATCCAGCAGCGACAGAAATGGCCCGTATAAGGACGTACAGGATGGCTGGATCAAACCTTGTATCCCTCACTGTTTTACTCCTGGAGACCCAGATCGTTCTGGTTCAGTTGGTTATCTGTGTTCTGCCAGTCAGCTGTGGGTTGGGGCAGAATGGATGGATCCAGACCTATGAACGGTTGGTTAATAATCTCATTATTACATAACATTAAGTGTAATGGCAGATTGCTGATCAACAAGGCAACAAGATCATATTACTGAATACCTCCATTCCCGTAAGGGTCCCACGGATCTGTGTGAAGCAGCCGGCCGAACATCTGTAGGTGGGAAGGTTTCATGTGTGGATCTTTGCATCTTTCACATAACCTAGAGATTTTACTTAGTTTGCATGAGAAGTAAGAATCTAAACCTGAAGCAGGTCAGTTGCTTCTGGACGGAAGCTCTACATATCAGTCAAGGCTGATTAACTGATTAAGTGCACCACATGATTTAAAGCATATTCAAAAATAAGACCTGCAGTTGAGGACCTGCAATCTCTAGACATGTGGTTCTGCTTCCTGATGCAAACCCTCCCGTTGACTTGTTGAGGTCTTCCTTTCTCTTCTCCCTACCTCTTCACTGCTGGACTCAGAGCTGGAGCTGCTCGCGTCGTTGCAGCTGATGGACACAATTTCGGTGAGGTCACCTGTCAGCCGCACCTGACTGGAGCAGGATGCCACGGACTGGGGAGAGCGGAGGCAAGAGAGCATATCCTCAGAAGATCAGCATTTCCTTCCAGGAAATATTTAATTTTGTGACTTATTCCTGGAAAATTGGTACTGTAGTTGGAATTTGCATGTTGAGAAATAGGACAGTTGATGTTTTGGCTTTATCTAAGCACTCCTTTGGGTCACTGCTGAGAATCCCATCAACTTTGTCTTCTGCTGCCAACACTAACAGAGTTCTGCAAATACAGCAAACCCCAGTGCTGCACTGAACAGGCAGGTTGCATGAACCCTGTGGCATCTGCATCACAGCACCTCATGAGGCAGCCAGGCCACATTCACAGGGTTACCCAACAGTGTTGGCAAACATCACGGGAAATTAATAGGCCCTCTAGTAATTATTAGCCTTTTGGAAAATACGAAACACTGGTTTTATCCTACTGAAGAAATCTGCCAGATCATTAAACTTGCAGTCCAGAGAGATGGGGCACAGTGTGCCAGATTTGTGCTTCCGTTTACTCTGTGCTGTGGGACTGGTCACTGCAAATTCCATGCTTCACACTTGCACTGCGCTCTGATCGTACCGGGAGAGTACCCAGCCCGAAACGGCAGATCTCTGTGTCGGCTGCAGATGCTCTGAGGCAGGTGGTGTCCCTGATCCCAAACCTCAGCAGAACCTCATAGGAATTTAACCCTTTAGGGGTAATCTGTATGGGAAGAGAGCAAGAAGCCAGTCCTGTTAATGAAACAAACATGCATATATTCCTGTTCAAACCTGAGACAGCGGCAGAATTAAATAACTTTTAAATGACTTATTAATGTGTGACACTTTTAAATGGATTTGAATGTGTGCTTCAAAATTACGTAAAGTTAAAAATTTTTCAAAATAAGGACTTTAAGCCACAGGAGGGCAATATAGGTATATTACATCCAATACACTGTGTAGATATGTTAGTGACTTGGTCCGTACACATATAACCAACCAACACATATGTCCAACCTGGAAGAAGTTCAAAACAACATAACTCTGCACCAATAGTGCTGAAAGTTAAAATTACATGAAATCTTAAAGTGGTTGTTTTTTTTTATGAATAAAATTAAAGACAAGCACCCCCCTTGACAGAACTGTGGGTCACTCGGTACAGCCGGGAGCCCACGGCCCGCTTGTTGATGTGGTCGAGGGACGCCCCCAGTGCCCGCTTCTCTGCAGAGGATGTGCCATGCAGCCGCAGGGGAGAGCCTGCAGTACCACATCATGCTGGGTATGTTTCTCAAACCTCCACCCCCACCGTGTGCAGCCATTCTGCTTATATTTTCTTCTCAAACGGAAACTGGTTTTGCGATTGAATACAAAAGGCATAAGGTAATAAAATGCGACTGTCGGACCACATGGCTGGATGGCCCAGCATGCATCACTCACCTGCGCAGCCGAGAGAGTGCAGGAGCACCCAGAGAAGCACCTCCAGCCTCATTTCTCCGTCGTTTTCCTTCAGTCTGTCTTTCCTTAAATATCGCTCAGCGGGTGCTCTCTGCCCGCCCCGCCACCCCCTCACCGGAACACATAACCTTCGATATTGTTTGATTCACTTCTTAACCAAACAGCATCGATCCACAGGCAAATAGGCCCGTATTCCTAGGCATCACTAAACTCTGTCCCTCCCACATATATCATTCCAACATGGGCATGCTGTTTTAAAGGGGCAGACCGTCCACCAGACTGTACAGAATTTATCTGGCATAGAGTGCTGACTGATGTTACTGGCCTTAACTGACCCTCTATCACTCTGTGCTGATCGTCAGAGGAATGGAGAGGGTGCTCTTGGACCTACAAGTTAGATGAGGTTCGTTTGAGCACCTTGCATCAGGTCCCATCAGACTCCGTAGGATCCGTAGGCTTAGAATGACCTGGCCTGCTATCACAAAGGGTGACATCAGTGACCACATGGGCACATGGGACCCAGTCAGCTTCACCCCCGCAACCCCACACACAACCCAAAGCCTTCCCCCAGCCTGCTGATCCTGGGCTCATGGCCTTCCTCCCAAGTTTACACAAGTTCTCCAGCCATCTGGGAACCAAACTGAGAGACAAGTTATGTAAAACAGCATAAAAAGCACAGATTAAAAATCACCGTCTGAGTGAAGTTGGAATTAAATTTTTTTAAATTGATTTGTAAGAACATTTATCTATTCAGCAGATGCTTTTGTCCAAAGCAACAATGTATCCAATTGGAGGGTCAGAGAGCAACACTGGCCAGCATCCAGAGATCTGGAGTAGCGGGGATTAGGGGGCAATGCTGATATGATTACACCCCATCCATGGGATTCAAGCCCACAGCATTCTGGAGACAGCCCCCCCCCCCCCCCACTTAACTACAACAGAGTAATAGTGAAAAAAAAGGGTATAAGGGGGAAGAATTCAGTTTCCTATTGATGTTTAAGCCCTGAATGAATGTATAAAGGGTAATGCACAGGCCAGGAGAAAAACTGGTAAGGAAGGTCAAGCTGACCAAGTCCATTAACAGTATAATTAGGTTTAGAATATTATCATCTCACCTCCAGGCCTGCTGTGATCAGCCAGTCTCCTTGGACTAGTAAATCATGAAGCTGTTCAGTCACAATCTGAACTTCATTTGCTGTGATAGCCACACAACCCATCTCAATCCCAGCCAGCTAAGAGCAAACTCACACAATTTGAAAGTGTAAATGCAGAAGAAAGGCTAAAGAAAAGCCAGGACACCCATTTAGTCCCAATAGTTTTGTTTTATTATAGACATCTCATTAATGTTTGTTCCCCTGCCTGCCCTCTGGTTGAGGGCCACAGTTACACTTCTGTGCAGACAAGGCCAGTTGCCCATGAGCTCCCGACTCCCCCCAGTGTTCGGTTTTGGGATGGCACTCGGGTTGGTCGCCACAGAGATCAGAAGGTGCAAAACCACAAAATAAACACATGCAAGAGCCACAAGAACAGATCAACTCAAGGTGGGGAGGAAAAAATTTTGAATCTTTGACACACTGATGAAATCGCTCACTGAGACAACTCGGCAAACAGTCAAAACCCAACTCACTTCATATACCTAAACATGTATAATTATCTATTTATAATATACTCTCTGTGTATACCATACTCATTTCTGCCAAGAGTGTTTACCCGCCGTCACTTTGATAGAATTACTTGTTGCAAACTGCAATGCTCATGAGGCTGGGAAAGGAATATACAGCTTTTATCATTATCCTCAGAAGTTCTACAAAACAATGTGCTTTTGGTATTGATAAATACTCTTGATAATCTCTGCCCAGGATTTTTTAAGGTGAGGGGGGTGCAATATTACCTTCAGTGGTTCTCAGTTATAGTGACCTAGTCTTCATTTCTGAATATTTCAGACAGGATTTAAGAGGAGGAGGAAAAGCTGATTTTCATACTCAGGACTACACTTTTACTGTACTTGTGATTCTGAAGGCATGTTATGTGTTAATATCCTGACTACAGGTTTAGTTTCAAACCAACTGCAGACCACTGCCAGGTTCCAAACGCTTTAGACAATGACAATAACCTCCAGACTGTTACTGAGTATAATGAAGCCACCCCACCCCACAGACAAATTCATACAAATGTACACAATATGGCACAAGCACAGTCCCAGCACTCCCTGAATGTGACTGGAGATTCTCCTGTGATGCTTTCCACTGCAGCCTCCACGTCATTGAGGAGTTAAAACAGAAAGACAGCTTGCATACTCAAGCCCAAGGAAGCAGAGGATTATGGTGAAAACGTAAAATGATCATTTGAAAGTTGGTTTTATTACAGCATGCAGTCTATACAGCACTACATACAAAGATTTTAAAAATCGACTGGGCATTTTGGTTAGATTCACTACACAATAGCTTGCAACCAAAAATGAGGAAAAGAAAAAAGCACAAAGAAGGTCAAAACGAGTCCATACGACACACTTAGTACTTGCATATGTGCGGCAGAGAGGGCTGCCGGATGCCCACGTCTCTGGCGACTGCAGGAGGCCTGGGGCCCAAACAGCACCGGCAGGGCCCCAACGGAGTCAATCGACCTTTGTGCTAATATAACCCTCCCTCCTCCCTCTGAAACGAGCCCAGCGAGACTCTCCCTGCCCACTTCACTCACCACGAGCACTAGAGCACGGCCAGTTAAGACTGAACTCTATTGCCGGGTTTACTTATTAAGCTCTGCTTTAAGTGCCGTCCCACAATGCATCACTCAGGGACGGCGGTGAATCCGGAATGCAGCCGGCACGGCCCGTGACCATCTCGGGTGAGAAAGCGGCACGTGAGCAAAGACAGGAAAAATGAAGAAAGAGCACGCCGATGTCTCAACTTCAATTATTTTCTCAAAAACAGAAAGATAATAAAATAGTGGTTACTTCTGTGTTTATTACAACAGCATTTGATGAAATATTTAAATTCTAACTCGCCTCTATTTGTTCATTTTTAATCTTGGATACCCCTCCCCCCATAACCACAATAATGCCGAAAAAGGTGTTCAGATCTGTGTCCTTGCCATTTTACTTCTTCCCCCTTCCATCTCGCCCCCTCCAGCTACACCTCTCCTCACATGCATATTTATTCGTGTATAAATACAACAGAGGCGCACGGAGAAAGGAGATGGCGAGGGCGCCCCCATAGGGCTCACTCAGCGTAATGCATGATGGACTCCACATAGTTGCCCGGGAAGAGCCCCGTGGTGCCGCTCATGACACCCTCGTACCAGCCGTCGTCGTTCTTCTTGATGACGTAGATGATGGCGCCCTCCTGGAAGGAGAGCTCGTCCTCCTTGTCTCTCGTGTAATCGTAGATGGCCACCACTGAGCACCAGGAGAGAGGACAGGGTGTCACTGCAAGAGCCAAACTGTGCCGACAGCATTCGCAAGAGCAAAACCGCTTTGGGACATGAAGGGTCCGTGGTGGGTGACAGAGGGAGACAGCAAGAAAGATTATAGGGAGCACCTTTCTCCAGATAGGTACGGGGCGCCCAGGGGGGGTCTTCCTCGGCGTAGGGGTCGCTGTACTCCACCACGGCCGACTCATCCTCCTCGTAGTCTTCGGGGGGTGGGGGCAGCGGTGGAGACTCCTCAAAGGCTGGCTCGTCGACAGGAGGAGGTGGAGGGGGTGTGGCTTCTGTAACTGGGTGGGGCATAAGCACCCAATCAGATGTGTAGGGGTGGCACCGGCGACCCGCGTTCGCCCATGTGTTTGGTTTAGTTCAGCATCCAACCGCAGGCTGCCAGTGAAAATTTGGTTCCTGAAGAGCGGAGACGGCTGTGCAGGCAGGGGGGGCATGGGGAGCGTGGCTAGAACCTCGCCAAGGCTGTCAGGTGGCATGCTGCTCCGGCAGTGTGCACGTGCGCGCGTGCATGCGTGCGTGTGCGTGCATGTGCGTGTGCGTGCACGCGCGTGTGTCAGAGCGAGGATCCGCATGCACAGCTTACTCCTACTCATCAGATCTCCGGGAACTCAGTCAACAGACTCACCAACGACTAGTCAAACCTGGGGGGGCTTTACAACAGAGGTAATTAGCTTATCAAATAATAAATGATTTATGAATCTAATATTGAAAGTTCTTGTTATCCTAGGCACAAAACAAATTTAAGTAATTTAATTTATACTTGTAAATTCAATTAACCATATTACCCACTGCATTCAATATATTAATTCTTACATAGATTATATTTCTAGGCTTACATTGACAAGAAAATAGCGTGCTTGTTCTGTTCATAGTCTTTGGCTGGGTCAATTATCTTATAAATTTTTTTTTTTTAATTAAGTAATGTAAATTAACTACGTTTCAGTTTCCAAACTCATTTCCTAATTTATGTCCGGTAAGCCACAATTTCTTTAAAATAAATAAATAAATAAATAAATAGAATGTTAAAAAACAATCTTCTCTCAGTCTCTGTTGAAGATTAAAGTCAAAGGTATGATGCAGAAGGAGGTGAGCCTGGCTGGTAAACAGCTACTGGCATTGAACAGCAAGCCAGGTGCGGGGACAGGCAGGGCACAGACTGCAGGCATGGCTCGCCTCCCCCCTGCGAAGGGCTGCATGGAGCCACATGCATGGAAAGGAGTCAAAAGCCACTTACTGGTCTCCTGAACGCGAGCCACGAAGCCCACCAGGGGGAGCTGTGGAGTGATGGAGGGGGGCGTGGCCACCTGCGAGCCTGCTGCTCGCAGCCACACAGAAATAAGCGTGGGGGTGGTGGCAGGTGGGGAGCACGGTGACGGGAGGGAAATGAGTGACAGGGTGTGGCCCAGCACGAGGAAGGCGGGAGAGGGAGGGAGAGAGTGAGAGAGAGAGCACAGAAAGGAGAGCCGCTTAGTTTAGTGTGCAGACACGAGCGCGTGAGAAACAGGTGCCCTTCGGCAGAGCAGACAGAGCGATAAGAGTCCCAGTGACACATGGCGGCGTCCATCACAGTGCCGCTGACCGTCAGACGCATCCCCGTGGCGGCTGCACCGTCTGATACTGGACCACAATCAAACACGCAGCGCTGAGACCTGCGACATCAGCTACGCTCGGCAATACGGAACACAGCTTCATTTTGCACACTAAATGCACGGACAGTTTCATGGAGGAAGGCGGCACGGGCGTACCTTGGTTCTGGTTGAAGTACGGCCCACCGTTGACCTGACTCTGGGGCAGGCTAGCCTGGCCGGTGGCAGAGGGGGGGCGGCGGTATGGCAGGGACCCCCCCACGGCTGGGGTGTTATGCCTGGACACTGGCCGGTTCATGCTGTAGAACTGAGGAGCGGTACCTGCAGTAAAACCACCAGGGGGCGACAGTGAGGCATCCCATGGGGCCTAAGCAAACGAGGATGACCAACAGCCCCTCTAAGACCCAGCTAGCATCTGGCTGGTACATTTCAGACACTAGGGGTCACTCTCATATCCCAATTGTCCACAGAGACTAAGGGAGTGAAGCCTAAATTATTAAACGTTTAGACGCTTTTTTTTTGGCACAGTACTACTCGGATTGCTTACCCAAACACCTTTCAGAACGGACAGCATTACCCAATCCTTAAAACATTGCATTCACCATTAATGGTGCTCCATGTAAAAGGGTAGAATTTTTAATTGCTTTGTAAGAAAGAAACACTATGCAAATGTTTCGCAAGCCTGACATGCATTTAAATGAAGTATGACAAACACCTGCTTTCCAGTGTCCAGTTTAGATTTTCAACCAGCTTTTTCATTTAAAATTACAAAACCAGTGATACTCATCTAAGCAAATTTTGCAAGATGGAGTTTGCCATGACACGCACAGTGTTCCTTAGATTTCTGAACAGCAGAAGCTTGTTCATTATAATCATTTTGAAAATGTGTGACTTGAGAAAAGTTATGGCCTTCACAATCATTTTCTAAATGGGTACTACAGAAAGTGCCATAGAGCATCAATCACAATTAGGGATCTCCACGGAAATGTAGATGCTCTTCAGAGGTCATCTGGCACAGTATTAGAAGCTCTGCAGATCCAGCTGCTTCTACAGTGAGCACTGATGATGGGGAAGGAGCAGTAATAAGGCCACTTTATGTGCAGGGGCTCTGATGGGCTTCGGGGCCGCTGGCCCAAGTGCAGCCAGCCGCCCCATCAGGCGGCCCCCACAATCCAAGCAACTCCGACATGCAACACAGCAAGCGGCTGCAGGTCACACTGATGAAGACAAACACGCAGATGCAGACTGGAACTCAGAGCTGACACGGAGGACAGGGGGGGGGGGGGCTGCGCGGGGGGGGCCCTGTCCCTGTCACGCCTCCCCTTTCAGCAGCACACAGGCTCAGCAGGGCCTCTGTTGGGACGCTGCCTTTACTGCACAAGTTCGTTTACAGTTTCTTAAAAGTTATATTTGGGGCTATATATATACACTCACCTAAAGGATTATTAGAAACACCTGTTCAATTTCTCATTAATGCAGTTATCTAATCAACCATGGCAGTTGCTTCAATGCATTTAGGGGTGTGGTCCTGGTCAAGACAATCTCCTGAACTCCAAACTGAATGTCAG
>JAODKM010000001.1:34167719-34178645 GCA_026780845.1 Petrocephalus sullivani
TTAAGTGTGTGAGAGCGATAGAATTATAGAGGATTGTTAGAGCCATAGATGATTAGGGTTAATTTTGACTACCACAACAGCTGTAGCGCCCCCTGTGGCAGGTATGAGTAACAGCCCCCCCCCCTCTGCAGTAAACAAGCATCTGCGCAGTGGGCCTGCCTGGGAGAAAACACCTTCTCTCAGTCCAAGATGCAATGAAACGGAATCTTTAAATCAGTCGCACATTTTGCTGGTTAAGCAGGACAATCAAAACGCCTCCAGTTGCAAAGGCCATTAGGATAATGCCAGAGCTATCGATTCCTATTCGGTTGATGTAAATTGGAGAAACTACGCGGGTCTCTTTGCTTTATGAAAGTGACATCGGGAGAGCCGTGCACTGCGTCCCACTCAGACAGAACAGGGTAAAACTGGGACCAGCCACAGAGGGGCTGTGTATTCAAGGCTAATAATATCCAGCTGCAGAGAAGGGTATGAGCTATAAGGCTGTGAGGCACTGCAGGGCGTACTCCAAGGGCGGTACTACCAGCACAGCCCAGCACCATGCTTGGTTCCCAAGGCATGCTGGGAACCAACCGCTGTGTTTGTCATCAGTTGCTAAACGACAGGAAAACTGACTCCGACCCCAAGCCATGACTAGACTGTGATTAGACTGAAGTTACCTGCACCACCAACAAACAGTGTGAGACAAAGTTTGGGATGAAGCTGCACTTGATTTGGGTTTTCTGAAGAGGGTAGGACCGGGGGTGCCTGGATTGCATTACTTAATCATTTTCGCAGAGGATCACACTCAGGGGCCCTCGGAGAGTCTGGGATCGTGCATCTCTTCTGTCTGGCCGCTGGCTGCTGGCAGACGTTACTCAGCGCTGAGTCACGCTACCCTGTCTCTTTGACAGAAGACACAGGAAACTGGCCCCCCAGTCGGGGGCTTCCGTCTGGGATGAGAGGGGAACAGTACAGCCAAGCTGCTGCTAAGAGACGGTGAATAGATTCCATAAAGAACCACAGCGTGACCCGATCAAGAAAAGACCGGCACATCAGATGCTGGCAGGAGGTTCCTGTTCTTTCCATAGCAGATTAGAACCGGGAGAGCAGACGTGGCAATATGACAGGAATCCGCAACATCTGTCAGAAAGGGCACACTCCCCAAGCCAGGTCCCCCCCACAGAGATTCCTGATTACTGCATATGATTAAGGCCTTCACTCATAGCTTTGACAAGGCCAAGTTCCCCAGGTTGTATCATGTGTTATGACATGCCTAAATGGATTTAAACGCCACTGAGCAGCACCAGGGCAGAAGAATATTCTCCAAATTCACCATTTGGGGTTAACTCAATTTTTTGGGTAGAATATCTATAGATAGAATGTATAATTCCAAACTGCTTTACTTGGATACAAAAAGTAAACATTCCCATGTAACAAGAAAATATTTCCATATGGGAAACAAACTCAAATCCTTCATGCATCAAATCAGGAAACACAATGGAAAGACCAAGCAAAGCACTGCTACCAGGGCTAACCACGTGTGCATTACATAATCACACTAACCTCAATTAGATCATTCCAGACAGCCTTCCAAAGGATGCATCAGAAGTCCTTCCTGAACCCTGTGCAAATACTCATCCCAAGTATTTCTAGTTGTAAGCAGACATCCTGACACTGTAAATGGGCCAAAGTAATACAGCACACAGCTGAAAAATCTATGACAAGATCACCAAAAAACATTTGTTGGGTATTGGAGCTCCTCTCTTTAGTGCAGCTGAAAACCAGGGGGGCAGATGGTGGTGTGATGGTTAGGGATGTGACTGTGTAATCTGTCGGCGAGCAAAGTACTGATGTGTCACAATGGGCTAAATGCACAGGACACATTTCATTGTTGTATTGTGGTGTGACAGCAATGACAATCACCTTTCACCTCATCCTCCTCAATGTTATTTCTAGGAACAATTTGGAAGCATTTACTTTTTTAATTAGCAGACACTTCTACCCAAAGCGACATACAATTGACAAGCAGGGTCAGCCTGTCCCTAGAGTGATTGAGGTCAAGGCGCTGACCCAAAGGAGAAATCCCTTCTGCAAGCCATGGGATTTGAACAAGCAACCTTCTGATCACAAGAAACAGAGTTCCTAACCCACAGAACCACGCATCATCTCTTAGGGTTCTAGTGTTCACCCAAGTTCACCCTAGAAAGTTTCATCTAGACACAGTTGGATCCAAATACAAAATTTCAACCCACATTTCCTTTCCAAGCCAGAGGCCATAGTGTATAGCACAGGTACCTACAGAGACAGGGTCACACCTTCTGCTCTGACAAATCCACATGTGTGTATCATCTACGTTTAGAAAACATCTATATGGCCTTTTCCATTCCAGTATGCATTTCCTTCCTCCGTTATACAGCGGATTTAAGTGCCACACGCTGCAGCCTCTTTTCCTGGGTAACTCAGTCGTCTCCCTGCCTCTTCCGCCTCTGGTTCCTCACCGTGATGAGCCAAACATTCCCTGCATTCAGGAATTTCCCCAGCACTTTGGGAACGGAAGGCCTGAGATGTCAAAGCGTTCTGGGATGCAGCCCCGCCCTGCCACTCAGGAGTAACCATGAATCATTCATGAGGCGGGTCTGCGGAAGGAGGAACTGCATTGTTCACTCTTGGTGTCATTCATATCTTCTAGGTGCTGGCATCCAGGACCCAGCAGCCAGAACAAAACCATTGATGCAGCAGCAACACAACATCAGGAAAGGAAGCCTATACGCGGAGCCCATGAAAGCTGAGAAATGAGATTCCTGCATGTAGCCTGTCAGTCACAGCTGGCCAGGTCACTACCGGCAGGCCTCATGGCGGCATGCAAGGCGCCCACTGACTCTGAATCTCAAAATTAGCAGCATCCGCCTGTTCGCCCGTGGATTTAGGCTATGATTCCTTGGATACGCACACGTCAGGACATTTTAAAATTTTCCAGTAGTAGGCGATGCAACGTTCATGAAATCAGTGTTACCCCCACCTGAATCCAATCCTCTATACACTCTGTGCACAGGGACGAGTCAGACAGGGAATGGGAAGCATTACACCCACCCGGGACTCTCCCTCGAATTGTGGGGGGGAACTACAGCAAAAGGAGAGCCAACTCAACAGCACTATAAACACAGTCCCCGCCTTCCAAGTCCTGCTGCGGCCGTGCGACTCGCCTCATAAGAGAACAAAACACCGTACAACCCGAGCAATGTCTGCTCACCATCCATCAGCACAGCCGCGGCGCTCAGCTATGAATGCTGACACTGGCCGGCAAAGGTAAAAAAAGATACATTCATTCTTGCAATGCTATACTGCTCATTGATTTGGTTTTTTTGGTCTTCCGTCCAGGGTGTATCGCTGGCTTTTGCAGTTGCTATGGTAATACTTAAGCAGTAACTCATCAAAAACAGGCAAAGCCTAGTCTGCATTGGATGCTTTTTACTCTAATTGCCATCACCTGAAAAAAGATTTCACCCAACGAAATGGCTGCGATGCTGACAGGGAGACGGGCGCGTTATACGGAAATGCAGGGTTCCAAATATGCTACAATATTATTGCTTATCACATCAGCCAGGGGTTAGATGCTTTGGTTAGACCTTTGTGTACATGGATGGGGAACAGAAAAATAGCGACATATTAAGAGCTGCGTGTTATCAAACTATTACAGCTATAGTGAAGACAGTAGCTCCGATACCCAACAAATCTTTGTTGATGTCAAGCACCATTTATTATGGAAGGGCTCTTATTTGGGATAACAGATATTTGGCTAAAGTTTTCCAATTTACCCCCAGTCCAATTAAAGGAAGTAACAATAAAATGTACAATGACCCCTTAGCCACCATCGTGGTCCAGTGATCGGCCCACAGCCCCTGTCAGAAGAGGAGAACAGCTAGATTAAGAGCGACCTACTTCGAGGTGTTTTACCAGGTCAAAGACGGGCGGTCACAGGTAGCACAGTGAAGGTAAAAGAACACAATGATGCTCTGGAAGTGGCCTACACTACAGCAAAGAAGCGCACCGTGGAAGAGAGAGAAGTTAGCAGGGAATTCCCCTGAGGGACCATGGGGTACCCAGCTGGATCTGCAGTTCAAGGACAATCATCTATTCCCATCTCCATTCCTACTTCCTGTAATCTGCTGCATGCCACTGCTCTCACCTGGCCGCACACTGCATACCATCATCCACATTAGGTACCCCTCCCACCAAAGGTGGGGAGAGACGGCGCGGCGAGAGAAGACGATTAATCCAGGCATTTTATTTCCTGTTCTCTGTCCATGCATATTTCCAATGCATAAGAAGTAGGTCCTGGAGATACCTGCCGAAAAAAAGTCGACTGTCTTCCTCAGTATTCTTCCTTGCGTTCCCTCTATCCCAACCTCAGCCTACTTCCCACCTTTTCTGGACCTAAACAACTGAGGGGATGGGAAGGGTCCATCTGTCCAGTGTGGGCCTGTAAGAAACGAATCAGCCCTGCCAGCGTCCACTGTACCGCTCCTGTCGCCAAAGCAGATCAGAAAGACAGGATGGAGCCGACTCTCATGCCGTTTTACTGAAATACTCCTGCCTGCAGTCCAAAGCATTACAACAGGGGACTTACCAAGCATGGAATAACATGGAAATACACTGTATTTCCAAAAGAATAGTTGAAATAGTTTTTTTTTTTTAAACATGCATACAGGTACTTCCTTGGTTCAGAACGAGCTCAGTTCCCAACGTCTGTCTTCAAGTCGAATTTGTAGGCAAATCAGAAAAATAACAACAGTATATTACAAATCATACAGTCCTTAAAGTAACTACATACAGAAGTATACAATACCTCCAGCCAATGAACCACTGAAGCTGTGCAATGTTTTCATGAGTGTCAAGAAGTAGTGTGCTACTGTGCTACTTGTATTTAAACAAAATTTTTTATACAATAGGCTTTAGTCATCCTTAAGTTGGACATTCCAAACCCACGGACTGTCCGAACATGCATTTTTTAATATCAATATGCTAAATAAGTTAAACTGTTCCAAACCCCTGGACAAGAGTACTTTTTCTGATTAAACTGACCAGAGGAACTGAACAAAACATTAAAAACATGAATGCAAGTGAAGCCCATTGAAAAACAAAATAGTTTCATTGTTTGTTGCATGGCTTCTTCCAAACCATGAAATGTTCGCCAATTAAATTCTACATACATATGTCAGCTTCCATTTAACACAACAATTTACAGATGGACCCTGAGAGACAGCATTTTGGCCCATTTAAAACGATTACCAAACAAATATAACTGAATGTTTTCTACTGATGCGAAGGCTTGGGTCAGAACCTCAGACTGGGCGCCCACTTCCTCCCCATCCTATACCCACTCCGCCCACTTCCTCCCAATCCTATACCCACTCCGCCCACTTCATCCCAATCCTATACCCACTCCGCCCACTTCCTCCCCATCCTATACCCACTCCGC
The DNA here is from genome assembly GCA_026780845.1 of Petrocephalus sullivani. Lineage (NCBI taxonomy): Eukaryota > Metazoa > Chordata > Actinopteri > Osteoglossiformes > Mormyridae > Petrocephalus > Petrocephalus sullivani. The sequence goes on from JAODKM010000001.1 coordinate 34,173,181, forward strand.
CCACTTCCTCCCCATCTTAAGGGCAGGTTTCCTTAGACTTTGAAGACCTGCCACTGAACAGCACATGGTGTGATTGTGAGGAAATTTATGCTGGTACTTCAGGTTCACAGATCAGTATCTGGTCAAGGGCGCCGTGGCAGTTTGCTGTAATGGGTTTAAGTGACTATGGGCACAAACCATAAATGAGCATGGAGTAAAGCAGAGAAGAGACAGTCGAGCAGGTTCCCACACGGAAGTGCAAGACTCCCGGCCACGCAGGGGGCAAGGACGCACTGTCATGTCATTCACATCGCATCACATTCACTGAGTATGATAACTAGCACAGAAAAAGGTCAGACTAGAAGCGTTTTCATCTTTGATCACGTATCTAATAGGTGACAGCAGTTACGGCACTTTAATGCCTCAATTTCCAATAATCCAGTGAGCATCCTTTCAAGCTTGTTGACATCAAAACCTTCTTTTGCTTTTCTCCGATCACAGACTAATTTAAACTGTACTTCGAGTCACATGACATGACAGATAAAAGACAAACAGAAAGTCTTGCGTCGTCTCGTGAGGCACTGCACAGGCTGCACTTGGCGAGTTACCATTAACAATGCAGCTATGCCCAAGTGGCCTGCCGCTCGCACCATCCACAAACCGCTCCAGGCGCCTGAAGCCACTAAAAGAGCCAAACACCCCCAGGGGCTACAGAGCCTCAAACAAAACTTACGGTTCTGCTCTCTCCGTAATAGCTGCCAAAGAAAGAATCAAACCCAGCAAGGAGGAGGGCCAGCGAGCCAAATGCCTCGAGAGAGCAGAAGGCCAGACATCTTGCACTTTGAGGGGGCTGCAGAAAGAAGGGGGGGGCACTCATCTGAACGAGAGCTTTCTGTAATTAAACCCTGTTTAATCTGTATCATTCCTGATGGGAGACCAGCTCATCGGGGAATCAGGCTGAACACGGACAGGAGGAGGAGTTCGGAGAGGAGGGGTGTAATTAAAAAGTCAGCGAGAGCACGAGAGAGAGGTGGTGGTGGGGGCTGGGGGTGGACGGCAAACAGGTGGCGGTAGCTTCTGTTACATCACGGCACTGCATCCGCGCAGACATGCAGGAGGGAACCAGGAAACAGAGCAAAGCCGCTTCCCTTCCCACTCACCAATGGCACGGATCAGAGAACAAGGTCACATGTCAGAGCACAAAGGAGACTCCGCCCCCCACCAGGTGTGGCACTTCACCGGAATACGAAAGAACGCTTTAATAATAAACATGCGTACATAAACACAGAGACACGGCGCTATTTTGGTCCAAGGCAGCACCCCGCAGCTGAACTCACTCATACTGAAAAGCCTGGCCTTTATGGCTAAAATAATCAATGCTATCAAATCAAATGGACCCTGAAAGTACATCCACTGCTGAAATGACACCATCTCCAGCAGGCACCAAAGAGCCCAGCTGGTCGCCTCAGCCAAAGGAGAAATTAAAAACCAGTAACCATGGTAGTTTTCTCCTAATTAAAAAAATACCTCACAGAAAACTGACATTCGTCCTTGACGGCCTACAAACTGTTGCCAAGACCTAGGAGTGAAAGGATTCCACGGGTAAACTGTGAAGTCACCATCAGTATACAATGCTCAACATCAGGAGTTCTTTCCAGGGGTTTATTAAATGCACCTGAAATGATGGCATATCATAGATCATAGATAGGATAATACCTAGAACACACGCCCACCCCAAACAGCTTCATCCAGTATTTCAGAAAATACTGAAGAAGAAGGAAGCTACAGGAGATCCAAGGAGAACACACCTGCTCTTTGGCCACGCCAACCAGATGCCAACCTCAGCAACACTTTCTGATGGACCACAGCCTGGAAGCACCAGCAGGCTCAGTGCAACCCCAGGCCTGTAAGCAGTGCAGTGAAACGCTGACAGAGCCTCACTTTATGGCTCGTAAACCCAAGGAAGGCGGCTGCTGTTGAGTCAACAGAAAGGTGGTGGGTACGAGCTGCCCTGGATGAGAAAGGGAGGCTTACGGCCGCGGGAGGGCGCGGGGCCCCGCAGGAGCGCGGGAGGTCGCGGGTCCCCACAAGAGCGCGGGAGGGCGCGGGTCCCCACAGGAGCGCGGGAGGGCGCGGGTCCCCACAGGAGCGCGGGAGGGCACGGGTCCCCACAGGAGCACGGGAGGGCACGGGTCCCCACAGGAGCACGGGAGGGCACGGGTCCCCACAGGAGCGCGGGAGGGCGGGGGTCCCCACAGGAGCGCGGGAGGGCACGGGTCCCCACAAGAGCACAGGAGGGCGCGGGTCCCCGCAGGAGCGCGGGAGGGCACAGGTCCCTAAAGGAGCACAGGAGGGCGCGGGTCCCCGGCGGCCGTGGGAGCGGGACTCCCTGCTTCGGGCTCCTCTTCACCTTCAGACCGCAGCCGCTGCAGGAAGCCACACGGCTCCCCCAGGCAGGCGCTTTTAAGCACCTTTTAATTAGCTACTGACCAAAATCACAGAGATAAAGGGCTGCGTGACTCGTGATCCATGCTGCAGCTTTGAAAGTGTAATGGGGCCCAGGGGAGGCCGCGGGAAACACAGCCGCAGCGAGAAGAGACTGCTCTGGGTCCCCAGTTCAAACAGCTTGAGCTCCACATGTAAATATAAACAGCACATCGACAGCCTGGCGGGGCCCTCACCAAGAAACCAGGGCGAAGATCCTGCACCTACACTTCTTGAAGAGACTGATTTCATAGAATGAGCACATTGACGGTGCATGTTTATCACTGCAGTATTTGTTTACGTTACTTTATAGGGACACCCGAGCCCCACCAGAAACTAAACCTCACCCGCATGCTTCCAGGGTTTGAGCTACCAAATGTAGAGAAACAGTCCATGCAGACTGTTAGAGACATGCCCGTGGCTCACAAATCAGTAACTAGTGTCAGAGGCTGAGCAGAGAGCCAGTTGTATGACACCTTGGGATGACAGGAGCACGACGTCACTGCTCACTGCCTCAGTACATGGCTTTTGTCCCACGCCCGACCGCTCGAAAAGCTAAAACACCTAAATATTTCAGGACTGACGCCCGGTACAGCAGTGGGGGTGGGTGAGGCCTTTTAGGAAAAGGTCTAGGGCTGCCCTCTTCCAAGGCTCATGTGTGAAAAACACCACACCCAAGCCCAGATCGGACCACACGTGACCTTTTTACTCAGCTCGAAAGGGTATGGAAGAAATCCCAGACCCAACAGGCGGAAACCCCAGGGGGACCTATGGATGCCCATGAGTCACGGCACACGAGGGCCCGGCCGGAGGAGGCGGAGCACGGCACGATCGAATCCGAGAGTGACACGATGGCCAGCGAGGATCTACACGCTGATTAATAGTGGAGGAGCTGCAGAGCAGGGAGGAAAGCTAAAAAGGAGCAAAAAGCGAGGGATGGGGGAGAAAGAGGCAGAGGGGGAGAGAGGAAGAGAGAGGCAAAGGGAGAGAGAAGTACATTTTCTGGCCTAAAGGAGGGCACATTCACACACACGCGCTACTCTGCACCTTCGTTAAATTAAATATGCATGAAAATCAGCACATTTTATAGAACGCTTGTGGATTCAGGTGTAGAAGTCCAAGCTGAGGGTCATCACGAGGGCTGGACCAATAGCATCCTGACGCAGCAGCAGGGTATAGCTTAAAAGACCAAAGACTACAAAGCCTGCTCAATGGCACTTTAAAAGGCAAACACAGCTGTGTCCCTCACCAGCACCCACATCTAAGTGTAAGGACGAGCCTGAATGGACAGCCAGACCAGCGGCTACCTGGGGGGATATCCCCACTCCATCCTGACAGTGCGATCACACAGCAGCAATGGTACTCTCACAGAGAGCCATGGCACATAAGCACAATTTAGCCTCTCATCTCTGTCCCTTTCAGTGAACAGGAGTCAGTCCCAAAGCTGTGAAAGCTGCGGACGATGGCAATTCAGGAGCCCTAACGGGGCCAAGCTCTACGTCAGGGTTTGTGTCCAACTGCAAAGGACACATTCACGGAGATCATTCAAAATGCTTCCACGAGAACAGCCATTAAATGCGCCTATGCATGTAACTAGGACATTGTTGGGAAAGCGAAAAAGTCCATAATCGCTTCTGTGTCACGCTGCCGGATCTCTGACGGCACCAAACATCTGGGGCCAAGAGAAACAAAAAACAAGGATTCTGTTGTATTGCTAAACGACTACTCCAAAGCCAGAGGAGTAATGTTCTTAGGAGACAGGGCAGCTTCAGTTCACATTGACTCCTATAGTTAATCTTTCAGCGCCTTATACACAAGCTAACAAGGAACCATCTAAACACGGGGGCTTCAGAACATAATTTCACATAATGTACAAGGGGCCATTTTCTTTGCCTTTTGTCAGGCATTCTGACAGAGGAGGCCTATGCAAGTGTGGCCTTAAGCTAAATAAGCAAAAGAATCCAACTCTGAGACAGAACCTAGAACATTTTACGTTAACCTGTAGGTCAGAGCTAATGTATGGACCCGGTGGTGGGCGGAGGCTCCATTTCACAACATCGGGATGTGTCCCAAGGAATGCTGGGGTGGCACATTTAAAAATACCCAAAATGGAGAAATAAAAGTGAAATAAAGCAAAAATGTGAAACGCCAAAGGGCTGGTGTGCCTAACGCAGGAAAAAAGCCTGAAAGCACTTGCGCACTCACAAGGCCCAACAATGTCGCAATAGGAGAGCAGCTATGTTAAACAGACACCAAAAGCAGCAAGTTATCCAAGAGGATGTGTGGGTGCCATTCCAGAAGAACCGGTATTTCAGCACCCAGCAAGCTTCCCTGTACCACAAAGCCCTCAGGCCCGTAACACACGCTGCGCGGCTGAAGAACCGGTTTGCCACACAGAATCACCTCTGCCTCAGGTGTTCCCAGCAAGACTCAGTGCTTTTTGGAATCACACCGAGGCTTGCCTTATTAAACCACTGCACTATACATGTAAAGAAGGCAGAGCTTCAGCAAATTGCATTCTGGACTTCGCCCATCTTCGTTCGAGAACCGGAGCTCTAAAACAACCTTGTATCACAAAATGAGACAAACTAGCTGTGGCTTTTGATTCTGCCTCATAATACAATGAGACTGACCTCAGACCTACACACCCAATAAGGTCTCAAGTTAAACCAACAGAAATCTTACCACCATATTTGACTGTAGCGACAGTGAAAACAGTGCCACTAAAACCACAGTGTTAAAGAAGAGTTTCCACTAAAACCAAACAGCTCCATCATTTCTGATGCATTTCAACAAGCAAGAGAGGAAGAGTATGGCTCAAAAACAGACAAACGGTCACATGGACCATGGTGGCAAGCATCCATGTCACCAAAGGCCCTCCCAGTGTGTGCATGTGCATGCACACATACACACCCAAGCAGGCCTATACACAGACACAGAGACATGCACACACAAGAACCATGAGTCAGTGTCAAATATTCACAGTCACCAGAATCCCCTTC
>JAODKM010000001.1:34200379-34219305 GCA_026780845.1 Petrocephalus sullivani
CTTTATACTCTTAAAACAACAAGTCACAGGTGAGTAGCAGAGCTGTATATATTGTATGCAATATATACAAGAAAACAAAACATAACTGAATGAGCAACCAGTTAGCAGCATAGGTCTCGGCCCTACACAGAGGCACACAGCGCACATACACGGAGCAATAATACGCACGTGGCACTGGTCCTTGGTAAGTCTTAGGGTCCATTGCAATTAGTCTTCTCCGGAGCTCATTAATATCCACACTGGGCGGGCCTGAGCAAATGAGACACATACACATACATAGGCACATGTTTTTGTATCTTTTTGTATGCAGTGAAACACCACAGCAAAAACGCATAGTCCCATGTGCTTATATGAATAGACATACAGGTATAGATATTCATTTGGGGCGCCGGGGGTGAGGACTCTCACCCATGAGGGCGACGAGACGCGGCTTATCCTCCGGGTGGCGCTGGTAGCGCACCACCTCCTCATAGGGGTTTGCCAGCGAGCTGTAGCAGCTGCTCAGGCAGCAAGCGCGGCAGGACGGCACGCGGAGCCGACGCACCTTCCTCTGACACCGGCGGAGGCTCCACCGGAAGCCGGCTGCAAGGGTGACCAGCTGCACATCTTACTCGGCTGTGCGGCCAGCAATGCACACGAAGACTCATAAATGTACCCTACCCATGTAATGCAGCAACGCCCCTCAAGGGCATGAATCAATGTGCGCTTTACTGTCCACTTGTCATAGCAAATGCTATAGTCAAAGCACCTTATTCACCTATATCCCTACCGTGAAGACTGCATGCCTACCTAGATAGATTCCTTCAGAGTTTCTGCTACATTCAGCCTCCTCTGTAAGCAAGAAGGCAAAGAGGCTGCGTTACACCCATTGCTGCCCCCCTACTGTAGCCTTGGCCAATGTGTGTCCAAGGTTAATGTCTAATCAGAAACAAACGAAAAGTTAGACAGACATCCACTAATGGACCCTTCTACATGTTCATGTCACCGAGAACAAGTCAGAACAAGAAAATTTACCTGCTTGAAAACACACGTCATCTAGGTCTTCATCTGCAATACGAAATATAACAGACTCTTAAGGGATTCACGTGGATAAATCTCGTTCCTTTGCCCTGAAAGGTTTCACATTTAAGGATAGATTTTTTTGGTATGGTCCCAAAGCTACCTCATCATCGGATTTTAAGCATACGTGCTGTTGTTGAAGAGGTATATTGACAGTATAAACTGGAGATGTACAGCGAGCTATGCAAACCCGCTGGCACTCACCTTTGTCGACGCTGCTCACTTGAGATCCACAGAACAGAGAGAAAATAAAACAGGTCTTTGTAATGTCTGAGAGGAGCAGTTAAATTGGCTGGAATACTTTAACCATGGGCATGGTGGTGTTAGGTTCACGAAAAAGGATACAAACAGCAGGACACTCATGTGAGTGCCCCCACTGTCTCTACCATATGCTGTCTTTGTGTGGACAGGAGTTAGGATCCAGGACGAGGGCAGAGAGACAGAGGGATGCGAGAGAACCGTGCCAACTCACAGGTTCGAGTGCAGGTGTGCGGCTGGAGAGCCTGTGGCCACCAGATCTCCCTTTGTTTCCTGATAAAACATGGAAAATCAAAGTCAAACCAAGCTGACTGATTTATATGAGCTACTAAATGTGCAGTGCTCCATAAAACATTATGAACATGGACTGTATTAATATAATGCAACAGCATTGATACACCGTAATGTAACAATGGACACACACCTCCAGAAAACATGTGTATATTTAACTGTAACACATTAAAGTAGAAAACACTTAATTGCAGCTCGTTTGAAAGATCCTGGCCACTCAGCATGTCTGGATATTATGTGAAATGCGTAAGTCTTATAAAAGCCTGTACTGTATGTAACTGTTGGATGTCTGGAATCATAGTGACCGGTTAGGGCACTTATGCTATAGTGACGTGTTCCCTGCACCTTCTCAGCAGGTCCATGGAGGGTATGAGACCAGCACAGGCAGAATTACTTGGCATGTTCCTGGCCTGCCACCAGAGGGCATCTGTCTGGTCCACTATCTGCAGCACATCTCCTTTACGGAAGGCTATCCCAGCATCAGCACAGGGGATAGTGGGGTCCTGGAATGGGCTATAATCTATCATTGCCCTCACATAGACCTGCAAGACAGCAAAGAGCAGTAATCAAGTCAGATTATAAGGCAAAACAAAAGTATAAAAGGAACAATATAGGAGCTAGAACTTAAGCTCACCAAAGTCTGGCTGTTCACTGGTCGGTCTGACATTGGTACCACTTTGAACATGATTGTCCCCTGGGATTGTGCCTGAATATACAATAAGTTATTAAAGAAAATCAAAGTGTGTAAAGTCTAAGGATCTGAGAGCAGAGGGTTGCTAGGTAAGCAAGGTACTCTTTCTGACTGCGAAGCCCAGCACATCATTGGTTCTTCTCCACTTACCATGAAGCCCTGCACAGCCTGCAGTGACATACCGAGGCACGCGAAGGCACTCACCAGGATCTGTATGATCTGCTCTGGCTCCAGCCCCTCCACCGGCTGCCCGTTCACCGCCATGATTTTGTCTCCAGCATAGAGGAGACCTTCACAACAGAGGCAGGTCCCATACATTAACCGAGTGAGTGACTGATTATCAATCACAGCAGAAATGTAATCAGAAATACAAATTTTCAGTTAATCTGCACGGGACCGGATCACACCGGCGAAACAAATCTACAGACCCTATATGTGCCCAACCTTCCCCTTGGTGCACATTTTAATGAGTATGACCTAAGAGCACAGATACCGAGTGTACTATCGGCCACAGAGAAACAGGACGAGCACGAGCGCGTGTGGAAGGGCGGCGCACGTGGCCTGACCGCTCCGGTCTGCGAGTCCCCCGTGGATCACCCGGGCCACGAGAATGTCTCCCGTCAGCTCGCTCCTCCTTATGGTGGCTCCCTGGAACACAAAGACGCCGCGTCTCAGCGCTCCATGGCCATTCCCTGCATGCTTTTTACAGCTTTAATGTGAAAATAAACAAGCAGGCAACAATAATTGGGTAACACCTTCTATGAAGTCCATAGTCAAAAAGCCTAATAACTGTTCTTACAATTCATTGTAAGACATTCGTAAAGCATTATAAACACGGCCATAAATATTTATTAAAAGGCATAACACAGTATAGCCATGTTTCTCATGCATTATGAATGCTCTATGAAGCTCTCATTTATAATGCACTATAATACCTTCATAATGCATTATAATGGTCAGTATAAGCATTAAGGATGCTTTTTGCTGCATTATGAACGTGTTTATAGTGCATTATAGATGAGAGCCTCATAGAGCATTCATAATGCATAATACACATGACTATAATGTATGTCTTTTTATAAGTAGTTAATATTCATTTTTATACCTTATGAATGCATTAAAATGCATTATGACGGTATGTGTAGTATAATGACTGCTTTAGGTAAAGTGTTAGCAGAAAATGGGAATAAAAGCAAGGAAAACTGGCTTTCCAAGAAAAGCACACGTTTGTTCGGCAGCATCTACACCAGCCTGCTCTGGGGTGGTGACCATCCCGCCGAGAGTGATGACTCACTCCGGCCCCCCACCACACAAGCCACATTAATCCTAGCGCTGTCCCCTGCGTTGTTTTATGCTAATTAGTTCCATGCAGAATCAGAATCGGCTCCTTCTTTGAAGTGGCCCAACAGAGCTGATCATATTGGGTCATTTAGTGCAATAGCTTTGCAAAGACTTTGACGGACTGACTAGAGGTGCTCTGCCCCGTGCCCCGTGTTTCCAGCGATAGAACCTGGACTCGACCATAGATGAGCAGTTGTGGTCAAATGGATGGTTTCCAAAGAACAGCATCAATGAGAAACTTGTTATTAACCACTGAGTCTCCTTCCATTTTCAGATGAAACATCAAATATAAACAAGGGATGCATTCATTACTGCTTAATGAGAAAGGCTCATCTGCTCTCTGCATCCCGTGGAGAGGTCCTCTTCCAGATGGCAAGGTGCCCGGCGTCGAAGCGCAATGTCACAGAAAGACAGAACCCCAGACACCTGTGCTAAGGCAGCACCGACAGTATCCGTCCATGGAATCAAACAGGAAAGCAGAATTACGACGTGTGTAGTGGCTATAATGGGCTGTTTATTGCAAAGCAGCGGTGAGTTCAGACTGGACTGATGGAAATGGATAAAAAAACTCCAGACTGAAGAGTTACATCCTGCATCCCACAATACAATAGCTTTGTTGTTGTGTTTTGTAGGTCCCTGTCATCTTGTGACAGCACAGCAGATGGAGCAAGGTTTTAGCCCAGGCAGCTCAAAGGTACTCTCAGCTGGCACTAATGCCACCTGGCCATCTGACCCTTCTCGCTGGCCAGCAGGTAGACTCTTCTTGGAGAAACATGTAAATTTTTCTCCCAACGTTTTGTGGCATAAACAAGGTCTGGGAAACAGCGGGACACTGGACCCTGATACCACAAAACTTTGGCGGACATGATAGGTCCCTCATTAGCAGGACTGTGTTGGCCAGCCAATCGAAATTTAACGAAAAACCCGAAACGGCTTGTTAATTACTCTAAATGTTACGCGAACGACAACACGAAAGTTATGTAACGGTTTGAACAAAGAACTGCTGTCCGGCATGTAGATCCTTGGATACGGCGAACATGAGCTCACCAGTGGCTGATTGTTCTTAACGAGGCAAACAATTCTTATGGCCTCTTCGTTGTCGGGCGGGTGGTTTGGGAGACGGGGCAGCACCGGTTCATAGCCCTTCTGGGCCACAATGTCATGGGCAGATAAAAAAGCCTATGGACAGAAACGACTCATGACAGACTTATATTAATGTCATAATAAATCCAGTGGCACTCTAGCTACACAGGCAGAAAAAAAATTGTTTTGCAAGCTGGGGGATGTGAGAACAAACCAAAACTGCAAAGTGACCCTGACTCCAGGACAAAGTACATTTATAATGAGGTTTGGTTCTGGCAGCTGATTCGCACCCTCCTGTTGGGCTCTGCTTCCAACACTTACCTGCAGATGAGGATCTCTGAGCAATTTGTAGAGCTGCCTGGCTTCAGGGGAGGGGGCTGCTACCCTTCGCAGGTCAGCCATCATCTATTACATGTTAGAATCATGATGTCACACAAGACTTCACCCATATGACAGGGTATGAGAAGCAGTACTGAAGAGTAACCCGGTGTACCGCAAGCCCAGTTTAGTATTGCTCCCTCCACTGGTTGAAGTGGGAACTGACCTGGTGGGAGAGACTTGAGGCAAAAGGCAGATATGGGCTCGGGGGGGTCCTTGTGTGCCGTTGCAGGCGTTTATACACCTGGGAGGGGAACAAACAGAGATGTCCTGGAAAAGACTGCTTACCTAGTTCTCATGACAAGTTCTCAGCTGAGGCACCATACGCTCAGCCTGAATGTAGACTAATGGAGAAAACTGAGTGGTAGATCTGGTCTGTAGCAGAGGTCATCGATGCTGCCATGAGCTGACCTTAAGGAGAGACCGAAGCCGCGGGGCATTCAGCAAGCTGTAGAGAAGGTCGGCTCCACTGATACCCCGGCTGACGGAGAGCTTCACTTCCTCCACCACACTGGCCAGGATCTGAGTCAGGTCTGAAGGACATATTGGGATGACTTCAATGCAACGTGGTATAACATTCAACCCTTAAAATCCATCAACCCATCTTCTGACCATTGGACAGTGTTCCAAGGGAGGCCAGTCACAGGTAGCAACAGAGGTAGGAAAGAATGTCAGTCCATACATTCAAAGAATTTAAATAATAAAGAGGAAAATGGAGCACCTGAAGGAAATTCATTCAACATGGAAAGAACATGCACAATCCATACCAGGGAAGACTACATGCCCCAAACCTTAGAGGTGTGAGGTAGTAGTGCTTCCTATTTAGCCACCATGCTGCTGGAGCTTGGGCAATGAAGTCCAAAATCACATGATAAGAATAACTACAAGTCAGTGCTCACCATCTTCATAGAGTGATACTGACTTGACCTCCTGGGCCTGCCTCATAATGCTGACTGTGCTGTTCTTTGGTGCCAAGAATCCACTCCTGCTCAGTGATGCCTTCCTGAAAGTCAGCTACAGGGAAATGGGTGTAAGTTCAGACTTTATCTCTACATGGGGTAGGAAAAATTGCAACTGAAATGCGCTCTTTGCTTGTTCAGCAGACTGAGAAGTCGCTTAAATCAGGCTAAAGGGAAATAAATGAATGCTCACTTACATGCCCCTGCAAAACAGAAGATTAAATGTTAATTTATATGTCATACCAGCAGCAATGAATCTAATAACACAGTGTGATTTAACAGGAGGTTATTCCGGCTCTGGCTATAGGAACCCCTCAGCATTTAAATTTTGTGTGATTTTGATCTATTCTTAATGCCAAATGATGTTAAATAATAGATAACTAAGCACTAAATAATTTATGCTTTATGGTTAACCGAAAATGGTGCACTTTCAGGAAAACTAAAAGCTATTGCATCCAAGTGCAAGTATATATTGGTGCTACAATGTTCATATTGTTAGGGTGTGAGAAATGACCTGAATATTATGCAGAGATCTCCTGCTGTCACTGAAGTGAATATTGGAAGGCAGATGCCACACTGTGGGGGGTCTGTCTCTTCACCGGATTTATTCCAGGGTCATTTCTGTCAAAAAAAGCCAACGAGCATTGTTTTTAATGCAGAAAATAACGAAGAAAGGAATTCAGATCTAAAGTAGACGTAAAGGCAGGTACTTCCTACAGAGGTTAGCACCAAACGTAAGGATTTACACTTGGGAAGTCATTAAGGTGCTCTTATGTTATGAGGCAGCTCTCAAATCACATCCAGATCAGGAAACGAAGTGGGACCCTCGAGTAATGTTCTGTATCTCCAGACTTTGCTCCGATCTCCTTTTGTACGGAATGCTCTTTAATGTCTGAAAGCAAATTGAACTGAATAGAGTAATTAGCATTAAAATGAGCATTATTTTTGCACCGTGGCAGCATCAGAATCAGAATTGCTCAATTCACAAATGAATGAGGGCAAAGCCTTACTCACCAGCCACTGACTTCTTCTCCGAGATTCATTCTTTCACCTCCCGCTGCACCTTAGATCTGCAGCAGATGACAGAAGATCATTGCGGGTTTCTGTTTCCGATTGTGCACCGGCACCTGTTCACCACATACTGCTTCCCCACGAGCCGTCCCGGAAGACAGGCCCCTAATCCCCCACTATCCCATTTAATCCGCTGAGAGCTCTCTCTGCTCTGGTGCACTTGCGTTGGTTGGCTGGGCACTCAAAGCTTCTTACCACATTCTCTTCTGAGTTCTCACAGGAAACAGAACATTCACACCTTGGGTTATAAGCTTTGATTATATATGATATGTGGAGGAACCATCAGGTATTAAATTAAAGCTTAGGTTTTGTTGTACTGCGGTGGTGCAGTGGTTAGCTCACACCTCTGGGATTGGCATCTGAGTTTGAGACCGTCTGTGACAAGATCAAACATGGTCTGAGTCCAGACCCATCCCGACCAAGACTTTTAAACAAGACCAAGACTTGATAATTCTGAATTTAGATTTTATTTTTGGTAGAGTGTACCCATATTGGGGCTATATATTCATTTATGTAATTCCAAAAGACTCTATTATTGAAAAAAAGTTCACAGACAAACTATAATACACATATTTATATTAAATAAAATAATTTTTTCTTGGTTAACTTTTTTCAGTTTCTCAATAACTATAAGTAGTAATGTAAATAATTAGTAATGCGTTTTTAAAAAGCATTATGATGTATGCAACAGTGTATAATTGCACGTAAAGAACACAAAATCGGTTAACCTTTTGTCTTCTATTCAGGCATGGTGTGGTCTCAAGATAAGACCCCCCCTGCTGAAAACATGCTCAGCAGGAGCTGAGGTTGCAACGTCATCCCATGATGGCAGACAAAGCCCACATTGCTGCAGTTTCCCCATTTTCCAAGCTTTTATCCGCCTTGCCAACTTTACCAACAGTAACTGCCGTATCGCCGCATTCCTGCTTTTGCCCATCTGAAGCTGCCCAATAGCGTTAAACCGCTGGGGCAGCTGGGAGATGTAGTACATTTTTAAAGAGAACAGAGCAGGAAAATTAATTTCCGCATACTGGGAGGAAAGAAGTGTATTTTCATGTCGATTCAGATAATATGCTTTGTAATAATTTGAGACCAAGGCAAGATCATGACAAAACATATGCTAGAGACCAAGACCAGATCAAGTCGATGGGTCTCAAGACCGGTCTCGAGACCAAGATCGGATCTTGAGAACTACAGCTCTGGAGTGTACCCTGCCATCCTGGGTTGTTCCCTGGGTTGGCTCAGGGGTACAGAAGTGGGAACAGAAAATGGATGGATGATGTCTCTGTTCCTCCATCATGACCACAGACAGCCCCGCCCCCAGCTTCCAAAGACACGGACCTGCTTCTTGGGGCACATTCTCGGGACTGGATTACATCAGGCAAACTGAGACATGGGAGACAAACGGCTGAAATGGGGCTTACAGAGTGCTCTGACAAGCTCTGGGCAGCCTCTGACGGGTTAGTCAAAAAGTACAGCACTGGAACTGCTGTGGATTCTTTGTAGGTTACAGGGACCTAAATGCAGAAATCCCACCTTAGGCATGTTGATGCCAGGGAGGCGGATGAGGGAGATCACTGGGGTAGCATTATGGTAACACCATAAATATACAGTATTATTTGTGGTCCTGCTGCTGCATGAGTCCACAGGATGCATCCTTGCAGACTCAGTTGTTCTGGAAAGAACTATGGACACCAGTTAGCCAGACTGCATGTAGGGCTACAGTACAGTTGTGGCAAAATTATTCTATGAGAAACACTGGTAAGCATGAGCTTACCATGATTTTTGCATTTTAATGCAGTGTACATTATGAATTTGTCTTACTATAATGAAGTAGTCTTACTAATTTTGGAATTGTGGATTTTTATTGCATGAATATGGTTTATTACACCAATGAATAATACCTGGAAGACTGTTCAGTGTTTGATTAAATTACTCTCGTTTAGAGTGCCAGATATTTTAGCTTTGCATGCAGGTTTTTTGGATTCTCCAAAAATCTTCATCATTTCATGATTTCATTTCATCCATTTTTGTCACTGCTAATCCAGTTATGGCAATATAATAAATTCAGCTGGCTACACATTACTGGCCTCAGGTTTCTCCTCTGGATTCCTGAATAAATGCCAAGTGCATTCGTGTTATACAGTATGCTATATGTTAGCTGTTCGCTGACATGTTGGCCATTTGAGCCTTTAGTCTTTATTGTCTATTCTGTGTAAGATTCTTCTGTGTAATACCCCGTCTGTTTATTGTCATTTCGCTCAAAGAGCATGTTACTCTCTGTCTGGATACTTTTATAAAGTTAGGATAGTAGCATATGTTGATGACATAATTTAAGCAAGGTCACGCACCAAGAACAGAGAGAGAGAAAAAAAGTCTTTGCAGTGTTACAAAGGGCGAAACTGAGCTGCATTGTCTGCATAAATAACTCCTCAACCAAAGCAAAGGATATGGCACATGTCTTGGGAATGCAGAGAAAGGAACACTTTAGGTAGCTAACTGTCTAACACCGGTAGCTTTTGTTTTTCGGACCCTGAGATTGTGTGGGTTTCTCCGGTATTCTGGATTCCTCCTTCTGTCCAAGAACATGAGGCCATGTGAAGTACTGTATCCTCATGCACATCTGGAGTACAAATGCCGTCCAGGACACTGGAGTGCTGCTGGTGTTGCTAATTACGGGGATTACTTATATGAGGGATAATGGGAAGATAATAAAAATGATCAAACTGAAGCGGTTGTCTCTCACGGCTGATATTTGCTACGGGGTGCAAAGTCTATATATATATTACTTCACAAGTACATCTGCTGGATTTCCTTCCCAGGCTAGATATTTGCCTTCTTCACACAAAGTAACAGAAAAACACAACACTGGACCATATCGCAACTCTTTACCATCAATTAATTTTTACCTTCACACTCTTGATGTCACTGGTGAATGTGTTATTGAGTATGTAGACAGCATGCCTAGCCAGAAGACCACTCCACTTTTCCTAGCAAAAAGCTGTTGAGGGGAACTGTTTCTACAACAGAAGTCCCTAATGATGGATGGACAGATGGATGGAAGTCCCTACGTACATTGAATACCACTTTTTATGGGAGATGATTATACGAACCAGGTGTAACTCCAGCAGAAGTTCAGATAGAAGTGCAGTGATTTCTACACTGCCTTCTGATTAAAAGGGCGTAAATGTCAGACCTCTGTGGTGACTGGGAATGTCAGTGTTAATGAGGCCACTATTGAAAAGGGGATCCTTAGTTCGAATCCCTCTCAAACCCAGAAGTCTCTTCAGCAAGATGTGTTTGAAAGCTAATGGTCATGTCCAAAATGCCGCAGAGAAGTTCAAATAGTGTGTGATACTTAACAATAAGCAGCACTGGGGATCCTACCTTCTGGTTGCTAGGGTGCAATAGTAGTGGCATTGAGCCTTGTGTCACTAGCTGAATATGTATATCTGGGTCATGAAGGCCATTGTCTTTGCACCATTTGGCTCACTTTTCAGAGCCGCCCATGGGAGTTATGAGGAATTACGTGGCTGATGTCACAGACAATAACAGACACAGGCAGGGTGTTTTTTCAGCTTGTATAAACAAACTAATGATTTGTTTATACAAAATTTGTGAACAAAAAGAGCTGGTTTTTAGCAGACGTGTCTAGATAACTTCAGCTCCACCCTCAACACTTCAGGAGGCTGGGAGTCGGAGAGGAGAAACAGACGGTGTTCACCCAGGAGTCGGCGTCGAACGCCCTCTTCAGATACGCCATCACCTGCGGCGGCCCATCTGCTGCGGCCCGGGGTCTTCAGGTACAGGCGAGAGAAACAATAAAGATTCCCATTCTGAGACCGGGGACCGTCACTGGAAATGGCTACGTTTCCAATAAGAGGCCTAGGCAATTACCATTTCAGAATTAAACTGCATTTTAACTATAAAACAAGTGTCTGGGTCCATTACAGTTTTAGTATTGGCATTCTGTTCATCACGCCAGAGAGAATTATACAGCTACAGTATTAAAAGGTATGAATAAGAACATATACTGACGAGGCAAAAGATCATTTCCACCTGCTGAATAGGCTGCTGCTCCTCTGCGCGCCATCAAAACAGTGAGAACATGGTGAGGCATAGACTCTGCAAGGCCGTTTAAGGTGTCCTGTGCTATCTGCCACTGGGAGGGTAGCAGCAAATCCTTTAATTATTCTAATTTGTGAGGTGGAGCTGCTGCAGATCAGACCTGTTGTTCCAGCATATCGACAGACGCCTGATTGGACTGTCATCTGGGGTATGTGGAGGCCAAGGCAACACCCTGAAGTTTTCACCATGTTCCTCAAACCATTTCCAAACAATCTGTGCACTGTGGTGGGGTGCACCATCCTGCTGAATGAGGCCGCTTCCATCGAGGAATACTCTTGCCATGAAGGGGTGTATCTGCTCTGAAACAGTATCTAGGTTGGCGGAACGTGTGACGTACACGTGAATGCCGAGACCCAAGGTCTCCCAGCACGGCATGTCCAAAGCATCACACTCCCTCCACCGGTCAGTCTTCGTCCCACACACGATGCGAGCAGGATGCATCAGACCAGGCCACCTTCTTCCCAGCTCCAACACTCACATGGCCATCACAGGTGCTTTCGACAGTAGACAAATCAAGATGGACATTCAGAATGGTCTCTGGCTACACAGCTCCATTGCTGTAAAGCCTGTGTGTCATTTACTTTAGACACTTTACTATTTACATTACATTTACAGCACTTGGCAGACACCCTTAGCCAGAGCAACTTATGTAAGGAGTTGACACAGCAGAGGATGGTTTCACCCCATGTACCTTGGGGTTATGGGCCCAGCACACTTCCACTGTGCCGTTCCGCTCTACTTACACACTGCTTGTTTTCTTTTTCATTCTTGCACCATCAGGGATACGCTTCCAATCTCATTGTATCGTGTGCAATGACAATACAGGCATTCATTCATTCATTCATTCATTCATCAAAGCCACTTATCCAGTACAGGGTGGCAGGAGGTCCTGAATATAGGGGAATTCCCCGGATGGGATGCAAGTCAGGCACAGCGCTCAAGCAGAATCACATAACTGCATGTCTCCAGGAGGAAGCTGGAGTACCAGGAGGAAATTCCTGCAACAGGAGTGCCTGCAGACTGTACATATAGCATGCACCTGTTGCGCTCTCTGATATGTTACAGAGAAATGTAGTGTATACAGGATAGCTCAAGGTCCTGTATTAAAAGAAATCCGCTTACACTGGACACGCTGAGAAGCCCCTAGTATCACATACGATAGTCTAGGTGTACTAGGGGTGGTTAAGACAGCTAAAAGTAAAAACCAGGTTAGTTGAGTCCACCTATTGTCTGTATTAAATTGTCAATACCTCTACTGCAGGGGTCTCCAACTCCGGTCTGGAGGGCTACTACCCAGGAAGTTTTCTGTCCTACTGGGCTTCTGATGAGCTACACCTGTTCCTGGGATTTACCTGAGAACAGGTGTGGCTCATTAGAAGCCAGGGAGGACAGAAAGCCTCCTGGGTAGTAGCCCTCCAGGACCGGAGTTGGTGACCACTGCTGTATGATATAATTCCTGTGAATTTCCTTCAGTTTAATGAGATCCAAGCAAATGTAAAAAAGGGAGAAGACTCATTTAATACCCCCTTGTTGCATTTTTAAAAAGGCCTCTTATGAAAGCACTAAAAACTTTTAAATTCGGCATTTGCCGATGACTGGGTGGGAAATGGTAACTTCTCATGCTGATTGGTCGGTGGCTATTCCTGGCAGCAGCGACAGCAGCAGGAGACAGAGACAGTGCAGCATCCCCAGGGTGAGGGAGCGAGAGAGAGCGCGAGAGAGAGAGCGAGAGAGCAAGAGAAAGAGAGAGACGGAGAGGGCTGAAATAAGAGTGAGAACTGCTTTAGTTTTTCTCCTGGGGAGGGAAATATCTGAGGATTGCAGTACAGTCTGTGAGGCTGGCATCATTCGCCTTTGCATGCAGGACTGAGCTGGAATAAGTGCCCAGAAGGGGTGCCCAAGTGGGTGCTGAAGATGCTTGGATCCGCGTGAGATTCCCGACGGCGTGCTCCGGAAGCCTGAGGATGCAGAGCCTGCGACAGGCAGCGACGGAGGCGTTCCATCGCCTAGGTGAGCATGTTACCCTGCCATGACAACAAAGCCACGCCGGGACTGCAGACAGGCAGCTAGCCTTTACTGTCTTTCCGTGTTCATCATCTCAGTGTATTACCCGAGTTATTAAGCACTGGCACGGTGCCCCCGGGTATAAGGCTGACATTACTCTAAACAGCAGGTTGTTTCTGTGCATCCCAGCGCCTAGCGCTGCCGTTTCCCCCGGCGCTGTGTGCCAGCCTCTCCGATTTGCATATTTCAAGTGATCCGCAGAGGTGTCAGGCAGGAGGAATGGCGTAAACAAAACTGGTCGGGGCATCGGGAGTGGAGAGGGGAGGTCGGACGGAGTCCACCCTCCTTGTGCGAGCTGCAGAGGCGAGAACAGAGGCAGGATTTATGAGCTGCTGCCGGGGAGAGTCGGCTCCAACTTGCCACGGGTGAGAACGCGTTGGCGTGAAGCGCGGCCGTCACACATGGCAGAGTGCGGCGCCGCACACATGCAGGCGCTGCTGCTATGGGGAGATGGCAGCAGCACCAGACCAACAGCGCGCAACACCGCGAGTCTGCGGCCTATGTCAGGCAGCATTAATGAGGCTGTCAGTCTGATTGATCAGGCAGAGCTCTCAGCAGGATGGTCAGCATCCCAGGGGAAGCCTATCAGACCAGCAGTCTCCCAGAACCTGTACACATGACCCACAACTGCAGAGCGGCTGATGTAATCTTTAAGTGAAGTGAATGCCCCATCTGACAGTGTACACGTCAGCAAACATCCCCCACGGCAGCAGAGGGGTCCCCCAGGTGTCAGTCTTAACTGGGGGCTGTTTCTGTCTCATCGCACCCATACAATATCTAATTTCTTTGAGTGTAGTTAAGATCTGTCCACCAGTTTCGCCCTCCTCTGTGTATTGCCGCTGCCAGAAACACGTCTTCTGGGCATTTCGCCATCATCGTGGAACTAAGCCACCAGATACAGAATGTTTAAAGGAATGTGACAAGACTGCCCCCAAACAAATCCAAATACCTGATGAGCTAATCTTTGAAATCCCCTCTGTCGTCTGCAGGGCACTAACTCACAGGACCTGACATTAGGTTAAAATTAGAGAAAACCAGCAACAGGGCCAAAGACCCCGCTGTCAGTGAGGTCAGAGGTCTCCATGGCTGTTAGACTCTGCACAAACACCAGGCACTGGCATCAGAGCTTAATGGGGGGGCTTGACCAGAACTCAACGTCTGTGACCCTCGCCCAGCACAGCTGTCTTACAGAAGAGGGGGCGATTCATCCCCCTAAGCCTGCGAGGAAAGTTTGCCTTAAGAACACTGATTAGGGCTGAGAATGAAGGCGAATGCCTCTCGCTTATAAAAACACAAGAGACATAGGGCTGGTGCAGGCGGAGCAGCGAAATGCTGCCTCTCTGTAAGAAAGAGGATGTATGGAACAAGAAGGATAATTAAACCTTCTGTTTAAAGATGAGTTATGCCAGATTCAGGTACATACCACTGATGTTTCTCTGGGTCCCCTGCGCGTTGGCATTTGGTCAGATCAGTCACATAAATTCTGTGGCTGGATTTCAGCTTCATTAAACAGTGATCTAATAATGGACAGAAGATACAGGGACTTATTTACAAATCAATTATTACAAGTGTAGTTATTACAAGTGTACTTATTACAAGTATACTTATTACAAGTGTACTTAAGAAGTATCTTGCTTTATCCATTAGGCAGCTCTGCCACCACGCACCGTATGGGTTGAAGGTTCGACTCCCGCTTGTGGCTCTGGGTGTGTACAGATTGGAGGTTCTCCCTCTGTTAGCATAAGTTTCCAATCTGCCCCAAAAAGGCAAAACACAGGAACTATACTGGCATTTTTTGACTGACCACTCATATGTGTAGTAGGTAGGTACTGAGCATAGTTGAATTAAGACATTTTATCACCAGACATAACAGAGACCTGTTCAGGATCAAAACTCAATTTTGAAAAAATATGCAATTACTGTGTGTTTTACCTTTGAAGGGCAGTAAACGTCCACCGGTTTAATAATGCAAGCCAAATGTGGGTAAGTGAACTGGTGTCTCTACATATTGTATGTGGCCTGTGATGGACCGCATTCACCATGACCTGTACTCCGTGCTGCCTGTGGCAGGCTCCAGGCTTACTATGGCACTCTACTGGCTAAGCAGTTACCGAAGGTGGATGGATGGCTGAACTGAAATAACTGAGGTTAGGTACAGTGATCAGACCATATATCCAGTCTTATACCAGCAGCCTACAGGTCGTATGTCTGCATCCCATAACCACTAGCTGCCAAAGATGATCCATTTTTTATGACAATTGAAGAAAAGAGTACCTGTTAGTGCCTGAATTAATTACTTTACAAATGACCATTACCTGCAGGGTAAAAATATAGTTATTACAGAGTAAATAAAAATAAACAAAATAAATGTTTTTACTCTCATTATATTCAAAATTCCAAACACATTCCAAATCTCATTCAAACAATTAAACCTCTTTCAAGCCCAACTAAGTCAGCTTGCTGCAAAACCAGTAATTACATGGGAAAAGCGTACATAGCCTATACTTTAAAAATTATGTTACCTTTTTTGGCTCAGTAACAATCGATTATAATGAAACAGAGGCAAAGTAGTTATTGGAGCATACCTATATAATTCTCTTATATTGTTTATTATATATTCAGTGCAGATGGCACAACTATACTAGCAGTTCCAGTGAACATATCCTGCCTGTATTCCGTGTTACATGGAGTGCGTCTGTTTGTGTCCCGAGGCAGTACTGAGGTGCGTGAGTCAGTCTCAGAGACATAGAGATGGTTTAAAGACCAGTTTACGAATCTGGAGCAAACAGCAGATCATGACTGCGTCAGCAGACCCACAGACCCAAGTGCTTTACAGCTATATGTACAAGTCTTTCTGACACGTTCATGCAAAGGGACTGACAATAGGGACATATATTTACAGCTGAAGGGGCTAGCAGCAGGCAGGGCTGGCCAAAGCTCGTGTGGAGCCCTAGGCTGTGCTGAGTTGGTCTCGGGTGCGAATGGGTTATCCAGCACTGGCTGCATGGCATCTCTTGGCTTGACTTGAACTGGCACCCATCAGGTAAGGAGACCATGGGCGTTTCTCAATATGTGTACTTGACCCTACTTGTATTCTCACATATCCATTTATTTCATCTTCCATTGCCGAACACCAGTTTCAATAATGAAGAACAGAAGTACAAGTCCCTGGATGTCACTCTTACCCCATCCCAAGTATCAAGGGTGTACTGCTGGTTGCACCCTCCTTGAACAAATCCCATGATTCTTAGCACCTAAAGTTCATTCTTGGGAGGTAAGTTAGCAAGGCCAGTCTTGCCAAGACCACAAGTATGATTTTTGCGTTCTTGGTACTGAGAAGCACCGCATGTCAGCAACCACTACAATCCCGGCTGCTGGCTACATAAGCCACAACCCTACACTTACTGCAGGCCCATGCCCACTCACACCCCGGAATGCCACACACAATGCAGACCCACCAATCCACACCTGCTATACACATTAGCCTCATACACAACCACTCACCCCCATACACACCACCCAAACCACAGAGCCAAACACATGCCCCGACGCTACATCTGCACACCAGCATAGACAGCAAGTGCCTAAAATGCACAACCACACATTGTCAGAGTGGCAAACTGCCGCCCTACATGCCTTATGTCCCAAAGAGGCTGCCCACTCAGGCACGTCTGGAGCATCAGGCCGACCTCCTCTGAGATCAGAGAAAGGATCTCTGTGTCCCCACGCTGTCTCGCAGCCTAAGCCCCAGTGATGCCGCCATGCTCCGCTGAATGTTCTGCTTCTGTCATCACAATCACCACCAAAGTGCCAAGTGATCAGTCTGAGGAGAACTTAGGTCTAAATGGCACCTTTTTTAGGCTTCCCACATACCCTTGGTATTAAACAGGATACCATTTGCTGGAATCTTCCCAAAAAAAATCCACTGCCACCTTGCCAGGGGTGGACTATTCATGCACTTATAGGGTTATAGGGTAGCTGACCCCAGGAACGACAGGGCACAATGCCACTGCCCCCCTCCCCCAACCCCCCAAGGATCATGCCAAGCTCTTTGGCTGTCACATGGGCTTCAAAAATCCATCACACACCATGGGCAATTCAGCAGCACCTGTTCACCTCTTGTTCTTCAACTGCTGGAAAGAACCGGCGGACCAAGTGGAAACCCGTACAAACCAAAGGGGAGAGATGAAATCTTTGGCAAAACGTTGAGGTGGACTACCCAATATTATTTATATTCAATTGTCTATTAGATTATATTCATATCGCCTATGAGTCCATCTGCATCTAATGAAACCTAGACAATCGATAAATCTAAATGTGTCAAAGGAATCGAGCATATAATTAAGAAGGTATAAATTCACTGTACTTTTTTGCACTACACAGTACTCAGTGTACAGTGTACGGTGTCATTTTCAGGCCTGGATTCAGCTGTCAGCTCTGTACCTTCTCCTCCCCACTAAAGCTGCCTGCTGCCTTGCTCGCAGTCCTCACTGGCTTTTTCTCTTTCCCTCTCGCTTGTTCCTATCAGGCCTCAAGCAGAGACACCTGGGTTACGAGGAGGTAAGGCACCGTGCTCTCCGTAATGCATTCGGACACGTAGCTGCACTCCCGAGCACTGACGCCCCCCTGAGTGTGCGAGGGGCATACTGACACACACCGGGCACTCACTAAGTGCCTGGCTCTATAAGAAAGCATGGAACAGCTGCCCTAAAATGACACGACCCTCTTTGAACCTGAGTAAGCCAGTTTATTGGCTGTCAGCAGTTACTCTGCAGTTACTCAGCTTTACTTCCCACGAGTATCATTACTCCTGTTTCCTGCTTTCTCTCCTTCACAAGCCATAATGTTTTTCCAAGCATGTTTAAAATATTCAGTTGCATTGATAAATTAATACGTCATATATCTAATAAGGCCGTTAAGTAATATCTAATAATTAAATACTGCTTAGTCTCCCCTGTCAATCAGTTATGAGAAAACAGATTAGCTAGGGCTGATAATTGCTTAGTGCCTGTGTTCTCATGAATGATGTAATTTTAAATTTATATTTTATTATTACAGATTGAAAAATCACATTTCAGGTCATTCCATATAGATAAAAAATATGACCCTGAAGCATTACGGTGAGTTGGCCATTAAGACTATCCAAAACTTAATTGAACTAAACTTAAGCCAACTCTATAAACTGCCAAACCAAATGAAACAATAAGCTCAGACCACGGCCCTCTCTGCTGAACACCACGACCATCTCTACTGAGCACCATGGTCCACTGCACTGTGCACTAACCCCTACCACAACCTCTCTGCTGAACACCACTGCCCTCTCAATTGAACACCACACCCATCTCTACTGAGCACCATGGCCCACTCTGCTGTGCACTAACCGCCCTACAACACCCTCTCTGCTGAACATCACTGCCCTCTCTGCTGTACACCACGACCATCTCTATTGAGCACCACAATCCTCTCTGCTGTGCACTAATCCCATAACACAGCTACCTCTACTGAGTACTATGGCCCTCTCTGTTGAACACATTGCCCTCTCTGCTGAACACTGACTCCCACACCCTGCCCTCAGGTATGTAGTGGGCTCGTTTGAGGAGCCC
>JAODKM010000001.1:34219405-34232502 GCA_026780845.1 Petrocephalus sullivani
CGTCTCCCCTTCACCTCTCCCCTTCCTCTTCCCCCATCCCCTTTCCCTCTCCCATCCTCTTCTTCCCTTTGCCTCTCCCCTTCCCCTTCCCCAATCCCCTTCCCCTGTCTCTGAGCTAATGGCAGCCATTGTGTTCAGGTCCCACCGCTGGCTGTCAGACTTCATTAGCTCTCTAGCTCTCATTGTCAGGGGTGTCAAACCACACTAAAATAGCCCTGTGCACATACTATATCTGTATGTTGTTGTGAAAAATGTGAAGAAGTAAAAGACATAAAATGAAATAATGTGGTTTGGGAGAGAAGGCGCGGGCGGTATAAAAGCGTACTCAGGCTGGCACGCATGTGGCCATCCTGGTGGGGCCCTGGGCATGACCCAGCTGCTCACACGCACACGCTTGTTGCGCGGCTGGCGTGCGTGACCCCGGCTCATTTTCAGTTTATGCTCTTTCTATATAAAACACAGGCTGCCCCTGCAGAGCTGGCTGGGCAGTTTAGTGAGTGTGGTCGTAAACACAAACACGGAGGGGGGGGGGGGGGGCGCAGACAGAGCACTTCTGCACGCACGCTAGCTCAGCAACCCCCGCCAGCAGACACCAGCGCCCCCACACTTTTCCCGTGACGACCTGTCAGTCTTATCCGTGTGGACCGGACATCACAGCTGACAGGATGTTTCTTTATAGGAATATTCAGTGGCATTATGAAGCAGAGTACAAAGTAACGTGTAACAGGA
The DNA here is from genome assembly GCA_026780845.1 of Petrocephalus sullivani. Lineage (NCBI taxonomy): Eukaryota > Metazoa > Chordata > Actinopteri > Osteoglossiformes > Mormyridae > Petrocephalus > Petrocephalus sullivani. Next base: position 34,220,135 of record JAODKM010000001.1, read on the forward strand.
AGCAAGTAAATAAGAAGTCTTTTGATATGTAGCACACTAATTCCCTGAGCCATCTCAAAACTACAGGCTCCCTCAAGATCAATTTTTAAAATTTCCACAATTTAAACAAGGCAGAAGCTACAAAGTTTCAAGCAGATCCAAAAATGTAGTGTCTAAAAGACTCCTCTCAGTTGACATGTATCTCTTTGTGGTAATACAGGAAGGAAAATGCCATGAAGCCAAATTTTTCCCATGCAGGAGAAATTGAAACCAGGCATACAACTGCAGCCCTATTTTAAGATCTGTAGACATCAAAGGAAATATATTAGCTAGGGAGAATTTGCAGCTTTACATGAAGTAAAATGACTGGTAACATAAAAGGTCACAATGTTTGTACTGCTCCTTTCCTCAAAGGAAGCATCAGCACCTGCAGGGGGCGATGCGTAATTGTGTGGATTATGTACAAGTATAATGAGCATCACTGAACCTCCATCACTAGCAGGCATGACCATCAGGCACAGCCTGGTATGACCTTTACCAATTGGCATACTGTGGTCTAAACACACAATATAAATACAGTAATCACATGACTCAACAATGAGAATGACAGTAATCTGGAAAAAAAAAAACTGTTAATCAGAGAAACACCTCTTCTCTGAATCAGCAGGCCCGCAGACAGATCAGAGACAGCATGTCGTATTTTTAGAACTGGGCTGCTAAAATCTGCCAGGGTGACCTGTATAGCTTGAAAGGACTTGAATTCTAAGCTGTAAGATTTATCGCACGGCCTCTTACTCATTTTCTGGATGGCAGAAACAGGCTCTGTGCTATGGCATGGCTGTCTTCTGGCTTTTTTGTGACCCCCCTTAAATCCCAAATTCTGTTTAGTCAATGAACACGATCATTTCATAAGGTAAACAGATTCTTATGGATGTCAGGGACCGAAATAGCACACCCTGGCATGCACCATGACATTGTAAGCATTGTCACAGCTTAGAGACGTGACACAGTGAGCCACAATACATTCGTTAATATTCTTTGCAGAATAAGGAACATATTAATTTAAACACAGCAATCAGAAATACAAAATCATGGTGAAATGACTCCCTCCCTCGACAGCCACACCTGCTCCATAATTACTCCTCAGCAGTTACCTTCTGAGGGATAATCCTAATTAATTTCCCAGAACTCCCAGTAACATAGTATGTGTTAACAACAAGAACAGAGGTAGTATGAGGGTGTGAAGCGAGTGATCTGCACACTGCATCTGTAACTGGAAGCAGCTGCTCTCAGTCAAATAGCAGAACAACAGTGAACAGGGTGCAAATCACACTGTCAGTTATGGGGTAAGCGAAGGGCCCAGCGACCGGTGGCGTCACAGTCAGCAGTAATACAGCACAGAACTAATGAAATACAATTTATATTCTCAAATGCATGCAGATTATGAATTTTTTATTACGTCAAAGTGCATATAAGAATTGTATTTTGTATTTTTAAATAGTACATATAACACATATCTTTGTTTCATGATACATATCCTTGAGAGCTCCCATCTTCTGATCTTGCAATAGACTGTAGTCATTCAGCCTAACACTGAAAGTGTAGGCGGCCCACAGCAGTGTGTGATTCCATGCCTCTGCGTGTAAGCACCCAGACAGACCCAGACACATTCTGCCTGGCTTTCATGGCTGCAGTCTTGACTGTCTCGTCCTTTTTGTGGAACAGCAATAAAAGTGTCCTGCACTTCCTGCCCTCTGTGCCCTTAAATGCCATGAACAGACCAGACCTGCTTTCTACATTTGCTCAGTTTTCCTCCAGTCTAGGCCTCACTTTCCCTCACTTCACTTTTTTGTTAATGCCGTTTGATGAATAGACCTCCTTGTTCCAATTAAGGGAAGCAAATATGTTAAATTTTTTGTCATGAGTCATGAGAACATGCTTTGGGACATGCTCGTGCAGGTCATGTGAGCTCCGGGCTCTTTCACTACAGTCGAAAGCAGGAGGCAGTAAGATAGCGAGACGATGGCTCAGGGATAGAGGACATGGCGGAGGATCTGTGTTGGAGGGTCCGGGCCATGGGACTGGTGTGCGTCCGGGAAAGCTGCTGTTGCTGCTGGAGAGAGACAGTAGGAGGGAGTGAGGACGAGAAACAGCCATCAGCAGAGAGCCCGATCGAGGTGTCGCTGGAGCCGCCCTCCGCAGAGGTAGAGAAAATCGCCATTGTTCATGACTGGGCGGCCCGTAGAGGGAAGCCAGAGTTTTACATGATGACCAAGCCTGGTGACTCTTTGGAAACGTAATGCCACGTGCAGAACGGGAGGGAGACAGGAGCAAACGTACGGGCAAACCAATGAGCGATTTATTGCAAGGAAGTGGGAACCGGGCAAACAAGCAGACAATATTTCTGCTAAATGCACATGACATGTTGAAGTTATCATTCAATTTTCCTATGTGAAGAGCATGGCATCACATCAGCTGATGTAATGAAATTGTACATTATTGGCCATTTGCACATGAACGTGAGAGGGAAGCTTGGGGTCAGAGCACAGGGACAGCATGGTGGGGGGGTTGGGGTTAAGGGCCTTCCTCAAGGGCACAACCAAGATTCAACTATTCAACCACCCAAGGGATTTGAACTGCTCCAACCCTCCAATCACTGGCACGGAGGCCAAACCTACAGAGCCACACACCAGCCCCATGGGCTGCATGCTGAGCTTACACTCACAACCATGGCACTGCACTTTGCCTCTGTCAAAATAAACACTGAAAATGAAATTGACTGAATAATGGAATGGAAGAGGGGGGGGGGTAGGAGATAAGTTTGTACTCTTTTGCTGCCAAGTCTTATGTGGATTATTCTGAGATATGACTGACAGATACTGAGGCACTGTGACTGACAGGAGATACTGAGGCACTGTGACTGACAGGACATACTGAGGCACTGTTTCACTTCTACAAAGTAGTTTTTGGCAGGAGCCCTGATCAAATCATGCTCACCTCCAGCCTAATAGTGCTGCCTGCTAATGAATAGACTCCATAAAAGCGCAGCATCGACAGAAACTGAGAACAGGCAATTCCGCTAAGTACAAAGTGACCCAGGAATATGGAAGGATCCCCCTTTGTATTTGCAGAAGTCAGAGGATTTATCAGTCTCCTGCACACTCCTGCGTGCATACGTCTCCTGCACACTCCTGCGTGCATACGTCTCCTGCACGCTCCTGCGTGCATACGTCTCCTGCACGCTCCTGCGTGCTTACGTCTCCTGCACACTCCTGCGTGCTTACGTCTCCTGCACACTCCTGCGTGCTTACATCTCCTGCACACTCCTGCTTACATCCTTCTCCAGCTGCGATTGTCTCCCTGGTTTGTCTGCCAGCAGTTCAGTCCACAAACAAGAAAATGTGTAAAATGGGCCATGGTGCTTAAAATGTAACATTTCTCAAGCTGATTTTTGGGTGCTGAGTTGCAGCAGTAAAATGCAGAGACACACAAACCAGAATATGGGTGCATAACGGATCGTCTTAATCCAAATTAATAATATTTAGTTTCTCTATCTCACCCCAGGAAATCAAATCCCAGCTTCCTCTTGCAGTCATACAATCTGTACTCTACTGCCTGTTTCTCATTGGGTTCATTTCCTAAATTCCTTCTTGCCCCCCTCCAAATTTTTGCCAGCTCAATGACCCAGCAGACGTTCCCTACTCCTCAGAAGCCCCGCCACACTGGTTCCACACACTGCAAGTCCGCCGCCTGCGGGTTCAAAGGTCACGGAGTAACAGTGACCCCTTGGGAGGCAAAAATTTTGAAAATGAATTCCAGTGGGTGAGTGGCCGACTTGCATACAACTTATTAGTGCTTTTAATGTAATCATTTCACTGTCTTTGCATCAGAGTTTCTTAAGTCTCTTCACTCCTGCAGAAAACTGGTCTACAGTTTGGTACAGCCACATCCTACTTGAATTTGGAGAAGCTGGGAGAGGGAAGTTATGCCACAGTGTACAAGGGAATAAGCCGGTCAGTGTTAAGAAACCTTTGCAGTCCCTGCACCTGACAGATCCCTTCCACCAAGTAGGTAAAGGCCAAGGACTGGTGCTTAACTCATACTCCCAGATACGCAAAACAGCAAACCATTAAAAAAAATTTTAATTATCTCCCATTATTTTGCCAAGTAATTTAGATGATGTATAGTTCTATTAAGCAACACTGGGTTCCTGAAAGTTCATACTTAATACTGAGTCTGGGCTTTTATTCTGTAAACATTTTACAGAAGTTCCATGTTTGCTGCTATGAAGTCCAGGGCCCCAGTACATGTTTAGCACAAGATGAATGAGCACCAGCACCCTTAAGCGGCCAAGTAATACGCTTCAGCAGAAGAACCTGGTCACTTTAGTAAGGAAGTGACATTGAATATCTCAAAACTGGAGTCTAGAGAAAAAAGTATTCTTTGAGAAGGCTGTTTCAGGGGGCTTGGTCAAACCCTTTGCATGTCCCTACATGGCAGCATACGATCTCTCTTCCCTCTGTGCAGGATAAACGGCCACCTGGTGGCTCTGAAGGTCATACGCATGAAAACAGAGGAGGGGATCCCCTTCACAGCCATCCGAGAAGGTAGCACAGCAGGCGACGACTTACGCTGCAAAATCAATTAGCTTCAGGGCTTCTGGCCTGCATTGTTAGTAGGAGTTAATGAACTTCAGCTGTGTTTAGCTGCTTTAGTCCTTATTCCTGTGAGTTTTCCAGCCTCTCTGCTGAAGGGCCTGAAACACGCCAACATCGTCCTGCTGCATGACATCATTCACACGCGGGAATCTCTCACCTTCGTCTTTGAGTATGTGGTAAGGTCGAGGCCTCACTTTCTCTGTATTCAGTTCTCCCACTGGCTGGGTGTCTAACTCTGATGCCATTTACACAGACATTTACCTTGTTGACCTACTGTCTCTCAATCTCTCTTTTTCAGCAAACAGACCTAGCCCAGTACATGACTCAACACCCAGGAGGACTGCACTCCTACAATGTGAGGGTAAGGGTTGTCATTGCCTGGACTTGTGATGTCACTCAAGTACTGGCCACTAGCGATCCTGGGTAACCTTTGGTTTGGTTCAAATTACTATCATGATCTTATACTTCAAGCACTACTGTGTTCTTGCAAGGATGTGGGAGATCCCAGGCCAGTGCATTCCAGGTCAATGTTGAGCGTGTTGAATGGAAATGCACATATATGCACAAATATACAGAGACTACCGGGGAGGGATTCCTTTTATATACACTTTTCCTCACTCCCCATCACCATACATACTTATCATGTATGTATCTATCATGAAGCAGTCAAAACCTTGATTTGTGGCACAGTTGATGTAGCTATAACATGCAGGACTTTGTTAATAATTTATATTGATTGTGCGTGCTGGGAAACAAGAGGGTGAACCTAGCAGAACCCTGTTTGTGATGGTGTATGTGTGCTTGTGGTGTCGAGGCCTACAGGATAGTTTGGCATTTACTGGGGCCAAAGTCAACATAGAAATAGTTGCAGGATGACTCTTAACACAAGACTTGATTGGTAAGATCTGGTTACCTGCATGCTGCTGAAGAGTCCTCCCCAGAACATCCTGGTTCCGTGTGCTCTCCTTCTAATGAACTCTGACGGGCGGCTCAAAAGAACCACAGATGCTCTCTGTTCAATTGGCCTGGGAAATGGGAAGCAGGTGTACATATCAAAGGAAGCATCTGGAGGCTCTGAGGCAGGATTTAGACTTCGAAATAAGATATGTTAAACCATTGCCGACTCATTGAAAGGTCACACTCATGACACGTGACTGGGGAGAATGTGTAATTTCAATTTATTTATCTTTTGCTGAAATCAATCGCTGCAATGAGCCTTAAAAGCCATCTGTCTACGTTCTTCTCCTAACACATTCTCACTCTCTTCATGTACATCTTCATCACTCTTCCTTTGCCAGATCTTCATGTTCCAGCTGCTCCGAGGTCTCTCCTACATCCATGGGCGTAGGATCCTTCACCGGGACCTCAAACCTCAAAACCTGCTCATCAGCTATTTGGGAGAGCTGAAGCTGGCAGACTTTGGTAAGCTCTAGACAACTAGGCCAATTATATCTATTGCAAGAGGCATAAAGCTCCTGTAGCTCAACAAATAGAGATTTTCTTTAACAATATAAAGGTCATGTGTTCAACTCCCAGGGAGCACTTCCGTCTACTGTAAGGCACTTTGGATAAAGTAAGTAAATCTAAAGGCAGGAATTGTGGACGGCACTACAAGGGTGGAGTGTCCTTCATAAGGATCCCCAAAGATGACTCCAAACTTTGAACATTAAGTTTTAATATGTTTTTTCAGGTGAACGCCTGATTTTGAACTAAATTTGAAACAGGCAGAACATAGAGGTCTTCAGAAACTAATCTTCTCACTATCTCCGATACTTTATGGTCAAATTAAAATGCATTTTAGTATGCTAGGGGCCCTGGATTGGAGCCTTTTCTGCTAGTTTCTCTCTCAATTGTTGATACTCCAAACAAAGCCAGATATGGTTTAATTTCAGTGGGGTCAGTCCAGCATTTTAAAGCCCTGTCAGCGATTCACTCTCCAAATCAATGAAAAATAACAAGGCTCCAATGGAGCAGGATCCAGGAAATCTTTGATCTTTTTGTACTAGAATACCTCTGTGATACTCACAAAACCTGACTGTGTCCATCAAGAAAAAGCTTTAAGCAGCTGAGTGAGAGTGAGTGAGGCTTCAGTGTGAGACAGCATGCCCAGAGACCACTCCATTACGGCCATCTCTTTAGCACAAGCATTTCAAGTTAACATTGGATGAATGTGGCTCTTTAAGCTAAATGTTTCTGGTTTCTAACACCCCTCCCTCCTATTTAGAGTTATTCCTCATGTAACCACAATCAGACATTTCAATAACCCATAAAATATGTGGAGAAAACAGTTTACAGACAGATGTATTGCGTGTTTATCCTTTGTAGTTTTGTGTTTGCCTTAAGCCTTGATCCCCTCTACAGCTTAGACAAGGAAATAAGACCCAATTTGTGAAAGCAGTCAAGGGTCTATGAGAAACAGTCTCTCAGACAATTCCAGTGTCAATTGATATGTTCTTGTCTCAGGCTTCAGCTCAGAATCATGCAGCCCATTCCAGCATCTGCTTCCTAACAGAAGTAACTCAACCTGTTCCAGTGTCAGATTCCTTTAAATCATGTTATTTAGCAATCTGTAGATGGTAACATGGGCTGTTCCATTGTTCAATTCCAACCTTGGCTGAAATGCTTGTTCTCAGGTCTGGCCCGTTCTAAGTCCATTCCCAGCCAGACCTACTCCTCTGAAGTGGTGACACTATGGTACAGACCCCCTGATGTCTTGATGGGCTCCACTGATTACTCAACAGCACTGGACATCTGGTAAGGGAGTGTCACCCTTAAGGGCCAGTGCTGAGCCTAGGTGACTCATCAACCTCATTGCCGAAAACCATCTGCAAACTGAAAAGTCTTACTAGCAATCGAGTATGTTAGGCCACAAAGACTTTCACTTATGAGCCTTTCCCACTGCCTTCCTGTGGTAAATATATCTCAAATTATGTTGCCTTTCCAATAAAAGTTTTATTTCTTTGGCTGTAGAAGACATCCCTTGAAGGATATCTAGTTAGCACACAACTTCACATTAAAAACAAATGTTTGGAAGTTGATAAGAAGGACCACTTTTCCATTAATAGTTGGCACAGCAATGTAAACACAAATATAAATAAATGTGTTAAAAATCAGCCTGCTTATTAATCATACTGGGATGGTGTTTCTAACATAATGCCAAGCATTACTGAGATTTAAGACGGTACATTGATGACATCTTCAAGTCTTCAAGCTCAGATTAAACGATGATTATCACGATACAACAATGAATAGATATGTCATCTGATACTAATTTACTTTATTGATAATATTATGTTCAGAAGAACCAGTGCTTTCCCTCCTATGCTGTAACACAGACATTCAATGTGAACTACATCATAGCATAAGCAAAGTTTTTAATAACTTACTGGTCTATCATGTCTGAACTTTATGAAGTTTAGTTTAGTTTACATTTTATATTACATTAAACAGCCATGGAGAATATTTGTTTCTTAAATAATTCATCATCCTCAAATGTCATGCCTCTCTGATGAGGTATGATGTTTTGACCTCTGGGATTTCTCTGTAAAACCCCAGTCCAACCCTCTTCTGGTGCTGCTTAGAAGAAAACGCCTGCCAGAAAATGAGAGCGAACGCCTGTAGTGCTGCATATACAAATCAAACATAGACCAGCAATGTTTTCTGTTTTATTGCAGGGGTGCTGGCTGCATTTTTGTTGAGATGCTCCAGGGGGCACCAGCATTCCCTGGGGTAGGAGATGCTTTTGAACAGCTGCAGAAGATCTGGGCAGTGAGTATAAACCCTTTGACTTTCCTGTTTATGTCTTATTCACTGACAAATTTGATCAAATCACTGCGGAATTGCTGCACAAATTGTGTAACACTGATAAGCACTGATTCATCATGGAATAATTCTCACCCTGAGGAACAATAAAGTATACCTACCTACTAATAAAATAATAGATTTAATGCATTCCCAAAGAAGTCAAAGGTGAATCTTACAAAATCCAGTGATTTCATGCTTTTTATTATGTTTGGAACGTGCACTAAATAATGCACCTTTCTTTTTGCCAAGTAAATACGAGTCATGTTCCATTTGTGGATTTTTTCATTTTATCAGAGCAATTTTCCTTGGGCGTGATGATTTGTAGTTCAGATAAATGTAAGTATCTGCAGAGTTTGCAACCCAAACAGTGATGTCAGCGGTTAACAGAAACATAGTGCCAGCTCTCTGTATGAGATGCATGCAAAGTCATTTCATTTGGTTTTGTAGAGAATATGTTTCAGGAATTACAAAGAGTTGTATTTATTAAGATATCAATTTGTGAGTTTGTTTAATGGCTGCGGTCAGTACAGGATCTGAGTCAGCTGTGCATTTGAGTTCCAAATGTGCTGCGGATCTGAGTCAACCGTCAAGTGTTTAACTATTAAAGAATTAAAATATTCAAGCAATTTAGTGCTTCTGCCAAATCTGCACTCTTACCAGTTATAGAAAATTAAGGCCCATCTCATGTATTTGCATACATTTTCATAAAGAAGCTGCTTTTCTTCAGTGGTCTATATTTACACTGGCAGAGTCCCTCGCAGGAACTGAACAGGCATGTTTTTTAAGTTGCTTTCGTATCAGCTGTTCAGTGCTAGCTCATGCGCGACTCAAATCCATGGTACCCTCAGGTCCAGGAGCTACAGAAACATGTTTTTAATATTAACTGTAGGAGACATGTTAGTTTAACTTTTTTTACTTTAATTACTTAATGTCTTATGGTAGCTATACCGTGGGATTATGGGCTATATATTCACCTGGTCATCAGCACAGCGGGATGTAGAGAGTGAGTAGGGAGAATCTATTTTTTATTGACCGTAACTTATCACTGCTATGCAAAGTAATATTGTAGTGTCGTTTCGATACTTTGTCATGTTCCTTTTTCGCATGGGAAGTGCGTGAAAGAATGATGATACCAGTTTCAATGTCTGCAAAGAAAATGAATTAACGAATGAATTTTGATCTCAGTGGTTTTGGAAGCACATCATACGGCGAGACTTCCGTACTCAGCCTGACATGATTTACAGAGCACGTGGTGGCTGAGTTTGCGGCTAATGGACTTTTTTTGATGCCCTATCCGCAGGTGCTGAGCGTTCCAACAGAGGAAACCTGGCCTGGGGTCAGTGAGCTGCCAAATCACAAGCCAGGTTAGGTTCCCAGCCATGACTCCTTCATTGCTAGTCTAACTCTTTTGTAGTAAATGTACGTAAGGTTCCACTTGATCGATGACTGAAGATTAGCAGTCTATGTAATACAGACCAGCCCTCATTCTCACCGCCAGGGGGCAGCAAGGGACAGCAGGAAAATGCAGCCGAATCCCGGTTTTGATACTTAAACAGATGTAATGTGAAGAGTATGGAAAGGAGGAGCACTGAGTCCTTTGGGAAAGGGTGGAAGTGAAGTCTTAGTATTAGCAGTTCATGCTGCTGCACCCAGCTAAACAAACAGTCTAGGGGTTATTCCATTACGAGAGCAGCGCGTTCTTTCATGTGGAAGTGGAGATATTTAAAGATGTCAAAAGAAGTAGCATAGTTGAAATCAGACATTCCCACCACTATTAGATAATTGCCATACCTCCTTTTCCCTTCTGTATTCCTCTACCCCAAAATATTCCCCTTTGTTGTTGTGTCGGGAAAATCGGGACCTGCGGTGACAGCCCAGTATCTGTGCCACTCCTTGTGGATGTGGCTAGCTTGAGATTTCTGGATTCCTTCAACTGGTTAAAACCTACGTTACTTATATAACACAATCCATGGTATTAGGCCTGTGTGATTCCAAATAAGGAATATGGGATATTAAAATATCTTTGCATAAAAAGAATGGTATAGGGAATTATGGGTAATTTCAAATAGTATCCCTATGTGTTGACTGAATTAAGTCGCTAGCAATCAAGACACCACTAACTGCACTGCACATATGCAGAGACAATGGTGTCTCTCCCATCATTTTTCTCATAAAGGTTCCCCATCAAATCAAATGCTAGTGTTATTCTACTGTTGCCAAAATATAACAAACAAGCTAATTATTTAAATACAGAAATAAAGTGCCAAAACAACGTGGATAAGCCCTATCCTGACCCCTCATATCCCCCCCCCCACCCCCAACTGACTGTGTGCTGTCAGTGTAGGGCTGCATGATACTGTACTGAAAACATAAGCACTATAAGCAAAGAAATTCCTATGAAATTGGCGCTTCCCTGCCCTGTATCTTCCCTCTAGGATTAATCGTTAATTGATGTTCGGGGTAAAACTGCCTAGGCCTACACAAATAATTCATGTTTGTTTTGACAAATTAAATTCAATTTTAATCTACAATCACGGATTAAAATATAAACCAAACTTTGTTTAAACAGAAAGCGTTATAATAAATATTTTAATCAAGTTGGTAAACATTGACATATCAACATTTCTCAAAACAGAACAACATATTGAAGTCAATAAAAAAACACACACACACAACCATTTATTTATAACATGCTATATGTTGCAGAAAAAAATGGAACGTTCCTAAAAGCCTACATAGTGCAGCTCACTCTCTGAAGCTCGGACATCTTGCATAGAGTGCAGGGCAGCCTAATGATCCCTGACAGCCAGCAGGGATAAACCCACTATGAATAAAGCAGGGCAGACTTCTTCTGGAAACCCATCACCGTCATGTTTCCAGAGACACCCTGGGATGGTGTAAGGCCTGTGGTGAGGTCACGGGGGAGTGCGTCTGCCGTGGTGTCCCACAATCCTCGGCGTGCCCTCTTTGCTAGTCGGGGGCCTCTGTGGTGCCCCTTGCCTCCCCTTTCACTGCCCTCTCACTGACATGGTGTCGGGCAGCAAGACTCGCCAGCCTCGGCACTGAAGTATGTAGGCCTGTAATTTTGCACAGCTGTGCCCTCCTCGTCTAACGCCAGTCCGCACATCTGCTGTCTCCCAATGGCCTTCTGCTTTTGTGGGTTTCCCACTCTCTTTAGGATATAAATGCAGAAGCGCAGGCGCACTGCCGCGCACATGCTCCCCATCTCGCTGGCCGCACCGCCATCTCTGGCCAATGAACAAAATCAGGTTTAGGAAAGAAAAAAATGAAATGACAGCAGCAACTCGGTTTACAATATAATGATTTCCTGCTGAAAATAAATTAATCAAACTGTAATTGCACCCAAAAAAAAAACTAAAAACTAAAATGCTGCCCAGCTGGCCAGCTTCCATCCATGACATAGTCTGTTCCAAAAATGAGCAACTTTTTAGGAAGAGATTAGAGTAAGAGGACGCGGTAAGGACCAGGAGATGTAGCCTCTGGTCAGAGTCACATAGGAATTTCCTCTGTAGCCAGCTGAGGATTCAGGGCTGAAAGTACGCCTGAGGTCATGGCTCTGTTTGAGCTGTACAAACACGCCTTGGTTTAAAACACAGACTCATCCCATCCGGCTCTCTAATATATTTTACCATATTTTATGGAGATTCCTTTTCGTTCCCGGTTTGGCCACTCATGACCGTCTGCATTGTCATCTTGTAAAAATCAGCGCTGGAATAAAGGAATAAATCCGTCAGAGAGGGGACGCTGTAGTCGGGGCCTGGCATGTGTCAAGCAGCAGATACCTCTCCCACAGATCCCACAGAAGGTCAGCGTGACTTTGGTCCGATTACCCCCCCCCTCCCCCCCCCCGGTTAATCGCCCGGGGTGGGCCTGGGGGGGGGGGGGGGGGGGCGGGGGGGGCGCCCA
>JAODKM010000001.1:34240218-34250829 GCA_026780845.1 Petrocephalus sullivani
GGCGCGCAACCTCCACAGGGGGAGAGGGCAAAGTAAGAGTGTGGGGGGGGGGTGGGGGGGGGGGGGGGGGCTGCCAGGCTCTAATGAGGACTCATTATCACAGCGGTGTGCAACAATCAGAGAGACCAACAGAAAGGCAGACCACCCTCTACCCTGCCCTTACCCCCCCCCAGCTCTCACCGGCTGGCAGAAAAGCCCCCCACTGTCAAACACATTTAACCGCCAAAAAAAACTATGAGATATTTCATTTATATAATGACCCATGGATGTAATTTATTCTCCAATTTCATTAACGCAGCTGGAATCTCAAAGCCTCCAAAACCTTTGGAGAATAAAAAGAGCAACTGCGGAGAGTCACGGCATGGCGGGCGAGGCTGAGCTCCGAAAGCAGCGAGCACACCTAAGTCACGGGCAGCGCAGCACGTGCGAAGCCGCTTCCGGCAGCAGAGCCCAGACGGCGGCCCGTTTTACCCCTGCCTGTCAGCGCTGGCACAGTCATCATCCAAACGCGCTCGAACGTCTGAAACATCTACCCATATTTTCACATGAAAAGGAAGCTGTCTTTCATTTTGGAAAACAATAGAAAAATAAACGCATCACTTTAAATAAATGCATTTGAAGTGTAGGGAAAGGCTTGCTTTGGCTTTAGTGGACCTACTTGCGTGACCACTAAGAGCCACCACAGGGGGGCACTGCTACAGGAAGACTGACAGTGACAGGACTCAGGAGGAGTGTCCTCTGATCATGGCCAGCTCCCTGTAGCTTTTGCTTTCCATCTGCAAGGGTAGCCTGTGAATAAAGCAAAGACTCGCGTGTATCTAGACATCTCTGAGAGTGGGAGCCTTCTGCCTTCTGGTGGAGCGTTTCCAGAGGTGGGTAATCCAGGTCCAGAGAGTAAAAGTCCAGACCAAGATTTTGTTTCAACCAACCTGTTGACTACTCTGTGACTACTCAAGTGGTTGGTTGAATCAAAATCTTGGTCTGGACTTTTACTCTCTGGACCTGGATTACCCACCTCTGGAAGAGAAGTGTTATCGTGTCAAAGAGGCATGCGTTGCCTTGGGTTGGGAGAGGGGACACGCTCAGGAGAACTGAAGGCAACAGGGGCACATGGAAGCGAGGCGCCCAAACCCCCATCTCCTCCTAATCACAGGCTTCCATTCAAAGCCATCTGCCCGCCTTAAAACACAGCGCGGGTTTAATGGGCATCACCCCTGCACCTCTACATCACCATTTCCATCATCTCTTTCTCTCAGCCAGCATGCAGACTTCGAAGGTCTCTGCCTGAGGGAGCAGAGACAGAGAGTGTTTTCCAAAGGGCGGCCCCAGAATGCGCTTTGCACATTGCCCTGCCCTCGATGGCCGTCTTCGTAGCCTTGCTGCTGGGTGCTAGCGAGTCGCTGCCCTCAGTGTCCATGTAGCTGCTTCCTACAGAGAACAGCCTGGCAGGCTTTAGCCGCTCTGCTTCCTCTTGCACCTCCGCATAGCTTCCTGGACAAACTCTTACTTACAAGTGCTTCTGGCCCAGCAGGCTACTGTGTTTTTTTTAACTCTGTTGGGTGTGATGCTATAACACTTTAAATGGGGGCACTTGATCTAATTTTCCATGCTTTTGAACATTCCTTATCCAGGCATTTATTCCGAGTTGCTGGGTTTTGTTTCGCCTTTTTTCGGAATAGGCTTCACTTGCTGACTTCAAACATGGCACTGCATTCCAGGACGCCTGGCTTTGTGTGCTATGTTTAGGGAGCAGATAAAATCTTGCCACTTCCCTCCCTCCCGCTGTTTATCCCCGACGGGACCGCGAACGCGTCGGCCCGCATAGCGTCTCAGCAAATCCCAGCTCCCCATGACCCGAGTCTCCCCATCTTGGTGGGGGGGCACGGTGGGTGGCCTAATCACATCATCGCCCCGGCTGCCTCACGGGGTCCTGCAGTATGCATGTGGCCTGGCGGACTAAAGGGGCAAAGGAGAGGCAGCAGGCCCAGCCAGTGGCACGACACCCCCCACCCACACCGGTCAGGCTCCATGAAACGTGCAGTATCTAACATCCGTGTCTGTAAATAAGAGATCGCCTTCCTCTCCTCGTCTGCAGCGGTGTCCATCTTCAAGGTCCCCGGGGTTCGACTGGAGGCGGAGGCCAGGGATATCTTCAGTCCTGGCGGGAGAATAAAACCAGCTCACACCCCCCTTGCCAAGTGCTGGTGATCACCCTCTGCGATCCTATGTGGCCACCTGAGGTCCCTGGACATTGCCCCCAGTGGCACGGACCACAACACGCACCTAACCAGCATTCAGCCCCCCCATTTCTGCTCATCCCTGCTCCTCCCTCAAACACGCCACATGCAGGAAGACCTCTGGGGCAGAGAGTGGCAGTGCGGTGCTGAGGCTGGGGACCCTCCTGTCGGGGGGGGGGGGTGGCTGCCATTGCATCGAAGAGGTGTGAGCCAGTACCGGAATGGTAAGACGTGCAGATCCTCCTGAGGTAGTTCCCTGTTTCTGAAATTTTAAGAACATCGCTCAGGCTTCAGTTGTGTCCCTCTATGTGCAGTTTAGTGTGTTTGAAAGCAGGAGGACAGACATGCTGTGTTGAGAGATTTTCAAAAATTATTTCCCAGTTTATATAGCTCCATTGTAAAATGAAGCCTTAAATAAGATGATACGTAAACAGATAAATGTTCTATTTTGCGAGATGTATAAAAAAGATAATAGCTTCATGAGTAATATGAACAACTGTATATTTATATATTGAGTTCTATATATATACATATATAAATTATAACACTACATAAGTGAACCTAAGCTTCCGCAAAGTTTGCTGATTCCTAAGTGGCACAAACTGGCAGCTTCGGCTCTGACTATGTTTTGCCTGCGGGGCCTTATGGGCTTTCTGCCGGGGGTTAGGTGAGGAACGTGCATGTGCATCGAGCCACAGAAACCCTGTCATAAAGCTTTGCATCCTGAGGAGCCACTCGGCACAAAGGCGAGCAGCCACAGGCCTGTGCGGCTTGTGGGCGGTCGTATGGCCATGGCCTGTCAAGCTATGTATTATTCTGAATGCTATTGAGGAAGTGGAAGGAGTTATATCTGCTGGACCTTCTAGAGACATTTTGTGCCCCCCCACCCCCCACCCCCTATGCACTCATGTATTTTCAATACAGTAATTGGTTCCATGCAACTTTCTGTGTGAGATTAAGAGGACTAAATGCTGAGGACTGAATTGGTCAAATCTAAATTGGTCAACAAGGAAAAAAAAAAAACAAAGGATGCTTTTTGTTGAGTTAAAAATCTTGTAAAAAAAATCCTGTAATTTTGATGGTGCCTCATTTTTAGGGTTTTCCCCTGTGAGCGCATGGACATCAGTTCACCCAAGTGACCAGCTGTTTCCACCAGTGTAAGCTGCCTTGGGCCATGGAAACCACAGGCCTTTTTTGGTCTGGTGCAAAGTGTCATGGACATCTTAGCACAAATTGAGTATTTTAGAAAGCTGGAGAGCATCTCCCATGCAATACCAAGGCACAGTATCCTGCAAAGAAAAGGCGGCACTTAAGGGTAACTAACAGTGATTCATATAATCTAAATATTCATTCTTTGAAAGCAGAAGTCTGACTCGTAATGAGTAAAAAGCATACTTTGGTGAGTTTCTGTTTTAGGTTAAACTGAATTTCGACTGGCGGTATGACTGACTGAATTGCACCAGTGCTGATAAAAGTGTACGTGTTTTTCTTTGTTACCTCATGTACTTAAATGACAGTGGATTATCCCTTTACAATGCACTAAGACTGGAAAATGCCCTTTTGTGTGTGTGGGTATCCGGGCAGGGCCTAATGAGATCTCATTGTGTGTTGCTTTGAACCAATGTCAACTAATAAAAGAGTATAAATGATGGTGTTCCTTATAAATAGGGATTCTAACTTCTTCCACATGTCATGATGAAAAGCTTTAGAATATTTACAGTATTACTTGTTTGTCTAAATACCCCACATGGTCCAGCATACACACAGCCATACAGACGTTGATTGGTAGAGGTCATTGCCAAGAGATATTTTGAAAACGGACTGAGCCTGCCAAGAAGCTTTGGACTACTGCAGATTGATGTAACTCTCTATTATATTAAGCTTTTCATGACCCAAAAGAAATAAATTGCATTTGACGCAGATCAGTTTTATTGTTTGAATAACATCCCACAGTTACCATACAGAAGTGCACAGTAAGTGTTTACAAATGATCGACCCAAGCAAAAACTAGCTACATATGTACCTGGAATTTCTTGTTTCTGTGTAATTTGCAGTCTTTTTGGACGCCTTCTAACGTTGTCAGTTTATGGAGCTTTGGCCAGCATCTTTAGAAAGCCCGAGGGTCACACTGAAAGCGAGTATTGCACAATAGTCCCTGGAGTCCCCGTGCAGGAAGAGCAGCTTTCATGTAAACACAGACGAAAGGGACTGCAGCCCTCAGGTATCTCTAGTTTCTATGAAGTTCTCAGCCTACAGGGTTGTGGGCCAACCCAAATGCTAACAGGATTATTAGCCAAATGGTTCCAGTTTAGGGAGATTAGAAATTTAGGAATGTACTTATCTAGGAGGGGTATGGAGCCAGTGTGAGTGTGGGGGAGTCATTTATGTGTCTTTGTGTCTTTATCGCTGTTATCACTTCCAGTAATCTTTGAGTGGGTTAAATTACGTTTTTTAATCCTAAGTAAGTCAATTGTGTTGTTGCAATATCACGGAGCGATAAAAGAGATATGGTATGAATTTATCTTTCATGTAAACTCTAAAGATTTCGTTTTAAATTTATAATTAGCTTAGAAAAAGAAATTCCTCAGGAAATAAAAAAATATATTTAAAAAAAATGAAGTTGAGAAAGACATTAAAGCTGCATGTGATCACGTCTATTAATAATGCTCTGAAAATGCGCAATAAAATCCAGTAACACTTTACTCCACAAATAACTTAGCTACTCAGTCACTACTCAAGAACAAATCATGAAATAATACAGCTCTAGCATGAAATACATGAACCATTATGATTGATTAAAGATGAACCAGAGCGGCATCAGTTCATCACCAACACTTTCTGTTTCAGGTTCATTAATACGTTACGTAAGAGTGTAATACTACATTATTTGTGTCCCTCAAGTAAAGTGACACCTAAATTCTTATTATTAAATAATAAATGCCACATATGCGAGCAAATGTTAGCGTCTTTATTGGATTGTTAACATGCACTTAGCCTATCAAACAAACGAAAGGTTAGAATGAATCATTCAGAGTGGCATAATCACATGTACACAGGCACATAGATACAGCAGTTACCCGGCCCTGATTCTCCATGCTTACCCACCCCCCTCTGGGGAAGGCCGAGCCCCTCGATCATTAGCGATCCAGAGCCCTGCTCTCTGGTCTGGCAGTGCCAGGGACTAGGACTGCAAAGGGCAGCGACCCCCCACCCTGAGTGAGAGTCGGACGTGGCGTGTCATGGGGCAAGGAGGAGCAGTCCATGGCTGAAGTATCTAACCCTGCAGAGCTGACCACCGTCCCCAGCCTATACCCAATGTCTCCAAGAGGGCTTTATCAGATAGGGGTGGGGTGGGGGGTGAGATAGGATGGGGAGATACACTAATCAAAGATCATCCCTTCGCCTTGGGGATGATCTAATCATACTGGCAGGGTCTCCACTAGGAAGATGGCGTCCCACTGCACAAAGGGCTGAAACAGAACACTGTCTGTGTTAGCTTGGAGTCCGTAAACCTGAGTCCTAGTAACTATCTTTACTCCACTTCCCTTTGTCCATTTATACAGAGTATAAATTACAGCACCGAAAGTAACCATAGCATTCTTTTTGTCTATATGTCTTTGAAGGCAGGGAATCAATCAAGTGTGTCACCTTTACATTCTTAGTCATTTTAATAGCCTTACTAATGGTGTCAGAATTCAGTACATTTCTATTTGGGACAAACTCTCCTCTTCCAGTCATTCTTACAAAATTAGCTAGCAAGAGTGAAAAAAACACCACTGGGCGGCGCTATAGGACATGTAAAATTTACAATGTTTATGCCTTAAACTGGCAAAAAATATTAAAGTAAAAAACAAATTCTCCTGTTCATACACATATATACAATATGCTGTATGGATTCCAGACGGTAGTGTGCTGTGCTGTTGACTGAGACCACGCTTGCTAAATATTAATGCTGTTGTGCAACGGAAGCGATCTTCAGAGTTTCCAGGGTTATCTGAAAAAGCATGATCATCATGCCTGCTATCGCCTCGCCTCTCCCACCCAAGTCTGAATGCTCTTTTGGGGTTCAGTGACGAGATACAAAACAGACTCACAACAAGAGCAGATTAACAAGAAAAGAATTTTTAAGTTTCCCGAAGTTTCACAGGATACACTGGTGACTCACTTAAGCACTACATTTTGAAGACTGTCTCAGATCAGACAGGGATTGGAACTGTTTCTTTAGAATTTCTGAAGAAATCCCCAATTAATATGAGCACAGGAAAATGCAGATATCCATCAATAAACAACAACACAGAAAACAAACACTTCTTTATTGCTTAATGTTTTGGGGTCTCATTTTTCCACAGTATGAATTTCTATTATGTTTGTGAAGTTTTTAGGTTAGTTAGACAAGTAGGCACAGCGAGCTGGCGCTATAAATTCTGATTTAATCTGATTCCTGCCTTCACTTTTCTCTTTCTACTTCAAGACTTAAAAACATTATGAGGAATTCAGCCTGGCAGAGTGTGGAATGTGCTGTACCTGACAACATAATTACAGATATTGTGACCGAAATGCCCTGGTCCGCCTTCCATACCGGCCACGCACACGACTCCCGAGCGGCACCACAAGTGTGCTTCTGTTTCTCCGCGGGCTGATCTGTCCTTCTCTGCTCGCTGGAGCCATTTTCTTATTCATTGGCAGAGAGACGGAGAGTCTTTCCTACCTCGTAGGAGCTGGACTTGCGGCACATTTAAAATGGATCATTAGTAGCTCCTCTGTGAAAACTGCCAATGTAGCCACAACCAGAACCCCCCCCCCCACCCACCCACTGCCCCACCAAAGTTTCTCCCCAAATTTCTTCTTCTCTGCTCCCAAATGCCGGCTGCCCCCGGGTTCCGCTTTGGCAGCCTGCCTCACATCAAGGCATGCACACAATGTCCTCTGAGGATCTATGCCCTGCGCTTGCTACTCGATGCAGCTACACGGCCTGGCTGCTCCATTAGGTTTACGCACACAACCAGCGTTGGAAGCTGCGACCGAAGCTGCCAGAGTGACCGAGAAAAAGGCCCCGCGTTTACAGCCCAAAACACAGGCGCATATCTGACAGGACCTTAGTACACGTGTGATTGGCGCAAACCGCTAATGACATCACCAATGACATCACCAAGACTTTAGAACGGTGCCTGACATTATGACACGTTTTTAGGGGGAGGAAAGCCTAGCTATACCTTTGATCAACATTGCCACAAGAGGCAAAATATCTAACTTGGAAGTGATCCCAATATGTAGGTTCCTGTCCCCAGTGTGGTTCGGCATCAGGTTTTGTATACGTTAAAAATATCTCCTTCATTAATTAAATTATGACTGTTGTGTTTATTTATGTATATTGTGCCCTAGATTAATGGGATCTATTCTTCATTGTTTCATCCTTTTATTCAGTCAAACTAACAAGCAAACAGACTTTAAGTCTTTTTGAAGGGAATACATTTTGGAGCCCATCTGTTAAGTGTCTTCTCAATACACTTTCTTCCCCAACATTAACGTGGCATTGCTAGAGGTGACGGGCAATAGGGCAAGCCTAGTCTCTCACCCCCACCCAACACCCTTCTGTAAATCAGCCCAGGTGTCCCTTACAGCACCTCTGCCCAAGAATAACAAATTCACATTTGGTCTGTGTCTTTGGCCAAGGTGTCTGGATGTCATACATCCTAATCCCAGATCAGCTACAATCTTTCAATCAGTCCACCAACCAACCAGTCAGTCAATCAATCAAAATGCTATTATTAAATATTTTAAATCATTTTAAGTGAAAATGTGTCACAGTGCGGGAGGGTATTGTAGGCTAACTCTACATTCTTCCAACCCTGCCTCTTCAATCAAATGACACAAAAAAGAAATTCCTGAAGTTTTTGTGCAAGAAGAAGAAGCGGAGCGTAAAAACTATGTTTATCAGCTGATTGCTTTGTTGCAGGAAGTGGCGTCCTGAAGCCTCCAGCTGAAACTGGCACAGGTCAGCTCTGCCATCACCTCTTCTGATCAATCAGGAGGGAGGATGTCCAAGTAACACATATGGCTTGTGTAGGGACTCTCACAAGGGCGAGGTGACAAAATACAGCAGGCTGAGAACCACCACGGGTAGGTGTGTGGGGAGGAAGGACATTATTTACATTACCTGGTCAGCAGAAATCATTACCAAACACTTACTGATCCTAGATCACCTGTGTACACAGCTGGACTCATGCAGCTGTAACTGGATCTAAATATGCTTGGGATGGCTATGACGTGAGTGCCCTTCCCAGAACCCTTCATCTCCATGCCATAATTCTTCCCATTGACATCATCAAAGTTTTGCTATGTTGTTGAATTTCTTCTGAGCATAGACATCATCCGCCAGTTGGCCCCCTCCCTCCATTTTCAGACGCTCTTCGGCAGGTGTCTGTGGTGACAACACCGCTAGACGTGCTGCTCGCCCTTGCCGGGTCACTGGAAGTCTTCCTGTGGTGCAAGCGTTAGAGCAGAGACAGTGCACAAACAGCAAATCCTAAATGTCCTAAGAGAGAGGGAGCTACACCCCCCACACCCCACCCCAACACCACCACCTCCCTCCAGACCAGTAATGAAATAAATGATGATCACATCACACCTACAGGTAGCATGGTGGTGACAGGAATGGAGGAGACCATATGTGTCGGGTCTGGTCACAAATCCCTCTTCCCAACGTGGTGGGGGCTCCACTCTTTAGGCAGGCTGCCTCACCACAGGGGGGGCCCTAACACCGCCCCTCCCTTCCCCACAACCAAGACAAATGGCCACGGAGTTTCTCTATCTTTATGCAATTTTCAAAAACTTTTATTGTCAACGGTGGTGACGAATGGATCGTTACCACTGTCCAGGCATTCTGGGAATTCACTGAAGACACAGCTGTAAATCGTATAAAATACTCAAAATAAGAACACTGATAACAATGAGCAACCCTCACGTTACCCCTACTGTACTTCTTATAGGCAAGTGCTTGCTCTTCCGTAAACAGGAGCAATGACCAAAGATCACAACGCCCGCACTATGCTACACGGAGTCACACGGAGCACATGCTCACTTTTTCTCGCAAAAAAAGGACCGGCAAGTTACTTAGGTATCAGCTTACAATCATACTTAGCACATCACATGAGAAAAACAGCTGGACGAGGTGAGGGGGATGGGGGGGGGGGGGGGGGGAGGCGCCGCCTCGGAAAGGAACACGCTTCCCCAGGAAACGAAAAAACCAAACCGCAGGCCAAACGGGAGAGGGGGGGGGAGAGAGACACAAGGGGGGCCGGGCGGGCCGGGGGGGGAGGGGGGGGGGGGGGGGGGGGGCGGTGGGGAGGCGCCGTTTCGGAAGAGAACACGCTTCTCCAGGAAACGAATAAACCAAACCGCAGGCTCAACTGGAGAAGAGGGGAGACAGAGACACAAGGAGTGACAGAGGGGACTGGGGGGCTACGCACATCGCTAAAAGGGAACATTGTTCTGCTGTGATCGTATAGACGTATCTAACGAGCATCCAGGAGGACTGAAGGATGGAGTAATAACAAGCACTAGGGAAAGACGGAAAGGCAGAGGAACCCAATGAGCAGACAGCGTGACACACAAACCGTGAGGGTGTTAACGGTGCTTCGCCTTTGTATATTAAAGGGCAAATATACATTTGAATCTAAAGTATTGCAGCTCAAATGAACATCTTGCGGGAAAAGTACAGAATGCATTTCCAAAGTCAGAGGAAACGAATAAGCTCACAAATCACTGCCTTAGTAGGTCAGCACCTGAAGGATCATAAATGGGATTTATCCTAGAGCATTCCTGGAGAAATTAAACTGAAAAAAGCTGCAGGTAGTTGTAAATGAGTCATTGAAAGTGAAATACGCCCTTTATTTTTATTCCATTATAAACATTATCTTGAAGGAAACAACAATGCAGGAGGTTCCTTTGTAATTCACCCACTCAGTGACTCTTTCTGCTATTAACATGTCAACTACGCGCCTTCATTCGCATGGAGATTGCAGGGGCCAATGGAGACTCAATTAAAAAGAGAACGTCTCTGTTGTTGCCAGGAAAGCACCTTAGCGGTGGCGGGGGGTATATGGCAACGGCTCACGGCTCTCTGCCTAATATCGCAGACCTGAACTGAGGTTTTTGAGACCGAGGAGGAACAGAAGAGAGCCGAGGAAACAGGATTAAATCCTGAGATGTCTGTGATGGTGTTTGTCTTTCACACCGCTCACCTTTGCACGGCAGATGGGATCCCAGAGGGGAGGGGTGGCCGAGAAGCACTGAAGGAAAGGACCCCCACCGGCAGCCCCTGCACCCTTCCCCCTAGCCCACCCCTCCCCACCCCCAGCTACCCCTGTGTTCC
>JAODKM010000001.1:34279295-34295538 GCA_026780845.1 Petrocephalus sullivani
CCATTACGACACTCCATGGAGTACCTCAGCTTTCTGTGCTGTGCTCCCGTCCATTACGACACTCCATGGAGTACCTCAGCTTTCTGTGCTGTGCTCCCGAGGATATTTTTTACTTAACAGACCAGTAAATGCTTCACGTGGAAGTGATTACTGCAGGACGGTATAAATTCATTGGGATTTTTATGTAATCTGTCCAGAAATCTATGGGATGTTGTTAACAGTGTAAAAATATAAAACCTGTGAGTGCTTACGCACTCATTACATATATTATTTTAAATAAACATTTTGGTGAAGGGAGAGACTGCTCTCGATGTACTCCCTAACTTACACACGTCTCTGGCTTTCAGATTGCCCCATACTCAACTCTGGAATGAAAAAAGTTACGACAATGGTGCCACCTATAGGTCAGACCCTAATTTATATAGGGAGATCTTATATTCTATACTTGTGAAGTCAGTTTTTGCACCGGTATGTTGTCTGTATTTGCATGTATGTTTCTTCCAACCAGATATACAGAACACAATATAAAAAGAAAAGCAGTTTTCTCTGGTTGTATAGACAGAGTTACAAATGATTTGTAAGCTAGTTAATGTTGTCCTTTGCTTGAGGGATTTAAATTAATTTATTTGGAATTACCTCATGCCACAATTGACCTAATTACTTACTTAGTTATGTAATGTGTTTGCTTTTTATGCTTATTATTTCTCAAAACACTGCTGCCTAAAATGCACAACTTCAATATATAGATATATATGATATGTATGATATATGCACAAACGTTTGAAATCCTAATATGTAACTTTGTGCTTCTCATGGACCACTGACTGTCATAATGCGGTCAAACTATAAATAGGATGCTGGTCTGTTTATTTTAAAAGTTTTTTCAAAGTAGTTCAGTCAAATACAATGCGAATGGCGTAACCTCCATCAGGGCTAAGTTCACTGTTATAATTCGTCTCGGCCTAAATATATTTCTGAGCTACTTTGCATGTTCAAATAAGAAATAAATGTATTTATATTTTCCTCTCATATGCCGTCACTGAGCGGCCTGCTCTTCCTTGCTTTGTTTGGTCTGGAAGTGGGGCTACTGTCCTTATGTTGCCTGGCAACAAATTTCTACAGTCTTAACAAACCTTCGCCTCAGGCAAATGTGATTTTCACAGACCTACTTTCCATTTCAGAGTTAGTAAGAGGTAAGCTAATGGCCTTCCGATTTTCAGAAGAAAATATATTGCATTCGCGTTCATCTTCTCTGTTATTTGTATTATTTATTTATCTATCAGCATTACTTATCATTTGTTTAGAAGATGCTTTTAAACAAAGCAAAATACAATTGATAAGCCAGCCCCTGGAGGAATTGGGGTTAGAGACCTTACTGAAGAGGCCAGTGGTGACATCACAGTGCCGCTCACAGGATCAGGTCCAGCAACCTTATGATCACAGGCACCTAAATCAGCTCTAAGCCAGACAGCCACACACCAGCCTTGAATAAAGTTACACTTCTCCTTTTAGGAGTTTTTACAGCAATCCAGGTTTGTGTCATATATGAGATAGCACCGAAGGTTCAGAACAGTTGTGTGTGAAATTGGCTGCATTGCATCAATGAACTCCTACAAAGGACGGAACTCTCTGCCACTACTATACTGATTATATTGTATTTCCTCTCACCAGAACAGAGCTATATCTATATCTCTTGGGGAATCCTTAACCACACGTTCTCACAGCCATCCTGGAGTAATTATTAAGTATAGCCAATAACTCATTTTGAGATTCTTTCAAGTAAGTCCATGCAGGTAATCCAAAGCAGGTGAACCAGATCGTAGGTCCACTGTCTACACACATACGGAATGATAGGTGTTCAAAGACAATGTCCAATCCTATTGAATTCATCGTCAGCAGTTTGTTTGGATTGTGTGAGCTGTTTGATCAACACAGTAAGACGTGAGACTGTACAGACTCTGCCTTTGGGAACTTCCCCAAAACTTGTCTTTGAAGGTAGAATTTTAGCGGTTTGAGTACAGCAGGAGATACCCGTCATTAGGTTTGTTTTGATCTTTACGACGTTTAAGCTCAACTGCGGTATTACCCCTGGTGAATGGTGATGAGGAGGCATACTAGCGAATAGCAAGACTGAGGAAAACCGCAGTATAATTCGAAATGGAGGATGGTTCTTGACTGTTGTATGAAAATCACAGGGAAGAGTGAGCGACTGTACTATACTACACAAGTGTAGATGCAGGAATTCACCGAGAGCTGGAGATCCCTCCTGGGGATTGCCGTCCAGTCTCATTTATTCTTTGGCAGTATAAGAAAATTGTGGGGATTATTGGGAGGTGGGAGGAGGGGGGGTATTTCAGGTTGGTTACCATAGCAACAGGGAAACACTCTCAAGTTCAGTCAAGGAAGTTTGTGGGACATAGCAACAGTAGGGTTTTACAAACACGGATCTTACGCTCCGGTTTCTTCGAAATCAGACACTTTTCCCTATTACAAAGCATACATTTGGAAGGAAATGAAAAAGATGCATCAGGTAGGATTATCAGAGTGCTCTTTCATAACAGTGGTTATGTTTTGGGGTGGTCCCGATCACTGTGATTCTATCCAGACCCGCTTTCTGACTCTCAAGAATTCTGCCCGCGCTCCATGTTTGTCTGTTAGCAACACTGTTTATGCCAGTTATTCTTGTTTATTTCTTTATTTTCAGCTTGTTTTTGTCTGTATTCTGAGCTAAATATTTTGTTGTTAACTAAAAATGAACTCCACAGAAGCAGGCCAGGAGGAATAAAGTAAAAATGAATAGGGTTCGGGGTCATGTTAACTTAGCAATGGTAAAACGTGACTGTTTGCTGAAGACTGAAGGGTTAGCTTAGAAGGACATCTCCAGGAGGCCAGTGCTTTCCCTACCCCAGCAGCTGTGATTAATAGAGTATTCATCAATGGGAACAAATAAACCCAGTCTTCATTATTCAGAACCTGTTTTTTTTTTTCAGTAACCGGCTGGCAAAAGTAGGGAGACTAAGCCTTAGGACTAGTGAACCCCAAGAAGGTGGAGGGAATCTCATGTGCTCCCAGAAAGCCCCTTAACCATGAAGGACATTGTTCTATCATTATTGAGTCGGGGGTGTGGCCAGATGGTCCAAGTAGAAGAAGATAGCTTTGGTGGAAGGATTGAGGTCTGCTTGGAGCCTGAGGTAATGCCTGCCCCTTGTTTATCCATAATGTATGGGGGGGGGGTGATTTTACCTCTCTTAAAGGGCACTAAGAGTCCTGTTTTTCTATCAGGACTATTTCAACTGGAAGTCGCAACAAGCCCTGATTCGCTTGTCCCGCAGTGGTCATGTTTGGACTGGAGAGGAACCTGCACCGCCTAAAACCTACAGCACCAGGAGGGGGCCCCTGGTGTTATACTCCGAGGACCTGGCACTGTCGTCTTTGCAACCTGATGATGTCAGCACTAAGGTACCTGAGTCTGGGCCCTCTCAGCGCGAAGCCGAGTGCCAGGTGCACTCCCAGGGGCACCTTCCAGACTCCACACTGGCTTGTGGCAGAAAGCAGGTAAAACCCCACATCCATCCATCCTTTCAACCAACCCATGTTCCATATTTGTGTTTGTAAATTTCCAATAGAGTGTGTGTCTTGTGATGGACTGGCATCCCATCCAGGGTGGTCCAGGGAGCCACACTTACACCAACCTGCATCAAACCATTATCTGTATAGTCTGTTGACCCTTTCAGAATATGTATCATATTTCCTCGCATGAATTGAAATATTGAAAAGATGTGCTAAATGTACATCAATTCTGAAGATTCTTACAATTTTCCTGTATAGCCACATCAAAGCAGACCACACAGATAGAGTATATAACCGTGGCCAGTTACTGTAAGTTAATGATGGGAGAAATGTGACTTTGAAATCAGTGGTGGATGGGATTGTGGTCAGTGTAATCCATTTTCCGCAGTGTCCCAGCAGATTAAAGGTATCTTCTGTATTTAGGTGTACAGAGGACCAATCTCAGTCAGGATAAGGCTTTTGACATTATGATTATATTTCATAGAAATAACTGAATTTTTATGCATAAGACTGTCTATTTCCTCTGGGTGGTTAACAAGGAATTTGTACTGTATTACAGATCCTTAAATAGCCTTCTGCTGTTC
Source organism: Petrocephalus sullivani (assembly GCA_026780845.1). NCBI lineage: Eukaryota > Metazoa > Chordata > Actinopteri > Osteoglossiformes > Mormyridae > Petrocephalus > Petrocephalus sullivani. The sequence goes on from JAODKM010000001.1 coordinate 34,283,450, forward strand.
CGTCACCTCTCCTGTCTCCTTGTTCCCTCGTAACCAGCACTTCCATCTGTTTGCCAGTAGTGGCCTCCTTTTGCCGTAACGGGTAGAAGGCAGTGATGCGGAAGGCTGGAGCTACTCTGAGGATCGCGAGAAACCTTGCGTGACCTGAGATCTGAGAATGATAAGTGTATAATAAGCTATTGAATGAGCACCGTCAACAAAGATTTTTACCTGCATTTTTTTTGCGAGGCATATGAAAAAAAAAAAACATCCCAAACAGCGTGTTGTGTTCTGAACCACATCGGTGAGGGCATTCCAACAACCGTGTGTCACCGACACCAGCATCTCAACAAAGAGCACAGTGTGGTCTTGTGACCCAGCCAGGAACAGCCAAAAACCCTGCAAAATGTGTCTCTATGCAAGGGCATCCAGGCGTCTGCTGCCATGCCTCTCTATGACTTACCATCGTGCAAACATCACACACCAGTGACACCATGAGCATCTGATACAAATCTAGGATGAACGCGGCCTGGATGTAAAACACAAACACATAATCTCACAGGAAGGACGGGCTGCTTAAAAACAGCATCTTATTTCACTCCAGATGGTCCTGTTTTTGTTTGCTTTCACTGTTGCCTGTTTTTATTCTGGTCTTCACGGATAAACTATGGGTCCTCTGTTTGTGTAGCAAACTAAATGAGAAATGAGGTAAATGAGGCTACAGACTTCCTCAGTGTTAAAAACTATGTTTGCCTGTCAGACATTTTTTGTTTGTTTGGTAGCATTGCCATAAATTTAGCTATTATAGTGATTTATTCCTTTTTTAACATTACCGCACGATTGCAGTTGTTTCATAGCTTTGCTTTAAGTGAGTTTTGCGAACTGTACGTTAAGCGATTATGTTCTGAACACGAAAAGCACAAGTTATCAATCAAACTATTATCATGTTTTCAAATGAATCATAACTGAAATGTCATAAACATATAAATATGGTAGAGCAGATTTGCAATTTCAAAGGTATTTGACTGGGCCCGAGGGTTCGTGGATGTGAAAATAATCATGGGAGATGATTCATCCTAAGATGAATTTCAACCACTAAACCAGACAGACTGTCAGCGGGGTGTTGGTCTCAGTACCCTTCATATCCATCCACTCCCCTTCAAACCTCTTGGCACTCCCATTGCGTTACCTTGACTGCAAACCCAAACCTGGTGCTATCAGGGGCAGAGAAGATGGAAGCACCACTGCCGTATTCTCCCTTTCTCCCTCTGCCCATTACCGCACCAGCAAATAGATTCCCATAGTTACACTCAGGGTTATATGGTTGTGATTTTGTGATTTAAATTTTTTTTTTGCCCTTCTGTGTCCCCTGCTCAGGCCCGGAGGTCCTATATCTCAGGCGATGTGCACCCTCTCCTGCCCCCATCTTCTGACCTTCTGTCCACCATCCCCTCCAAGCTTCTTCTACCCAGATTCAACCCAAAGCGCCCCCTGGCTCCTTTGAACCCGATCTGCAAACCAAAGGTCATGACCTCTGACTCTGAGCTCTCTCCAGGTACAGGTGGTGCATCTCTCCTGTCACTTTCATGATGCACAGCAAACATCGCTAACTCTCACGTCTGGCCTGTTCTTCACTGCGCAGCTTGGAATAATAAATGTATCTTACGAGTCTTTTTTTCTCTAAGGCACAAAAGCAAGAATTTTTCAAAACGAGCAACATAATTATGCTCATAATTCTGTGCATAATGCCAGATTTGCTTAAATTAAACATCACATTTAAGTTAAGCCTATATAATATGAGAACAAATTGGAGAAATATTTAGAATCAGAATTCACTTTATTAGTCAGGTACATCTGCATGTGCTAGGAATTTAGGCAGTATTGGTATGTACATTCACAGATGGAATAGAACATAAATGAAGAAAAATAGAACAAATAGAAATAAAACATTTAAATGAATAGACTTGAGTAGGGAAAAAGTACTGATTGGAACCAGATCCCCAATATATACAAATAAATACAATAAAATAGTGCTATACCTTTCGTATAGATTATGCACACGTGGAAGCAGCAGTTACCAAAAGACTATGAATACCATCTAATACTAATGATCTCTAATAATCAAATGTTGGGGGAAATACAGGGTTTTTAAATGAAAATAGTATAATACTGGAAGTGCTAATCCAGGTGTTTCTGAAAGAGGCAGGTTTTTAGGCGTCGTTTGGAGACACCCAGTGCCTCAGCTGTCATCCCACCCACTAGGTGCCAGGACAGAGAAGAGCCGAGATGTGTGTTTGCCTTGTGCCTTGAGAGATGGTGGGACCTGTTGAGCAGTGCTGGTGGATCGTAGAGAGTGTGGTGCAGTGGGGGGTGTGATGAGATATGAGAATATGCAATAGCCTGTGGGCAGAGGTCTGGGACAGAGCGAACACTGTGAGGATTAAGGAAAGACCGACTGATCAGCATTACTGCACGTGGGAAGAAGGGAAGAAACTGTAAAAGTGACATACTGATTTGATATTCAGCATTTGCCAGAAAGCTGTATTTGGAATAGATAGTTGCCTGGGTGGGAAGGATCAGCAGTAATCTTTGCTGCCCGCCTCCGTACCCGGGACTCAAACAGGGCTTGTATACGTGGCAGGCTGCACCTCACATGCTCTAAAGGTGCGCTGTAGTTAATGTTTAGCCTGGGCAGCACCAAACCAGCCAAGCTTTACATATCAAAGTTACGTAGAACTCATCCATTTTCCATACGCACTTGTCCAATATGGGGTCGGGGGGGCCCCATAACAACACAGGGAGAACCTAGAAACCCGCACACATGGAGCCGGGGCAGAGACTCGAAGCCCGGACTCCGGAGTTGTGCTGTAACAGCGCTAACCACTGTGTTGCCCCTTATGTGGGACCATTTTTTCAAATAATTCATACTTAGTGCCATCCTTCAGAATCAGTGCGTGGCAAAAGAAGGACTTTACACTAGGTTTTAACATAGTGTTAAACCATATAACAGCATATAGCCATATCAACCATATAACAGCATGGCTGCAGGAGAGGGGAATGCTGGGGTGGATAGCAGACGTCTGCGTTTCCACTGCCATAGAGTGTGGCCGGGATAGAGTTTCATTTCTGAATGTGGGACCAGGCAGGAAGTGACTTATACGTCTGCATCCGTGGGAGAATAGAAATGACTTGTGGGATCAAGCCAAAAATGATATATAATTATGTATTGCATATTCACAGAATGAAACAAAAATAAGGTACTAGGCTTAATGTGGTTTTTACACCACCCACCTATACCCAGACTTGTGAAAGGACATCAGTTCTCTCCCATTTTGAAAGTCTCCTGTGACTTACTCGGGCGGCCAGCATATGATGGCAGAGCCAGCATGAAAATCTTTAATGCCTGAGGATGCAAGTTTCCGTTTAAGGAAAGCCGAATATAGAACTGTCAAACCAAGTAAGGGGAAATCAGGTATTGGGCAGTCATTTCCCATTGTGGGAGATGGCGAGGGGAGCCACTTGCCTTTTTCCTGTTGTGAAGAATGCAGAAAAGTGCGATCATACACTGGACACAGGTCCAGCACTTCATGGCCAAAAGTGAGCAAATCAGCAGTGACAAGTGCACTAAGAAAGCCAAACAACATAAGAATGTCTGGATTTTGTTTGTGCAGATCTTTTGAGAATGATCCTTGTCACTGAACAGATGTACATACATGATTGCTGCACTGTGTGCTGCAGCGTTTCTCACTCCAAAACAGCGGCAATTAAAATGCTGGGGGGAACGAGACGCGAGGTGCGACCAACGCAGCGAGAGAGAAGGCGGATGATGTGGGGTTTCACACTACAGTCGGAGATGCTGACCATGAGCTCCCAGCTAAGAGGGCAACTCTCCACAAGTTCCAGGAATGGGAGGATTTAGGTACCATGGAGAGCAGCAGTTCAGTGTCCCCTCTATTCAGAGATCAAGGACTGTCTAAACGTTAAGCTGGACTCAAGTGAAATGAAAGGACCCCAGAATATTCTGGTGGTGGAAGAAACAGAGTGAGGAGTTTCCAGCACTAAGCCGACTAGCTTGGCATGTCCTCATTCAGCATTGGCAGACCTAAACTAGAGCAGAAGCGCAGCATTCTCAAGCCTCAATTCCTACGTGGAGATTATCAGAAAATTTCCTAGGTCCACTTTTATCCTTAGTAAGATAGACCAAGGACTGTTATTGCAAACGTTGTTGTAGGTGAAATATACATGTGGTTATGACTAGCCTACTATTATGTGAAAAATGTAACTGGTTTTAACTGCTATAACTTGAACGTAGCCTGTTTGTTGAAGTGACAGGTTTGTTTTTATTTTTCACCTCAAAATAAGCATACAAACCGTATTTTATCTTTGCAGTCAGCAGTGCGACGGAACTTAAAAGATGCAGCCATTTCTGAAGGTCTGGGCTGAGGTGGGACAGAATGTTAGGGGTGCAGGTGGCAGGAGGATTTAACATTCCATCCCACACAGACCTCTAGTGGCCAGTGATGTCAGGCACGCTGTGAAGCGAAATGCTCATCCTCCATCTCCTCAAATGAATGGCCACTTGACGTCTGCTTCCCACAGCTGTCTAATTGTCTAAGACTCTGAAAGTTTGCTTGCTGCTCTGCGACTGAACCCCAGCACAGGGTGTGTCTCTGCCTTCTGCCCTATGTGCCTGGGGCAGCCCTAAGACCCCCCATGATCGAGTGCTGGGTAAATGGCTGGATGAATGAGTGGTGCTTTGCTAATTGTTGATAGTCCAGTATAGTCTGCTAAACGTTCCTGTCCTGATGTAGGTCCCACTAGTAAATGTGCCCCAGCACGCCCCCACAAGGAGACAGAAAGCTGTCCTGCATCAGGTCACCTGCCCCCTGTATTTGAGGGAGGGGCCACATGCTTGGGGGGTAAAGAATCCCTCCTGTCCTCCACAGGTATGATACCTGCAGAATAGTGACAAAATGAGCTGGTAATAGCTAAAGTGTCTCATACACGTAAAAAAAGGTCAGCTAGCTAAGACAACACATATAAACATCCTCTACTGTATAATATATCACTTGTAAAACCACAATATTTGAATAAAACCACAGTATTAAAAAGGGCAGTTGTTAATGTAAAAACTCAGTGGAAACAAAAGCATACCTTTTTTTCACGAGTTGCTATGGTGTCTTTTGGCAAATAGTTAGGTGTTTTGATGTGGACCATTTTTTTCCTTAAATGTAATGAAAATTGCTCATTGTATTTTAACATTTACAGAAACTGAAACATTTCAATCAACCAGCCTGGAATATCAAAGGAGGGGTGAGAATCTGAAGACACTGAGCTTTAGGATTATTACGGGGACTCCTGGGCCACATGCGAGTACTGTCCCAGAAAGGGAGGAGAATTTTGGCACTGAGGATGGAAACTTGGCACAGGTAAGAAGTATTTATTTCTGCAAGCACTGTGTATGATTATATAGCTGTAGGTGTGTTCAACATGTGTAGATTTAATGAAAAATAAAATGTGTTTATTTTAAGGCACGCCGAATGTGCTGATTTGCACTGCTGGTGAACACTTACAAACACGAGGGAATTCATGTTATGATACCTGCATGCTCATGGCAATGCAGGTATCCACCTATTTCCTGCCTTTGAGCTGAATATTACTTCCAGGTTGCCAAACTGGCAACCGACATTTATATTGTATGATTATACAGACTGCACTATCCATGATACAAAAAGAAAATATATAAATTAAGCAGCAAAATCAAGCAGTTGGTCTGTTGTTGAAACTTTGGTGTGAGAATAGTAGCTAAACACCCCAGCGATGTCCTATTAAACTATTGAAAAACTGCTCTCCCAGCCCCAGTAGGTTAGGCTGAAAAGAGGTCTGGGAGGGATCGTCTTTGTGTGGGATCTCACATTACAAACAGCCCTTTGCATCATTCTGCTGTGAAACTTTTATTTGAATCAAGCTTAAAGAAACATTCTCGGTTGGGATCAACTGGTCACTGAGCTGAATACAGCATAGGTGACCAGTATAATGAAGGGCATTTTACACCAATTTCATACAGGAATATGATCTGCAAGGCAAGAAGCCGCTCTGGAACAACTTACAATTGAAATTCTGCATTATTCATTATTTTCAAATTCCCCCCAAGGAAATTGTCCTGTAAATTATTCAGAATTACCCAAAACATCCCACAAGGCAGCTGTATTTCATAAAGCCTTTAACCAAATGGGAATTAAGCTTGCAAAAGTTCTGAGAAAGATACGGCCAACAGATTTAACATTTGATATTGACAATGATACACATATTGAAATTCTGGCAGATGCAGTGGAGATTGCAGAGAACCCAGGGGGAAATCCACCCTCCTGGGAAAAAGTGAGCCAAACCGTAATGTTGTGCTATTGTTGTGGCCTGTGTGTGTGTGCGTGTGTGTGTGTGTATATATATATATATATATATATATATACAGTACATATACATATGTATGTATATGCAGTATGTATGTATATGCAGGATGTAACGTAGATCCTTTTGGATAACAATGGCCTTCATAAAATCAGCATATTGGATGATAAACTTGCATGAGTGACTTTGGCATGTCTTATCGTGCAACGTGAGAATGTGCCCTCTTTTTCTCACTTTGGATAAATGTCCCCAGTGTCCAGGGATTATGCCTGAGAAAATGCTTTCCAATTATCTCCAAGGCTTCATGGAAATGCATTTTAATTAATGGCAAATCTGCCTTTATGACACCAGTTGTCATAACAGGTGGCAGATTAATACTCACAGATCTCAGAACTATCCATCTATTCATTTTCCATAACTGCTTATCCTGTGTAGGGTCACGGGGTCCGGCACATATCCCAGAAGCTACAGGCACAAGGCAGGGAACAGCCCAGGATGGGGTGCCAGCCCATTGCAGGCCACAAGGCAGGGAACAACCCAGGACGGGGTGCCAACTCATTGCAGGGCACAAGGCAGGGAACAACCCAGGACGGGGTGCCAACCCATGGCAGGGCACAAGGCAGGGAACAACCCAGGACAGGGTGCCAACCCATTGCAGGGCACAAGGCAGGGAACAGCCCAGGATGGGGTGCCAGCCCATGGCAGGGCACAAGGCAGGGAACAACCCAGGACGGGGTGCCAACTCATTGCAGGACACAAGGCAGGGAACAGCCCAGGATGGGGTGCCAGCCCATTGCAGGGCACAAGGCAGGGAACAGCCCAGGATGGGGTGCCAGCCCATTGCAGGGCACACTCACACACCATTCATTCACATAGCCACACCTATGGGCAATTTGGTAACTCCAATGAACCTCAGTATGTTCTCAGACTGTGAGGGGAACCCAGAGTACCTGAAGTAAACCCCACAACGACACAAGAGAACATACAAACTCCACGCACATGGAACCCTGGCAGGGACTTGAACAGGCATCTCAGATCAGTTTTACACTAAAATAAATGATTTTACTATTAGTTGTGCTTTATATGGAAGTTAGACAGACTTGAGGAATGGATTATAACACTTACAGGACTCAAGGATATTTTTTTATATTTTACTGGCTTTTGACTGAACCCATGGCTTATGAAAACCTACATGTGATGAGTGCTATGTGTGTGAAGTCTGCATGTTCTCCCCGTGTTTGTAAAGGTTTCCTCTAGGTACTCCAGTTTTCCCCCTACAGTCCAAACACATACAGTCAGACTAATTGGAATGTCTACATTGTCCCTAGTGTGTAATTATGTGATGGCCTGACATCCAGCCCAAGGTGCATCTGCTTAATGCTCTGGATAGACTCCAGGTTCACTGCCGCCCTTTCGTGGAAAAGCAGCTTGTGAAATATATGGGTGTCCCTCGTTCTTCCTGTGCTATTTTCGGTTAATGTGCAAAGAAATAAGAAATACTGCCAAGAATGTGGATTAGGTAAACGGGACAGCATGTTTTCATACAGACAGTTGTCAGCAGAGAGCGATAATACTTGTTCCGTTTGTTTTATTTGTGATGTTCACATATTAAATTAAGCTACTATGTCCAGAGAAGACTGCAAGTTCGTTAAAAGAAAAGATAGGAATCTAAGGCGTCCCTGGCCGACGAGCACACCGTCCTCTAAGCAGGATTGTCTAACTTCCCAGATGGTGCGTCGTGTGCTTGGCTGCCCTGGGCGCATAGAAGCAGGCGGGATATGTAGCGCAGTGGCGCCCTCCGCTGACAGGGAGGCAGCGTGTCCTCTGAGGACTGCCAGTGTGGACTGCTCCTGGGACTGCTGCCCCGTTTCACACATCACCTACTATGGAGGTCACATGGGTGGCACCAGGGCCCGGGGGAACAGTAAGTGCACCGTGTCACTCTGCCCGCGGACAGCTCACAGCATGACTGTCTTTAGGGACGCATCCTTTCCGCTGCTCTGCTTCACTTCAAATGTTCCCCTCTCTTTCTTCATACCGCTGAGCTCCTCTCTCATTGTCTGTGTGTGCGGGCGTATTCACAAATGTCTACGTGGGTCAGTGAGGCTGAGGAAGGCAGACCCCCCTGACAGGCGGGACGAGGAGGTCCCAGACCCTGCCCTTCCTAGCATATGCCTGCCACCCCTGCCTGTGGGACCCTTGGTCGGATCAGACCAAAGTAGGAACACAGACATGGTGAGTCATTTAGCCGCTTGAAACTGGACTCATACCTGCCATGTGATGAGATTTAAGTGCAGCTCTTTTTATAATGCAGCACTGTGGCCATCTGCTCCTTGGGGGCTAAATTCTTGCTGTTGATGAGTTAATTAAGCTTTTGGGAAATAAACAGCCACAGACATGGCAGCCTTCAAGAACTAGAACTCTGTCTCCCTACTTCAAAGTAATGAAAGCATCCTCGAAATAAGGACTGCGATCTGTTGTATAAATCCAAGCAGTCAGTGGAAGCCAGCAGCTTGTGCTCCTTCATGCCGGCAGAAGTTTGGGTCTGTGGTAAGACCGGAGTGGCGGCCATGTGACACCAGCACCACGGTCCCTGCTCACACGTATTCGGAGAGACGGGTTCACAGGAAGCTGCTCCTGCCCCTGCTCATCCCTGCGCACAGAGAGCGGCAGAATATTCCGGAATTCCGTGGTACACCGTTTGTGTGTGGCCTGGCGGCTCTATCTACATGTGTGCATATGGGCATATGATTGCATGCTTATCACTGGATTCATATTTTGCAGCATGTTGTGAACCTGCTTCGTGTCTGTGTTACTTTAGGCGGTGTCTGTGATGGCAATGTCGCAGGCCAGCAGAGGGACCAGCCCTTGGAGGAATTCGACTGCACCGAGAGTGGAGCAGGTCCAAGTGCTGCAAAGTTTGCTCCCACCCTCCACTGCAACAGGCTCAACCCAGACAGCATGACTGTGCTGGAGCCCACAGAAGGTGAACATAACATCGAGCTTTCAGGGCTGCACGGATTCACCCACGCCGTCGATTTACTGGGAAAACTGATTTTGTCGTAACCGAAGTGTACAGTGAATGACGTGGTCACACCCCAAAGCTCACAAGGCGGAATGGAATTAGATCTCACGTTACACAGGCAGGATGCTGCCACAGCCAAAATGCACAGCGTGCAGAGAAAGAAGAGCTGTGTCAGATTCCATAGTACAGAGACGGGATACTCTCACACCCCAGAATAAATAAGTCAGGCACAGTATGGCCAGACCCCACAAGATGCAGGGCTGAAGGCAAGCAGGCTGTAGTATGTGTTTGGGCTTTAGGGCAAAGCCTCCATTGTACACAAAGCAGGAGGCAGTCTGGCCATACGGTACAATATCCACACCATACGTGCTGTTCTACTGCATCCGTTTCTTAAAAAGGATACTTAGGGCTTTAAGATGGCATCACACGTGTGGGGATGTGACCTTGCTGACTTTCAAAATTTTAATTAGGATTTGCTTGGATCTCAGAAGGATATACAGTATAAAAAAGTAATACATTTTGGTGACAGGGACTCCCTGAAATCAGTATGTGAATTGTTTTACTATATTAGTGCTTAGCTATGATTTAAACAAAAATAGTGCTTGACTATAAGTTAAACAGGAACTCTGGGTGAGTATGGAGTAATTTCTAATAGGTTAGACACGTTCTATTGGTCAGGCACTGCACCTTTTACACACCAAATCCAGGTATGCGGCTCTTCCTGTCAATGCAGATGACGACTGCCCCCTGGGTGTCCTGCCCCCCCTGGCAGGCCGCAGGGGTCCTGGGAAACAGAGCTCCATGGCCTTCCACAAACACAGCCCTAATGATGGCCATGACCTGCTTGACCCCCACGAGCCTGAGAATGGAGTGGTGAGGGGCAGTCTTCCTGTAGCCCTGCGAGGTATTTATTACTGCTCTGCAGGCTGCTCTTAAGTTCATCGCTCTCCTCCTCTTGGCAAGGCTAAGTTCTGACAGTTCCGTCCTTTTAAGAAGAAAGGAGAAAATATGCAAAAATTTAAATGTGTTATACAAACACTGCAGCAAAATACCTTATGGCCAGAATTTATGCTCCCTTTCCAGTTCTTCTTCAAGTTTCACTTGCTCAGGTGAGGGCTTTTGCTTGTCCTTTTCAGAGTGGGTCAAAGACGGTGTCACCGGGACCCTGGTCATGGGTCCTCATGGCGAAATCATTCGCCTGTCTATATGGGACCCAGCCACCGACATGCAGGAGCCACGGCTGCTTGATAACATTATCCGAGAGCAAGGTGTGTGGCCTTACTTTACAGCGGCAGACGTGTTCACTGTACAGGGAGGGTGTGCTGCGCATGGGATCACTGGATGTGAAGGTAGCAGGCATAAATACAGCTTAAAGGGGAGCGGATTGGAATCACTTTGACTAGACATGCCTGAGAGGCCAAAGTAAATGCTAGTGGTGATGTTTGTTAGGTATCACACAATGTGAGAAACAATATTTCTCTGTTCAATGCACAGGCTCTCCAAGGATATACTAAAATGGTTAGGCCGGGGATGTAAACATTATTAAGGTTAGGGACCACAGCTCAGGGGATAATTTATGAGTAGGACATTACTCAGAAGCTGAAAAATAAGTTAATTAAAAACTGACATAAGCCAACCATTTGTGAGGTGATGAAAAAACCGGCTTTTATGCCTTCGGAGAAAAAGCAGCACAGATATGATTCAGAAGAAGCTCTGAGATAAGAGGGCAGGCAGCGTGGAGGACAGTCAGGTCTGAGGAGAGGCTTGTTTGCGTGCGTTCTCCTGCTGACGGTCCTCCCTCTCTATCTCCACTCGCAGCCCTAAGTGTTCTGTCCTCAGAGGTCGTGTTGGAGCAGCCCTGGGCCACCCACTTCCAGCCAGATCCAGGTTACGCGTCATTGTTCTGCCAATCCTGAGTCTCCCACTGTCCGCCATTTCTCCCAGTATAAATTTGCCCCCTAGTTTCTCCCAGTATACCGTATGCCGACATATTTGCTACTTTCCTGTGTCTTCCAACGTCTTCCAACCACATTAGAATCAGTAGTTTTAAGTAAAATAATAATTTCAAGTAGTAATAAACTGAAACCAAAATTATAATTCTAAAAAAGTTAATTGACAAATAGTCCCATTGGGTGCGTTTCAATTAGTAAGACCTTTGCAATAAGAAAGGTCCCAAACATTTGTGTCTAGTATGTGTTTACGTTTAGGCTTTCTGTGAGCAATATGAAGCTGATGGTATATACATTAAAACATATGCACACAAAAAGCAGTAATGTGATTTAAAAAGAGTAAAGGCCTAGCTTTCGGTAAACAGGTCAGAACACGTGGGCACTGGCCCTTTCTCTGTTTGTATGTTTTGCAGAAATGCTTTTGGGCTACAGTATCAAAGAGCAATTTTGTTTTACATTTGCATTTGTTTTACATTTCTTTGCGTGACACTTTTATCATGTGATGTAGCTTGTTTGTAAAATGAGCTCAAATTTACAAAAGCAGCATTATGTGCAGTAGGAGGGGATTTTACTCGCTCTCTTTGTCAAATACACAGGCACACTCCTGCCTGCACACACTGTATCACACTGTATGTACATTTAAACCCACAGGCACACTCCTGCCTGTACACACTGTATGTGCATTTAAACACACAGGCACACTCCTGCCTGTAAATAATGTATGTACA
>JAODKM010000001.1:34298121-34311785 GCA_026780845.1 Petrocephalus sullivani
GTCAGGTTAGAGGCTCCACATTACCCATTCTTACATGTCAGGTTAGAGGCTCCACATTACCCATTCTTACATGTCAGATTAGAGGCTCCACATTACCCATTCTTACATGTCAGGTTAGAGGCTCCACATTACCCATTCTTACATGTCCCATCTGTTTCCACACCCAGATTGTTTCCACATTCTGCAAATCCAGCTTTGCAAATTTTAGAAAGTGGACTTCCACTGAGGGAGCACATGGCTAATGTACTGCTAATGTAGATCCATGCCGGGTATTGGCTTCCTTGGGCAGCAGAAAGTAATCAGCACTGTCCGCTCACAGCAGGGAGGCCTTCATATGAATGCGGCGTCTCATTCTGTCACTGAGTAAGACTTTGCCAAACCTTTCTGGGCTACAGTGAGTGGTAGAGGTAATCAAGGTAAATAGCTTAGACCAAAGACGATTCCGAAATTACACTTTTATACGATCTGAGGGAAAGATATCTGAAATTTGCAAGTTGATGCTGATATAGAGTTTTGAGTGCAGCTTTTTGGAGATGCAGAAGCCCATTTCCTGATATGCTCAGCTTAGCATTACAGTATCTAGAAGCAGCATCACTGGAATGCTGGTCAACTCCACTGCACAGCCCTGTGTGTTAGCTCAGCCTGCTGGGAGGGTTAAATAAACCCAGCAGGGTCAGGGGTCAGGGGTCAGACTGGCACTTGTGCCCTCTGAATGTCAGAGTCGCAAGTGTGTTGAAAATTAATACAAGTATTGTTTACTTTCTTTGGCTTCAGACATTGAATAGATTTGTTTTTCCATACATGAAATGTACCAAGGTTAATCAAGAAAAATGGCTGTTTACACCTACAAAATACTAAAGTGACAGTTATGAGAAATTACGCTGTCAATGCTTTCCCAAATATTACTTCCAGGTTTAGCTCCCCCTTGTGACTGTCGGCTTTTGTGTGTTCCAGCTGAGGCCCGGTTTGTTGATCCTACACTTCCCGTGACTAGCCCTTCTCACCCAAGGAATCAGGTATGCACATTAGCATGCTACATTTTCACATAGTCGCCAGACACTTTTGTCCAAAGCGAATATACAGGTGAAGCAAACACAAAAAGAAAGAGCCAGCTAGGCATAAGGTAGGCGCTAACCCACCACCTCCAAAGGGGGGCTGGCCACGCATGCCTTTCTTTATTTATATTGCAGTACATTTTTTAGGATAATATGTACTGTTGCACATTCCGAGGAATTATCCCTGTGTGTCTCGCAGATGACTGACGGGGAAGATGATCGTGACGCACAGCAGGAAGCTGCGAAGAGCCGGGCTGCAGGAGCTGATCTCGAGGTCGCTGTACGGGGAGCTGTGAGCTATGGCTTCTCCACCCCATATTTACATTCCATCGTAGATGCTTTTCTGTGGACAGAAGGCCAGTCTGAACCTGTTACTGTTTCCCTCTGCCCAGGGAAAAGTGCCTGCCCACAAGATCCAAGAACAACAGCAAGCCTGTGCCCAGGGTCATTCCACTGGAGAACCCAGGCAGAATACCATTCCATCCCACAGTCTATTGGTGGACGAACAGGGGACTGATTCTTTCTGTGGTCAACGGGATTCTAGGAGCATTGCTGCCAATAGTCATCGGCTTGAGGACCAGTGGCAGAGGACCGTATCTTTAAATGACCGACAATTTCAGGAACAGAAAGACAAGATCAGTATTGCTCATGGGCATCCATTTAAAGAGCAGGAGCAGCAGAAAATCATTGGTGCCGCAGCTAAAGTCACCGCCGAATATGTACCAGACCAGCTATCTGGGCCAGCCCCCTCTGCTAGCTTTAATACAATCATGCCTCTGTCAGAAGCTCAAGTGGAGGAGGGGGAGGGGGAGGGGGAGGAGCTGTCTGATGAAGGCACACAAGGGCATGGAGAACATGGAGAGGGCAAGTGCCTGGTGGCATCATCAACAGAGAAGCTCCATCATACTGGTCATCTAGTATCGACACCAACCACCAGTATTAGGGATTCCATGGTGGGCCTCCACACCAGCACGAGGACTTCCAGAACCACGGCAGGAGCCCTGAGTGCTGGGTGGGTGCTGTCTGCTCAACCAACCAGTGGCACAATCTGACCTCAGATAGTCCATCTCAGTGAGGACATTCATATGTTTTAATGCTTAATTTGAGATGGAATGGTTAATGGGTAAGGCTGATTATGACAGCAGCCACACCTCAGCGTTCCTTTCAAATGCCTGTTGGTTTGGGCCGTAGCAGAACACAGACGATTTCTTGCTCACGGTCTTTGTTTATCCATCTCGCCTCTTCTTTCTACAGCCTCCCGTCCTTTATTTCCCCCCCACTCTTCCTTCTTCATCCTTCCTTACTATCTTTGTCCTTCTCTCGTGATTCCAGAGATAGGGGTGGTCTGCACCCAGGCATGGGTCACAGGAAGGAAGGCTCTGCGGAGCCTCAGATCTAACGAAAATCCTGCCTAATTACCGGAGGCACTCCACCCTCGCTCTGCCTCTGCACTCCATCTGGAGTCCATGCCGTGCTCTACGGCTTTGATCACAGGTCCACCTTCAGTGCCATCCTTAGGTCCCGCTCGTGTCGGTGCTACAGCCTGACCTTGACACCCTGCTTATCATCTGTAATTGTCCATCCACTCTCGCCTGTCCCCACCCTTACCTTCCCTCCGCCGGCGGCACCCGTCCGTCTGATGAACACCTTATACTTTCCTTGTCTTCCCTTGTTCAGGTGGACTGAAAAGTCCAAGCAAACAAGCAGAGCAGCTGTGGATGCAGACAAAGCAGAAATGGGGGGGCAGCAGGAGGAACTAAACAAAGCAGAAAGGAGAGAAGAGGTTAGGGAGGGAGGATCGCGTAAAAGATCGGCTGCCCGGGGTCCCATGGGCGCCCAAACATCGGTTATTATTATTCACACGGCTTACACTGAGTTACCTACAAGTCCTCCTCTTTTTCCAGGAAAAAACAAACCCAAAGGGACAGAGACTTCAGAAAAGTTCTGGCTCAGAAACGGGGACGGTGGTGAGCCAAAGGAAAAAGACGAGGATGAAAGGCCAGGAGGAGTTTGTTGTTGGTGAGCATAGCGTGCTGCATCTGAGAGGTCAGCCTGAGGCCTCAGGTCTCACCTGAGCGACTGCTCACTGCAGTGGTGGCCTAATGGTTATGTAATCGAAAGGTTGTGGGTTCGGGTCCCTGACCCGGGAGTACCCCTGAGGTACCCTGAGCAAGGTACTATCCCCAAGCACTGCTCCCCAGGCACTGAAATAGCTGCCCACTGCTATGTTACGTGGATTAAAAGCAGAGCATTTTGTTGTTGTGTACTGTGGTGTGTCAACAATGACAATTAATCACCTTTCACTGTCACACCCCTATGTCCACAGGAAAGCCACACGAGCGCAGTGTGAGGGCTGACAAAGCCGAGAGACCCCTCCATTTAAAGAGGAAACTAAAGGCCTCAACCGCTAAGCAAGCAGCCAGAGACAGACACCTGGGGGCAGATGAACGGACTGACAGCAGAACTACTCGGGACAGCATTTGTGACACAGACTGCACAAGCGATGCAGAGGAGTACAGATTGCATGCCTCTGCTTCTCACAGCTCTGTGGCAGGATCCTCTTTAGGAGCACCTAACACGGGCAGGACTGACCAACAAGAGGACACAGTGCCATGCTGCCAAGGGGAGGCTTCTCACGATCACCTCCAGACATCCGTCGTTACGATGGTGACAGAAGACCAAGCACAGCTTCTTAGCTGTGAGGCTAGCAGTAGCATGGTTAGCAAATAATGCACATCTGCCATGATGTGTTTTACTACTGAAATACTGCAGCGATGTATGTATGTGTATGAGGCTGGGAGGACTGGGATATGCTCCTTGTCTTTCCATGTGTCCCAGGATGACACCAATGGAAAACTCGCATCCCATATGGAGGAGCAGAGGGCAGGACCGGCCGAGCGTGCAGAGCGCCGCAGAATGGAGGTGGAGAGGAAGAGAAAGGAGAAGGAGGAGGAGAAGAGGCGGCAGCAGGAGCGAGAGGAGAGGGAGGAGCGCATGAGGCTGGAGCTGGAGACTGAGCAACAGCAGCGAGCAGAGGAACTCAGGTAGTCCTCAACAAGAAGCTTCCTGTTCCATAAGACTTTTTCAGCTCATGGGAATCTCTGAGTGAATCTGCAGCAACAGCACCCTCAAGTGACCACTGACTGCAACATTCTCTAGGCAATGGTGCAGATCAAAGTTCATCAGTTCATCAGTACAGCATACAGCAGTAGATGCATGCAGTAAAATGAGTTTCCCATAGAGGTCCCTCTAGTAAAATTATTTATTATAGGATGCATTGCCAAGTATTACAAAATTGCCTGTATGAAATCTGATTTGGCATTAAACGTGACTTGTGGGATATTTTCCAAAATGCAATAAAAACAAAAATTTGTGATTCATTAACTCACGTGAACTTTTATTTAACTCTCAAAAGTACAAAGAAAAGATTGTCAACAGTTTCACTGACCAACTTAATTGTATTTTGGAAATATATGCAAAGTTAGAATTTAATGGCTGCAACACACTCAACAAAAGTTGGGATAGTTAGAATAAGACTGAAAAGCGCACAGAATATTCCAGTAGCACCAGGTGGGAAAACTGCACATTAAGCGGGCTAACTGGTAGATGGTGTAGTACCATTACTAGGTATACAAGTAGCATCCATCAAAGGCTCAGTCTCTGCCAGCAAGGGTGGGTCATGGCTCTCACATTCATGAGATACTGCTGCAGATCCCTTCCGGAAATGGGGTTTGTATATCAGCTGTTGGTACTGGGGGCAGGAGGGTCAGACTTGAAGGAGTTTTCTACAGATGGCTGAATGTTGCACCACTGTGTAGCTGATAAGCTGAATACAGAAAAAAAAACCAATGGGGAAAAAAAAAAAGAATGATCAATTTCAGAATAAAAATATGTGCATGTGTCTGAGATAATAGATGCACAATTGCTAGAAGCTCCTTGTTATAAATAACAATGATAACACAGTGTGAATAATAAATACAGTATGATGTGTGCATGCCTGTGGGTTTGCAGGCTTAGGCAGCTGAAAGAGCAGGAGGAGCGGCAGAAGCTTGAGGAGGCTGAGAGGGAGAGGGCGAGGAGGGCACAGGCAGAGAAGGAGGCAGAGAAGAGGAGACAGGAGCAGGAAAGGCGGCAGCTCCAGCGCCTCCTGAGGATCAGGCGAGAGGAGCAGGAGCACAGGGCAGGTACGCATACGTGGACCTCCTGCCGGGTAATAAGCTATGGAGGGCAGAGGCGAGGAGCTGAGAATGGGGGAGGTCATTTCCGGAGACGCGTGTGTTCACGGGCAGCGGAGCAGGAGAGCCGGCGTGTGGCAGAGGAAGCACGGAGGGAGGAAGAGAGGAGGAAGCTGCAAGACATGGAGGAGAATGAGCGGAGGGAGTACCTGCGCCGACAACGGGAAGAGGAGGAGCAGGAGAGGACGGCAGCAGATGGGAGGAAGAGGAGGGAGGAGGAGGAGAGACGGCGGGCTGTAGAGCAGGCCAGGCTGCAGGCAGAGATATTCGCCAGGTAAATCATTACACTGGGGTACATATTACTGCACTGCAGATGTTGCTGAAATCTGCCCTATTTGATTAGTCAGGTAGGTCACAGAGCAGAGGGCTGCCACGGGGCAGGACACAGCTACAGTATAGCAGAGATTAAAATAAGGCAAATATCTACATAACATGAAGAAACAGGCCCTTTAGGAAAGCCAAACTGCAGAGCAGCGTAACCGAGACACCCGAAACTCCATAAACACACACACACACAAATTATAATCTGCACAGGCAGACCACATGGAGAAGCTGTTCTCCTCACTTTACAGTTACATCTTACACAGCAGCAGACGCTTTTGTCCAAAGTGACATACAAGTCGGCCAAACGGCACATTACAAACATATGTCCCGTTAAAGGGTCAACTAGGCATGTCTTTTTCAACTCCTTCTTCCTCATTCACACAGCTGACCCTCTAACTAGCTACATATTTGAGCTAAAGTGGTCCCAAGCTGGATTTCATTATCTATAGAGCCAGAGTTGGCGATCACCCACCCATATCCTGCCTTGCGCCTGCCTACTGCTGCCTATGGCCAAAATACAATCGTCATCCCACCACCTACAGACACAACACTGACAGGCTGCACCCGTAATCATCATGGTTAGAAACACTGTGTGGTCCCGTTACACCATCACGATACTCAGTGAAACAGCACTGCTAACTGATACATTTTCCGAAAGGCGTCAGCTGTGTTACCTTTCTGGGAGCTTGCGTCTCTGGCCTCCCCTAGGCAGTGCACAGCCCTCGAGAAGCAGATGCAGTTCCGGCAGGGTTTGCTCCTGGAATCTGAGGCGCTGGGGCTCACTCAGGATCTCTCACGCCCCTGGGTCTACTCCTACTTCACCCTGATGGATGCTCTGGGCCTCACTGCACCACCTACTGCCCCCGAGCAGCGGGCAAAGGACAGCACAGCATAGACCCTGTCCTGCCCCCTCCCTCATTATGGTTACACAGTCTTGTGAGGCTGTCAAATTGAGCAGCGGTCACTGATCGAAAATGAGGGCTTCTGCTCTTCATCAGTTATTGAATTTTTGTCATCGTGCAAAACATCCACATCCATTATGTCAATCAATGAACTGGAAAAGTTTGCTCACAAATAAATATACTCTATATATTACCTTCAACCATTTAACGATTTTAGGCAAACCATTTCTTTTGAAATGTATATTTGCAGTATTAAAATGATAAAGATTTTTCTCCAATCAATGCATGCTGGTTTAAATGCTTGGATTTGCTCTATCATCATCATTACATCAAAAAGCAAACCTTAGCCTGGGGGGCAGAGTCACTCAAAATTCCAGAGAATGAGTTTCAGAACTTTTTATTTAAAAAATAAAAATAAAGAAACATCTTTAAGAGGCGAAGACAATCCAGAATTCTCTTAGGAACAAACTGAAGAATATCAGGCTTCAATCTGCAAATCTCCAGTACATAACAGCACGTCCGTGGTTTAACGAGAGAGAAATGCTCTTTCCCGACTTCTGCTTTCATGTGAAAGAAGCAGAGGAATGAGATGGATGTGCAAGGAAGAAGACTGTAGCAGGACAGACCTTCCTGTATAATTAATAACACAAACAGACGCTTCCAGATCCCTTTGTCTGGGGATGTTACCTTTTCATACAACTGATATTTCTTTATTTTCAGGAGTGCTCCGCCTAGGGCTGCACACGCACCCTTTGGGGTACAGGTTCAGCTGTTTAGTCACTAAACCATCTGCTGTGCTATTTAAAATGAGCCAGGTGAAATACTGTCAGAATAAATTAAACCAGTTAATAAAAACATAATGGTTTTGCTTCAAAATGCATATTCTTAACACATATTCCCAAATTAAATCTATAAAAAAAACTTTTATTGTCCCATGAAGAGAGCTTTGACATCTACAGATGTACTTTTGATCATACTGACAGGCATGACTTTCCATAAGAAAATGGAAATGCGACATTATGATTTAAGGTGATAAGCATATGTATCGACACAACTGTTACGCTTCAGAGCCTTGGGACAGTGGTGGCCTCTAATCACCTCCTGATGGAAACAACTGCAACCCTATTTCACCTTTCTGGTATTAGATGGAAGGAACATATCTCCATTATTTGTACATTCTGTGGAAAGCAGATCCCTCACAAAATGGCAGAGTAGAGAATGAAGCCTTAAGCCAATTCTGCTGGCTAAGATGGACAGGCCATGCTGCACTGTCACCTCATTTAGTGCCCATTATCAGCAGGGAAACAGCGAGGGTGAGAAGGCGTGGGAGCTTGGGAGGTAGGGTGGGGCGTACACCAGGCACTCATCAACCCTGCACAACCTCCATACCTGCCCTAATTCTGGCTCACAGAAGCCCTCTGTGAAGATGTTTCCTAAAGCCTTCTACTAAGGCTAACAAAAAAAACAACAAAATAATTAAAAATAATTAAAAAAAGACAAGATATAGAAAGTCTAAATGTTCCGAAGTCCGCCGGTCTGTTCCTGATACACTTCGATGACATCCTCATCCTCCATTCCCAGCTGGCCGAAAAACAAGAGGAGAGCAGGAAGTGAAGGACAACCAAATATATAAATAACCATAACTAAACATATCAATAACCATATAACTAAATATATAAATAACCAGATAACTAAATATATAAATAACCAGATAACTAAATATATAAATAACCATATTTGGAAAGCACATCATACACAGGGACCAAAGCCGACACCGATGATGTAACACACCTCTTTTGGAGTGTGGTTGTCTGAGATTCTCTGTCCTTCAAAGAGAAACCTTAGGGAACTCATATGTACACCCTGCACAGGGACAAAACAACAGATCACAACAATAATCTGCATGCCAAGAGCCTATTGTAATTCATAAATGTGCATCTCCCAGTTAGAATTACCTGTCTCTGGCTGTAAGACTCCTTTAATTTTTTTAGATGCGTCGTCATTTTGACTTTGAAGTGAATTTCACTGTTATCCTGAGGAAATGAGAATTTCACAGTACACATGGTTCAGTGATAATGTACAAAGCCATTTTTTCTCTTATGCATTACTTTCTGAGGGTTTACCCATTCGTACAGCTACACACTGCTCACCTGTCCAATCACTTTCAGCTTTATGTACTCCCCATCCTTCTTGTCTGCAGAATCTTGACTTGAGGGTTTTGTTTCCTGTGAGAAATGTAGATGATATTATACACAATAAAACCATTAATTTTATGTCCCCAACAAAGAAAGTACGTTACCAGCAAACACTAACAATGACAATTAATATGGTAAAATAATTATGTTTAAAGAAAACCTGGGCATGTACGCTGATCCATCTCAAAAGGGGGGGGGGTGATTTTGCCTTGCTCTATGGTTTTACTACGGTGACAAATGTGACAATGGGTGGCTTTGTGTGTGAAAATATCACTAACAAACAAACCCTAACCAAAAAAACCTACTTCCGGTTCAGTGGTCACTCTTAGCACATTCTCAACACAGTTTTAACCAGCGGCTGAAAATGATGGGGTAATCATTCGGTGAAGAGACAGTGAAGTTTATTTGTTCTATGGGTCACCGACAAAACACAAAATCAAGAAAGTCACGTTTAAGAGCTGCATCGACACACCCCGTCACGCCCTAAATGGGAGAACTATGGATCCATAGCGATTATATTTTATATTATTAAAAATCCCCGCTATACCCAGGACAGGTATGCGCTTCGCGTTACACCAAACTGCCTCCTACTACAGCATCGTGCACGCAGCAAGCAAGGCTTTTCCTGCTATGTACCGACTGAAACGCGAGTGCTGGGAATCGCAATCAAGAACACAAGTCAGCGATTTCAGTTTCGGTTATGCTGCCAGCTCCCGGAGAGCCTGCAGCGCACCTCGGCAGCCGGGAGAGCCAAGTTAGCGCCGCCTTTGCCGGTGGTATCTGTGTAGCTAGCTGCAAAGACGGCTGGCTGGCCGTGCCAAGGCTCGGCAAAGCTCTCCCTTTTATGTACATTACATTACATTACATTACGCAAGTGGGAACGCGGAGGCGCCACAATCATACTTAGTTACGTCAACATAAAGAACCTTCAGTAACGTCGCGCATTCACTGCTAACAAGCTATCATTAGCAGCCTAGCTGGCTAACCCAGTTTAACTTGACACCCACTGCGTTACAACGTAACTCGCCATGCAACTCTCACTTACCGTATCTGACATGGTCTTTGCCCTTACTGATAACCCAATTTACGGCGCAAACTGAGGATTTGAAGACGGTGCACTAGTGTGTCTCTCTGGTCACAGATACAGACAGAGGGTCTGACCTGATTGGAGCCGGGGAGGGACTTCCGCCGGAAGTTACATCCCTTGCAAGTTATGGAGAGTGGTAAACTTCAATTCTGGAAAGCGGGTCGTGATTGCAACGACGCTGACAGTCTGCTGGAAAAAAAAGCCAATATGGCATAACCCGGACTTTCTATTGAACAAAACACCACGTTTCTTTAACATTTCATTACTTTTCAACATTTAGGCCAGAAGTATGACGTTAGGAAAGAAGCATTCCATCAGTACCTCCAATTGAAGTCTGTTCTAAAATCAATATATCAAATAACAATTTTCTCCCATCTCCATTAATAGAAGTAATTGATATTTACTGACCAAAATAAGATCATTTCCAAATTATACAAACTAATATCAACTGTAGACACAATACTTTCCATCCCAATCAAAGGATGGGAAGAAGACTTATCAGTTACAACCAACACTGAATTCTTGATCCAGATTCAATAATGATTAACAACACTAATTTACTACTAATATGGCACAAGGTAATTCATAGAACCCACATCACCCAGCACAGAATGTATAAGATGGGACTTACAGGCTCTCACACCGCGCGTCAACCACACAAGATGACTATTAACACTCCACCTGGCTCTGCCCTCCTATTCAACATTTCTGGCAAGAAGCCATTAACAGAATTTTTCTTATATTGAGCTGTTGCATTCCACGATGCCCATCCCTCTATTTACTTGGAGATTTTTCAATATTAAGCCCGCCAATCCAGAATTGCATGAGACCATGTTAAATCATTTAAAAACTTTCCCCACCTTTAAGGTAACCTATAACTTGTACAATTCAATTAAAAAACAAACATCTGTTAGGATGGGAAAAATAGGGAAAAATATAAAAAAAATAAACTATGTACAATAAGCTGGTTGCATAAGTGTGCACACCCTTAAAGCAATACTTTGTTGAAGCATCTTTTGATTTAATTACAGCATTCAGCATTCGATCTTTTTGGGTAGGAGTCTATCAGCATATCACATCTTGACTTGGCAATATTTGCTCACTCTTCCCTGCAAAAGTGCTCCCAATGTGTTAGATTGCGAGGGCATCTCTTGTGCATAGCTCACTTCAGGTCAGCCCATAGATTTTCAATGGCATTTAGATCTGGGGTCTGGCTGGCCCATTCCAAAACTTTATTTTTGTTGTGGTGAAGCCATTTTTTTTTGTTGATTTGGATGTTTGCTTGGGGTCATTGTTTTCCTGAAAGGTGAAATTTCTCTTCATTTTCAGCTTTCAAGCAGACACCTTAAAGTTTTGGGCCAAAATTAATTGGTATTTGGAACTGTTCATAATTTCCTCTACTTTGACTAAAACCCCCAGTTCCAGCTGAAGACAAACAGCCCCAGAGCATGATGCTGCCACCACCATGCTTCACCATGGGTATGGTGTTCTTTTGTGTTGCTTTTTGCACCAAACATACCTTTTAGAATTGTGGCCAAAAAGTTCAATTTTGGTTTCATCAGATCATAACACATTTTACCATATGCTTTTGGGAGACAATGTTTTTTTTTGCTAAATTTAGCAGTGCCTGGATGATTGTCTTTATTCTGTTTTGCAACCCTACCTCACACCCCAGGTACATGGAGAATACAGGAGATTGCTGCCATACGTAGTGGATGGGTGGCTATGGAGAGGCTTCGCTTACTGCATTGAACTTACAATGGAAATTAAAAATTGCCACCTATAGATGTGGGGTGAGGGGGTGTTGGCAGGTTCAATATTAAATATATAAAAAAAATTGCAAATATTGCCAATAAATTTTTTATCAGTTTTAAGTATAGGAGTTAAGGAGTCTGATGGCCTGGTGGTAAAAACTGTTCTTGAGTCTGATAGTCCGAGCAGCCATTTTTGTATATTTAATAAATTTAATGAAGCATTAAAAATATCCTGATGGCCTGGGGGTGGAAGCTTCTCCTCAGCAAGGCCAGCAAGGCTGGTTTCGACACTGATAGGGAACGACAGAGGGAGGGGGGTCCATACCCCAGTCACAGAGGGGGGCAGAGCTCAGTCCTAGGTCCTTGAGCTTAATTATGTACACCTTAATATTAATTAATAACAATTAATCATTATACGAATCTTTAGAGTACATCTTTTGAACTTTTCCGTATATTAGTAACTTGTATTAATTGATCAGTTTGTTTTTAAGCCATATCAGTAGACTAATAATGCTAGGCTGACTCAGGCTACGTTTCATGACAGTGGACCTCACAAAGATGGCGGACCTCTCGCGTCTTCAAGAACCCTTCGGCGGGCGCGTACGTGTGACGTCACCACGCACTGACTTAGCGACCTCGTGGAACTTCGCAGGCATTTTTCTTCTCCGGTTAGAGCTGGAAGAAGCGTTGGAGTCCGGAGAAGAAAAAAAATATATAGTTGAAGATGTTGGTGCTATTTGAGACCGCTGCGGGCTATGCGATCTTTAAAGTAAGTTATTGTTTTTTTTTTATAGAGATCCTGTATATATAAGGGGAAATAAAGAAATGTGCAGATTAGCGGTTGTCGCTACCACGTGTGGCTCGTGCATTTGAGCACGTGAGCTCATCCTTGGCTACTTCTCCGTATACTTAATGCAGTAGAAATGCGATCGTTGTGTAAATGTTAATTAGCTATTATGTGCTGGAATAACCTAATAAAAGGTGCGTAACTCAACTTTATCAGAATGCGGAATGGATGCTCCAACCATGTAGGCCACGTGGGTAGGAGTAACTAAATGGTGGTTCGGATTTCGTTATCCTGCTTCGTGGCGATAGATCCGAGCTTTCGGGCGTGATCGGCATTGTGGGGTGCTGTGGGCTTTGCGGTTATCGGCATTGTGGGGTGCTGTGGGCTTTGCAGCGAGTGTATAATCCCCTGTCATTTATGCGCCCTGGGTACATCACATGGCGCCAGGGTAGCAGCGAACTTACACGCTTTCTTCTTTAGGTCTTAGATGAGCAGAAGCTGCAAGAGGTCGACAGCCTTTGGAAGGAGTTCGAGACGCCCGCGAAAGCGAACAAAATGTAAGTCATTCAGACTCACTGTACGCTTTTTAAGCATGCCTGTGTATGGAATTCGGGTTCACGGACTGGTCACTGTGGTATTGATCATTTCGTGATTCAGGAAAAAATCTGAAAGCAAATTTCAGTAAGGGAGCCCCTCTGTGCTTCTGTATTTATTTTCAGTCACGTGACTTAATGCTTCCTGTAATTTCTGGTGATCCTTATGTTAGTTAATCGCTAACCAGCTTTTTTTTGCCCTCTGCAGAGTTAAACTAAAACACTTTGAGAAGTTCCAGGACACCACAGAAGCATTAGCAGGTATGTTATTCCCGTGTCTGTGAGGCTCTCCTTTGCACGGCCTCTTATTTCATGATGCAGTCTAACTTTCTCTGCATGCTGTTCCCGGTGGGAAAGTTTTTAAAATCCTCACTCTGGTTTAAAAGCCTGATGATCCTGAGTGTGAAAAAGGCCACGTCCCCTTAGAGCTGTTCTCACTTCTGCGCCTCACTTTGTATTTTTCCTTTGTCTCTACACTTGTAATCTGCTGCACGTCATTTTAAAGGCAGCTCTGGTGAACTGGTCTTATGCGTGGTGCGTTCACTCCTGCCAGCAAAAGATGAGGGTGACTGTGGGAACTCTAAGCCCTAAGTTCCTTTTGAGTTGAGTCTGTACACCATTAATGTGGATGCCACTTAGTTCCTCTGCCGTTCCACTGCCGTTCCACTGGGGCTGTCATCTGTGATGTATCTCTGTGTCTGAATCTACCCTGATGTTATTCAGCAGTATTCG
>JAODKM010000001.1:34311885-34338317 GCA_026780845.1 Petrocephalus sullivani
TTCTGATTCACCAACATGGCTTTACGGTTAGTTATATCGCCGCCTGTTGGTTAGGCATGATCTTGAGAGCACATTTAGCAAATAACAGATGCAGGAAAAATGTTTTTAAAAATACCCGTGTATGTGTGGATGAGGCCTTAGAGCCAGCTATGTTGAATGAGATCCTACAGAAGGGCTTCATCACCTGTATCAAGTGTGTCACATTAGGGCTGTACCTCAGCTCTGCAGGAGCAAGGTTCAGCAGCCCAGTTTTAAGGCCTCAAACCTTGAATTCTAACAGTCTTCCTGTCCTTCCCTGACAGGAGAAGCTGAACCTGAGCTGCGTGCACAGCCCCGCTGTCGCTGAGCTCATGAGGGGCATTCGGAACCAGATGGAGGGGCTGATCACGGGGCTGCCCCCCCGCGAGTTCAGCGCCATGTCCCTGGGTCTGGCTCACAGGTGCGACGCCCGGGCTGCCGCGGCCGCCGTCTGTGATTAACTCTGCTGGCTTGACGTCTTGTGAAGATTCCCTTCAGCATTCGTCACTACCACTGAGACGGCCGCTCTACTAACTGGCATGGCTTGCTTTTCATTCACTGGCATTTTGGTGACCCCCTTTTCACTTCAAAGCCTGTTTCCTTCACAGTCTCTCTCGATACAAACTCAAGTTCAGCCCCGACAAAGTGGACACCATGATTGTCCAAGCTATCTGTAAGTACTCTACCCCCGTAGTCAGTGTCAAAAGCCTGAACATGGTGTCAGTGCCCACAGCACTTTGCTGTTCTAAGGCCTTATGTTCAGGATAAATAAGTGCTCTGATTGCGTCTCCCTGCCTGGAAACTCCCTCAGCTCTTCTGGACGACCTGGACAAGGAGCTAAACAATTACATCATGCGCTGCAGGGAGTGGTATGGGTGGCACTTTCCCGAGCTGGGAAAGATCGTGACGGACAACTTGGCGTACTGCAAGACCATCCGTAAGATCGGTAAGTGTAATCTCTCCGGTCCTTGCTTCCATTCAGTAGTAATGGTTGATTTATACATTTCTGGTATCAGTCATTGTGTATACATGTGCATATTCGACTTCTGAATTGTTAACAAAGAAACAATTTTTTCTTCGTCTCCGGTTTGGCTCTTTTTGCGACCTAGGTGACCGCACAAACGTGGCGAGTAGCGACCTGTCGGACATGCTGCCCGAGGAACTGGAGGCAGAGGTGAAGCTGGCAGCAGAGATCTCCATGGGGACAGAGGTGTCCGAGCAGGACATCTGCAACATCGTGCACCTGTGTGACCAGGTATGTGGTTCCAGGAGCAGGATAATCCGTTATGTGGTGACCCCCCACGATTGCATGTGACGGAGGTGATGATGATGACGACTTAAGTCTCTACCCCGAAAAGAACATGTGGGTCTTTTGTCACTACCTCATCTGAACTTGGACGCAAAGCTGCTCGTCGGTCACAAAGGGCCTTCTCTGCCCGCTTAGCTGGTGTCTTCCCATCCGGCGAGACTGACCGTCGATGTCTGTGCAGGTGATCGAGATTTCAGAGTACCGTGCCCAGCTGTACGACTACCTGAAGAACCGCATGATGGCCATCGCCCCCAATCTGACGGTGATGGTGGGGGAGCTAGTGGGGGCCCGGCTGATTGCACATGCAGGTGTGTCCTCAATAGGCAGCCGGACCATGATGGATGTGGCACAAGCGGTGATGATAAGGACATGTTGTCTCATCCCTGAAACACCATGTGGGCTTTCTGTCACTACCTCATCTGAGCTTCTGCATATTCCTCGTAGGCCTGTCCTGTTTCGCTTTCTGCTTCAGCTTTGCATGGGCACTGTTGATCCTAAAGCCCTCTTCTCTTGCTGGTAGGATCTCTGTTAAACTTGGCCAAACACCCAGCATCCACGGTGCAGATCCTGGGGGCTGAAAAGGCCCTTTTCAGAGCACTGAAGACCAAGCGAGACACACCAAAATATGGACTCATTTACCACGCCTCTCTCGTGGGTCAGACCACAGCTAAGAACAAGGGCAAGGTGAGCTCCGGCTCTGGCAGGGGTTAATGTGCTGAGGCGATTTGCAGGCTTTAAACTCGGGAAGGCTAGAAAGCGGACTGCTGTTCTGGCTTTAGCTATGGGTGTCGCCCTTCCGCAGATCTCCAGGATGCTCGCAGCCAAGGCGGCACTGGCCATTCGCTACGATGCCCTCGGAGAGGATACCAACGCGGAGATGGGCGCCGAAAACCGCGCCAAGCTGGAGGCCAGGCTGCGGCAGCTGGAGGAGAAGGGGGTACGCTTAGCCCGCCTGTCACGCGCGCCAACCTGCAGTATCGCATTATATGCAGAACTTACCTGTATCCAGTCAGGGATTCTTGTAATTAATTGTCGTCCTCCTTCAGATCAGACGTATCAGCGGGGCAGGGAAGGCACTTGCCAGGGCTGACAAATACCAGCACAAGAGGTGAGTTTCCAGTACTATCCTGCAACTGGCAGGTTGCTCACAATTTACCTCCCTGATAATGGTAAATTTGTACAGTGAGTGGGATAGCCACGTACCACTACTACTCTATCGTGCACTGACCATTAAGGTGTCTAGTTTATTGCTGCAGTGTGTTGTATTGGCTGAACAGTTCTGTTCAACACACGTCTGAGTGTGGCGTAGTAGGATCTCACGAGATTCCAGTAACGGTACATTAAAACTCGCCATGCTGCAGCGGGCCTTTGCATGAAAAGTGTAGCGCAGTGGATTCCTCACACCGCGTTTCCCCTCAGTGACGTCAAAGTGTACGACCCCTCTGCTGACTCTACGATCCCCACGGCTTCCAAAAAGAGGAAGTTCGAGGAGGTGGAGGAAGGTGAGGGGCAAGAGCAGCCAGTGGAAGTCAAACCCAAGAAGGCTAAAAAGGAATCCGTCCCGCAAGGTCAGCTGCTGATTGTCGTCGGCCATGTCTTTGACATTAAGGTTGTTCGTGACAGTCCTATGGCGGAGTACAAACAAAACTGATGTACAAATGATGTCTGTAGAACATCAGTGATGGTTTATGACCACTGTGATTTATGGTGACTAACTTCTTTAATCTGAAGATAACGTTTTTTTTTTTTTGTGTCACTACTTCTGAACTGGAATATAAAATGGCCCAAAGCAGCACTTGGCCTATTGCTTACCCTTTTGGTGTTACTGAGGTCACCTTTCTGTCGCCGTAGAAACCGAGGCAGCGACGGAGACGGAGACTCCCAAGAAGAAGAAGAAAAAGAAGAAGGAAAAGGCGGAGGTGGTGGAGGAGCCCGAGGAGGTGGCAGAGGAGGAGGTCACCCCGGCAGGAGACGAGGTGAGTGCCCCGATAGGCTGGCAAAGCCCCGCTGCCCACCGCGGGGGACGTGCTCCTGGATTAGGCATGAAACTGCGGTGCGGCAGTTTTTAATTGCTTATCAAAATGAGCAAACGTGACCTGTGCTGAGAGGTGTCTCCGGGCTGTTTGCAGACGACAGAAAAGAAGAAGAAGAAGAAGAAAAAGAAAATCAAGGAGGAGGAAGAGGACTGAGAGAATGCGAGTTCCAGTTTTTTTTTTTTTTGTCTGCTATTGCACATGCCCTGATATTTCTCAGATGAATTCTAGGACCTGAAATATCTGGGTGTTGAATACAGGATATGGGGAAGATCACCTTCTAGATCACAACAGTACTTTTTGTTTTTGTGTTCAGTGGACTGAAAAGCATTGTATGAATAACCTTCATGGTGTCTTAGTTCAGGAGACTACAGTTTGATGTGGAGGCTCATCATTTCTTATTTTGAACATATTTTAAAATATGTTTTGAGAAAAGTGTATGGTGACTTTTTTTTTTCCTACCACACAATGGGTCCTGACCCCTTTCAGAATATTCTGGGGGTTTTGAAAGACTTTTCACAGTGCATGATCAGGGCCAGTAGAGCTGGCGCTGGTTTGGCATGGCATGGCATGGCATGGCATGGCATGGCGGAGCCTGGTTATTGGCTTCTTCAGTGTCAGTTGACATACGCAAGCCCAGAATAAGCCATCCAATAATAAGCCGTAAGCCATGTCACCAGTGTTGAGGGGAGACGTTTTAACTCCTCAGTGGAAAAGCAGTGCGCAGTGAATATTGAACCTCCAAAGTTTTGGTTTGAGGTGTCCAGTCATTTATCCTCCTGGGAACGGTAGTGGTCATTCTGAATTTAGCATGTGTAGGGCCCGGGCCGTCCCCGAGTCAAGGACGTCTGACGGACAGCTCATGCTTACAGGCTGCCATAAAGCCTAGATCAAAGATTTGAGTTAAATGCGGCTACTTTGTGATAATAATGAAAACAGTGTGGCTGGTCTGCTCAAGGTAGAGTGCTGTATTGTTGTTCTAACTTACCTACAAATCTAGGGAACGGATCTTGTTTGTAACCTGGGGACTGCCTGTAGTAGTGATCTGTCCCTGCGGCTATAAATTGAAAGCCTTTTCAGAAGATAAGGCCAGGAAGTGAGCTATTTACATTAGAACTACTTTCCAGAGTATTTCCATGGTTACAAAATGACACACACGAGTATTGTGCTATGACATTTAGTGATATACCAAACACAGTAAGTTGGTACATGCCAGCTTTTTGCCACTTTAATAGTATAAAGGCTGTGGCAGTCCAAACAAGGTGTATGACACCACACGGTGAACACTTTACTCCAGTGCTTTCCAATCCGCTCTTCGGGGAACCGCAGACAACACATGGGAAGGAGTAGAAACGTGGCGCGTCTGCGTGTCCCTCATGGCCGGGTTGGGAAATGCTGCTTTACACTTTACTACTAAAGGCAGACGGGAGTCACCAATTCGCCCGCATCGTGTATGGGAGGAAAACGGGAGGAAACAACGCTCCTGCACTAGTGTACATCAATACTAATGGGAGTGGGGTTAGAACTTCATGGGTGGCACCATCCTGGGGGCCTCTGAAGCAAAGTGGGGAACCAGCTGCACACAGAGGATCATGAGCCTGGTCCTACAGTGTCAACATCTCACTCATTTTAAACACCAGTGTTTCCCAAACCCAGTCTTTGGGGACCTTCAGAAGTTTGCCCCCGACCCTGCCAGACAGTCCACATTTTTGCTCCTTTCCCACTCCTGTAAATACACAGATTGCGAAACACTGCTTTAGAAAATATGGCACACCCTGCAAAGCTTTCAGGACCAAACCAGTGTAGCACTCAGTATCACGCAGCTTCATGGTCCTAGCTTAGACTACAAATATCTTTAAAAATCCCTTTTAAACACCGGATCAAACACAAAGCAGGTGTGCTTTGTCAGATGTTAAGTTAGATGTTGAATTGTTTACAGTGCCGTAGATGCCAGTTAGAAAGCCAGCAGGTGGCATTTACAGTCGCTAATGGGCTGTGAAGCAACATCTCTACCAACACTTGTGAGGAAGAAACAATGTATGACGAAAGCCGCTCAATCTCGGCGATGGCTGGAGCAGAATGCAGTTGCATAGTTCATTGGTTAAGCTCTCTTCATCAGCGAGACCCCTTGTGGCAGTGGCCTCCTAACGTCCCAGATGTCTGGTCCTGAGAGAAGTGCCGTCTGTCGCACTGCCGTGAGGTCAGGGGTGGAACGGCCTTCCACATGCTCACCCAGCCCACCCCCCCCAAGCGTGTCTGATGCTGAGCCTGCACCGCAGTCACACCGAGGCTGCCTCTCAGTCCCCAGGAGAATGTGGCGGGTAGATCGTGCTGTCTTCAATCTCCTCCTTCACCTGAGTGTGCACCAGGTCAGGCTCCCCTGTGTGAGCGCACATGTATGAGAATGATATTCATACCCTCAGTACACTAAGTCAAAGCACTTTCAAGCAAAGAAAGTATTTTTGATTTTCATCAGTCAGATTAGAGGTTCCCGACCCCCGGTCTGCAGAGCGGTATCGGTCCGATCCGTGGCTAGTGTTACACCGGGCCACAGAACGCTGGGGCTAAAGATGCCACCCATCGCATGTACTATGGGGTCATCTCATACTGAGAAGGACAAACGCAATGACCCACAAATTTCCTTACGTATTTTGTACCCCCCTACACTCGGCAAAAGCTATCGTTGGAATCCCCCCACTCCTCAGATATCGAGAGGGATACACCCCACCCATTTTAAAAGTCCGCAGACCTCAAAAGGTTGGGATCCCCAGCTCACTCAGACATTTTTCCTGATGGCTGCTGCCTCTAGACACAGCAATGCCACTTCCAGAAGGGTCAACCCAGGCCTGGCACATTCGTGCACCGTGAGTTTTACTTATATAAATGTTCTGACGGCAGAATAAAAAACGATTGGTTTAGAGATAACCAGTCAGATCAACCAATCAGATGTTGTGGTCCCACTTCCTCTAGTCGCATGGACCCACCTTTCCTACAATCTGATTGGTTATTTAACATTTATATTTAGTTCCTGCAGAATATAGTTTCTGTACTGTCTTCATGCTTTGTTTTTATCCTGTGTTCATATCCGTGCACTTTATGTACCTCGCTGCTTTACACAAAAAAAGCACTATCCGTCTCCTCCCTGTATCATCGTGTCACCATGGAATGAACTCTGACTCACCTATGATGACTGGCTCTACGATTTGTACCGGGATGGCCTGCGCGTCGCCCAGGAGGATCTGCTGCACCCCAGCGTCAGTGCCCGCTTCCCCAAGGACAGAGACGCTCACTAGCTGGCCCATGCCCAGCAGTGCAGAGGTGTCCGTCAGGGAGATGCTCTCGGCCAGGGAAGCGCTGGGCTGCAGGAACTGGGTGGGACTGGAAGGGCTGAGAAGCTCAGATCCAGAGCACGCTGCTGCTGCAGGGGTCTGAGCAGGAAGCCCGTCACTTGGACATAAGACAGGCTGCAGCTGGATGCCCTGTCAGAGCAGGAGCACTGAGGTTACTGACAAGTTGGCAAGAGCAGAGATAATGCTATATCTGACCAGAATGGGGTTTAACTCACACGCAACTGAGCAAAGATCTTTGGCTGTAGGGAGGTGAGGGAGCTGAACAGCTGGACAGCCTCCGGGGACAATGTGTCACTCCCGTCCAGGACGGCAGCCTTTTGGCTCACTGGCACACACAGAAACAGACAATGATTCCAAACAGTGGTGCAGGGTTTTCCTGACTGCTTGCTACTGCAGACTGAAGCGGGAGAAGCTGACCTTCTACAGGGGCGGAGGTCAGTGTCAAGGTCACAGTCTCGGCAAGAGGGTTTTCATCCTCTGCTGTCCACTGGAGGGCACAGCAACAGGAGAGTGGGATCAGTCAAGGAATCAACAGTAGCTAAGTGTAAAAGTATGGCTTTTTCCTCTACAGGTCGAAGCCGCTGAAAAGGCGAAATGCTCGCACCTGTGCATCTGTGGCTGCAGCACAGTAGTCAGTCCTGCTCTGCTGCAAGGCCTTCTGGGCCTCATGTATGTGGTTTTTGATGTCGTTGACTGTGGGAAAGTAGCAGAGGTTGTGCCTCTCGGGGACCTCGTCGGACTTGAACATCTCTCGCTCCACAAACTTCCTATAGCAGAGTGAGTGGAGGGGTTGTACCAGCCTGAACCTTTGGGTCTGCAGATCTCCGGGGCCTCTGGGTGGTGACGAGGACGGCAGATGACTGACCTGAGCTGCTTGCGGACTGTGTAGACCTGGTGGTGACCCTGTGCTACCAGCTCGCAGATCTTCTCCGCGACGCGGGGGTGCAGCCGTGACGGCAGGCAGCCCCCGTCCTCCGCCTGCTCCCCGTCACCCGTCTCCTCTTCCATCCTGCCACCTGGCTCCTTGTCTTCCTCTGCCAGCAGCTCCTCTTTGTGAGGGGGGGGGAGCAGCAGGGGAGGTGGGGGCAGGGCTGGCGCTTCCACGTCATGGTACAGATGGGCCTTCTGGGTCGGCAGCTGGATGTAATACCTGCGGGCATTCAGCACACCTTCAGGGGTGACATCATGTGACACGCACACCGAAGGTGACCGCCGACTCCAGAGACTCTTACGTCCTCTACCTCAGGACTCCGCCCGCTTCCCACAAATTTTTCTTCAGGTTGAAAAAGGCTTTCTCTTGCTCTTGACGGACCACCTTCTTGTCTACCTTGGGGTCAGTGGACACCCTGTATTCCGGAAACTTCCGGACCTTTTTGATATAGATCCTACAAGATACCATAAAACAACATTGGGAGAGAGAGACATCTCACTTATTACTAGTTCAAAGGGATTACCAGCTTTTGATATGTTTTTAAATGAAAAGTTCAGAATACTCCAAGTAATCACTGAGTAACCTGTTGTATTCTTACTAATTAATTTATTTATCAGTATAGTGAATTCAGAATATGCGATTGCCCCTTTCCTCTCACAGCGCAGAGGTGCATGTAAGGGGTACCTGGCAGGACAGGTTGCCTTATACTGATGATTCGGGCCATTTTCAGGCTCAGCCACCTTCCTGGGCTGGAAGCCTTTCCTCCGAGGGCCAAACTGGCACTCCATGACGATGGCTCTGCTGCCTGGAAGGTCAGACATATGGGACACTGGCAGACCCACCCTGGCACCACGCGAAGCCGTCACACGTCACTGAACATGACCCGTGATCTCAGTCTCCATCTGTGACTGCCATCCCAAGTACAGGGACTGTTCGCACACAATCTGGCGCCGAGTCGCCATGGTGACAGCAGGCCTATCAGTAACGGCAGGCGACACCCATCACGGCCACTGGAGGCTCACCTGCGTTGACAAAGGGGACTCCGTCATAGGGGACGTACTGGGACTTCCACATGAGCCGCGTGGCGGGTTTGGCAGGCGAAGGCGACTGGCGAGTGCCAAACACACTGTGGGTTTGCTGTTTGTGCAGCATCAGCACGGCCTCCAGCTCCGTCTCGGTGGTGCAGAAGCCGCGGTAGGACTCCCCGATCTTCTGCTCCAGGAGGTACCGACACAGAGGGGTGAGCACACAAAGCCTCCCATTCTTTACATGCACTTGTAAGTACAGATGGGTGACACTGGGCACGCCCAGAACTCCCAGGCTGCGTCTGGTGAAGCAGTGCTCGCATATACTGACCTCACAGCTGCGCAGTCTATGAGCCCAGCTTGGAGCGCTGGGGGGCAGGGGTCGTAGTGGGGCCTGGAAGCAGTCAGGAGAGCTGGGTGGGACGGGAGAATGCAAAGGGCGTGAGACACCTGCCATACTAGTGGGGCCATTTCCAGCACAATATGCACCTAGTGGCCACTTTATTAGGAACCTAGCTAATAACTGGTTGAGCCTTTGCAGAAGTGACTCTGCACACCACTACTGTACTGAGCTGCAGTCCTTACACTTCTGGCCTTCCCATTAGCTTTAATGAATCTGCCCATTCTCCTGTGACCTCACTCCATTAACTAGGTGTTTTTGCCTATAGAAATGGCAGTGCCACACCATTCTCTGCACACAGTACTCTACAGAGATCCTGAACGGCACAAAAAAGTTCCCTTTAGGATGGCAGTTTCTGAGATGTGGGATCATCACACCCGGCACTTCAGACGACGATCAAAACTTGAACAGTCAAAGTACTTCATGACCCTGTCTGTGGGGCTCCATGTACAGGTTGCAGCCAGATGATTTGCCGTTTCCATTAACAAGTAAGTGTTCCTAATCACCCTTCCTTTCATCCTCTTATTCTTCACTGCAACAGTTAACATAACATCTATATGAAAATGAATACAAAGTTATATCTGTACAGACAGAGCCAAGTAACGTATAATGTACTAGTGATCTGGCAATCAGAATGAATGGTAAGCACACCGTGGTTCGGTCTTGGTGGGAGTGACAGCAGGAGATGTTACAGTTACAGGGCTGGTGCCCTCGCCGATGGCCGTCACAGCAACGGTCTGGATCTGTTCTTGAATCGGCCTCTCATCACAGGGCCCTGACATGTGACGAAAGATGGGGAAACCCGAGATTTGGCCGGAACTTCTCCATGACAGGGGCAGAAGGAGAGGACACAAAGCCAAGATGAAGAGGATGGTACCCGTCGCCTCAGCGATGTCCATGGGCTGTCCCTGGGGAAGCAGCTCCGGCACCTGCTCTAGCTGGCTGGAGGGAATCACGTACAACCCACCCTCTGACTGTCCTGTTAAGATCACCTGTATCAATGGAGACTTGGGTAAGCAAAAGGCATCATCAGTCATAGAAGACGTGGTTTAAAACAAGCGTCTCTCAAAACCAGAATACCACTATAGATCAGAAACCCACTAGCCTTCCAAGATGGAAACATACACTATATGGACAAAAGTATTGGGACACCTGGCCATTACACCTACAGGAACCTTTATGACACCCCATTCTAAATCCATAGGCATCAGTATGGAGCTAGTATCCCCTTTGCAGCTATAAGAGCTACCAGTCTTCTGTTTTCCACAAGATTTTGGAGTGCATCTAGAAGAACATTTTTGGGGTCTGACAATGATGCTGGACATGAAGACCTGGCTCATGATCTCTGTTCTAATTCATCCCAAAGGTGTTTGATGGGGTTGAGGTCAAGGCCAGTCAAGTTCTTCCACACCAAACTCACCTAACCATATCTTTATGGTCCTTGCTTTGTGCACGGGGGCACAGTCATGCTGGAACATAAAAGGGCCTTCCCCAAACTGTTCCCACTGAGTTAGAAACATAGAATTGTCCAAAATGTCTTGGTATAGTGAAGCAGTAAAGAGTTCCTGTCCCTGGAACTAGGGGGCCTAACCCAACCCCTGAAAAATGCCACCTAACTGTTCAGTTGGCACAGTGCAGTCAGGCAGGTAATGTTCTCCTGGCATCTGCCAAACCCGGACTCATCCTTCAGACTGCTAGACAGCTCAGCGTGATTCATCACTCCACAGAACAAGTTTCCACTGCTCCCGTGTCTAGTGGCGACATGCTTTACAGCACTCCACCCGATGTTTGGCATTGCACTTGCTGATGTGAGGTTTGCATGCAGCTGCTCGGCCGTGGAAGCCCATTCCATGAAGCTCCCAGCACACAGTTTTTGTGTTGGGGTTAATGCCAGAGGAAGTTTGGAACACTGCAGATACTGAATTAACAGAGCGTTGGCGACTTTTACGCACTGTGCCTCAGCACTATGCAACTCCACTCTGTTACTTTATGTGGTGTGTCACTCTGTGGCTGAGTTTCTGTTGTCCCTATATGCTTCCACTTTGCAGTAATTCCACTTACAGTTGACCATGAAATATCTAGCAAGGAAGAAATTTCATGAACTGACTTATTGCAAAGGTGGCCTCCTATAACAGTATCCTGCTTGACGTCACTGAGCTCTTCAGAACGACCCATGCGTCCACACTTTCAATGTCTGTAAACCTGACAGCATGGCTAGGTGCTTGAATTTATACCCCTTTAGCAACAGGTCTGAATGAAACATCTGAATTCAATGACTAACAAGTGTGTCCTGATACTTTTGTCCATATAGTGAAGGGCTCAAATCCAGGCCTTGTTTTCTGTTCTTCCAGGTAGTTAGTTTAATAATTCCTGATTCTGATTGGCTGGATGCTTCACACCTGCCTCGCAGGTAAAGGAAGGCTAGAAAACCAACATGATTTGAATAGCCCTGATACAGTATCTTTATGATGATCCTCACGCAATAAAAATTTAAATGCTTTTAGCATCTTCGTCATAAGCAGAGTGGAACTATTTTTAGTACTAAAACTGTTCTTATTGGACATGTTCTGCTTCTAAAATCTCACCATGCGTTCATAATGCAGAGGAGGTCCATTCTGATCAAAGATGATAAACTGCTCCGGCTGGCTTCTCTCATCTCCAGGTTTGGCAGGTTTCTGTTCAGGTGGGAGATTCTCCGAAACCAGCAAGGCGACAGGGAGCTTTTGGGAGTCAAGATTCGTCTGAACAGAAACCTCACCAGCCAACTATCACGCAACATGAAGTCAGCGTCTTATGGCTGATTTATACTTCTGTGTAGAATCTACGCTGTTGATGGTATGGTGTAACCTCGCACCCCACGCGGTAGCCTGTGCCACAGCCTGACGCGGACCTCAGAAATGTAACCACAGGCATCAGGCTGCGCCATACAGTACGGAGCCACACAGCTACCAATGGCGTACTTTCTACTTGGAAGTATATATCAGCCTTTAATATGATTAAGCCTTCTGATTATTAAGATTAACAGTCTCACACAGTTTTCTATATTATTATAACTTCATTTACGAATTCACTAACTAATAATTAGATGACAGTGGCTTGCAGCGGCGCCTCACAGACACGTCATTCACTGATTACACCATAACGGGACATGTGGCAGGTGCTGTCACCTGTGCAGTGCTCTGCTGGCTGGCGTTCGCCGTCTCAGCCTCTGTGTCTGGGTGATCCTGGGCTCCCATCAAGCTCTCCTCATCCATGTCCTGCCCCTGACCGACAGCCCGGATGCAGCCAGTCCACACAAGCAGCAGCCACTACGCAGAAGCATTAATGAATCTAGACGCAAAAAGAGAGAAACTTGAGGTTTCCACATAAGGAGGGTGCTCACTGCGGTATTAACAGGCAAGCCCCTCCATAAACACCAATGCCTTTTTTCCCCCCATGGAAAGTAAATTCACAAAAGTATAGACTCATTCCCATTTACCAGTCCTGGCCATCGATTCCTTGTGTTTTTCACAAATTTCCTTTTAAATTAGAAAAAGTGGTGCTCTTAACATCCCACCTAATTCCAATATCATGTTCAATCACTATACAGTACATTAAAACCGAAGTGACTGAAATGTAAATCACAGATCATTTCACGTAATTCAGTATGCGAATATACATAGCCAAAGACACAGACGATAATATAAATAGGATATTTTAGCCTGATACACATTTAAAATATTAATGTGAATATCTGTAACGCATATAAAATGGCGAATTAAAATTTAAAAGGAGGAAGTTGGGATGCATCACTCGCCCCTCATCTAATGACGATGCATGCTAGCGATCATGAGCTAATTTGCTTCCTATTATTAAATCGAGACATAGAAAAACCTCTTTAGACAACAAAACACACATTCGTGAGCACGCCATGTTGGATTTTACTGTAACTTAAGGGGCAATGCTGAATGACAAAGAATAAAGACCGAGACAGAAAACAGATGCTTTCAGCAAATTCGACTGTCCGACCCTGTCTCTTTAAACTGCTCCCTGTGTGTAGTGCGGGACTGGAAATAAACTGAGGAAGGACTGAAAATTCAGAACGAGTCTACTCAACCTCGACTTCGCCCAGACTCCTCTCCCCGCCGCTCTCTCCCACTACAGCGAGCGCGAAGCCCGGCGCTATCTGCGTTAACGGAGGCCGCCGAAGTCTTTTGATACTCGGAGGCCACCGTCGTTCCTCCTTAAAGGAACATGCTTTAAATGTCGGCGACGCTTTGTCCTTCATTAGCTTAAATACTCTCGGTGTGCGATACTGCTAAATTTGGTATCGATCCGATTTAATTGATTAAATCTGATTTAATTTTCATAACCACCAAATGATTTTGTGATTTCCGTGCCTGTTAAAACTCAGGACAGATTTTTAGCAAAGATTTTAGTAAAATGAAAACTGATTTTTATTGTTGTAATGAACTAAAACTTGCAATCCGCATAAATTATTCGAGAATTAATGTTTTAAAATTTAAATTGCTCTTTTCAAGTTACTTATTTAGAAACAACAAGAAATAAATCTCCCTATGATTACACTTATCTGCTTTTATAAACAAAGTGCACACGGTTATTTGTGAAAATTAAAGTAAATAAAGTGCAAATAATTAAAGAAAAGCACAAAGTACTCTCGGCTCTAATTCTCTTTTTCTCTGCCGTGTTGCCGCGCTACTCTCACTCAGCCATCACGTTAGTATCGATCCGATACCAATACCAACGTTGGTATCGATATTTGGTTTGATCAACCCACCCCTATTAAATACTTCTCAATGCACACTGTAGTGCACAATGGTCTGACACTCTGCCAGCTGCTACTATTTATAAAATAAATAAAGTTTTCTGTAAATAGAAATCTGACTTGCATATTTTTTCCATTCACATATCTTGACGCACTTAGTTTAACTTGACTGAGTTGAAGAGTAATTCTGATGCAGAAGTTACGTTTATTAATATTCAGTGTGCAAGTTAAATTTTTACCATAAGAGTATACACATATAATAAAAATGTTCGAACTGAAATTCGGCTGTTCCATCTAAGTACTAAGTAGTATTTGTATAGCATTAACTACAATTGTACAATTATAAACTTAATTCTAATCATCGGACAACTCACGTGATTGTTCCGGGCATGGAAGTTATTATATGTTATCTTTAATAAATTTAAAAACGTAGGCTTAGCAGTATTATACATTTTAAAGGGATGAATCAAGTAAAAATAAAAAACGTTGCATCTGTACATTGAATTTTTTTAATTTTAGATCAGACACATCTGTCACAAACCACTGAAGGAAGCGACTTAGTTGCATTTAAGAAGGACTTCAGTCATCCATCCATCCATTCGAACCCCTCAGGATGAACAGGGTTTTGGAACCTATTGAGTCTGGCCACCCTTTGCCTTCAGATAAGCCTCCATCTTCAGTCTACTGAGGGATGAAAGAGGTGTTTTGTTCTACAGAACTTCCCAGAAATTATATTTAGACCTGGGGATATGGGAGGAACAGTATGATGGTTCAGACTTTCCTCCCATCTCTGCTGTGTGTGTAGAATTCACGTGTTCTCCCCATATGACATGAGTCCACAGTGTATGAATGTGTTTGTGCCTTGTGATGGACTGGGCATGGAGCCTGTCCCATGTAGCACAAAGCACAAGTCACAAGGCTGAGGTACAAGAATGGGATGCCAGTCCATTGCAAGGCTCATATATGCACATACTCTATGGGCAATATTTACAGACACCAAATAGCCTAAATGCATGGCTTTAGGCTGCAGGAATAAACCCATGCAATGACTGTACCTGGTGACTGCTATGAAATGGAGCCCAAACCAAAAGACATAGTGGGCTGAAGGCATCCTTTAAATTCCCCCAAATGTGAGCCTGTGCAAATGTGAGAGAAGGGTGGAAGATGAGTCATTTCCATTCTATTTTAAGGTTTGTGCTCTTTACACCAGGTTATCTTTATGCATTAGAAACGAACAGTTTCCACATAGCAGCCTTCACACAAATGAAAACCGCATGAAGTTCATGACAGCTTTTGTTCAGACTGGATCACAGAGGTGCTGATTTGGTCCTTGGGTAATTTATGAAGCTGTACCTTTGGGGCATTTAGTAACTATTCTGGAAAGTGACTGTCAATTTCTTCAGTTTGGGACTACATACTATTCCAGTTTGCTGATACAATTTGTCCATGGCATATGCTATCAAGATTTTCAGTGTTTACCCCTCTATCCATCCATCCATTTTCTGTATCCGCTTGTCCTATTCAGGGTCACTGGGGATCCGGTGCCTCTCCAAGATGCTACGGGCACAAGGTAAGGAATAACCCAGGATGGGGCGCCAATCCATTGCAAGGCACACTCACACCATTCATGCCTATGGGCAATTTGCTAACTTTGCATGTTTGCATGTTTTTTGGACTCTGGGGGGAAACCAGAGTATCCTGTGGAAACTCCACAATGACACAGGGACAACATGAAAACTCCACACACATGGAGTCCCAGAGGTGAGAGGCAACAGTGCTAACCACTGTACCTCCCCTGTGTTTACCTCTGACACATTAAATAAATGTGCATGAGCCTACAATTTCCGCACAGACTACCTGGTCTATTTTGAACTCTTTTTCCTCTATGTGCTTTGAAAATTCATATATACTATCAGCTTTTGCATCAGGGACTGTCCATTGATTTATATCAGAAAACCCCTAATCCCAACAAGCACAATCTTAACCCCTACCCAGCCCTTACCCTAACCATAAGTAACCAAACAAAATACACGACTTTTGACACTTTTTAATTTTTTTATTGGATGCACAGATTTGTATAAAATTGATGAGCCAGGATGTACAAGCTTGACGAAAAAATGGTCCCCCACAATGTAAAAATTACGGGTTTTTCTCACATTGTGGGGGTACTTGGTCCGCAGAATGTAATATATATTTATCTGCACCCCTTTTCCAGATGAGCAGTAATAAAGCCAGACCGGGTGACGTATACACCAGATGTCACGTAATGAGACATTAAACGATATTTCCGCGCAGCGCGCCGCCGGACGCCGGCCTGACGCCCCCTGCAGACACTAGCTCCGCGTAGCGGTGCGGATGAACGCGGACCTTGTACATCCTGGCTCTTCGATGCTCGATTCGCTGGATGGCAGCCGGCGGATACTGTGACCCGCAGCTCTAAGGTACTGCCTTCCCGTTCCGATAAATGATGCTGTGCCGGGGCGGTTAAAGCGTGCCGCTTCTTGCAGCATATCGTGCGGAAAGAGCGGAGAACGCGGCGGCTTGCGGGCGACGTCAGCCCCGGACGCCCGGCGGACACTGTCCCGTATCGGCAGCGATTGCCATCACTAGCCTGCTTAGCACGTCGGCAGAATTACTGCTCCGCTTTACCCGTCAAACGAGCGTACTTATACCGACATTTCCCCTTGGCCGGCTCGGGGCACTCTTTCTTTTTTGCATCCGGCAAGTTTAGGGCGATTTAGTGCAGCGGTCTCTCCTTGATGAAGCCTTAAGGGCGGATGCATCGGGTCACTTTGGACGGAGACATCCATCTTAAACAGCTGTTAGGAGGCTCGGACTTTAATGCTGAGATCGGTGCGAAGGGCAGCGTTTGGGGCCGGATCGTGCTCCTTATGTAAGCCGGCTGTCACTGCTTTATAACGCGCGTCTGCTCGGACACGGCGTGCCCCGTGAATTAGCGGCAACATTAAATAATCATTCGACCGTCCTGCTTTATCTGGAGCTTCCTGTTCAGGTCAGGAGCGCACTGGCTCCGTTATAGACTTAAACTAGTACTTTTAGGGGAGAACACCTTTTTTAAAAAATATTATAAAAAAAAATAATTATTGTAAATGTATAACGGTAAATGGGAAAATATTGTAACGAATAATATGATTTTTTTTTACAGGAGTTGGTCGTAAATCTTCTTAAATTTCCTGTGTATTAAAATGCCTTGTGTATTAATGACTGAAATTGCAAATTACAGTTGTGTTTTGTCGTCCATACAGACCTGAAAAAAAAAGTTTGCACAGAAAATGGACAGCGGTCACGGGTAGGTGGTCATGTGTTGAGTCACTGAGTTTGTGTGTGACTGGCGTTTCTTGGCTTTCTAGCAGTTGACCCATTTTCTGATGGCCATCTGCTGCCAGGTTCTCCAGTGACCTCTTGGCCGGTCGGGAGCTGCTGGGTGAGGACCACTCTGTGATGGCCCGCATGCAGAAGAAGTTCTGGAAGACCAAGCAGGTCCTGATCAAAGCCACTGGCAAGAAGGAAGACGAGCACGTGGTTGCGTCCGACGCGGACCTAGATTCTAAGTTGGAGGTGTGTGGGATGTCTCTCTGTGCCTCCTGTATGTGTGGGAATCAGGTCCGGCTTCAGGTCCTGCAGCGCGTCTTTATCCAGCTGACTGTGTGCTGGCTGTCTTTCGGTTTGGGCTATAGAACTGCTTTTGTACTAGACTGGCTGTGTCAGCTTACAAAGGCGTTTTAAATTACTGCTGCACTGCCCTGGAAAAGCCTTGTCTCATTTAACCCTCATGCAAGTTTTTTTCTAGAGACGTGATGAGGTTTTCCTTAATTTCTCTGGGATCTCTGAGCGATTCCTACTATCCCCAAAGCCGTTTTATGCTCGCTAGTAGGCATACGAGGTAAACGAGCTCAGGGGCAAAACACACCCTATGTAGTGGGTTTCATAACAAATGCCACACTTTGCGGGATTGTACAAAGACAC
This sequence comes from Petrocephalus sullivani, assembly GCA_026780845.1. NCBI lineage: Eukaryota > Metazoa > Chordata > Actinopteri > Osteoglossiformes > Mormyridae > Petrocephalus > Petrocephalus sullivani. Next base: position 34,329,704 of record JAODKM010000001.1, read on the forward strand.
GTGTCTGCTGTAAAATGAAGGTTACATGAAGGTATGCATGCAGTTAGCGGTGCCCTCCTGACCTTAAAGCCTCTGCGGCTCAGCCTGGGAACCCCCTTAGCATGTTCTGCATGTGCTGCAAGTTGACTGGTTCTGATCTTTAGAGAATCCTGCATGAATACTCAGTGCCCATAATTGTCCTCAAAATGGGCAAAACATGTTCCAGTATTATTAATGATAATTAAAGAAATAATTAATTAATTTAGTTGATAAGTATTAAAAAATGTAAATAGAAAGTATTACACATTTGATTTTCTTTCCGTTAGTTTCAGAATTTTATAATTTTCATTTTAATTTTTTCCATATCTCATTTTATTTTAGTTTATGAAAATGTTTTATTTTTACTGTTGGAAAACTGAGTATACAGTAATCATGATCAGAATAAAGTAGTTATGATGGAAAGGACAGTTATTCGGAACAAATGGGAGATATAAAATAGTAAATAAACTTGAGAATAAAAACAAAAATAAAAAATAATAAATGAAAAATTGGAGGGAGGGGTGGATATTAAAGGGTACAATTCTCCAGTTAAAGCATATTATTAAGGATTAATAGCATCTAGCATGCACTTAATGTTTTCTCTAAACAGTACTTTGGAATTTGATGTGGGGTCTCAGTATGTTTTGTTCTGTAAGAATTGTATTGGATGGGTGTAATGAATAGGTCCTTGAAACTGAGCCTGCCTGCTTCTGAGGCAGATACTGTTTGAGTTAGAAAGAGCGTATTGTTATTACTCTACAGCTCATGTGATTGCAAGTAAAAGTTAGACTGATGCTGGAAACCCCTCCTCCGTGATTAGCACCCCTCTATACGCAACGCAGCACATGCAAATCTCTGTCTTTCTCGCTTATTGTGCTCTTTGCTATCTCGCTGTAGGCGGGGAGCACTGGTGTCATGTCGTGCTGGTTAAAGCCTAAGTAAAAGGAGGCTTTGCCATGGCAGCAGGGTGTTCCTGGCCACGCCTCTGAGCTGGCCACGCCTCTGAGCTGGCCACGCCTCTGAGCTGGCCACGCCCTAGCCGCCTTGTGCCTGCCTGAGAATGGCTTCGGCTCTCGCACCTGCGACCTGTCCAGTACTGCTATATTACTTAACATTTTATTGTTGTCTTTAGTTGCATAAATGATAGGTGGAATACATCGCTGCTGTATTGTAGAAATGTAGCTTATAGATTACTGATTACTGGAAAAAAGATCTAATAAAGTTGTGTAGAGAATTTTAAATTCTGATGACTATAATGGTCTTTGATAATATTTACTTGGGTAAGAGGTTTGGTAGATTTGTGTCTGTTTTCACGGTGAAATGACTCATGCAGTGCAGAAAATGTATTTATTTTTTTCCCAAGCAGATAAAAATAGGTTATTCAGCATAACATTAGTTATGATGTGGGTTCATTCTTTGGCTCTGCCACAGTGGATTGAATTATCTGGTTACCATGGCTACAGGATGGGCCCTCTTCCTTTTATTGTGTGGAAACTGTGTTTAGATTGTGGCAGGCTGGCAGTATTATTATTTGAAACCTTTGCCTTAGGGGAAGGAGCGATGAGGGTTTGTTTTGTTGTCCTCATCACCCTCCAGCTAGCCTGAAGAACAGGCTGATGGTGGCCTCTCTTTCCCATGCAGTTCTTCCGTTCGGTGCAGACAACGTGCACGGAGCTGCTGAAGGTGATTGAAAAATACCAGCAACGAATCACGAGTGAGTGCTGCATGTCAGGCAGAAACGGGGCACCTTACCGGGTCTTTGGGATGGGTGCATGTGAAATGTGCAGTAGCATCCTACATCAGTGTCTCCCAATCCAGTCCTTGGGGACTCACAGATTGTCTGCGTCTTTGGTGAGCAAAAACATGGCCCAGCTGTGGGTCCCTGAGGACTGGATTGGGAGACACACTGGGTGAATTTCAATACCAGGAACCCAAAGACCCGTACTTGTGGTCGTGGCTAGACTGGTCTGGCTACCTTGTCTTCAAAGAACGAACTTTGTGTGCAGTGAATGGGATTGGTCTCATTTGGAGAGGATACCACCGTATCCTGTACCAGTGATCTTAGTCTTGTCGCTGGTCTTCGGCAGTGGAACCTGACATTTACGGGTACAGGAGAACACAAGTATGGTGGAGTATGCATGTTGAGAGTCACCCACTGTCCCCAGTGACGGAGGTTCCTAGCAGCTATTGCTCAGTACTGTTCTTGTCTGTGGTTTTTCCCTTTCCCTTCGTTAAGCCCTTTCCCAGGAGGAGAACCATCTGGGTCTTTTCCTGCGCTTCCAGGCTGAACATGACAAGACCAAGGCGGGCAGTATGATGGACGCCACCAGCAAGGCCCTGTGTGCTTCCGCCAAAATGAGGTAGCACCCCCGTCTTACCCTCCGCGCTGTTCGGCATACGTTCAGCATGGCTTAACCAAATGATTAATTCATGCGTGCTATTTTGGTAAGAGTAGGAGTTCTGTGGGACCCAATAAGTGCATACGACTTGAGAATTGCACATGTTTTAGCCTGCGTTTGGAATGAGTAATCGTGCCTTTCCTCTGTGATAGGCAAATACATGTATAATACAGCTTTCTCTTTGGCACCGGTTCAACTCTCTACTCCCCCAAGGTTGGCGCTCTGCCCGCCCCTGCGCCGGATGGAGCAGGAAGTGGAGACTTTCCGGAGGCGCGCCATCACGGACAGCCTGGAGACGGTGGGCCGCATGGAGAAGGCACGCACGGAGTACCGGGGCGCCCTGCTCTGGATGAAGGACGTGTCCCAGGAGCTGGATCCCGACACCTACAAGCAGATGGAAAAGTTTCGCAAAGTGAGGAGCCAGTAGTGTTATGTGAGCACTGGCTGATTAATCGACCGGCTTCCTGCCCAGGGCCAGTGGTCACGTCAGCAGGGCCTGGTGGCTGTCTCGTCTGCGAGCAGTGAAGGGATCTCGCTGGGGGTAATCCCAAGTCTTTTTCGAAACATGCAGGGGCCGATAAATCAGTAGTGGTGTTTCTGAAACTCTTTCTGAAATACTGTTAGGGGGTTAAAACAAGGTGTAGCCATGAAGCAGTGGGACCAGCTCACCCTCTCTGCCCCTTCCTCCACCTTCTTCAGGTTCAGGCACAAGTGAGGGGCACCAAGGTCCAGTTTGACAAGCTCAAGAACGACGTTTGCCAGAAGGTGGACATGCTGGGAGCCAGTCGCTGCAATATGTTGTCCCACTCATTGGCCACTTACCAGGTTAGCCTTAGAATAGACTGCAGGGGGCGCTAGTGAGCCTCATCCTGGAATAATCCTGTCAGCGTCTTATTTCATTAACCAGCCAGTTTTTTTTATTGCTGCACCCAGACCACTCTGCTGCACTTCTGGGAGAAGACGGCTCGGATGATGGTCGGTATTCAGGACGCCTTCCAGGGACACGTGCAGTACCAGTTCACCACTCTCAAGGTGCCAGCAGGGGGAGCTCTGTTTCTCATCCTTCTGCGTGGACCTGTTTACATGCTTGTGTGACTTTAATAATGTGTGTCGTTTGTCCTTTTTTTTTCTTTCTTCATTGTCTTGGCTCACATTTCTGGGGTCTGACTGGACCTTCATCTCTTGTCAGGATCTAAAGGACCCCCTTGAGCAGCTGACGGAGGGACAGATGGAGGAAAACAGGAAAGAGAGCGAGATCCAGACCCACTTGGATAAGTGAGTGGTGTAGATGCTGTCTGCCTGGCGCATACCTCCTGGCTTTATCCCTCTTACAGCTCTGTAACTAACCCTAACCCTAACCACGCCGCATCTGGCTCTTATTCGAGCACATTCCTCAGAGTGAGGCAAACGTGCTTTCCTGTGCTCCCTACATGCACATTTTCAAGGTTCCTTTGAATCTTTTATTTTGCAATTTGCATACCAATGAATTAAAGCCAGTGCCATTGTTTTCATCTTATCTATCCATTTCCCATAAACACCTGGGGTTGTGGTCAGCCTGGACCTTATCCAGCAAGCACGGGGTTGCCAATCTAGCAGGACACACACTCGCCATCACACGGCCTGTGGGTGCTCTACTTGCGAATCCTGCCAGGGCTTCATCTCTGAAGTCTGGCTTTATTTGGGGTCTCTCTCACGCATACTGGGTGGGCGTCGCTGGCTAGTCTTTTACATTTTTATGGACCCTTTTATGGACTTTTTTTTCATAGATTGGTATTCTTGGAGGAAGAGAAGGCAGGAGATTCTACCTCTGAAACTGGTACGTACTGGGAAAAAGACGCAAGCATGGGAGTAGCCTCTCCAGTCCTATAAGTGATAACAAGGCCGGCTGGCTGGCATTGAGGCGTGGTGTGCAAACCTCCTGGGACCTGTAGGCTGTAATGTCCTGGTCCATATCATCTTTTGCACTGTCAGTTTCGTACAACAGCTGATGGGGCTTTGATACTCTGAGCCCTGGATTGTGTTCCACTTGCTAGAATTTGAGTGCGGACAGACTGTGAGACGTTCAGCTCGATTGGCCTTCTATCAAAGCTCCACTATATAATCCCGGGAGGCGGGTAGCTTGTTATCTTGGCATAGATAGTCTGTCATGGATTACAATTTTTGCAAACACACTGCCTTTCCTGTCTGCACTGTGTATGACTGAATTGTTTTGAATTAAGTAGAATAAAAACAAAGATAATTTCCATCTCTGACACCGGCGTGGCTGTGGACATAGTAGGAGGGCTTACAATGTGGTCTATTGTTTCAGGATGGTGGGAAAGCTGTCCCAGGCTGATGTAATTTATTATTTTACTGGTAAATGGAAAGTAATCGGTGATGATGGGACACAGCTGACGTGAGTGTGGTCTGCCTTGCAGTCTCAGCCCTGAGCACTGATGAACAGACCCAGGACAGCGACGGCTCCCAGAGCACCAGCTTCCACTCCGGTGTGTGATGAGGCAGGAATGACGCCATTCACACTGTTTGCTATTTAACGACGTTACGTGCACGGTTTATGCACGGCTATCTGAAAGTGGTGTGCAGAATTCTGGCCTGATCTGAGCTCCATTTGCAACACGTTTGAAGGTCAGTCTTATAACAGGTTAGCTCAGTATGCAGACGAGAGAAGCAAGCAAAAACAGTGCTATGTTAAAATGTAGATTTAGCAACGGGCAGATTTAAAGAAAATTGGAATATTGGTCTTAGGTAGGATGCGTGCACCATATACCTGGAACTGGGCCAAGCAGGCCCCAGATTTGAAGTTTTGTGATTAGGTAAAGTTAGGATTAGGTGCATTTGAAATTGACTTATAAGACTGGCTTTTCTTTAATTACCAGCAAGTCCCATGTGGTTTTGACGTGTGTGTGTGTGTGTGTGTCTCTGTCTGTCTGTCTGTCTGCATGCCCTTCTGTGTGTGCATGGACTGGGAACACATGTCATCTGTGATTCAGTCCTGTGTGAGCTGACTGACCTCCAAAGTGTGGTCAGTACACGCGACCTCCTGCACCCAGCGTCCCTCACACCCCAACATCTGTGGGGGCAATTCCTCCAGCCCCTCTGCCCAGATGTGACCACACCGCCCCCTATTGGCGGCGATGGTTCTGCAACAGGGACCCCAGAGTCTGATCTCACAGCACTTCCTGACAGCGGTAAAGATATCAACAGCTCTGAACTGCCTGGGGGGTGGAGTCTTTTTCACTTGCACCCTTTTTTTCTTTGGTTGATTTAAGCAGCTGCAAACCTTAATCCACAAAAAGGTTATTCGGTAAAACGGGCTGTTTGCTTAGCTAAGCGTGATTTCCCAAGGAATCCGACCCATCTGCAATCTTAGCTATTTCAGCTATCATTCATGCTAAGGAACCCCCACCACCAAACCCTGAAGTCCTTTCCCATAATCTCCCTGCTAGCCTAGCGAGGGCATTTCCTAGGCCTCAAGCATGCGGCCACCTGACCCATGTGTCCCGCCTCTGAACCATCTGCTGCTGCTTCTGGTGTCTGGCCTTATTCTCTACTTGCTCAATTCCTTTCTCAGATGGAGGCTGGCTTTTCACATCTACCGCGTTTCCTCTTTTTAACTGTGTTGTTACAGTGTCTGTGTTACGGCCTGGTAGCATTGAAGTGTGCTCTTTAATCTTTCGGCACATTCCTGGGACAGCCGTGCTTCCTGTCTGTCAGTGTTTTGGCGGTGTATCTTTCTGTCTGGGGCTTTGTCCGTTTCTCTCTGGGTCTTTTTCTTTGTGTACTTTTCTGCATTTATCAGTGTTTTCTTGTGATTATCCGAGTCTCTGAGGTGTACAGTTCCTGTCTGTCATTCCCTGTGTGTATTTGTGCCTATAGCGGTGTGTCAGACAGCCTGATCTCCCTGCAGGCCCCAGAGACCTGCTCTCAGATGCTCAGCAGCTGGGCCTCGACGGTGACCGTGAGCGGGGAGACTTGTCCTTTTTGAAGGAACTGCTGGGTCCAGGCTCCATGGGCACTGATGAGTTCAGCCGCGAATGGCAAGACGCCTTTGGTTCTTTCGAAATGACGCCCGTTCAGAGCCTGGCCACCCCCAGTAGTGCTCCAGTACTCTCCCACTCGCAGCCATCGAGTCCCACTGGCTTTCTGCCTTCACAGCTGCTGGATCAGAGTCTCAGTTCAACAGGTATGTCTGTATGCCACACTGCCCCCTGGGGCTGGGAGTGGCTCATTGCTTCTTGGTGTAATAAGCCTTTCTTGGGACTCGATGTGCATTTTAAGGCACTTTCCTTATCCATGTCCCGTGTCTGGATTGTGATAAGATATACAGTTATTCCCTCTGTTAAGTGTCCATACTTTTCATGTGTTGGGCACTGAGGACTGAATGCCACCCATTTATTGATTTTAATTAGTATAATAAGAGAGGGGATGAATTCAGTTTTAGTTTTGTGAACATGGTAAATATGTCGTCAGAATATGAATATGAAGACCACTATTATTACGCAATGTGCTCATCAGTTGTACAGTCACCGTTGATGGGTATGAAATGAGCTCTAAAATGATAGTCATTTGCCTAGGCTGGGCAACCCCGCCCATGTTCCAGGCCCCGCCACTGCAACCCCCGCAGGCCACTGGCCAGGCTTCGTCTGAAAGTGTTGCCAAGATGACAGCGAATGGTGAGCCCAGTCCCAGGCCGTCAGCTGATGCCCAGTCATCTGTATTTCTCTTTGTTTGTACAAGTTTGTCATGATTTTTTGTGCACTGGCATTCTTTGTAACACATCTGTGCTCATTTTTACATTCCTGCTGATAAAATGTCCGTAGGATAGCTGGTGCCATATTCTTTATAGCGAGATACCCAAGAAATAAACACAATGAAATGTAATCCTAGTAACAAAAGTCATGCAATATCCTGAAGAATTGTTACCAGTCAGTTACCTACTTTATTTTGAGCAAATCAATGACTCTAGTAGGTGATATAGCTCCAAAGTAGGCCTTTATGTTGCTGTGTCATATGCTGGTGTTTCTTTCCTCTCTGCCCTGCTCAGCCTCTAGGGTCTCTGGCCGTGACATGTCAGCCTGGTTCAACCTCTTCGCCGACCTGGACCCACTCTCGAACCCGGACGCCATTGGCCGCAGAGATGAGGACCTGATGAATGCCTGAATGCAGGAGAGCTTGGATAGTGTGTGCGTGGACACCCATCTGTATCCCTCCATTTCATACTTGCATAAGCGCGTGCACACACACACGTACACACATGCACTCACACAAACCCCCTACTTAAACAGCCAAGTAACCGGCTTTGTTAGATATTATGGAGCGCTAACAACCTTTGTCTGTTGAGCCCTTCTAACTTGAAAACTTGGCCACCAGAAAAGGCAGATTAATTATGCAGCAACCTGGTTAAATACTAAATAATCTACGTTAATAGGTTTCTGCAAAATAGAGCTTTCTGTTGTGTGGCCAAGCTTTAGACTCCAGGAATGTTTGGTGTGTTTATACCTCATCTGAGTGTTGTGGTCTGTGTATGGGTGGCGTTCCATCCTGACACAGAGTATACCTGCATCCGTCATTTTTATGCACTAAGGTATTGGTAAAATACCTATAACTGGAAAAAATTTGACATTTTAAATGCAGGTCTTGTTCCTTGTCAGATGGGCGGCAGGTATGCAGGAAAGGCTGATTGTGCCGAGTGTTTGCCGAAGATGCTGTCTGATGCTTCTCAGCTTTGCCCTCATGTGTCTGTTAAACGATCTGGGTGAAGTATTTTGTCGCTGTTTTTCACACAGCAGGTTTAATCTGCCAGTGGCAGAAAAGCATAATGGCAGGCGGTTGCATCACAGCAAAGTAACGTCAAGAGCAGTTTTTGTGCTACACTGCACAATATTTTACAGAATGTAATGTCAGTCTACTGTCATATTTAATGTTAAAAGTATTACCGCTGGATATATTGTGCTTTAAATTTAAAAAGCACAGATTGCCTGGGAGAGTCTTTGCAGATGTGCTGAGCTGTGATCTGGAGGGGATGCTGTGGTGTGAAATTGTCACAGTCTACATGACTGGCAAGTGTCACGGGGATTTTTCCTATCTCAGCAGTTAAACCGCACCCGTGAATGAGAGATGTTTGGCTCTTTAAACCGGCTATAGGCACAAGCTCCTAGGAGTGCAGCTCATGTTCCTTACTGCTGTATATATGTGAC
>JAODKM010000001.1:34342872-34360296 GCA_026780845.1 Petrocephalus sullivani
CCCACCCCCCACCCCAGCAGTAATCACCAGGGTGTACCTTTGTGGGTACTGGCCCTGCCGTCGCTCAGGAGGTCCACGCTGGGGCAGGGACTCTGGCCCCCGGTGTCGTTGGCCACAGCAAGGAAGGCTGGGGAGATGGACTGAGAGCGGCTGCTGTTGTTGCTAAGGTTACCACCACCGCCCCCGCCTCCACCAGAAGGGGTCTGCGTGTCAATACTGCGGGTGCTACTGCTGCGCTGAGCTACGGGTGGAGGGGCGCGGTGGCCATCCGGGATGTCCTGCGGCTGGAAAGCAGTGTGGGGGGGCTATGAATGAATGAATGAATGAATGAATAAATGAACGAATGAATGAATGAATGAATGAATGTTACAAGAGAATCATACTGGGTGACAATGCTAGGAAGCTGGGGGCTTCATCTGCCACGCTGTACTGGACGCCGGTTGCACTCACCACGAGCTGCTCGTCGCGCTCGCTGGAGTCCCGGATGATGATGCGCTCGATCTCCTGGTTCAGCCCCTCCATGCTATTCCTGAAGCGGGACCCCGTCGATTTCGGGACCGGGATCAGAAAGGTCTTGGTGACCGGTGTCTAGGACGGGAAGACGGCACGGCAGGGTGAGCTGTGATGTCATACCCGGAAAGCGAAGGGCGTGAGTGACGGGAAAATCCCCTCCGGATGCTGCGGCAAAAGGCTCAAAAATCCTCCTGTGTGAATAAAGCACAGCTTGCAACTAACAGCAAGCGCATGAGGACAAAGAATGACCTTCAAATAAATAGAAAGCACCCTGGAATTTGACTGAAAGCTACACATGCAGACCTCTGCCAGATTAGGCTGCCCTCAGAAGGCAAGTGATCCCTACAGATCACAGGTCTCTTCCCGTCTTGGCTGATCTCGGGTCCTGGACACTTCATCTCCTGAAACTCTGAGCTCAGCCCCGAAAATGCAGGGTATGATCAAACAGGGTGTGAGCCAGTAATGGAGTAAATGTAATCTGGATTACATGATCTGATTGCACTTGTAATTAGAGTAAACTGCATTTAAAAATACTTGTAATCAGATTACAGTTACTTTTTAAAGGATTGCATTTTTAATCTGGCCTATACAAACATGAATTTACCTATCAGAAGAGCTGTTGGTGTGGCCAACAGTTTAGCCCATCCTGTGGTCTGTATTGTTTCCAATGCCCCAGTGCCAGGGAACACTACTTTCAGATGCTTGCAAGCGAGTGGCAGGCAAGATGTAGATGTCTGCAATTGACCACTGGCTGTACAGACATCAGTTTATGTTCAAGTAAGCCCAAAGGAAAATCCTATTGGCACAATAAAATAAGTTCTCCTGAAAATCAAAGTGTATTCTGCAGTGAAGAATTCAACATGTAATCAATTATAAAAAAAACATTTGGAGATTTGTTTTGCATGACCTAGCTAATGTTAGCTATCCATCAGTTCAGCTATATCTAAGTGGTTAGTAGCTAGCTAGCTACTTGGTTAAACGTAGCCCATATCACTAGTGGGCTGGAGTTTAACTACCAAATATGAACTATTTACCATCATGCAGAGCTGGGCAATATAGCAAAATATTTTAATCACAATAATTTTTTTTTCAAATCGATCAATATTGATGATTATTATAATTTCATTACAAGTCATTATATCTTTACTTCAAGGAACCATTTCTGCTTCAAATTCCCTTAAACAGATTCAGAAAATAAAAGGTAAAATCGATTGAGCTACAAACTGAAATCTTAAATTTTAATACATAAATCATGCAAAAGTAAACTTTTCGTAGTAGGACGAGACACTAGCAGAAGCTGACTGCCGGGAACCTGATTGGCACTGATGGCAGAGCTGCCACCTGTCCCATACTGAAAAATAAGATACTGGGTCCCGTATGTCAGAGCATGTTAGAATGTCAGAGCACATGAAGCGTTTGTCGATTTGTGGAGACTGAGTTTTCGGAAGCTGAACTACGGAGATGCACACAAAAAAATGGATTCGGTAATGCATTTGATATACTTGGGATACAAAGACATTAACTTGTATTTTGTTATAGATTGCACTGGTGCTTGTGGTCAGTCGATCAACAATGTTTATTGCTATATACCCCAACCCTAGTATTCCCTGGCTGAACAGAAAGAACCTTCTCCGGAGTAAAAAAAGGTTCAGGAACTACTTCCCAGAAACTAGCTGGCCGAGTCTCTGCAAAGAAAAATAGACATAAGTTCCCGGTTCCTAAAAAAAAATCTGTTTGGTGGTAAAGGGTCTCTATGAGGCCTAGACAGGTGTCCCTGGCTGTTCCCCTGCCCTGATTGAAGAGACTCCAGGGAAGGATTTTTAGCTCAAAAGTGGCAGAAACAGAAAGGAAATTTACTGCCCCAAAATGTTTTTAGATAGTGATGTGGCACGGGAGGCCAACGCCGGGAAGGCGGGATGTAGAGGATCAGATCGAGAGGATCAGATCAAGAGGTTCCAACAGCCTTTCAACATTTACTGCAAAAATGCAAATCTCACAGATTTAAAAAAATCTCAGATTAATGCCCAATATCAAGATTTTAAATGAAAATACTGCCAGTATTTTCTCAATTCAGCACTGTAGCGCAGTGACATTCCAGCAGGGGCCTCCATACACAAAGTTGAACTCTTTCCTGCTGACCTCGTCACTGCGAGCAGGCGCTGTGTTTAGTCTGCCTCCTGCAGGGGGCAGGATAAGTAATGGTCCAAAAGCTGGCAGCGAGCAGGGCACCACCATGTCTGAACGCCACCATGTCTATACGGACGAGAAACCCACCCGGGCCACAGATGCGACAGCTATGTACCCCCAGCGGCTAAAAAAGCAGAGCTTCCACTCTTTTTGCCAGTTGCTACTTAGCCAACATCCTACAAAGTCAGTGCAGTGAGGTGATGTAACATGTTATTCTGCAGTACGATCACAGCACAGCGGTCTGGGAGACGAAAGCTGGCTCCTGGAGGAGGGCTGGCTTCCAGACACTTTCAGACGCCTTGGCCTGCCACGCTCCTGCAGAGCTGGCCAGCCCCTCCCTGACATTGTTTTAATACACCCAGGGCTATTTGGGCTTGCATTCTGTCCCCTAGTTGCACCCGAGAATATGCAGGATGTGCTTCATTAGCTTCAGACAGTCCTGGCAGTGAGTTTCTGCAGCAAATCCAGGCTTAAAAGTGGCTGTTTGTACTTGGTGACAGAACTAATCAAAAGCACCATCACAGCCTGCTTATTGGTACCAGCAGATGATTTAAAATCACTCCCGTAACTGAAGAGATCCCTTCCTTGTTCATGGCCGGATCCAGACTCCCCTGTTATAAGCTCATCCCTGGCTTGTCCCACAGGTAGCTCTCAGTGATTCTATGTTACATTCAGAGCACACTCCAAAGGTGCCTGTGTGTGTTTCTGTGTGTGTCTGTGTGTGTGTGCATTCCTTTGGCTGTGAGATGTTCTTCTCTCATATTTCTTTTGTCTATCTTTTTCTCAGAAGGCAACTGCTTTGATTTATGGATGCCCCCACAACATGATTTAATCTTTGTCTGGACATGGTAGACCTACACACATACACATACACACACACAGTCCATGTATTCATATTCCTATCTTTATGGGGACTCTTCATTCATTTCTATGGGCATAACCTTAATCCCAACTATGAAAACCTTAACCCCTTAACTCCTACCCAGCCCTTAAAGATGTGACCAAACAATATACAAGATTTTTGGCATTTTCATTTTTTTGATTACAGTCACAGACTATAAAATGTAGGGTTTCTCGCAAGGTAAAAAAGTTGCAGGTTTTTATCACATGGGGGGACATCTGGTCCCCACAATGTAATAATTAGAAACACAGACACACACACCACTCTGAGCCATGGGCTCCCTCTCACCCCCACTCCATAGAGGTCACATTGTGCTCTTTCACACCCGTTTTACATCAGAGTCATCCATCCGTCGGGTGGGGGGTGGAGGGGTAAAAAGCCTGCCTGAGCTGCGCAGGGGCAGGTGTGGACACTCCCTGCACGTCTCTAAATATACCGGGACAGGCCAGACTTCCCCTGCAGCCTCTGCCGCACACCAGAGGTGCCTTAAGGGTTAACGGCCCAGGGTGCAGCCAGCGGGGTCCTGCAGCTGTGTCCCATTAGCGCCTGCACTAACTGGAAAGTGACCTGAGGGGCGAGAGGGGCAGGAGTCCACCGCGGCCCCAAATTACAGCCCCATGGTGGCAGATGCACGTACAAATAAATAAAACCGCAGCCAATCAGTGGCTGGCTCTTAGAAAAACACCTATTACTCAGTCAGGGTACGAGGGGAACACACCACCGCAAAGACTCGGGCAGGGTACGAGGGGGCCACACCACCACAAAGACTCGGGCAGGGTACGAGGGGGCCACACCACCGCAAAGACTCGGGCAGGGTACGAGGGGGCCACACCACCGCAAAGACTCGGGCAGGGTACGAGGAAGCCAAATGGAAACAAAGACTCGGGCTGGGTACGAGGGGGCCAAACCACCGCAAAGACTCGGGCAGGGTACGAGGGGGCCACATCACCGCAAAGACTCAGGCAGGGTACGAGGGGGCCACACCACTGCAAAGACTCAGGCAGGGTAAGAGGGGGCCACACCACCGCAAAGACTCGGGCAGGGTATGAGGGGGCCACACCACTGCAAAGACATGGGCACCATGTCTTTGACTCAGGCAGGGTACAAGGGGGCCACACCACCTCAATGTGCCCCCTCGTACTCTTCCTGAGTCTTTGTGGCCTCCTTATATCCTGCCTGAGTCTTTGCCCTGGGGGGGGGGGGTGCTCAGCTGGTTATCAGCAAGGTGTTTCCTACCATACAACGTATCTGTTCATGTAGCCCGGAGGGGGGGGGACCGTTATGCTCAACAGTAGGCTTCAATGACCATAGCAACAGATGGCAATTCAGGCTGCCACGCGCAAACCGGGCAGACGTCAGAAACGCATGCGGGCCCAAGCTATTCAGAACATACTGGCCAGCACCGGCCTAATTCAGGGACAATCAGAGAGCCCAGGGCGGGACAGGGCGAATAAAGAGCCCATGACCCCCCCCCCCACCCCCCACAAAGAGGGGCCCTTCACCCCCAAAAAGCTGCCAGTACTGCATCTGGCCTGGGCGATTAGCGAGCCAGGCCCCACACTGAAAAGACACAACGACCGCCATCACACACAGATATATCAGCCTGTGCTCCTACCTTCACATTATTTAGGACATGAAATCAACCCAAAATCAGTGATTCCATAATGAACAGAAATATCTATAATGAAGATACAGCATTTCTATAGCATTAGCAGAGGACAGCCAGGTGGCCAACCTTACTTTTTAATGCACAATAAAACCTCTAAATCTGAATCCTGTTCATTGGTTTGCATGTGTGTGTGTATGTATGTGTCACACACACATACACACTCCTAGGTCGATAAACACCAGTGTAGCAGCAGCTGACTTACTGCTGATGCTCTTCAGCACCGTCATAAGCAATTTGTACCAAACCATTGAGCTGCCTGTATGTTACAGGGAAACTCTCCCCCTTTATGCGATGTGACAAAGCAGCTCGGCAGCCGGTAGGAGAAGCTGCAAGCGGGCACCGCAGGAACAGGGAGTCGGCATTCACTGTAACCACTGTGTGTCCGGTCCTGCCACAAACTCACACTCATGCTCCTTTTGCATTGCATTGCCTGTTTAAAATGAACTGCAGTACCAGCAAGTTCACAGCATATTAATATAGATCATATAGAATGGAGCCGGGGGGGGGCTGCTGCTGAGTATACAATAATCATTTTTATTAGCAGGGCATCGTGGGACTCAGAAATGCTGAGAATCACCTATAATGATGAATTACGCAGGCCAAAAGTAGCCACAAAAGACTTTTTCTACAGGCTGGACAGGGGAAAAGTGTAAACATACTACTGAGAGCATATTTATAAAAGCAAACTGATAAAAGTTTATATAGAAGCAATGTACACTTCATTAAACTAAAAGTCCTGACCTCCAGCAGGGGGCTCCTATTGCGTGCGTCTGCGTTCCTCTAGGACACGTGTAGGATCACGCGTTTGCTTCCTGGCAGCCCTCATGTAACCACGCAAAGCCATGCCCCAAGATAAACCGCGGGCTCATCAGCGGTTAGCCCCTGCACACCTCCAATTGTGAAAAGCTTGTGGGAAGCCCCGAGGCGCACATGCTCACCTGTGATTGGCTGATCACCACATGGTTGCCGTTGAAGGCCGACTTGCGCTCCTTGTCGCGGTGCCGCCGGCTGTTGTGTTTGCTGCGCTGCAGCTGCTGCCGCAGCTTAGCGATCTGGTGGGGGGGGGGGGAGCAGCGGAGAGATACGATTGCACAGTACATAATCCGTCCCGTGCTGACGATGGTGACTCTGCGGGACAGGGCCAGCCTGCACTGTCTGTAATCAAACAGCAGCAAGTCGGCACTAAGGTGATAGAACATTCCCGTGTCATTGCTCCCTCTCTCTCCGGGTGAGACTCCCCTTTCATTTGCAGTGGAGAGCGTATCAGGCATGTCAGGGGCCAGCATGGCGGCCTGGGTCTGTAATCAGGACCTCCCAGTGACCTTTTCCTGCTCCATGTCCGTGTTTCAGCATTACAGGACACAAAGTGACGCCCCATCTATGTGATCAGTCTCTCTGAGGATACAGCTACGATCTAGCGGTAGTACTGGAATGTCAGGGTACAGTGACCGTATCCTTAATTCAGCTGTGTTTAATATTATACATATATAGACACAAGCCTGCTATTTTGAGTGAGGTGGCAAATATGAGCAACCGAGGGCAGCAAATGTGCAACAAACACCTTCAGGAAGTATTTGTTGTTGTCCTCATTTATATGTATCCTGACTATGCTGAATCCCAGTGGCGACGGCATAGCGGCGGGACATGGTAACCCCTGCTGGGAGGCTGGCTCTGCTCGTGTCAGTCACTGGGATGTCCAATCAGAGAAGGCCTGTCCTCACTTGCACAAACCCAGCAGGGTCAGGCAGGGCCCCACACACGTTCACTTTGCTTTGGTGTTTATAATGGGACCAGACACCTTCATGGTTGATATTAACACTGCACCTGAAGCAGCTTGAATAAAGATGCAAAGAGGTTTGTGTTTATTTGTGACCCAGACTGTGTGCGTGACCCAGTGCCTGGATTACACTGTCTGTTGGAAAGTACTCCAGTTACCTAAAATAGTTTATACATTTAATTCATGTGCCTAACCAATGCTGAGATATTTTCACTTTTCTTGTTTAAAATTAGAATGGTAAACAGTAAATATTGTTATTTTATCTATATAGTACTATATATTAGAACACAAATATTTGGTATACTTTTTCCCTGTTCTCCAAGTTACTATGTTAGAATGTTCAACATCTTAATGACTAATAATTATGAAGTCATCAGTGACGCAGTTTTTGTAGGTTTATAACTGGGAGTTAAGGCGCCAGTCGATCTGTGAAACTGTGGCTATGGGCTGCTCGGGAATGCGCCATCTGTCTCCCAACACAGAGAGATGACATGTAGGAAGAGCATGCCCGGTGACAGCTCCTCCTCCCTGGCCTCACTGCTAGCTCTACGGCCCATGAAGACACTTTCATACATGAAGATCATCAGCATGACGCCTGAGACGGCGTGCATGGCAAGGGAAAGGCTGCAAGAGTCAGGCCATCGGTCACATGACCGTCAAAAACAGATATAGAGGCAGCAGAGAGCTGGTGGGGCCTGAATGGAAGAGAAAGCGGTGGGCATGAGGCGGAGGGGGGGCTATCTGGCAGACAAACGGAAGACGCGGGTGGGGGGAGGCAGATGCAGATTAATATGGTAATGACATGGGGTAGGCAGCGGGGGCACCGCTTTAACCCTTCCTGAATGGAACAAAGGGGGGGGGGGCAGACAGGGCCACAAGAGCATCCCTGACCTCCTTAAGCTGGTCGGTGCTCCCCCAGGAGGCCGAGCGCTTGTGTGAGCTCCTCCTCTTCTCCGAACACTCATCTGCCCAGGCTTTGGGGGTCTGCATTGGAGACGGGGGGTGGGGGGGCCAGGTCAGAACGACATGGCGGGGGCTGGCAGCATCTGACAAACCCACAACTGTCATTTAAAAAGACTCAGGCCAAGCGATTTTTAAATGACGTTAAGCTCTGTGGTTTTAGGGTGGGCTCAGGCATGAAGGCCCCCAAGGGTTGGGGGGGGTGGCCTGCAAAGTATCACCAGACAGACAGGCCAACCCACACACACACACACACACACACACACACGTGCACACAGACGCACACAGAAACACACAGAGACACACATACGATCATCCAGAGAAAAGGCAGACTGAGGAGGGCTGTAAAAAACATCGCTGTCAAGTTCAGTACAAACTGGATGAGAGGACAGGAAAGATACGGAAGGTCCCAAATCAGAGCAGCAAACAAACAGAAAAAATGCAAGATGAAAATCCACAGACAGAACAGGAGAGTCAGTAAACCAGGCTCTCTTGACGTCACGGGTGTTTAACTAGGTAGTGCTTAATTAAGTAAATAAATGTGCGCAGTGTTGGTGGGATTTTGAAACTCTTCAGCCTGTGCTTTAATGTGCAAGTTGTAAGTGACTCCAGCCCTGAACGTGTCTGTAAAAACTGAAATGGAAAAGAATAAATAAACCATCCACCAGCTCCTGTGTGACCTAGGTGCCCGCAGCTTGCCCACAAATCTCTATGAAGCTCACGGTGGCATTTATGAAGCGTGGGATAGTGCTGCAACTCCGAGATGCCCCCTCGTTGGCGAGGTGCCCCCTCGTGTCTAAGCAGAGAGGCCAGCTGAGGTGTAGTGGTCTCGCAGAAGTATCTCAGGGTACACAGTCATCATCCTACTTGGGGAAACTTTGAACCCCAATAAAAAATGGGTTGCAAAAAAAAATCCTACTTGGGGAAACTTTCAAAAAGTCAGAATTCTGCCTTAATACACCAATTCAATCAAGTTCTTTTAAACTGACCCGATAAGCAGGATGGAAAATATGTAGGGATGCATGATATGAAAAATTTAAACCGATACTGATAACCGATAATTAGGTCCTTGTCATGGCCGTTTCCGATATCGATAACCAGTACATTCATATTTTTATATTTACTATAATTTTCATCTAATCTGCAGTTTGTGCAATACAAGACTAGAAAATCTAAAATGCACTGATGAAACTGATATTATAGTAGCTCTGGCCTAACAGTGGGGGTGTAAGAAAAAACTGATACACTTGAGTATTACGATATTTCATTTAGCAATATTGTATCGATTTTCAAAAACACAAGATCGATAAAAAAAAAAATGTAATTTGCAGATGACAGTGGTTCGCCTTGTGTTGTGTTTAACATCCAGGCCGCTAGATGGCTCTGCTCAGTGCGACACACCAATTGCACCCCACTCCTAATTTTAGCAAAGTCTGGTCACTAGCAACATTCACAGCCATGGTTGAATCTGAGCGTGCTAGATCGGCTCCTGCCACATACCAAGCTAAAGTGTGGAATCATTTTGGCTTTCACGGTAAAAAACATTTTGAAAGTTACAGCGACTATTTTCTTTAATTCATTAAAGTAAAAAAAAAAAAAAGAAAATTAAAAAGGGACTTAATTTAACCGTTTGGAGTCGGCAGTCCCGCCTGTGGGACCAAGCAGAAATCTTGCCAAACCGTTTAAAATACTCTGCAAGTTTTTATCATAGAAACATTTTAAAAACACCCCCAGAAACCTTAAATGGTCTACTTTTCAAATATATATAGGAATAAACTAAATATACTTTTAGAGCTTTGCAAGGGGAATAAGAAGTATAAGAGTGACTGACTGGAGTGTCTGAGTCTGGCACTATTTACAAAATAAGAATGCGGTAATCTGGTGGTCGTTACTGGATAAATAAATGTGAAAAAATGCCCAATGTAACTTCTATAAACAAGAGGACATGTCCGGGTTGTGTTTACACTGACCGGCTACAAACATTGAACATAATCAAGATGAGTAAGTTACTTGTCAATTGGCTTTTTCTGTCTTTTCTTTCTGTTCTGTCTTCTTTAATTCTATGTATTTTATCAATTATATCAATGCATTCTACACTCATGTAAAGCGCCCTGGGACAACCCTGTTGTGAAGGGCGCTATATAAAAATAAACTGAATTGAATTGAAAATTGAAAATAATTGAAAAATTATTTTACTTCTGTCAGGTCCCCACAGGCACCGCATAGTATTTATCATTTTCTATAGCGAAAACTTCTGCTCATTGTACTGGGCTCATGTAGAGTAAAACTTCTCTCATAAAGCAACTTGCATGAACGGAGGCTGAACCTTCAGTCTGTGCAGCTGATTGCCATAAAGCTGCATAATATTGCGTGCCATGCAAAATTCAATTGAAATGATCCTTAGGACGTCAAACTGCCATTTTGGTATTTAGTATAATTATTACAGGGTATTTTGTAATATTTATTTACTTTTCTACTAAAGTTTCTGTAAAGTTTTTCTATTGTAAGTTTGTTTAAAAATTGTATACACTGAAGTTGTTTACCTGAAGTAAACATTTTTGGTTAAATCTGTATGCACATGGTCTTCATTATACCATTACAGTTTTTCTACAATTAGATGAAAAAAAAAACACAAAATATCACCACACTTACAGTATTGCGATAGATCGCAATATATTGAATCATAACTCCGATATCGTGATATGTATCATATTGTCAGATGCTTGCCAATACACAGCCCTACCTAACAGTAAACATAAGTCTCTTCAAATGCTTTTTTTAATTTTTTGTGTAAGACACCACAATACTTAGTAGCAGTATATTAGGCTTTACAAAAATTTAATTAAAATCCTATTGTCAGTTGCTATAATTAAAAAAAAATACTCATAACCCCAACATCTTACATATGAAATCAGTAAATGCACTGACATGTCAAATCACACAACCATCAGGAAAAGGGTTTAACAGAACTATGACAGGTTTATCTGGAAATAACATGTATTTTATGCTTAATAAAGAAATGTATCTATTCAACCTTTAGTGCATAAAGATGAGGTAGGTATTTATATAGACGTCTTAAGTTAAATGTCTTTCAAATACATAAATTAAATGCATTGACATTTGTCATCCTCAGAAAAAAGTGCATCCTCAACAAAGTGTGTTTAGTCTGTTCTAGCCAATGAAATTATGAATCTTAGAAAGTGGCGGCTTGGGAGGGTGTAACATGGTTTCAAATGCGCTATTAACCTGCGAAAACCCAGATCCTGTAGCACGGAAAAAGGCTGTTCATGAAGGATTATAAATTCCACTACATTATTGTTTGTGGCTTTAACCTTTTCATTGTCTCTGGAAAACTTTTTGCAGTTTTCAAATCCCTGTTTAATGGGGACATGGATGCTCCGTGTTTTAATCTTACCATACGCTCACACCGTGGGATAAATTTATCGGAGCAATAAAAATCATTTTACCTCATATCAGCCGATAATTTATCTGTCCGATAAATATTGTGCATCCCGAAAAATGTTAAGGTGAGTGTCTCAACTGCAATCTATGTATCAGAGATTCAGAATATAATGAGTTACAGAAATCAAACCGGCAAAAGATAAAGGCGTGAGTGGCTTTCTTGAGATCCCTAGGATATAAACTTAGCCAGGCTTAACCTTGGCTAATAGACAAAGCTGGAAATAACTCTTAACCAGAGAATTAATCTGTATCTCAAATGAGACACTGCTGTCAAATATAACCCCAAGATTCCAGACTTGGGGTCTACTGAATTCTACCAATATGCCAAGAAACTCAAAACCAGTTTGACTGCAGGACCAGCTATTAGCACTTCCATTCTGTCACCATTTAGAGCAAGAAAATTATTATTCCATCCAGGGATGTAGCTCTTCAAGATAATTTTGTTAGCAACTCATTGCAGAATTGCACAAAGGAATACAAACCTGCGTGTCATCAGCAAAACAATGGACAGACACGTTATACTTCCTGAAAATCTCTCCAATCAGATGCAAACATATAGAAAATAAAATAGGACCCAGAATGGATCCCAGAGGAACATCCCATTTATGGAGCCACAGATGAAGATCAGTTAAAAGTCACTGAAAAATGTCCAGTAAGTGATCAGTAAAATCTGACCTGAACCATTTCAGAGCTATCCCATTTGAGCTCTAAAACAACAACAACAACAAAATAAGAACGACTGTACCACCAGTCAGTAATAAAAGAAATGTTATTAAAAACTTGAGGGCAGTCGCGACACCATGGTAACACTAAAACCAGACTGGCATATGTCGCATTATTGATTGACAGTAAGCTGATCAGTCAATTGTATATGATCCTCTCTAATATTTTAGCCAAAAGTGGCAGTTGGGAAAATCGGGAGAAATTTCTCCAATACTCCTGAATCAAGGTTGTTCTTTTTTTAAGCAGGACGTACCACTGCATGTATAAAAAAAAGAGGACATAACCCCCTTATGGATTAATTTATGTCTAACACTACAGGGCCCAAGACATCAAAAGCCCCCAGTAAAAGTCAAAGTGAAACTACATCAGGAAGGCAAGAAGTAAGTCTAAGAGAATCAACAATACTTTTTAGGTGTAAAGTAACACAACCTCAAAGGAGTCCAAAACCATGACTGACAAAAGGAAACACACAACCAATGTGAACAATGCCAGAACGAAAAGTGTAGATTTTACGATACAAACAAAAAATAAAAGAAACTGCTCACAAGAACCTGTGGTGCAGTTTAAGCCCGACTCTGCTTTGAATAGTACCCTGGGTTTCTTAGAATGATTAGACACCAGATCAGGAAAAATTCTCATTTCCTAAACAAAGACTTCCTAAAAATCTGCACCGATACAATCAACTTGTCTCTGTTTCACTGCCGTGCACCACAGCTGCCGTGTGGTATCGTTAGGGGGAATTTGATCTAAAATCATTTTGCATGATGAGTTAAAAGCTTAAAGGAAATCATCAATATTATCACACTGGTCTTGCGAATTCCAACAAGAAAACTTAGTGCTAAACCCTGATATAATACAAGCAGAGCAAAAGCTCACTTGTATTAACAGCATCAACAAGAATATTCACATCCATCATTATAGAAACATCACATATAATATTGTTAGCTGTTAAACCACGTCTAAGAACAAGAGTATGACCAAGGGAACGAGTTGGAGCAATTATATGCTGAGTAAAGTCAAATGACTCCAATAAGGACAAAAAATCATTAACCAATGGTTTAGATTGACAACAAACATGGATATTGGAATAACCAACAATAAGTATTCTATTAGAAGCATATGTACTTGTATGAGCACTTCCGGTATCATACTCTTCTCTAAAAAAAAAAAAAAACCCTCTATTTCCCCATCAGAGTCTTAGACAGGTAGTATTCTTAGCCTGGGTTTTATTGAACCAGTATCAGAAAGTATTCACTAATGTAGTCTTCATATAAGTTGCTCTGGCTAAGGGCATCTGCCAAATGCTATAAATGTAAATGTAAATATAAATGTAAAATGTCAGCCAGCAGGTCAGAAAATTCAGATACTGTTTATCACAGGAGACTTAGAAACTACGGCACACAACAAGGATGAAGAATTACATACTTTGAAAAGCTGCAATCCAACACTACTGAAAGGGCCCCTTAAAAGGCTCTGACAGACAAATAAGCTTTTAAAAACAGTGGCAAGACCACCCCCCCCCTGCTCTCTGTAATGAAAAAGAAGTCCAGCTTCTTTGAGGTAATGAAATATTGCAGGATAAAAGTCTTATTAGTCACTGACCTCACATTCAGAAGGGCAATCTTAATAGACGCGGAGAGCCTCGCTCTAGGGTGAGCTCGGGCAAGCCTATGAAGATTTCCATCGTATACTCCCCTGGATCACACTGGAAAGCCACAACGTTGCCTTAACAAGGAGGATAAAATCTGGTTTCCAGCACTTAAGAACATACGTCCTGCAGAGGAAGGGATGGGCCGAGGATGACTATTAAATATCGACAGTCCATATTCTGTAAAGCAGAATGGAGCCAGTGGTGCCTGACAGCATTGTCAGCCTGCCTCCCACACTGCCTGCGGAAACGTCTGTATTTCCAGGAGGCACACAGCTCACTCACACACATAATACCGGCATCCAGGAAAAAGTCCGGAGATGAATAAAGCAACGGTGGAGGTTCCAAAAAAGCAAAAAAACAGTTCAATCAGCAGACAAAGATTGAGCAGATAGCATGCCAGAAAAAATACTAGGAAAAGACACCCACCATACAATAACCGCTGGGAGCTACTAACACATAAAAACAAAATTAAAACATAAACTAACAAGACAAGCAGACAGCATACTAAACCAGTCAACCAGTCACAGCCAGTGTTTAGCACCACCTCAACCCCAACCTCATGGTGCATCACCAAAAGAACACCATACCCATGGTGAAGCATGGTGGTGGCAGCATCATGCTCTGGGGCAGTTTGTCTTAAGCTGGAGCTGGGGCTTTAATCAAGGTGGAGGGAATTATGAACCGTTCCAAATACCAGTAAATTTTGGTCCAAAACCTTCACGTGTCTGCTAGAAAGCTGAAAATTAAGAGGAATTTCACCTATCAGGGCGACAATGACCCCAAGTATACATCCAAATCAACAAAAATGTTTATCTTTGGAATGGCCCAGCCAGAGCCCAGACTTAAATGCAATTGAAAATCTGTGGAGTGACCTGAAGAGGGCTGTGTGCAGGAGATGCCCTCGCAATCTGACAGATTTGGAGCACTTTTGCAGAAAGACTGAATGCTGTAATTAAATCAAAAGATGCTTCAACAAAGTAGTGGTTTACAGGTGTGCACAACCAGCTTATAATAAATAATAAATATAATAATGATGGGCCGCAAAGAGAGGCATAAAAAGCTAAACAAAGACACACACAGAAAGTATTCTGACTGAAAAAAGCTAAACCCCAGACATTTCAGGCAGCTTTAGGTCCCAAAAAAAGAGGACATATCATAAGAGATGGGATGTCCTGGCTGTGTCACACAGCACACACGCTAAGAGAGGGGATGGGCTGTGCTGTATCACAGCACATAGGCTAAGAGAGGGGATGGGCCATGCTGTATCACAGCACACAGGCTAAGAGAGGGGATGGGCCGTGCTGTATCACAGCACACAGGCTAAGAGAGGGGATGGGCCATGCTGTATCACAGTACACAGGCTGGGAGAGGGGATGGGCCATGCTGTATCACAGCGCACAGGCTAAGAGAGGGGATGGGCCATGCTGTATCACAGCGCACAGGCTAAGAGAGGGGATGGGCCGTGCTGTATCACAGTGCACAGGCTAAGAGAGGGCGGATGGGCCGCGCTGTATCACAGCGCACAGGCTAAGAGAGGGGATGGGCCACGCTGTATCACAGCGCACAGGCTAAGAGAGGGGATGGGCCGTGCTGTATCACAGCACACAGGCTAAGAGAGGGGATGGGCCGCGCTGTATCACAGCACACAGGCTAAGAGAGGGCGGATGGGCTGTGCTGTATCACAGCGCACAGGCTAAGAGAGGGGATGGGCCGTGCTGTATCACAGCGCACAGGCTAAGTGAGGGGATGGGCTGTGCTGTATCACAGCGCACAGGCTAAGTGAGGGGATGGGCTGTGCTGTATCACAGCACAGACTCTGCTTTAATATTCCTCCAGCTGCTGCCAGCTTCTGCTCTTCAGAGAAGAACATCTGACTGTAGCACAATAGCATTGAGGTAATGATCAGAGAGACTCTTGATAAAGTGCCATGAAAGACAGTACTGACCTCAAGGTTCACCAGACAAAGCAGCTTTTTCATACACACATGCCTCCATCATGCACACACAATAATACACACACAGGTGCACACACACACACAGAACACCAAGAACAGCACGCAGTACATTTACAAGCCAGCCACATGCCAACAACCTACTTTAATCACTCTCAAGTTATTTGGCAGAAAATGGGCTCCAAATTGCCCCCCCCCCTCATAAAAACTAATGACCATGCAGAAGGTCTGTGAACACACCCATATGACTCGCTTCATTCTGGAATATTCCAGCGAGCAGCTTCCTGCGGGGCCGCATGCGTAACTCCCACCACACCTGCCCGTGAGGAGAGGCCAGGAGAGGAGAGAGGAAGGGAAAGGAGAGGAGAGCAGTGGATATGAGAGGAGAGGAGAGAGGAAGGGAAAGGAGAGGAGAGCAGTGGATATGAGAGGAGAGGAGAGGAGAGGAGAGAGGAAGGGAAAGGAGAGGAGAGCAGTGGATAGGAGAGGAGAGGAGAGGAGAGGAGAGAGGAAGGGAAAGGAGAGGAGAGCAGTGGATAGGAGAGGAGAGGAGAGAGGAAGAGAAAGGAGAGGAGAGCAGTGGATAGGAGAGGAGAGGAGAGAGGAAGAGAAAGGAGAGAAGAGCAGTGGATAGGAGAGGAGAGGAGAGAGGAAGGGAGAGGAGAGGAGAGCAGTGGAGAGGAGAGGAGAGAAGAGGGGAGAGGAGAGCAGTGGAGAGGAGAGAGAAGAGAAGAGGGGAGAGGAGAGCAGTGGATAGGAGAGGAGAGAGGAAGAGAAAGGAGAGGAGAGGGGAGAGGAGAGCAGAGGAGAGAGGAGAGAAGAGGAGGGGAGAGGAGAGCAGTGGATAGGAGAGGAGAGAGGAGGGGAGAGGAAAGGAAAGAGAAGAGGAGAGAGGAAAGAAAAGGAGAAAGGGGAGAGAGGACAGAGAGAGGAGAGGAGAGAAGAGGAGAGAGGAAGGAAAAAGACAGAGAGGAGAGTAAAAGCCACGGCGTCCCGAGTGAGAAACAGGCCCAGGGGCTCCCCCAAGCAGCCAGCTGCTATGCATCACTACCTAAAACAGCCCCCGACATCCTTAACACTGCAATTACTCCCGCTGCACTGTGTAATCAGTTTACTTGATGATATTTACAGCAGTTAAATGTGTGCTGCTCTGCATTTACTTAATGTGATTACACTGTAGCCTGATGCGGGTCACCATCATTACATCTGTACTGCTATGTATTTACTTAAGATAATTACAACTGCACCATAGTCTGTTTCATTAAATTTATGATATTTGTACCATGGTGTATATGATTCACTTTTGGATTTACGCAAGAGTCCCAAACACTGCAAATAAATGTTTTCAGAAAAAAAAACATGTGCAATATCTAATATCATCTCAATATCTGTACTTTCTATGCACTTATCACTGGCACTCGGGGGGAGAAGTAGGCGGCAGGCAGCCCGGAGGCGGCCGTGACAGCGGAAGCAGAGCTACTGCAATGCTGCTGGGTCTCTGGGCCCCGCGAGGACCGCCTGGATGCTGTAAAGGTGACAGCGGAAGCAGAGCCACTGCAATGCTGCTGGGTCTCTGGGCCCCGCGAGGACCGCCTGGATGCTGTAAAGGTGACAGCGGAAGCAGAGCCAC
>JAODKM010000001.1:34370720-34402412 GCA_026780845.1 Petrocephalus sullivani
TTGTCACCATCGCCAGGGTAGTACTGGCTCTTATATTACACCATTGTCACCATCGCCAGGGTAGCACTGGCTCTTATTAAGGTGCGTCTCTTTCACCAGCAGTTATTTTAGTGTTACTAAGGTGCGTCTCTTTCACCAGCAGTTATTTTAGTGACTCCTGATAACAGGGCGGCTCATTTTATTTCTTTGAAATAAAAAAAAAATCAGCACATAAGAACTTCTGTTATTATACATTTACTTCGGTTAACACATAGCCACTTTTATACAAATAAAATATTTATATTAGTGTATTAGCAGTTTTTTTTTTCTATAAACTTCTTCTTTATTTAAAATAGCATTTTTCTCCTTTCCATCCATTTTCCCACTCCTCATCTAATAGAGGGTCACAGGAATTACAACCCGACAAACGATAAGTAATGCTATGCAGAAGATTTTCAGACGGAACTCTGTTTTATAAAAGCAATATCATGACGCTGCAGTACTTACTGGTCCCAAAACAATCTTTAAAGTCTCCAAAGGCGTGTCTGAGGAGGAGACAACAACATATAATGAGGCATTATATACAAGCCTATTTATATAACGGGATGAGCTTATATTATATAAATACAGTCGTGGGGTTTGTGCACTAATAAATGAGGGAAGAAGGGTCAGGAACTAATCAATTTCATGTCTGGGATGCAACAGATAACCTGGTCCTTTAACTGAGTAAAGTCATTTCCTCTGTGCAAAATGAATATATTTGGTATGATTAACAGAATGCTTAATTGTATTTGTAAGAAGAATTTAAGAAATGTTTCAGCAACACTGCCTTAAGATTTAAAACTATAGGCCAGTTAAATATAGAATATCATCTATCATTTGCAATTCTATGATTGTGCAGTAGGGGGCATTGTCTATCATTATTTGTGTAGTATAATTTAGATTAAAAATAGAAATGGTGATATTACAACAGAGAAACTAGAGCCCCCACAAACTTCGATGCTTAAGTCAGACATGAATACATCACACAGTTTTATATTTTCAGTGTCAAAAGTGAAGCCAAAACAATAAGCAGCAACTGCTCACTTCACTTAATTGTTACAAACAAAAATTTGTGAAAAAGTAAAAAGGGAGATACAGTCATACATGTTACTAAAGCAACGTTACAAAGCATTCCCGCATTTTTGGTGTACTGAGAATTGCTATTGACCAAAGTGAACCAGCAGCACAGACTGGGACTGGGACCGTTCCTACAAACCACATCCGCCTCACTGGTTTTCCAAAACATCAGCAGGAGAGGCTGTAAAAATTAAATTAAAAGCAGACTTAAAACTCACTCCACAGCATGCATTGCTTTTAAAGGGAAGAAAAAAAAAACGAACTTCAGAAACATTGACGCATTAGAAATATACAGGCAGAAGAGGTCAAAAGTGAAAACCGTTTGCAGTGCTTTCCGTGAGCATACGGCATTCAAAGGCAAATAACAGAGCTGCCCACATACTGCAAAATGAAGTGATCTTGGATTGCAGAGAAGCGGCAGTAGCTGAATCTGGCCCAGTATCTACCTGCATGTCATGTAACTTGGGTAACGTGCCCCATCCTCTACCAGCAGTTCATTGGTCCATAACAGAGGGGTTGCCGCTTTCATGCACCCAAATGAACATTTGCTTACAGTACAAAGACAATGTCGGGCTCGGGCAGTGCAGGGCACCAAGGTTCCAGCACAGAAGACGAGGACGCCGAGTTATTTCCATACCGAACATCAACTGAATTGAAAGGTTGAAGTGAATTGTACAGACAGCTTGCAAAGGAAACTATTCATTGTGAAACAGAACTTTCTTTCTTTTTTTTTTTAAAACCTCATCGAGGTTTCAATAGTGCTTTAAAGGCATTTTTAAAGCCAGGACTGCTTTTGTTTATCCAAAAGAACAAACACACAATACTATCCATGACTCAGTATTTTTTATCCCTTGGATTTTGACCCTTTTAGTGAGCGAGCAAGAAGGTGTTCTAGCCCATGAGGGTGAGCGAATGAAAAGGTACAGGGCTGCAAAGGGGCATAAGTGCATAACTCACAATGACAAAAATATGGGTAAAACACAGAGCATCTCTCTTTTTTTAAATAACAGCACCTTAAAGCTTAAGCGCATTGCACATGATTACATACAGAATGAAGGACAATAGCATAAGAGAAACAAACATATATACATTGCATAAAATATTTTCATGGGCACAATCTTATTGACCACCTTTTTAAAAAAAATATATGGACAAACATCAGTTTACATGAGTACATGAGCAGGATTGTTTATATATAAATGATGTATTAAGACCACTATTTTTCAGTATTTTGCATGCTCACAAGGCAAAGACAAAATGATGTAGCTAAGCTTCTTACAATGTGCAAAAAAAACATAGAAATACAGATACATATACTGAAAATAACACATCCAATACTACTGCATAGAAGGGTACTGTTTAAAGCAATTTCTTTACATTTTTAAAGTTGAAATAGTGAAATTCCAAATTAAGCCCTCTTTATCGGAGTTCTTATTTTCATTAGTCCTTTGTGGAATTTCCCTCTAATTGTAGGACAATAAAACACGGTGTGACTTGTCAGCACTGCTCCTGCTATGTCTGTCTTTTTCTGAAGGTCGTGATTTACAAGTAGGTGATGTCATGGGGTTCAGAGGTCAGGGTGGGAGCAGAGGTACCTGCTGCTTGCGGCACATGGGCGGTGCTGAGTTTGGGCCGGCCTCCGGCAGCCCGCGGTGGGCTCTCTCTATAGGACATGCTCCCGTGGTTGTTGTTGACTTCGCCATCCAGGCTACCGGTGGAGATAACCCAGGTGGCAGGGCGCCAGCCCTTCAGAGAGTAAGGCGTCTTCACTCGTCTCTTAATCTTCTCACCAGATCCCGTCTTTTCATCCTGCAATGTACCTTCACCTACAGAAAGAGATACAAATATTTGTGAACATGACTCTGGTTTTATGGAACTTATTAATGAATTTGCAATTCAATTAACTAGAGTGATTTAAAATAATGGATTTTAGACTGGTATGGGATTTCCTGTGTATTCATACCTCTGTATAAGTTTAGTGTTAAGTATTAAAAAGAATAATTTAAAACAAGAATATAAATGAAGATCCAGATTTAAGAAGTTTCACTATAGGGATTTGGCGTTTTCAACAAAAAATTTCATAATTAGGTTCCATCATTCTAATCACACTCACACACACACACACACACACACACACACACACGTGCATGTTTGTATCCATACATCATTGTGGCATCCATTCATTTCTATGGGGAAAAACCCTTATCCTAACAAAGACATATCTAACTGCATCATAACCGTAAGTAAGCAAACAAAATACAACACATTGGGCATTTTCAGTTTTTTGATTGCAATAACAAATTTATGAAATTCAGTTTCCAAATGTCGTATATACACCCCCCTACACATATACTTCTACACATTCTGCCCACTTTGTCAGGTCATATCACATGGCTGAAGATCGATCAATCATTTTTGAGTCATGTGACGTTCCATCCCCTCTCTGGCCTTTCGCTGTCTTTATTTAGCTTGCCTCTTCAGAGTTCCCTGTGCCTTGTTTCTCTCGGCTTTCAACAAATCTGAAGACACTGTTCTCATGAATGTCAGTCATAACTGAGCTCAGACACCCTCGTCACATCCTATTTATCGCAGACACCAGACGCTGAACGTTCTCCAGATCCTTATCAGAGCTCTGGAATTTCCTTCCTCGCCGACAGCAAAGCTGGAGGAAGGAGGCTCTGCGAGCTAAGCCATCATCACCTCAGTGTTACAGCAGTCATTAAACCAGACCATCTCTGTGCTGACAGAGCCCACTGCTTAAGAAGCAGGACTTACCAGAGACACATACACTGCCTGACCAAGTATGTGGATGCCCATGTGGACACTTCACCATCACACCTATCTCTGCTAGTTGAACATCCCCTTCCATGGGCACTGATATGGAGTTGTTCTCTTATAATAGCCACCGGTCTTCAGGCAAGGCTTTCCATTAGATCTCGGTCTCCGTTTGTGGGAATTTGAGTCCATTCATGCAGTAAGAGCATTTGTGAGGTGAGGCACTGGTGTCAGACGAGAAGACCTGAATTGCAGTCTGAATTCCACCTGGGACTGAGCTCAGAGCTTAGTGCAGGCCATTCAAGTTTTTGCACAACAACTTCAACAACCCATGTATTTGTGGACCTTGTTTAGCGCATCCCGAGAACGCAGTTCTACTGCTCCACCTTCATTCTGTCTCCAACTTGGAAAAGCGGTTTTGACATGCCACACGCCACAGAACACTGCGGTCCCACTCTGTTGGCCCACGTAGGTTACCTCTCCAAAGTTGAGCTGTGGATGCACCTAGTCGCTTCTACTTTACAAAAACAAAAGTAACAGCTGGTCGGGACAGGTCTATCGGAGCAGTAGTCTGATGAACTGATTTGCTGCAATGGTCATCCTGGGGTGTGCCATGTACCAAGGCACTGAGCTCTTCAGTACTGCCCATTCTACTACTGATGATTGTCTTTACTGTCTGGCTATGTGCGTGATCACATGCTTTGGATTGTTACCATCGTGATTGTTAGCACTGCAAATGACAGAGACAGCTGAACTTAATTGGAAGGGGGTGTCCACATATTTTTGGTCAGGTAGTGCATCTTGCCTCAGGACAATATGCTTTTGCTGCTGTATAATAACAAGAGATTGAGACACACATTAGGAACGCAGGGAGAAGCAAATACACATACCAAAGGCAGATGAGCATCCCAGGGTGGTGACAGACAGGTCCAGAGAGTTGGGCCGTTCTGGTCTCCTGGGCCTGGGAGGTCGCAGCACAGGCCTTTCTTGGGATTCTGTGGGTGCTGGAGTAGGGTCTGGGAGCGGGACAGAGGCGTGGCCTTCAGCTTGTGGCACGGCAGGAGCCTCCTCAGAGGGACAGGACCTTCCACTACCCCCGTCATCCTGACCGTTGCCGTTGCTGTTGTTGTTGTTGGTGTTGGGGCGACTGGCGTGCTGGCGCTGGCGGGCGGCAGGCTGCTCCCCCCTCAGCAGGGGCTCGTGCTCATCGGGGCTGCAGTTGATGTTGAGGCGGTTGTCCTCGCCGCTGAGCTGGGTTTGCAGCAATGGAGCAGTCCCATCCGCCTGGGGACCAGCTGGGTTAATGTTGCCATACTGAGCACCTCTGGAGGACGACAAGCCCGTGTACCCATTGCCGCTCCCCCGACTGCCCTGCCCGTGGTTGGTGACCACGACCAGGTGTGGCTCAGCACCACTGCTGGTGTTGATCTTGGCCACGCCCGTCTCCACTTGCTTCAGGTTGGACTTGCCAAGTTTGCCAAACCTGAGGCGCAAGGAGGAGTCCTTGGCTGGGTTTTTGGTGTTGAGCGGCAGGCTGCTGGGTCGTTTGGGCAGATTCTGCTGCTTAGGTAAGGGAAACACAGCCGCGGGGGGGTCACAGGCTAGGCCAGCTGGCACTGCTGGGTCAGCCTGTACCAGTCCTCCAGTCCCAGAGGCCCCTGAGACCTCAGCAGCCAGCTTAATGAGAGGGTACAGCAGACTGGAGCTGCCAGAGCTGAGTGGGTCTGGAGCACTGAATTGCTTTTGAGAGTGTTCCATCAGGTTCTCATCAGAACTCTCCTTCAGGTTCTTGTCCACTTCCTTAGGATCTAGCTTGGTTGTCTCTAGGTCCTCCTCTGTAAGCTGCAGACAAACTGGCATCCCGTTGGCTGGTCCATTATCGGGGCAGTCGGACTCAGAAATGGTTGCCATGGTTGCACCAGACATCAAACCAGTGGTAGGAGCAGTGGTAGTGGTGGTAGTGGAGGTGGCTGAGGAGGTGGACAGGCTGGTGCTACCGCTCTCTGGGGTCGGCAGCCGGGCCTGGGCTTGTTGGCGCTCGTAGTTGATGGAGTTCCGGTTCTTCTCTCCTCCACCAGACATCCCACTGCTAATGCTGCCCAGTCCATTAACAGAGCAGGTGCCCGAATTAGAGAGGTCACTTGGCAGGTTTTTTACCATGGTTTCATGGTCCTCAATGTATGAGGAAGTAGAGAAGTCAGGATAAGGCCCCATCTTTGCCACCCTGCGACTGTGGGACAAGTTTCTGTAAAGAGAGGGTGTGTAAGGTATATGAAATATCACTGAGAATCATTACCCATGCATGTTAATAAATTCCATATAGAGCCTGGGCTCTTCTGAACTACCATTTGAGAAGGTACCTCTCATTCTGTACAGCGGTGCTCATGGGGTTGACAGTGGGACTGACAGACTTGTTGCGGTCCCATACAACGAGAAGCTCGGCCATGCGCTCCTCAGCACACTGGGCAGTGAGCCTCGCTTCTGCATCCTGGTCCCAGCAGTCCTCTACGGTCTCCTTTAGGGAGCGCACGGCCTGAAAGGGCAATCAGACGAGCACCCGCGTAAGAAAACAAACAGCAATTATGGGGGCAGGGACCAGAGTACAAAATCTTTGAATCCTCACTAGGCTGTTCTCCTTCCAGGCTTCAGGGAACTTGGGCCTCTGCTTCTCCCTGGACACCAACACCTGCATGTCCTCAAAGGAAGGGTGGTTCCCTGCCTCTGCCTGGAAGGCCATCTGATAGTCTGGCACAGTTTCCCCTGGAATGAGAGTGGTCTGGTTAACTGTAACTGAAAGGAACACCACTTAGGCGCCAGAGAAGGCGGCCTCGGGGATCACCTGGGAAGAGGTCGACGCAGCGTATGAAGACCTCCCAGTAGATGAGCCCCAGAGCATACATATCCACTTGTTTGAGGGCAGACTCACAGTCCCGCAGGTTCACCGCACCTTCTAACACCTCAGGGGCCATGTAGCGGATCGTACCCACCTAGGGGACAGGAGTTAAGAGAGAGGTGTCAAAGTAAGTAACAAAGGAGTGAGCCCCAACTCTGAGCCCTCACAGATATCACAGAAGAAGTGTGTTGCCTCCTGAGCTATGGGTTAAAGCTCCATTAAGCAGCATAGAAGCCAGCATATGTAAAATACATGAGAGCACAGAGGATGGAAGCTTGTTGTGGACTGGAGGTACCTCGCTGATGGCGGCATTCTCCTCCTCCCCAGGCCGCGTCAGCCTGTTTCCCGTGAGCTTCATGGACAGGCCAAAGTCGCTGATCACACACGTGCCATCGTTCTTCACCAGGACATTGCGGCTGTTCAGGTCCCGATGGGACACTGCAGGCTTGTAGGTGTCTGATACCAATGGCCAGGAGGGAAAGGACAAGTATCACCCCACAGAATCTGCTGTTTCACAACCACAGACCTACCCAGTGAAGAATCATCTCTGATATTTCGTTATGAAAACCATATGTTCCCCCACTATGGTAAAACTGCATTCTGTCACTGAATGCTGGTACCAGTAAAATGCTGCCAATACCAATTTCAGGCACAGTGCTTTTATCCTGCACTTTCATCTAGGCTGGGTAGAAATGGTGGAGAATGCTTAAATGGATATAGTGTAACCTATTGGGTGAAATTACTGCCACGCTCCCTTAAGAGCAACAACAGTAGCTCAAAATCCATTACAGGGCACCACAACAAACAAGTCATAGCTATCAGTTTATTTTCATCTTTCTGTTGGTTTTAGGATCAAAAATAGAAGATTACATATCTGAACA
This sequence comes from Petrocephalus sullivani, assembly GCA_026780845.1. Taxonomy (NCBI): domain Eukaryota; kingdom Metazoa; phylum Chordata; class Actinopteri; order Osteoglossiformes; family Mormyridae; genus Petrocephalus; species Petrocephalus sullivani. The sequence continues at coordinate 34,378,368 of JAODKM010000001.1, forward strand.
GTACAGATTTGTGGCTTGTCAGACTGAGAGCTCATGCCCTCACTGAGAAATGCTGAGAAGGTGATGTATGTATCGTGATAGCTCAACACCACTGGGATTTTAGTACGCAGGACCATATTGAAGTAACCAATTTAAGTGCTAACAAAGCATTCAGACTGGCCCAAGAGACTGGCTTTACAAATGAAAGACAAAAATCACCTTCAACCGCTGTCAGACCATACTAATATTTTTGAGCTATTGCACAGAAAGTCAAACAATTATAAGGCAAGTAAATGCTAAAAAGAAAACTATTAAGAGAATGACAAATGTGTCAGTCAGGTTTAGTGCATAAACCTCCTATTAGATTTAAAAATACACTTTTGGAATGAAATTTATGGAGAGAGCTCAGGCAGTGGCCTACTGAGAAAAGGAACATCATAAGATGATGACTCGGGCGAACCTTCTCCGGCTCCGATGGCAGTGACCCCCACTACTGTGGCGAGAGCACCCAGTGGCGGCGTTTCTCACATCCTTTCAGCAGAAGTCTAAGCCCACTGAGCCCCCCCCCCATTAAGACACTTATTTTTCCCCATTTCCTTTATTTTGACAGTTACCTTACAATGACATTTGCAACTTATCAGCATGGTGCAGCTGCAATATCCAATGGAATGCTAATTTCATTCCTTTTCACATGCTCTGGGCCTCATATGCATTTCCAGAGAAAATTCTTGTCATAAAAATACAGATATCAGGACAGGAGCCCGATAACCTTTAGCTCCTGCTGACAGGAACCTTATATTTAGACCTCATCTTGGCATGAGGCCGTGTAGAGATCTTTCCAGTGTCACCCTCGGTGTCGTTTGTGTTTCCGCATCTCCTTGCCTCTAAAGCTGCCCTTTTCTCTTTCCTGCTGCTTTTGTGTGACAGTCCTCTGCTGAGGGAACTGGAAGGAAATGTAGATGTTTTGGCTGCGACAGGATCAGGCAATGATGCTCCCCTGTGGCATTTGGGATAGATGAGCGGGGGAGTCGAATATACGGAGCAAGGTCAAGGGGTGGCTGTGTGCGTGTGCGTGTTTGCGTGGGGTAATGCAGTGGCACACACACACACCCTCACCTCCTTGCATGAGCTCTGTGTGCAGGTAGGCCAGTCCCCGGGTCACAGAGTGGGCCAGGCGGCAGCAGCTGACCCAGTCCCCAGTGTTCAGACTCAGGTACTGGCTGAGGGAGCCCTGGGAAGTAAGGAAGGGGAAAGACCGTCTATTAAAATGAGTACTCCAGCAATACTCACACTGACATAGCATTCAGTCACTAACCAACTGTGAGCAGTACTCCAGCACTACTCACACTGACATAGCATTCAGTTACTAACCAAATGAGAGCAGTACTCCAGCAATACTCACACTGACATAGCATTCAGTCACTAACCAAATGAGAGCAGTACTCCAGCAATACTCACACTGACATAGCATTCAGTCACTAACCAACTGTGAGCAGTTCTTCAGCACTACTCACACTGACATAGCATTCAGTTACTAAACAAGTGAGAGCAGTACTCCAGCACTACTCACACTGACATAGCATTCAGTTACTAACCAAATGAGAGCAGTACTCCAGCAATACTCACACTGACATAGCATTCAGTCACTAACCAAATAAGAGCAGTACTCCAGAAATACTCATACTGACATAGCATTCAGTTACTAAACAAGTGAGAGCAGTACTCCAGCAATACTCAAACTGACACAGCATTCAGTCACTAACCAAATGAGAGCAGTACTCCAGCAATACTCACACTGACACAGCATTCAGTCATCATCCACGAGTGCAGTACTCCATTACTACTCATACTGACATATCATTCAGTCACTAACCAAGTGAGAGCAGTACTCAATCCTTACATGTGGGTAGTACTCCATCACCAGGAAGTACTCCATGCGTCCATCAGCTGTCATACGCTCATCCCCGATGATGAAGTGCGCTATGTTGTCATGCTCCGCAGTGAACACCCTGTAGATGGCGCGCTCATTCAAGAAATTCTGCCGGTTGGTGTGGTTGAAGACCTTGACAGCCACGGGGCGCTCGTCCAGGGACCCCTTATACACAGAGCCGTAACGTCCACGGCCAATCAGCTGCAATATGGAAAACATGGGCTCTTCAGAAACTCAGGGAGTGGTATGGACAAGATGGTGGTAAGTAGGGAAGTATATCAGCGAACAATGTGGACATGCATGTTTCTGTTACCTCCAGAAGCTTCAGGCTGTCCAGGTCCAGTGAAGGCTCAGAGGCCGCTGCCTCCATCTTGTCCAGATTGTGGAGGCCCTGTTTGCGACTTCCTGGTAACAATATTTTAGGCGCATGGGTAAGTGCTTAGGACAGAGTATGAGTCACGATTAATCCCCCCTCTCCAAATCTCTTTTTGGAAGTCATCGGCTCACCGGTCAGAACACGGAAGCCGAGGAGGATGGCGACGATGAGAGCCGCCAGTAGGGAGACGGCAGCGAGGGCGATGACGACGGCCTCCTCTCGGGACAGCGGCTGCGGGTCTGCGGAACAGCATCAGAACAGCAGAAAATGCATGAAATATGTCCTCCACCCATAAAACTGCCATTTAACTGCACATTGCTAGGAGGAGGAAGGGAGCAAACTATACAACCGACAGCCAAGGACTGCTAATATACAGCCTGCGGCTCATCTTATACATTCTTTATTTATATGCCGTTTTACTACACCCATTCATCAAGCAGCTTAGTCTAGCCGTTACACTAAAGTCTACGCCTGTCCTCCAGGGCAAAACACATCCTGCTTTTTTTGGCCACCTCCAGAGTCTGGCATAACTTCCACAACGTAGGCCTCATGAATCCATTTTGAGTCCATATTTCCACTGATCAAATGTCAGCTGTATGAGTTCAGCATAGAGGCTTTATGGAAATGGACAAGATGGAATAGAGGAAGATTTAGCACTCATTACAGTCATTTCAGTCTAACTGGATTAAATGGATCCCCATCAGGGGAATCCTGGTTCTTATCCAACCATTAGAATGCAATTTTAAGTCATCCCTTAATGTGCAACAAATCACAATTCATTACTATGACTGGAAGAGGAGGGTCTAAGTCACCCATATTACTGGGTCTACCTGCCATAGTCTCATAATTGGGACAGAGAGCCAAGAACCTAGCAGATCTATGTGCATCATAAAGCACGTAAAAAAGCTGGGGGGGCGGGGGAGGTATTTCAGCAGTAATTTGACAGTAAGCAGCAAGTCAGCATTCCACCAGCATCTGAAGGTCACTGAGCAGCTCGGTGTACCCTCACATTCACATGTGCAGTCTCTCTCTCACTCACACACACACACACACACACACACACACACAGCATAGAACAGCACATACACTTCTTGGAGCATCTTGACCAAGAGACAGAATGGTTGCCCCCCCCCCAGCCTTCCACTACCTTCCTTCTACCTTTCTCTGCCCAGACCACACCATCCAGGACTACATCTACATCCAGGCCCACCCTCGCAGCATTTCAAGGTTTGCGAGTGACCCTGCAGCCTTCTTACAGAAACGGCCCTATTTCTGCCACTGATACTATAATGTGAGCAATTCAGAGCCACAGAAAGCACCAGGTATCAGCCGAGAGATAGAAAGCTGAGGCAGGCAGGAGGGCAGGCAGGAGGCAGCCAGGAGGCCAGGCAGGAGGGCAGGCAGGAGGCAGCAGGAGGGCAGGCAGGAGGCCAGGCAGGAGGCAGCCAGCTACGGCCGCATTTCAGAGAGCATTTTTATCAATGGAAGCAGGCACAGCTGTGTTTGAGATGGTGGGGATGTCATCCGGAAGACATACAGTAGAATAGAATACAGCACACAGACACAGACACACACACACACGTGATCTGCATCGTTGGCACCATCCTGCTGCTTAAGGACAGCCTACTGAAAGTGTGCCCAGAGTTTTTACTGGGCTGCTGATATTTCATGAGAAGACATAGGCGTGACTGTAAAGTCAGACACTTGCAGTAAGCTCTGGCGGGACACTTGTTACAGAGCAGCAGTCAGCACACACGCCAGACGAATTAGTCACCCCCCCCAGGGCCGTCCCTCCCCAATGGGCACTCAACTTCATTACTCTTAATAAAAATAATGTGGATTTACTTTCTGCCTATAAGCATATTAGAAATTATGTTGTTAACAGAATATTGTATAATTTTAATTCTTTATTTATGGAGCAGCCAGCCAGATAAAATAACTTGTTTGGCTGAAAACCGCACATTTTTACAGTGGATTTTGCCCAACACAGTGACTGGTGACATACAGGTCAGTGACCCTTGCCTTGCCAGCTAGAGCAAATGACAGCAGTAGTCCTACAGTATACATCTGTGCTCAATCCCCACAGCGCCTTACTAGCAGTTGGAGTCAGAACAGCATTCAGGAACACAAAGTGGCTCGCATTCCCAGGTGGGCCGGAGGGCCGGCCTGTGTGCCTTTCCTGTGGCTGGGCCTCCCTCAGCCCTGGTGAGGCACCCATTGCTTTGCTAGGGACAGAGAGGCCGCAGGTTGCGCAAGGTTTCATCTGACGTCAAAAGATTTGCACATCAAGTTCAAGTGTAAAGGTCTGTGCTGGGAAAGGGGAAAGACATTCGGCGCTGTCAGCAGGGCTTGGTGTGGACCAGCGAGGCGGGGCTTGGTGTTCAAGCGGCAGCGGTCACACTTCCCAACATTTAGCACTTTTTGGAGGACCTGCCTTTCTCTGGAACCTTGCTACACCTGGAGGACCTAAGCATGCCTCAGAAAGTGACATTGCTAAGTCATCAGTCCTTCCATTTCGAAGGTGTCTGATAGGCTGGTCGTGCAGTAGCTAACTGCTATGACTGAGCAACAAGCTTGAGAGTCAGGAAACTGATAGAATTATCTACTATCCCAGGACAGTGCAGATGATCCATGTTAAACTGCTGAGAAATATTCAACCAGCCACCCATCTGGCATACTGCCTATCCAGTCTGGGTTATGGTGAGCAAGGAGCACGAGTAGCAGAAACTCAGATGGTTAAAGTTTGGTACATGACGGCCAAAGATAAATCTGATGACAGAACCTGATGCCGGCTCTCCTCCAGGAATGTGTCATCTCATCCAACGCGAGATTATAATTTGCCAGACTGCATGTTTTTGAACCGAGGGGTTGGAACTGGATAGCGCCCTAAGCAGTGAAAAGGGTCCGATGTCCAGCAGAGTTCTGCTGCGCCAAGTCCCAAACATTGTGTAAGATATTCACCGTTTTCCGGTATTAGAATAATTCATATCATAACAAAAATACACACCGGTTTTTAGTATGAACCGGTATTCCGCCTAGCACTAATCTCAGTAGTCACGTTTTTAGAGGATTTGCTATACTTGTGTGGTCTCCACGATGTAAAAAAGAAAAAAAAAAACAGTTTTATAAATGTCCCCACAATGTAATATATACATACACAGCACGGGAGTCAAATTTAAACCCTCACACCTGCAGATGCAATGCTAAGAGTGCTAAGAGTACTGTACCAATGAATTTCACTGCCGTGCCATCTGCTAGAATAATACTGCATACAGCAACTCAGAACCATGCTTCAGAACTCAGAGAAATACATGAGTTGTTGGAGGAAATCCCCACAGAGTTTAAGACAGACTATACACTGCCTGCACGCTGGCACGAGCAATAACAAGGAAGTGTCGCTGAAGCGGTAATCACCGAGCAAGGCCTGCTCTCAGCTGGGAACCCCAAACAATAAATCACTATTATTACATAACGACTTTTTTGTTTGAAGTGACTAACCTCGTAACTCCTAATACATAGTGTCCAGCGTAATTGTGGTTTTAGCTATCCGTACAAGCGCACCCAGCCAATGCAGGAAATGCTGGATGTGTTTCATGTTGCAGACCCTGGCTGTACTTTTCCCACTAGCTAAATGCGTCCTGGTCCCACCCTGTTGGGAGGTGCTCTGGCTCCGAGCATACCCCCCCCCATCCCGCCACCACTGATGGTAAATATAACCCGGCAGCCCTCCCCCTGCTCAGCGCCGCGCGCTTTGCTTATCGCCCCATAAAATGACAGGCTAGGTGCCTGGCTCCGTGCTGCCTACAGACTGCAGCTATACCCACTGCTAGGGCAAAGCTGCCCATCACACAAATATGCACAAATCCACACGCAGGGGGATTAATCGACACGCATGCAGAAACGGATACAAACAGCGCATGTTATGCATGTTTATGCACGCGTGCATTTCTGTAAGTATACATGGGCATGTGCATTTGTGTGTGTATATATGTATGCATGTGTGTAAATGTGTGTATTTCTTAATACGTTCATGTGTGGATTTATGCATGTGTTTGTGTGCAAATTTATCCGCAATACAAATAAAACCTATAATGTTTTACTTTGTGTGGACATTTTTTTAAATTTTATAAAACCTGTGAATGCAAAAAAAAAAAAATCAAAATGTCTAAAATCTTGTATTTTGTTGTATTTCTTGTATTCAGTTACTCTGGTTAAGATTAGTGCTGGGTAGTTAAGGTTGTCATTGTTGCAATTAGGGTTTTTCCCCATATAAATGAATGGACGGTCCTCACAAGTATATGAATATGTGGGCAAACACACGCACACACACACACATACACCCGATATGCAGCCGGCTTCTCTTCATTAACGCTGGAACCCTGAGCAGTCTTTGCTAACGCGAACCCGAGCCCCCCTCCATAGCCCGTATGCTCGCTCCAGTTGCTAGAAACTGGCAGAAATCTCACTGGCAAACAGAATAGTGATGTAATACCTCTTCGCATTGGAGATGAATCAGAACAGGGATGCTTTTCCATTCAGTTCTTAGATACACACACACACGCACGCACGCACGCACGCACGCACACGCACACACACACACACACACACACAAAGCAAGCAAGCAAATGCCCACGGCTCAGTGACACACCGTCATGTGTCATGCACGGAGGAAATCTTTCACTTTGGCAGCACAAAGACTATGTTCTCTGGGTGCGTGCACAGTAGCAGAAAGAAGGCAATCGCACCACAGACCAGCTCAGCACATAGCTCAGTCAGACACACGAGGGCCCGTGTCAGCATGCGTTTAAGAGCCTCGTGTGGAGGTCAGATCCTCGGGGATGTATTATTAGAGAGACTCGCAGCACCATGTGCTCGGAGACGGAGGTGGCACACACAGTCTGGCACCCAGACGCGCCCTCCTGCCCGTGCTCTCCCACAGCGATCCACTGCACTCTCTCATTGTTACTCACTCTCCTTGCATGTTCATTCAGAGACATGAAATCTTCTTGCCTATTTATACATATTGATAGTTTACCAGAACATCTCCACTTAAATAGCTTGCGAGCAGTTCCTGTGTCTTTAACAGGCAGCATTCTGGTTTGTAGGTCTGCATCCTTAACAACTGGGCTTACCTTTTGCTGCCATACCCACGCATGCTTAAAACAGCAGGAACGCACACAGGATAAATAAAGAAGCTGCATGCAATATTATTATAATGCACTGCATGTCAGTCTCCCACCGCTCCACTACGGTCCAGTGAACAGCTGATGTTATTTCAATGGCTATAATTGCACTGTATGGCACCTGGAGTAGGAGTTAATTGTTATTATGGAATAACCATGGAGAAGCAACTCGCAGAGCTAAACAGTGAGATAGACTCTAGGATGGATAGAGACAGATAGGCAGGAGAAAGGCAAAGGTGCTTTAGAGATACTGACCAGGGGGCTGCAGAGTCTGCCTGGCAACTAGCACTGCATAGCCAGCAATTGGATAACAAACTCTTAAAGCTAGACTCCTCTACCTGCTTCTGCAGTTGCGAGGGAGGTAGGCAACACACAGAAACATGTGAGCAAACATCTTCAGCCACTTTTATTTATTGAGGCTCATTGGATTGCTGGTAATTATCAGCAGCAACATGGATGACTCTGAATACCTTTAACATCAAGCCTCGACTTTCTGGTTCCCTGCAAAATCAATATGTCGGTTGAGCCTTTTGAAAAGGACAGGAACAGAGATAAACAAACGGGTCCAAGGCTGTCTGCCTAATGTTCGCCATTCCTGACCCCCCCACCCACTCGCCGTGATCTAGGAGCAGTTTTCATCCCCTTTGGCTTCACAATTTCTTTTCTATAGATTTGGAGGACGGGAGGAACAGCACAGATACCGGGGCTGAGGCCAGGAGGACAGCCCTCCCGATCAGCACTCACTGTGACCTCTGTCCATGACACAACCCTGCCTATCTGTAAACCCCTTCCTTTGTGTACATCTCACTCTCTCTCTCCAACACACACACACACACACACACACACACTCTTCCCCAGTTACCAATAAAAGGGCTCCCCACAGGGCCAGCTCCTAAACCTAGCAGCTAAGACCATGCATGCCACTTCTCTGAGGCAAAGCCCTCGAATTCCCTACAGGGGAGTGTCCATTTTAGTAATTCAGCAAGACCAAAGAGGGCAAATCTCATGAACAAAAGGAGCATTTCCCGAGGATCCCTGACCTCAGAGCCCAGCTCCAAGAGGATTAGCAATCTTGTACTTACTTTCGAAACATACATACAATTTTTTGGGGAGGGAAGCATTCAGAACAGAGGCAGGGTTATAGTTAGGAGGCTAGCAGGGGACAGGCAGCTCTCAATGAGGGCCCTTTACATACACAATAATAGCTATTTTATCAGATTTGAGTAATAATAATAATGATAATGATGATAATAATAATAATAATAATAATAATAATAATAGATGCTTCATTGATCCCGGTGGGGGAGATTCTCTTGTCGCCTCCCCTTACATGAGAGTAAGCTTGGCCATGAAGGACAGCCACTCCTTGCAGTGCCCAGGGAGCTGGGGGTTAAGGGCCTTGCTAAGGGCCCACAGACGTGTCGCGGCTGGGCTTGAATCAGCGACCTTCTAATCACAGGCACAGAGGCTTAGCCCACTGAGCCACACGCTGCCCCTTAGGAACGCCTTGGGGATGCAAGGTAACTTCAACTGACAAGCCAGAAAAATATTCCATAAGGAGAAAGACAATTCACAGCCCAACTACAATTCAACTGTTCATTAGATTCATTTGGAATTTACGATCTAGCGTAAGCAGGCAGGAAATGAAAGGTATGTCTGTATCCTTCAGAGAAAGTGCCTGTGGAGGTGCCTTCAGCTGGAATCCTCCAGCATAATCTCTCATGTCTTCTTTCCATCAGACCCTCAGCCTACACTCCCCAATTCTCTCTTTTCCATCCTCCCTCCATCACTTACAGAGAGGCTGGGTGCTGGTGGGCCCGATGAGAGGGAAGTCCTCCGTGAAGTTCAGGTTGCACATATTGGAGCTGCAGCAGCAGAAGCGGTAGGTACCGTTCTGGATCAGCAGGGGCGTTGTTGTAACCACGCAGTGGTCGTCATGGCAATCCTGCTGGTTGCTAACGTGAGCCCAGCAACCTAAAGAGAGAGAGAGAGAGAGAGAGAGAGAAGTGAGAGCACGCCCTCTTGCAGGGGCCACGCAGGTCATGTGAGCGCACGTGAAGGCACCTTGCTTAACGAGCCGGATGTCTCCGTCATGTGCCTTCTCCCAGAGGCCATAGCAGCGGCTCTCCTGGATGCAGCGCACCGTGGTGTTCTCCCGCGAGAAGCGGCCCACGCCGTCCACGTGCTGCTCGTCCAGCTGCTGCTGGTGGTCGTAGAAGGCACACTCACGCTCCTCACTCGGAGCAGCTGCGGACAGACAGCCATCCGTCATTCCGTCCATCCCGGCTTCCCACTATTCATATAGGATTATTCCCATCAAAAGCATCTGGGATGTTTCTCATAACAATGAAAGCTGCCGATATGTTGCTGATATCACATGTGTAAGTCTCACACATTACGCACCACGCATGCTTCCAAAACAGCTACAACAAACTGAGCCTCCAGCACACATATAAAGTCTCTGAAGGGTCCCGAGTCCGTAACCCAAGACTCCTCTGATATTCTCTGCCAGCTTCAGGATATTTATCTCCTGATCGGAAATCCTCCATCCCATGAGCTACAGCAGGGTATCAGTGCCAAGCATAAAACAACAATAGATGTCCTTGAATAGGACAAAATGGCTTGCTTAATGAACAGCAACCCACAGAGTGATATTTTATTACAAAAATAGCTTGTGTGTTCTAAGTATTAATTAGAATTTAAGCACAGACTTTGGATCCAGGGCAACTGTATAACAAATATTCTTTCCACTGTTAGTATCACTTTGCCTCAGATGGATAAAATCAAGCACCTAGCCATGCAATCAGGCCTATACACATTCGTGAAAGAATGGGTTATTCTGAAGAGCTCGGATTTCAAGCATGTTACTGTCATAGGATGCCTCATAGTCAGTTCATGACATTTGTCCTTGCTAGATATTTCAGTCAACTGTAAGTAGTATTATTGCAAAGTAGAAGCATTTATGAACAACAGAAACTCAGCCACAAAGGAGAAGACCACGTAAAATCTCTGCTGACTCTATAACTGCACAGTTTCAAACTTCCCGTCAATAACTCCAGCACAAGCACTGTGCACCAGGAGCTTCATGGAACAGGCCAAGCAGCTGCATGCAGGCGCGTATCACCAAGCGCAGAGCCAATGTGCACATCACCAATTGCAGTGCCGAGGTGCACATCACCAATTGCAGTGCCGATGTGCACATCACCAAGCGCAGGGCCGAGGTGCACATCATCAAGCGCAGTGCCGATGTGCACATCACCAAGCGCAGTGCCGAGGTGCACATCACCAAGCGCAGTGCCGAGGTGCACATCACCAATTGCAGTGCCGAGGTGCACATCACCAAGCGCAGTGCCGAGGTGCACATCACCAAGCGCAGTGCCGAGGTGCACATCACCAAGCGCAGTGCCAAGGTGGGATGGAGAGGGGTGCCCACACTTTCCGCTTGCGAGTTACTTTGAAAATGACCAGGTCAAAATAATATATATATACACACACACTGAGTATACTTTATATATAGAGTATATGTTGGTGAACCTTGCATCGCTGCATGATCCTTTACAGCACCATGCAATTCAATACTCATGTTTCTTACTTGTGCCAGCTTTGCCCAAGTAAGAAACATGTATATATACAGCTTTACTCTCTTTATACCTTTTTAAGTAGATAAGTTAGCAGAGAAGGGATCTAAGTAGTTGCTATGGTAACGTAATGTAACAAAGTTTTAAGCAACAGCAACGTCAATCAAGCGGCAAATGGCATTGTGAGGACAGATGACAGTAATGTAGCGCGATCCCTGCACTACCTTCGCGATCTACTGGTCGATCATGATCGATGTATTTGGCTTCCCTTGTGTACAGCATGCTGCCATTGGACTCAAGGAGCAGTGGGAAAGTGACGAATCACCCTTCTCTGCCTGCCAGCCTGATGGATGAGTCTGGGTTTGGCAGAAGCCAGGAGATCGGTACTGCCTGCATTGTGCCAACTGTAAAGTTTGTTGGAATAGAGATACTGGTAATGGGTTGTTTGTCAGGGGTTGGGCTAAGCCCCTCTATGCTCCCCACTTTGTGGGAACAGTTTGGGGAAGGGCCTTTTCTGTTCCAGCATGACTGTGGGCCAGTGCACGAAGCAAGGTCCATAAATGGGAGAGTTTGGTGAAAAGCCCTGACTTCAACCCAATCAAACACCTTTGGGATTAACTAGAACAAGTTTGAGAGCCAGGTCTTCACATCCAACATCAGTGCCTGACCACACAAATTCTCTGCTCGATTTATGGGGAAAAAAGGCCCACAGATACACTCCAAAATGTTGTGGAAAGCCTTCCTAGACTCTTGATTGATGCCCATGGATTTAGAATTCAATGTCATAAAAGTTCCTTTGAGTGTAATAGCCAGGTGTCCCAATACTTTTGTCCATAAAGTGTATTTCAAATACAGTACAAATAGTTTCAGCTCTACATTAAGCACAAATGACTCCCTCAGTATAAATGTTTATTATGGGAAAAGTTACTTCATACCACTCCACCATTATAGTATCACTCCTCTATTTTATCATTCCAAGACTCTGACCTTCACTATTTTTTTTTACTCACAGATCAGATGGGTGCTGACAGCGGCAAGCTGGGAGAGGTCTGTAAAATTCAGGTTGCACATATTGGTGCTGCAGCAGCAAAAATGCATGCCACCGTTCATCTTTGAAGATGCCGCCGTAACCATGCAACGGTCGTCATGGCACTCCTGCTGGTTACTGATGGGAGCCCAGCAACCTGGGAGGAGACAGGGAGGGGTTGAGGCGCTTTTCCCTTACAGCCTGTAGCATGAGCCCTGCTGGGCAGGTCACGTGACCGCGGGCTGCAGACCTTGTTCGACCAGCTGCATTCCCCCTTGGTGGTCCTTCTCCCACATGCCGTAGCAGCTCTTGCCAGACGGGCAGTGGACTGTGGTGTTCTCCGGTGAGACGTGCCCTGCCCCGTCCGGCTTCGGCTGCCGGTTGTAGAAGGCACACTGCAGCTCATCCCTCTCAGCAGACTGGGGAAGAGGATCCCCCTGTGTCACCCCTCCTGTCCCTTCCTCCACCCACCCAGCTCCGCCTGGGCCAGTCGGGACGAAGTCCAGCGTGAAGTTGAGGTTGCACATATTAGAGCTGCAGCAGCAGAAGCGGTAAGTGCCATTCTGGATCTGTGTTGCTGAAAACACACAGCGGTCCTCGTGGCACTCCTGCTGGTCGCCGAAGTTAGTCCAGCAGCCTGGTAGGAGATGATGGACAGGGAGATGAGACAGTGCCCCCCACAGGCGGAAGGGTAAGCCCTGAAGAGCAGGTCACGTGACCACAGACCTTGCTTGACCAGCGAGACTTCCCCGTTACTGGTCTTTTCCCAGATGCCGTAGCAGCGGTTGCCGGGGACACAGCGGACCGTGGTGTTCCCCCGAGAGGTGTGACCCTCGCCGGACGTATGCTCGTCTGGCTGCTGCTGGTGGTCGTGGAAGGCACACTCTAGCTCCTGGGCCTCCGCAGCTGAGAAAGAGGGAGGGAAGAGAAGCGCTGAGCAAGTACTCCTCAAGGGAGAGCCAGAGCGCTCTCAGAGCGATCAGGCCCGAAGAGGAATTCTACATACCAAAACCTACCTCCGGCCATTATACACCCACTACTAAATTAAGGCTCCACAGCTGTTCCCTAAACTTGCTTAAAATGACAAGATCTTGACGTCAAGGCTGAAATTCAGATACTATGCCCATGGCAATGCTATCCTTTCACTACCACAAGTTCCAAAAAAGGTAGCAGACTCTGAAACTTTATGGAAAGATCGTCAAAATGTCACAACTGAAAACTTGAAAGGATCTCCCTCTTGCATATTTGTTGCACCATAAATGTACCCATGTGTGTACATTTTGGCTGTACCATCTTATTTTGATATGGATTCCAATCTAGATCAAATCTCTCACCTGAGATGTCAGAAATGTTGCATGTAGCTGCGGTCTTTCTGTCACACTATCTGAGAAGGTTAATGGGTGCCTTCTGGCTAGGGGGCCCTTCAGCGCACTCCATACCAACACCCTGCTCTCCAGCAGTGAGGAGTAGGAGAAATGATCAGAGGAACCCAAAACAATTTCATGTTCTTATATCAATGGCTGGAATAGTCCATCACCATGTCTATGTTCACCAATCAAACCTCATTCTGCTGTGATTGCAAAGACATGCTTTCCCATCCTGGGGGACTGGTTTCTCCATGCATCTGAGCATATCTATACTCAATTCTAAAAAAAGATCCATCAAATACTTTTAGAGATACTGTTAACAAGACCAAGTGTCTTCTGCCGTTGCTCTTTGCTGCTGCTTTAGTTTTGGTGCAAATTGTCTCAAAATGTAGATCTTCAATCCAAAATGATTTCAATATCAAATCAGTAAGAATGAGATATGAAATACTATATTCCAGCTTTCCATATTTGGACAGATGTTTAAAAAGCTCTAAATGGATGACAAAATTACAAATGCAGAGTCATAGGAAAGAAAATTATCAAAACCACCAAAGAAAAGGCCAAATGTAAAAAATAAATGAGCAAGTCTAAGTCACATGCCATGTTTCATAAGGACTTTTAAGACATATGCCAAAACATAAATTCGAGATTGTATGCTCCACATGCATGCTCTGGCAGAAGGGTCGGCCCCAGCACATCAGGGTGATGTCTTGTTTAATGGTTATGTAGCTTTGTTGTGTTAAGTATATAACTTAACACCTGAACCCTAAATAAGGTGCAAATAATAAAATTGTATAATCTTTCAGAATGGCTGCCAGGCAAAACATGCCTTTCTGTTTATTTACCGGCATAGAAAAGCACCCACTGTACAAAATATGCCAACATCGGTGTTTGTACATCCATACAGGTCCAGTGATCAAAATCCATTATCATCCTTTATCCACAAAACAAGCTACACTTAGCATACATAGCAAAAACCACTAGACTGCTAGATAATATCCCATTCACACCTCGAGGTTTAGGGACAAAGAGTGGGAATGGGGTACTAAGGGTACAAAGGTCAATATGAGCAAACCTCTTATGTTTTCATTTTGTTTCAGGAACAACTCTAAGTAATTCTGACTCAAGGAAATGAAATATTTGGAAAAAAGTTTTTGCTTGAGTGCCTTTTATAATCTGAAAAGCCCACATAAAAGCACAAACACTTTACCACGTTCGGATTGCTAGCACCCGGCACTTGTTTGGCAAATGAATGACCATAAAATAATTTTGTGCCGTTCTGCTATAAATCTGGTAGTAAATTGTTGCAGATGAAGAGTACAGTATGTGACATGCAGTGGGATCAGTGTCCACACTGAACCATATGACCCCAGGAGAGCTGTAAACATGACGTCCATGTTGCTAATGACGCTAGGGTTAAATATACATAAATACAATAAATTCACTTAAATTTACATAATTTCACAGTGTCTGAATCCTTTTGAGTGAAATACACACCGTTGAGCTAACGTTAGCCACGTGCCATCATCAGGGTAAGTAAGGTGCAGTGATGCTTCTGTTGCTTGAGCACCAGAGGGTGAATATTTCAACTGACGGCTGAGGCATTGAAGTGGCACCGAAATCTGCGGTTCAGTACTACCCTATGTTTAACCAGAGCAAAAAATAAACTAGAAAGTCGGAAAAATGCATATTAGCCTAAAAGATCAATCAATTAATTTCTACACTGAACAATTTTTTTTGATTCACAGGAAAAAAAAAAAAAACATTTTTGCACACCCCTACTTATTGAGTTCTGTTCAAAAGGTTAAGTGAGTTCTGCGATCACCCTTCTGTTTGCTGTCACTAAGTAGCACTGCATCAGTTTCAGTTAGATTCAGCTCAATAGGTTCTCCAAGATGCAAACATACTCATCAGGCACGGAACAATACTGGTGCCAGAGAATGGTTATTCCGTCCTGGCTGTTGCTAAACATTTTTGGGATGTTCTTATGGGAGCACTGGAACCAAACAGTGCAGGACACTGCGGAAGTTTAGACGTGCTAGCTAAGTGTTCGCCAGCTTCTATTCCTGATCCCGACCCAAGGTCAACAAACACTTCGATTTTATTTTCATATAGACTTGTAATACATGCCGCCCATATTGGAAACTTGCCCCAAAATAAAACGGTGCACTTTATTGATTGGGGGGGAGGAATTGGGGGTTGGCACTGCTTTATGCTGGTGAGAAATGAATAATTCAGAGCCCCAGGTGGCTCTCCGGCAGATTCACTGTATATTGAATTGTTCTCCAGCCATTTAAAATGAGCAGACAGAACGTGGAGCCCTCGGCCGCTCTCCATCTGAGGAACAGACAGACAGGCTGGGCCTGTTACTGCACACACCTGCTGCTCAGAGATGGAACCTGCATGGACAGCTAGAGAGCTAACTGGGACCAGCATTTCCTTGTGGTTTTTATTCCAGGTCTGAACGGCTCAGAGGCTAGCACTGTCTCCTCACACCTCCAGGGTTGCATAACCGAACGGCACCCTCTCTCTGTGAGCATGGAGTTTTCATGTTCTCCCCATATTTAATTTTGCTGTGCTTTATTCTAGCAGTCCAGAAATATGTAATTAGGTGAACTGGCCTATCCAAATTACACATATGGTGAGGGTGTGTTTCTTGAAATGTATTGGCATCTGACCCTGGGTGTTCTGAAGAGACCCCCCCGCCCCCCAAAGACAGCAACCTGCACTGGATTAGCATAACATGGATGGATGGAATTTGTTTGCAGTGCAGTTTCCAGTTCAATATTATTAAAAAGTAACAGTCTTTGAAACAGAAGGTTATTAACTGCAAAACATTAACTGCAATCATATGGATGGATGTGTCTAATGTCTTTATTATAGAGATTGATGACCATTCCCATGTCTAAACAGCTCAGATTAAAGTCCAATGGATCACAGTTTTACTACAATTAGCATTATGATTTGAGAGGTGACAGCTGGATGGATTCAGCAACATTAAGTGAATATAACACATGCTCTGTTTTGTTACAGACAATTTGGTTTCCTTTTTTTAAAACTTCTATCATCGTTGAGTGTTTGCCTATTCAAGAGGCCATTTACTCTATCATTAATAGACATTTGGTTTCAATTCAATATTCTGTAATGTGCCTTGGTTGAAGAACCTCAGCCCCAGAACCCATGTGCTCATGTGTCTGGCCGATGGACCTGAACCAATTTCCCTAAGACTTCACTGTAATTAAGGTCACTTAAAGCAACCCACCCACTTGGCATTGTTGCTGAGTCCCATGGTAGAACCCATTGTGTCACATGACAAAGACTGTCCAATCACAATACCACTGGTCCACAAGTTCCAAGTATTACAGTTGTGTGTCTAGGTTGTGTTGCCTTTGTGCAGGAAAATAAGCTTTTCCAACAACTGTAGTTAGCGCTGCCTTTTTGCAGAGGCAATCGCATTATCTGCCGTAGACAGTAAAATGCAGACGACTTACAGGCTGCAGTGGCTGCACCGTGGGCGTCAGTTGTGTAATCTCACATGTGAACACCTGAGTGGGCAAAAGACGTGTAGAGATGAGAAGTATGGCTGCCAAACACAGGCAGAAATAGAGAGCACCTCACCTCACAGGAGCAGTAACTGCAGGGCCACCCAGAGAGAAAAGTGCCCCCCTGAGCTCCACCAGCCGGAATTAAGCACGGGCGCCTATAAGCTGTGATTGTCTTTAATTTTACAAGGAAGGAAAGGAAGCATTTCGAAGTGTATGGGACAGCTCTGCATGCCAGCGCGAGAGAACGGCTAGGGAAAAATGGCTAAGGAACAACCGTGCTTGGCACGCTAGCCCACCACGCTCTCTCAAATCTGGCCGAGTGACGAATCGGCAGACGCGCGCCGGTGGTCTGCTGCTGATGTAACTGACGCAAAGCATAGTTGAGCTCGGGTGGTGAGCTGGTCGAGCTGCTAATGACTCAGTTTGACTGGTTCTGCGAGCGACATGCCCGTGACCCGAGCCCCGATGATGGTCAGAGAGGGCTGAGGACATCGTGAGATGGCGGCCGGCCAGCAAACGAGAGAGAGAAGCGCAATGCGCTCGTTAAAAGAGAACAAGATTACATGCCTCATGCTGGGACACACCTGCGCGGCGGCGGCTCTGGAGAAGCAGCAGGAAGTGAGACGGAGGGATGGAGACTATGACTAAGAAAATATTTCAGGGCCTCTGTGTCTTAAAGAAACCAGAATGTAAGACTGTCCTGCACAAACATCATAAAGCTAAGTGGTGCTTTTCACATTAGACCATTTCGCTTGAAAGTGAGCACATTAACCACACTAATTCTGAAAAACGACCACGTAGTACCGAAACCGCAAATCATGTATTCAGGCTGCTGGCCTAATTACTACCACAAGCCAGATTTTTCACAGAAAATTAGAAAGGTCAGTAATATATAAATATTAACCCAACTAAGTTAGAGACATAATATTTCTAACACATTAAACTCAACAACTGCTTGTTTACATTTTGATGCAGTTTTATCTACATATTTTGAAGCTATACAATGACTCCCAGCTGGAAGGGTGACTGTAACTGTGTCCTGCCAAATCCCGGCACCGGGCCTAAGCGGGGCACATCGGTGTCCGCTTAGATGTCACAGCCCTCCCCTCAGTGACAGTGAACATCCAGCTCACTACAGTCACGCCCAACAGCACAGAGAGTGCACATTAATTCCAAGCGCCCTGGCAGGTTTCTGAAGAGCTGCCCACGTGACCTGCCATTCATTACCAAGGCAACAAACAGCAGGGTAGGGAATCCATCCTGCTCGGTGTCAGATACTCATACGCTCAGTAAACAAGGCCTAGCAGACAGGAGAAACCACACAACAGGTGACATGACAATCTGCATAACACACAAAGCACTATCAACCTACTATTATCAAGTAGTACAGCAACAGGGCTGCTGCATCCAATTACATAGCGTATACATTAGGAGCTGGATTCCTCACCTAAGCCAAAGTCCTCACAGAAACTTCCTGTAAAGCAGGAAACAAAGTCAGCCACCATCTCAGAGAAAGCCAGAAGCAAACAAACCCCACATAAGAAACGTGTGGAAATACAAGCATCACGTGATGGGCCAGCGAAACAAATGTTAGTATGAGGATCTTTACGGCACTGAAACAGAAAGGAGTGATTGTGGCGAGGTGGGCAAATTCAATGCAGATTCACAAAGAGTGCCTTCTAGGAAGAGAGTAACTGACGATAATTATGACTCCTGTTCGGGGGGGGGGGGGGCAAGAATCAGGATGAACAAAAATCCCTCTTGATTACTTTGCAGCAGCCCTTGGTTAAATTAAAATTTGAGTGCTGGGCCATCTCAGGTCTGATATTCCATTTTCATTCAGATCATGGGATTTGGGAGGCTGCACTTCAAAGCTTGAGTTAGTCCCCTTTCTGCGGGATGTTAAGGAGTGTCGGGAGACGTTAGGGGGACGTCTCTTTCCAGACAGCCCAGTTGTAGAAGACGACCACAGAACTCCACATCCAGGGCTAACCCTCGTCTCTTTGGTGCCCCTCACAACAGACTCTACACATATGTGCACTCAAGTTCAGTGGTCATTCTGTCCAGGAGAAACGCTGCTATGCTTAACATACAACACAAGCAGCTACCCATCTACTGGCTTATCCAGTACTGGGTCATGGTGAGCCTGAAGCATATCCCAGGGAGCAGAGCACGTGAAACGGAGGCTGTGCCTGATAAGATGCCAGTACATTACAGGGCACATGCACTATGGGTAATTCATAAAGACAGATTCCCTGGACTGCAAGAGGAAAGTGGAGTTCCAGAAGCCACACAAACATGGGCGAGTATGCATACGCACACAGAGCTGGGGGTCGGCCGCCCAGCCACCTGCGGGCATGCAGCCACACAGCGCCCCTGCGGCCATGCAGCCGCACAGCACCCCCGCGGGCATGCAGCCGCACAGCGCCCCCGCGGCCATGCAGCCGCACAGCGCCCCCGCGGGCATGAAGCCACACAGCGCCCCCGCGGGCATGCAGCAGCACAGTGCCCCCGCGGGCATGCAGCAGCACAGCAGCCGCACAGCGCCCCCGCGGGCATGCAGCCACCACACTCCCCACTCAGACAGACAACATGGCTTTAAAAATATAAAGACTGTTGTGCCAATAAGCACTCATTTATTGAATTACAATGAACATTAATACAGTTTAGGTATTTGGCATACAAATGCACTGGTGAGATTCTGGTGGACATTCCTTTTCACTTGGTTATGGGTGGGTGATATTGGTAAAATGTCATTTCACAAAATTTTTTTTGTTTGTTTACTAATCAACCAACCTAGAATGGTTTCTTGTGGCTTATAACCAATCAATGAGTCTGTGGGACATTGCTCAAGGAGGAGGCTGCATCACACCCAAAATAGCCCATTCATAAATGCATTTATCTGCAATCTGATGCTATACTATGATATTTTCACAAATATGTATTTGGCAACTTATTGCAGTAATTATTCAAAGCAGTTGCAGTACCACTCGCAAACGGCGTCATAAAGCCTAAGACATAACAACAATCCCACATTCCCCCAGCCTACTACTGCTTTTACAATTACTAATTATCATATTGCCCACCTCTAGGTCACTTGATTTTTCTGACATAGAAATTTCTGTGAATTACCATCACAATGCCACATCCTCTTCCGCAAGGTGTGTTAGCATGACTGTATATGTGCATTGTTGAATTTAGAATTGTGGTATGTAAAGCACAACCTTGGTGCTATACTGTGCCACAGGGAGAGCGCCAACCCCAGGTAAGTTACTTAAGTTCTTCTTCAAACATGTATAAGTACGTAAGCCTGCATTGCTTTAGAAAAAAGCATTATCTGAAGGGATGGAAGTCAATGTCAAATCATTCAGGTCTGCTAGGAACAGGGCTGGACCCTCCGCTTTGTTTTAATAAAACCTTTGCACATCGTCCACACAATGTCACCCATCCGAGACAAGGCCAAACTGCTCCTCACCTCCCACAATCCCTGGCTGCGGCTCCTCTAACGGGAGAGCAGCATCACGTCGCGCACCAATCCTGCAGCTTCATAAACCTGGCGTCGGCTGGCACTGCACTTAGTGACTCAGCAAGCACAGAGCAACAGGTGCTGCTCACACTGCCGGCTAGCAGCAGCGCACAGCCCAGCACAGCCCAGCCCAGCCGAAGCCCCAGCAGAGAAGATGACATGGAACCCTCATCTATTCCACGCATGCAAGCCTGTGGGACCAGGCTGTCTCCAGTTGTGCTCCTTGTCTCAAAGCCCCTCACATTTTCCCTACTCAAACACACATCCAAGACTGCACAGCTGAGGCGGACACATGCACGGTCGAAATTCTGTCTTGCAAGAATGAGTCACAGCTCAGCCTTGTGGATCATTTCAGAAGCCACTTATTTGCCATTGAGTCCCTGCACCTCTACAGAGGAAAATCCCACTTCACACACACCTAATCCCAGTCTCCATTCTTGCTGTGTAACTGCAGAGAAAAAGCGAGAGACAGAGCCAGAGAGAGAGAGAGAGAGAGGGAGAGAGAGAGAGAGAAATGGGTATGAAGAGGTATGAAGAGCCATAGGCCTGCCTAAGGGAGCCTCCACTTCATAGAGATGAGAAAACAACTATGGCACAGGAATAAAGAAGCCCCCTTCATCAAACTTCAAAGAACATCTAATTTGGGGGAGGTGCCCTGTGCAGACCGGCCCTGCACTGATCCGCATTGCCAAACTGGGCTCTCCTGTCACTCTGGAGCAATGACATCACCCAAGCTTCCTCTGGCGCCCCATTCGCCTCGGCGTCCGAACAACAGAGGTGGCAAGGAGTGGCAGAGCGGGGAGTCAGGCATTCAGAGGGGTCCCATAAAGGACAAGACCTGAGCAGAACCGCACTGGCACGTAGGGGGGGCCTGGGGTGGGGGCACTGATCAGTTCCGCCCAATAACTCAGAGGACTCTCCCTGGACCTGACAAAAAAAACCACCAAGCTCTAAAGAAAGTCTCTTTATCACGTCTGAAAAGCCTGGATAGGAGGCCTTTGTCAGCCCTCCTCGGTGTACTGTACCTGCTGATACGTGGACTGGTTTACAGAAAGACACTTACAAATACTCCCATTGAGGTCTCAGAGACATTCTGTTTTCGTGCAGGAGCTAGCGATGCAGATTCGACAACAGATCAAACATGCACATGGTGCATGCGGATGAATGAAGATGCATGATCATGTGACAAACACCCCACTCGTAGTCATGTGATCATCTCGCATCCTGTGGTCACCTCCCCTCCCCCCCCAATCCCCGCACTTTGGCCCTCTCTGCATGATTAATGAGTCGTGCCTGAGGCACATACCCCCCTCTCGGGCAAAGCGAGCAGTGGAGATCTTTTCCAGGAGGCGGCGAGGTGGCGCCATGGCGATGGGGTGGTGAGAAAGCAGGAGGAGCGCCATTGCAGCGCTTTGTAACCTGAGCCTGAATGCGGAGGGGCCACCCATCACCGCGGCCCCGCGGACGGGCACGGGCTGCCACCCTCTCAGTGCCGCAGATGCGCCTTTATTCTGCAAACTCATGCATTATACATTGCCAGACGTTCCCTTTCTTCAGCACGCCTACCAAAGCGTCCTTTAATGTTCTCCTGTCGGACAAAGGTAACAGGCAGTACAGTGACACTTCCTTAAAGGGATTAGGTTCTGCAAAGCACTTACGTTCCACCTCGAAAAGGAATTCTTTAGCTCCATCCCCTCTCCCTCGCTTGCTCACTCTCCCTCTCTCTCACTCACTCACTCTCTCCCACTTTCTTGCTCTCCTGGTTCCCAACACGAGCTGCATGCCCCCCCCCCCCCTCCATCTTCCTGACACTTCTTAGGGTTAGGGGAGCTGTGTGCATCATGCAACACAAACATACATATTTATATATATGGTTTTTCATATATGAATCACGTACAAGCATGAACAGCCCTCGGCAGCTGGAGAGCAAAGGCTACAGGTGACGACGTTAAACTTCTCTGCCACGCAGCGGCAACTCGGCTGAGAGGCAGGGGAGGTATAGGGACCGGCTGCGAGTGCCTCAGCAGGTCAGGCCGCCCTGAGCCATGATCAGAAGGTAACGAGTTCAAATCCCGAGGCTGCCTGAGGCATTTCACCATTAGGCCCTTAATGTCCAGTCGCTCCAGGGACTCTCTGTATCTCACTTTGCTAAATAAATACCTTAAATGAGAGGTTGTGCGCACGTTATGGGAGAGCAGTCCAGCGCAGGGAGGCTTCGCGGAGATACACACCCCCGTAGGAAGGAAAGCTACGTGCAGCACGGACGGTATCAAAACAACTCATCGGGCATTTTTAAACACACACATGGCCCTTCCAAATTTAACAAGCCGTTATACATCATACATGCTGGCGTAAAGTGCGCAGGATGCACATTAGGAGTGCGTATGTAACTGGGGACACACAGACATATGTAACAGTGTGCTCTCTGGCCAGAGAATTAAATTCCTGCACAGAAAAGCTAGCATTACCACACAGCTCAGCCTTTGAAGGTCTTTTGTTCCCAAAACAAGCTAAAAGAGCCAGCATGTATAATAAGACTTTCTCAGATCCTTTTCTCCCAGCATAACAGCTGAGATATCCAGAGGTAATTGGCTATGCAACATTACGTACACACATTTCCCAAAAGCAGTAAACAGAAACCCCACGGGACATGAACGCAGCATCCATAAATAATACGTCATTTGCACATGCAGAATGATTGGACAGCCAACCAAACAAGTATCCACAGAGGGCCTGCTCTAAAGTGAACGTTCAATTAAATTACATTCATATCCAAATGCAGCAGGGTAAAATATGCTTGCGTTTATCTTTTGTAGATATTATGCACAGGTTTATTCTTACTAGTAAAGTATCAGATTTCCCTGGTGAAATGGTTAGCACAGAATATCTGAGCAGCAATTTTTTTCAGCAATTACTCATTAAAAAATAGCCCCTTTCTACAAACACATTTATGGGCATAATGTTTCTCTACAGCCTATCGTTGGTACAATGTTGCAAAAAAAAAAAACACCTAGGCTATTTTAGGGACCATCTAAGAATAAAGAGTCACTTCCCACCCACAGGCAAAAACAAACATGCATTATTGTTCATGTGTCAGAACAATAAAATGCCATTTCTGACTTTAAAAAAGATATATTTAACCCAGGAGGAGCTGCAGGAATACAAATTCAATGACCTGATCAAATTTGGGGAAAGCAACAATTTTGACTTTCAGGAGACAAGAATGTAGATTGTTACATTTACCTGCCAAAACTAATAGAACAAAAGACTAAATAAGGCAAACAGATATTGCAGGTGGAGTTTGCAGGTGACAGGGTGACAGAGGGCGGATGACAGCACGCACACTGGACACCCAGCCCAGGTTCACACGCAGATGACGGAAGTGACAGGCTGACAGAGGGTGGATGACAGCACGCACACTGGACACCCAGCCCAGGTTCACACGCAGATGACGGATGTGACAGGCTGACAGAGGGTGGATGACAGCACGCACACTGGACACCCAGCCCAGGTTCACACGCAGATGACGGATGT
>JAODKM010000001.1:34405030-34416952 GCA_026780845.1 Petrocephalus sullivani
TGCGTGGGCAGAACGGCCTCTGCCGGCCTCTCCGAATGTCAGGCCGGCACGTGGCCGCCCGCCAGCTATCTTGTCCCTTACTGCCAGCCAGAAACTGCCCCGCGCTGGTCTCCAGTCCAAAGGTTCCTCGAAAAAGCCCGTCTGCCACAGGGCTGCCGCAGCACGGGCACTTTCATGTTACTTTTGAACAGAAGCAGCGCTTATTAGCCTTTTGGGGTAAGCGGCTCTGCCTTTTATCCCGAGCCGCGCTCCGTCTGCATTACACCAACCTGAACGGCCACTTTCGGACGCGCTAATGACAGCACAGAGAACCGGAGCAAATTACACGCTGAAAAACCAACCGAATCAGGCACATTCTTTGAATGCTAGATGGACGGAGAATGGCTGATTTTCCCCACCCGTCGAATTAAGCTCGATTTCACACATTGTGGCCCCATTATCTGCTTCAGTCTTCTTCGCTCGTCCTGGCTACCGGCCCTCATCAGCTGATCTCATCCAGGGAGTTTGTCGCGAGATAAACAGACTACAAAGGAGCAAGGAAAAACTTTACATTCAGATCCAATCTGCCCAGCTCCAGCATGGCGGAGCAGCAGTACTACCTCCAAAGAATGTCCCCAGCACCACCCTTTCCTTCCCACCCCCCCCTCCTCCTCCTGCACGTCTCGTCAGCCTCCCTCGCCGTGGAGTCACGGACTCGCATTGTTTAGTCTAACTCCTGCTGCCCCACCTCCCACATGACACGCACGCAGAGGCGAGTGGGCGGGCACGCACACACACACACACATAGCACACACATGAACAGACTACAGCAGAACTCCATGGCCCCTGTCCCCACCCCTACTGCGAGTGCCAGCGCCGAGGGGTCTGGCCGCTCGCGTGCGGGAATCCACTGGCCCCCGGAGACGCGCCCCTCCCTCTGGCTCCCTCCTGTCAGCAGAGTTCATTTTAGAGACGAGCATGGAAATTACAGGAGACGCACTGGCACAGCGGGGGTTAACTGGAACATGACGGATGCTGGAATGCTAAGGACATCGTGATTAGTGGCCAGTTCCTGAATCCAGGACACAATGTCAATTATTCGGAATGTACTGTAAACATTCGGAGCTAATTGCAGTTTAGATAATTGCAGTTTTCTGCATGATTTATTTCAGGAAAGTTGTTTCCCCCCTCTTGGTTAGTGCCTAGCTT
Source organism: Petrocephalus sullivani (assembly GCA_026780845.1). Taxonomy (NCBI): domain Eukaryota; kingdom Metazoa; phylum Chordata; class Actinopteri; order Osteoglossiformes; family Mormyridae; genus Petrocephalus; species Petrocephalus sullivani. Next base: position 34,406,219 of record JAODKM010000001.1, read on the forward strand.
TGAGTGCTCCAGGCAGACTCACTAAAGCTCATTATCTCAGAGGCAGGCTCTGGAGTGGTAAAATCTACTGCATATATAAAACGAAAGAATGACTCAAACGCTTTACCTTCACCTGTCACCCGGATCATCTGAATATGTGAAGGGCAGGAGAGTCACAAAGGTACAAAAAAAAAACACCACCCCCAGTGATAACGGATCAGGAACTTATCTGGGCCAAAGAGACTCGCATTATACATCGGAACAAAAACCCAGGGAAAAATCTAATTCCTTCAAAATGTTCATTTATTACCTCTGAAACTCAGCCATGCATTTAAACTCGACATTAAATAGCATGAGACTCGAGACAAGCTGGGACCGTTTCAGGAAAGCTCAGGTGACTCTTATGCTTAATGATTCAAGTTCGTCAATTCGACAGAGCAACTCTCCAAATAACAATGGACAATGTCACCTCATCAAAGACATCATCCACTATGGACACCATTCCACCACCTTCTGTGAATAGAGATTTTAGCAGATTTAACTCCTAGATGGCTCAGCAACCCGAAATCCCCTCGTCTGTCTGCCCGTTATTATGCTCAGGAACGGTGCATTCATGTTCCCATAACAATGTATGGGGCTTTTCAAAGCTAGGATACACAGTCAACACACACACACACACACACAAACTACAGGAGCCACCCAATAGCAGGAGTTGTGCCACCCCACCATCACCTAACTCCAGACTGGCTGGTAATGCACGTGGATATATTTATTCCTATGTGTATGGAGTAGTACGTCTGGTTGGCCAACCACCTGGTCTTAGACTCCCAGAGATTACTCCCAGTCTATTGTCACCCACCCCCACTCAGCCCCAACTCCCTCTCCGGAATGGAATAATCACTTTCTAGTTCATCACACTGTTATCAAGCTAGATTTCAATTCAGCTCCATGTTATAATTTCACCATATTTACTTTAAGGACTCTTAGGCAACTGTGTTGGAACAGTTAAAAAAAATGACTTGAATCAAAGACACATGCAACAAATAAGAAGTAAGCAGAGGTATAGAAAGGAGCCAGTGAGAAAGCATGGTGACACGCCTGGGAGGGGCAGCAGCACGGCCGGGCGCAGCCATGTGCTACCAGTTAAAGAGCGGGACCTGGCTTTAATTACTACTTAAAACAAGACGCGTCCACGGCATCTACAGGATTGGAACTCCGCGCCTTAAAAGACAATGAGATCCATCTGTAGGCAGACGGATGAATGCGTCAGATCATTCAGCTTTTACACATTTGGGGGAGTGGAGCAGACTCGTGGGAGGCAGCTCAGCCGTGCGGACCATGGGGTAAAGCCTCCACGCAGACACACAGAGGACCTGATAGCTATACACCAACTGCATGCATATTCATGGGTTTCCGGCAGGCATGTCTGGGCAGAAGCGAGGAGACATGCGTGACCACTGAGGGGAGGGGGGGAGGGGCTCATCTCTCCCCCCCGCTTTTGTAAACACGAGTTATCTTATCATGGAAGGCTGCACACAAGGTTGGCCAAATCTACAGTCTACTGTTCAATGACTCCCAATTGTAGCTGAGAAGGGCTCCCGTTCTGCTACTGACACACGACTGATTTTTAAATTAATAATGTTTCCTGCTGGATATCAAAGACGGCTTCCATCTGCCTGCTGAGGCCTGATTAAATGACCAGAAAGTGAATATAGAGTCAGTTGGCACAAACACACATAAATCAAAACCATAACAAATGTTACAAATCTCTCTTGCTAACCGGCGTGACACATTCTACCAGAATTTAGGCACATAAACATTTAAAAATATTGTCTTTAGAAGTAAAATTACTTCAGCATTCATTCTGCTACTTGAACATTCAAAGTAAATATAATTACCATTTGCTTTATGAGCAGAAACAACAACACAGCTCTGAGATTCTAAGTTTATATGCATCACAAGCATTTTGGATGGCTCGTCACCGAGGTCTCACAAACGCTAACACACACACACCTGGCCGTCTTCCCTGCTTAAGCTGCAGTTTAAGGCTTTGGGCCAGGCTCCACTGTTCTGCAAAAATGCTACACTACATTTACCTGCAATTTATACATTCAGGGTTGCCTGCATTAACATTTAGCATAGTTTAGCCAACAAGGTGCAATTTCGGTAAATGATATGGTCTGTACATTGTAGTAGCACCTCAAAGTGAAGTTGCAAAAAATGCAGATAATTGTCTTGCACATTTAGTTCAATAAGTTACCAGTTAGTGACCAGACAGTAAACATCTTACCAAACAGGCTGCCCACTAGTAATGTCTGGGTAAAGTTACCACTGAAATTCTTCTGAATAACCTCTTCTGGTAAAAAACATCAAAACTGAATGCATATTTTAACATTCGTGTTTGACGTTGTATTATTATTATTATAAATAATAATTATTATTATTATTTGTCAGTTTTGCTAAGCTTTTCCCCCCAGGGTCTGAGAATTGTTATGGCAGATACAATAAGGGTTTATAACTAAAATGGGGCTTATAAAAAAGCTAGACAGGGTCATTGAAGCCGCCATAATTGCTGGCGACTCGTTTGTCAAGCGGAGACGGTGCCTCTTATCTCGCGGAAACGAGAGCGGCAGGGAGAGACGCCTACTCCCGCGGCCCGACGCGAGGATACTCAGGTGACACGTCAGGGTCCGGATGGCGGCCTTAAGCCGCAGCTCAGGATCTGGTCCTTGCGGCTGCTGATATGAAAAGCGGCCTGTTCTCCTAGGCCAGATGGGAGCTTAGCAGTCGTCCCAGCATGTGGTCCAGCTACATCCTCCTGCCCTGCCAAGCCTATGCAGAGGATGAAGGGGAACCTTCGCCTTGGTCAATGTGACTCAACACCTGTCATCGAGGTTTCTCTCTTTGTGGCAAATGTGGCCTCATTCATCCCAAGTGCAGGAAAGCAGCAGGGGTAGCCGATGCCCCTGCTGCGATTAGAAACCAGTCGGAGATCCACCAGCTTGCACTGTCCCTTACACACGCGGTTGGCCAGACTAGCCACTGAGCGGGTGGTAGACAGAACCAAGCATTAACCTGGCTGATACGTACCCATAAGCCTGATGAAGCCAATACAAAACTCAACCCAAAAGCAGTTGAGAAATAAGCAAAGCACTAGCTGGCAAAAAGTCAGTACACAACCCACATAGCTTTAGATGTGCCCTTATTGAGCCTTTGGCCTGCACAACATTGCGGTAGAATTGATATCTCCCTCCATCCATTTTCTGTAACCACTTGGCCTATTCAGGGTCACAGCTGGTCGAGAGAATATGCCAGAAGCTATGAGCACAAGACAGGGAAGAACCCACGATGGGGCACACACACACACACACTATTTACTTACACATGCACACCTACTCCTATTAACCTCGGCATGTTTTTGGGCTGTGGGGAAAATCTGGAGTACCAGCAGGAAACCCCACGATAATACAGGGAGAACATGCAAACTCCATTCACATGGAGCCAAGGCGGACACTCAGAACCGGGTTCTAGAGGTGTAAGGCAACAGCGCTAAGCACTGCACCACTGTGCCACCCCAGAATTGCTATCCTCCCCGAATAAAAGCAGCATATCTAGCAAAGGAGTCCCACATCTATGCAGAGACATCACAAAAATCTCATGGCGTTAGATCCACTAACTGGGACATGGGAGGGAAACTATCCAACTCAAACATGCCATTTCCATCACCGGTAGCCTGCTCATCAAAGGGGTGCTCTAGCCCAATTTAGGAAATGTGGAAGAATTGCAAAATCACCCAGGTAAACCCCCAAAAGTACTCACCGCTAACACTCCATGAATCTGACTCATTCTATTAGCAAGCATCCACCATTACAGGTATGATGTGTGAACAAAGGTATGTCCCTTTCAGACGGTATTTGACCAGCAGCATACCAGTCTTTCACTTACTGTACAAAGCAAGATTGACTGGATACATATCCAACAAAAGCAAACATTTACTAATACTGCATACACATCGTCTAGTGTTATTCTCCTTATGATACCTCCTGAGCACAAATGAAGTAAGGTCATTTTTAAAAGGTGTTTTTCCCTATTCATCAGTGGCTCTCGTGAGTGTATGGCAGCATTAATAGCGTCCTTAATAGGGCGATCTATCTACATTTCACACGGCTGTACAGAAGCGATTGGCTGCAGGGCTGTGCTGGAGGTATAAGGTGGAACCCGGAGGAATGCATGATGTATGACGGCGTGCCCTTGCAGCAAAATGCACTGAATTTATTATAGCCCCCCCCCCCCCGACACACACCTATACAAAAATAGCAGTTACTAGTCTTTAAGTTCAGTGAATGTAGATGGTGAAGGTGATTTTTACGGACACACGTAAGGGTATAAATCACCAGGGATGAACAGGTATAGCTAACCCACACTAAAAAGTAAGGAGCATTATACATGAATATGCACGCGGCTATATCGTTATAGCATTATTGCGGTAACATTACCGTCCCCGCGCCGGTAACTGTGCGTGGAAACGCCGCACCGCGCACCGAATCGCAGAAGCCGCCGGTACCGCTAACGGTTCGCGGTAACGCCTCGGTGCGGGGACCGCGGCTCGGGACCAAGCGTTTCCCCCCCGCGGCGTTCACCAGGCTTCCTGCCATATAAATGCGGTCAGTGCCGGCTACTTACCCGCGGCGCAGAGCCCCAGCGCCAGCAGCACCAGCACCCACACTCGGCCCCTCACTGCCATTACGGCGTCTTCCTCGCCGGCTCCTCCGCTAAGAAACTTTTCCTTTTTCCGCCCTTTTCCCCCCAAGCAGTCGGTCTGCCTCATCAGCTGCAAGTGTCCGAATAAACGCCCGGGCGAGAGAGAGAATCCATGGCTCTGCTCGGAAACAGCCGCTCCGTCTATCCTGCTGAGCTTGTCATTTAGACCGGCGGTCCCTTTTCAGTTTAAGCTGCTATTCGGCTTATAATGTCGACGCTTTGATATTTATTTTCTTCTGTAGCTACACTGTAACAACGGGAAAAAAGCAGCTGTCAAAGCGCTGTAAGATTTATTAATGTAAAGTAAAGGTTGCCGATACTCCCAGTCCGCCCAGACCAATAACTCGCTACGCGCTGTATTCCGATACAATGTAGCGTTTTCTTTTCAGGTGGTTTCCGAGTAAAATAATCTAGCGCTTATTGTTGTATATCAATCGCAAATCCCACACGCAGGCTGGCTGGTTGAATGACTGAATTTAGCGTTGAGAATCGTGTCTTTCCGCGGAAAATCTTGTCGGAATGAATACGAGAGCGTAGATTTGACACCGATCCGAAGGGCCTTTAATTATGTTTTGGGGGGAAAAACTCCAGCGGTCTCCGAACATCCAGTGAAAGCTCATTAATGCTTCGATCCTTGCGGTGGATATGCGTTTATTCGTTTGAGATCCCAGTTTCTTTGAGAAATTGTTTCTTGAGGAAGGTAGTGACTGCGGTCGGCAGCAGATGCATTCCCCTCCTTTCCTTTTCCACTCCCATATTACCACCAAAAAAAAAACTACTGTAGACTTTTCTTTTCCAGTGTTTCCTTTAGCATCGATATTCTTGAAAGATCACGGAGTCCTATTCCCGTATGATGCAAAAGAGACATTGACGTCGATTTAAAAAAAATAAATCACAAAGCAAGCGGAGGCGGCATTCACAAAACTGCCAGCTTGGCTGCAAGACGGACGGGAATTACAGGCTATGTATAGAAATGTTAGCCAGTGCTGCTAACTTGCGCCTCAAAAACTGGGCAAATGAGCCGGCCTAATGGTTACTCTTTCTGTCTCCGTCGCAGCCAGAATGCATCGGATGATCCGGCCGCGTTTGTCGGAAGGTTGTGGAGATCATTGTTATCCTGCGCCGTTACTCTTCAGAAATGCTGGCGACAGTCGCGGCTCAGCTTCTCGGAGAGATCAGCTAGGGGCTTTTGCCCAGGAGCTCGTCTTTAGGTCTCGGCTGTGAGAATTGACGGGAGGGGGGGAGCCTAGTGTCAATTCATTCCTCAGCGATGGCTGCTGCGGAGCGCCCCCTAGCCGAAGCCCCGTGCATGTGCGTGTGACGAGCATGCTTCTCCCCTACGCTGAACACTTACGTTTACTGAGCACGTTCTGAGTCTTATTAATACTGTAGTCCAACAATTAAAAGTGTTAGTCACGATTTTACACTTCAACATTGCATCGGTTCTGTATCCGCTTACACTTTTTTTTTTTAAATCCGACTACAGGAGAAATCCGTCTTGTATTCCAATCTGATTATAGTGCTATCTGCATCGATGTGAACTCAGAAACCGTTATCGTGTTAATTTTAGTAACTTACTTTTCCTTGCGAACTTTAGTTTCTTTTTTATCCACTCGGGTTAACTTTCAACTTTTTATTCCTCTTGCGTGAGTGCAAGCCTAGGGAATTTTTTTTTCCAGAAAACATTTCTGTGAAATAAGTATGGCTTCAAAAAACAATATAGTTTGCTTTGAATAATTTCGCAACTAAAAAGAAATGAGACACATTCGATGGTCTACTGTATTCCCTCTATCCTACATAACTGGTGTATGAGTGTTATGCACCATAGACTGTGCCTATGTGGGTCAAATGCAATTAGGGGAAAAGTGATCCATGTTAGAGCACTTGATTCTGAATTCATTTTAGAGGAATACTTGATTTCACACACGTATTTTTCCTGCCTGCTAAATTCTGTGTTGGCAGTATTTGCATAAATCATCCATAAACGGTTAATTTGTGCAATGAACATTACAGTCCACCGGACGCGCCAATAAGAGGGGTCATAAAGGGCTGAAGCCTGAATGAATCTGAACAAGCCCCGAGTGATTTGTTTAGCTCAGATGTTTTTAGCAATCATGCTCTCTGTTTAAGCACAGAGGCTAAGCCCTGGATGTCTTAAGAACATAGCAACGGTCCTGCAATCTGGTATATATCGAGTACTGCAAGGGGGGGGGGGCTCTGTCTTTCGGTGAAGCATTTTTAGTTGCATTTTAGTAGCATTACATCAGTGAATAATCATTTTGCTTTCCATTTCAGCACACATCTTTAGAATAACAAAACTCGACAATGGTGCTTACGTAAATCTAATTACTACGCATCTTGTCTAAATGGCTATAGAGGATTAACTTCTTAATTCAGTGTCTGCTCCAAAGCCACAAGTAATAGACTTTATTTTAAAATAAGACACCTTACAGAATATAAACATTTGTTTTCTGAACCTGTCACCTGTCCAGTTTTCAAAACCTTCATATAGTTATTTGAACATAGCAGCAAATTTTACATTCCATTCTGTTTATGTAATAACAAAAATGTAAAGAAATGTAAAGAGCCAGTTTTGATTTATTTTGCTTGTCAAAACAAATTTGTAAAAAAAGATAATAAATAAAAGCTAATGTATTAAATTAGCTTTGTTGTACTATGTAAAATGTTTTACATTTTTGGTTATCATTATATTACAAAGGACTCTGTATCCATGTATTCAGTGCATAAATGTAAACATTTTAAAGTTAATGCGGTTAATGTCTCATAGTAACTGTCATTAATAATTTTTAACTATAATTTAGTAATTCACTAAGCAGTTATGAGAAGCTAAGAGATAGTCGCAACTCCTCCTCCCTCAGACTCCTGTCCAATCGCTGTGTTTCAGCCTCTAGCACAGATGGGAGGGGCCTCTGGGAGACCACGGCCAAAGAGTCACTTAGGTCCTGTCTCAGAGACACCAGCAACTCATTGTTCCGAGAAGCATGTTCGATAAACTCTGCTCTTTCCTTGTGATCCACTGCTAAGATTAACCTGAGAAAGTGCACCTGGGAGTTCAGAAAAAAAGATGAAGTTAAAAATTATCCAGATATAAAATCTAACATATTAAGACTCTTCAGTTGCATGAAATCCGCTATAGCCTGATGCAGTTGTTGTGATGCTCCTGCTCCAGTCCTGCTTACACGTGTACCTGGGCATTCACTGGGAAGCTCACTAGCTGCACTTATGCCCAGTAGACTCCTTGAGAGCATGTACGTTTGCAAAGGGCTATTTGCCTCACTTTTGCACATCGCTTTAGACGAATGTGTCGTATATGTAGTTCATAAACGTAAAAGCAGTAGCTTGCCTGTTCCTCCAGTTCTTTCACACGAGCTTTCAGGTGCCCTGTCTCCTCCTCGTCTTCTAAGGCACCAGCCTCCCTCTATATGATACAGAGAAAAAAACAGCTCTTAACCTTTGTCCAAAGTCAGCATACCCGTGAACTGGAAGTGGCCTTTCGGTTAACCTGCAAAGTGGAGCTCTCCCCTGCAAGGCCGCCTGACTGTGACAACTGACGGCGCAATTTCATTCTCTCTTCTTCCACCTAAAATAAATGGCGAAAAAATGCAAATGGTGCAAACTATTCATCAGAACTACCCCACACAGGGGTTAGACAAAGGAAGAAAAGGCCGGCACCTGCGTCAGCGCCTCCCTCAGCTGCCCCCTCTGCGCTCTCGCTCTCTGCAGGCGCCGCTCTAGCTGCACATTTCTAGTCTGAAGCTGCTTCTGCTCGACCTCCAGCTGAGCCACGGCTTGCTGCATGGCTAATAAGCGTCCCTGCAGCCCGGCGCCACCTGCTGCATCATCACTGCTAACTCTTTCTAGCCATTGTCCCTGTCCACAAAATGGCAAGACAGTAAGTGGGTTTCATCCACAAGTCAATGACAACAAAGACATCTGCAGATTACATTCCCCACCTCCATTAGATGAGTGCAGTTACACAAACGATGCGAATATTAAGTATTAACACTCCTCCTAAGAGTGACACTGGAGGTGCGAACACCTGAACCACGCACATATTTTAGCGTACAGGTCTGACCTCGGTGTGTGTCGCTCCTGACACGACTTCCTGCCCGCCCCGCAGCTTCCTCTCCAGCTGCCTGGCTTTGTCACGGTACTGCACCAGCGCCGTCTCTGTCTCCTCCAGGGCTGCTCGTATCCGCTGCCTGTCCTCCTTAAGTTCTTCTACTCGCTCTTTCAGAGCATACACCTCAGATTCCCTTTCATTTAACAGGCTGATACCTTCCTCTCTTTCCTGGAGGAATGTGGACACTCGTCCCTGTAACGTTTTCAGGTGGCTTTCCCTAGGTCCACTACCCTGGCCTCCCGAGCCCATTTGTGACCCCCCCTGTCCCCCTCCTACCCCAGAAAGCAGCCGTTCCATCTCTGCCTCAAACACCTCAGCCCTCCTCTTCCACATTTCAGCCATAGCCTCCCTCTTTCCCAGATGCTCTGACAGCCTTTCTTTCTCTCTCTCTAACTGCTGCAGAGCTTCTTCTAGAACCTCATTTAATTCTTTTTTCTGAATCTGTTCATCTAAGCTCTTCTCTTCTGCCTGTTTCGTCAACCTATGCTGCCCCTTCTCCAGTTCTCTCTGCTTGCCTCTCTCCCTTTGCCTCTCCTCTTTCATCCTCTCCCTCTCTTCCTGCAGCTCTTTCATTTTTTCCCTGAGCTCATTTGTATCCTTGGTCCTCTCCTCCAGTAACCCTTCTAATTTCTGTACTTCCTTTTCTCTATCTCTCAGCATAGTTGTTACTAGCTCAGCCTGCTTCTCCCTTTCCTCAGCAGCTCTTTTAAGTCTCTCCCGTCTTTGCTCCTCCTCCTGAACTTGCTGGTTCATACCCTCCATCTGTTGCTCCTTCTCATTCAGCTTTGCCATTAATAGTTTAATGTGCCTGTCTTGCTCTCTCTTAAAATCCCCCCCATCTCTCTCCTCCTCCCCTACTCTCTCAGCTCTCAGATGTGGTTTCTCCTCCCAGTTCATCTTCAGCGCATTAATCTGTTGCTTCCACATTTGAGCCTCTTCAGTGTTTTGCTCTCTCACCTTCACAAGCTCCTTCTGTAGCTTCTTCACCCTCTCACTAAGTGCTAAGACCGCTTCACTTTTCTCAGCTGCTAATGTGCTGAACTTGCTCCTCTCCTGCTCTAAAACATCAAGCTTTGCTCTTGTCCTGGCCAACTCTGCTTTATTCTCTCCCAAAGTAACTCTCAGCTCTTCCTCAACCTTCAATTGCTGTGTTTCTCTCTTCTGCCTCTCTTGGACTCCATCCTCCCATGACTGTAACCCCCTTTCAAGCTTTATCTCAAGCTCCTGCTTCTCTTGTTCGAGCAACCCGATCCTGTTATACAGGTCTTCCACTTCTTCTCGTAGCACTCGGACCCTTTCATCTCTGCTTTTCACCAATTCCTCTTTCTTTTCCTGGAGAAGGGTTCTCAGTCTCAGTCCTTCATGGTTACTCTGCTGTAGCAGTTCTTTCAGCGTAGCCATCTCTTGCACCCCAGCTTTCAACCCTTCCCGCATCTTCTGGTTCTCCACCTCTCTTTCCTTAACTTCCATTCTAGTCTGATCTTGGGTCCTTGTGAGTTTTACCAACTCCTGTTTCAATGTGGCCACCTGAGTTGCCATTGCATTGCCTTTTTCCTGAGACTCCCTCAACTCTTTCTCAGCCCATGTCAAAAAAGACTCCACCCTCTCCTTTCCTCTCCTAACTCTCTCTGCTTCATTCCTCAGGGCCTCGGATTCTTGCTCCTTCCTCTTCAGCTCAACAGAAAGATGATCTCGCTCTTCTTGCAATTCCCTAACCCGACACAAAAGCTTCTCCACTTGACTCCTCTTCTCCTCTAACAAAACACACTGTTCCTTCTGCAGCTCTTCCACCTCGTCCTTTAGCCTTTCCAGTTCAGCTTTCCGCTCTTCCAGCTGCAAGGCTAGGTGTT
>JAODKM010000001.1:34423501-34438058 GCA_026780845.1 Petrocephalus sullivani
TACAGACACACAGCACCCACAGGGGTACTCTCACCAACATGGACGTACAATACACACAAAGCCCATAGCTACATGTGATCTGCCGACAGTGATAAACTGTGTCATGAACTGAGACACATTAATATGTCAAAGCAAAACAAAACCACTACTAAATAACATCTGTAACTTTAAACAGGTCTGAGTCTGGTAAAAGCAGAAACTGTAAATACCGCTCCTGGCTCTCCTTCTCCAGCCGCCTCCTCTCCTCTTCATCCCTCTCTTTCTGCTGCCTCAGGCGTTCGTTCTCCTTCCTGATCTCTTCACAGTGCCGACTCACCTCACCCAGCTGAGTCCGCAGGGAGCTCACCATCTCTCTCTCACTGCCAGTAGAGAAACACCAACGCTACAACAGCATGTCTGTCTCTGTATTATTTGCCCACAGCACAGTGCTGACAGAAATGAGTTACCCCAGGCAGGCTGACAGCAGCAGAGAAGCATGGTTACCTGTGCAGTATTCCCTGGGTGTCTCTCAGGTCCTGTCTGCCCTGCTGCACATGTGACTGTTGCTCCTCCCCCTCTTTTTCCAGGGCTCTTATACGCTGTTCGAGAGCTTGTCGCTCTTCCCCCAGCCTCTGCAAACTGATCTCAGCCTCCTGATAGGATAGTGACAACACAGCACAGTATTTACACACAGTTAAAATGCATAGATTCTATTACATTCACAATGTTAAGGACAGAACTGTACTGTATATGATTTTATAACAAAGTCATTCTTTTTTAGGTTTTATATCACGTTTAAAACACATTTTTAGAAAATGTTGTTTAATTTCTCCACGGTGGTCAGTGTCACCTCTACTTCCTGTTGTCTCCACCGGAGGGCAGTCTCTGCCTGGGCGATGACACTAAGCACAGGGTGTAGCCCCTCACTATGCAGGTCAGCCAGAGAGAGAGATGTACTCTGTTCATCCACACACTGGGAGCTCAGTGCTTTGGACTGGGGTAAAAACAAATCCACCGGTAAAGGAGACCTCTCTGACAGTGCAGTGATACTTTGGTAATGTCATGGGAGAGGAAGCTTGGGTGTTGATGGAGAAAGTAACAGCACAGGAGCCACAAAATCTTTTTAAAAGGAGATATTGTAAATAAAAAGGTAAAAAGACATCAGTGGTATAGAGAAACAACATGTAACAGTCTTGTGCTGTGTACTGTAAACTGTAGAAAAGTTGTGCCAACTGAAACTGCAAAAACTTAGTAAAACTTGATGATTAGCCCGTCTCGGTAATAAATGTGATAATACTGAAAAAATATAACATGTATCAGTTATAAAATGTAGTGCTCTGGTACTGCTGTATTATTTTACCAAAAAATAAAACATTTTTGGAATGTAATTTATGTATTTTTTAAATTTATTTTGGTCATGTGTCCCTTATTGAAACATATTTAAGCAAAGCCTCCCCAGCAATCGGTATCTGTATCGGTGCCAGCTTTCTAAATGACTGTTCCTCACCAGGGTCAGCACAGCCTGTTGAATGGACTCCAGGCTTCTCTGCAGCTCCCTGCGAGTCTCCAGCTCCTTCTCTCTCTCCTGTTCCCTCTCCTCTTCCACCTGCCTCTCCCTCTCCCGCTCATGCTCTCTTTGCCCTTCCTGGGCTTGCAGGGAGATCGACAGCTCAGAGATCCTGAGGGAAAAGTGAGTGATGATGGATTTACTGTAATGTAAATACATCGGTAACATCCACCCAATCATCCATCTTTATTGCCATGAATCCAGTAGACAGCTGTAGTAAATAGTATGAAGCTGAGTGTAGAGTTTGGCGTTTGGAGCCTGGTGCCAGCCTCCTGCTCACCGGTCCCGGAGCTCCTGGGTCTCAGCATCGTGGTGGATCCTCAGCTCCAGCAGCTCGCGCTGCTTCTCCATCTGGCTGTGGTCCAGGTCCTGCAGGGAGAGCGGCCCCGCTGTGGACGAAGGTGACGGGGAGGCATTGCCGGGCCCTGGGTCCGCGGCGGAGCCGCCACCAAGCCCGGAGGGTCGAGGAGAGCCGAGAGAGCTGCAGCTGGACAGCAGAGAGGATGAGAGGCGGGAAAAGGCTGCCCTGATCTCCCAGAGGTCCCTGCAGGAAGAAGATGGAGGATAAAGCTCAGTGTTCACTCTGCTACACCATTACTCAGCTCCTACACAAGTGCATCTCTATCACTGCCTGTAGCATAAGAGCATAATCTTATTACTCCCCGAACAGCCACATCACCCCCCCATCTAATCCATATTCCTCCCCCCCACACCCCCCAATGTAACCAATTTCTAGAATTACTGGGTAGATCAACTAGAAAGGTTAAAGTAAATAAATGTGCTTTTACCTGAATGCTAGTCCTAGTTGTGACACATGACTCTGAAACTACACCCATTCATTTATTCCACTTACAGTACTGCTTTGTGCATGTACTAATGCCCATGCCTTAAATTGTCATTTTATATCATTTACATCCTTTGTGTCTAAATATTTATATTCCATTTCTTATTTGTACTATGATCAACATTTTCTATGACAACAGGAAAGTAACTATCGTGTATGTGTGGCATTGTGATTTTCTTCTTATCTACATGTGGCAAGTCAGGGTGTCACATTTAGCCAAAAAGCTAAATTAAGTGTGGAGGATGATGGAGAGGAAGAGATCGAGATACACATTCAACCGCTGGAAGTATTATTATTCATTTTGTTTTTTCACAGTCAAACAAGCAAAGAACATTGTCGAACGTTGTAAAATTTGTACCAGCAACAAAATGCTCTCAACTGTGAAAAATACATCTAATTTTTTGAAGCATCTGATTTGGCATGTGAAACTTGCTTTATTTTATTTTTTATATGTATAAATATATGCATGTATAGTATCCCATCAGGTTTCAGAGGCTTGCAATTATGCTGATTGTTGGTAAATTCATGTTCTAAAGTAGTGGGTTCAGTTCTAAAAGAAGCTAGCTAAACAGGGTGCATGTCGCTTTTTCAGAAGGGGGTGGAACAAAAGTAATCAGTAACATAACTAATTACTTTTCATACCAAGCATCAATTAAAGTAATATTAATTATTACTCTTTAAAGGAGTTCCTGAGTAACCTGCCCAACACTGCTGCTTAAGAAGTATATTGCCCAAGCCTACTCTACACCTCCCTCTCTGTTACCATCCTCCCTCTCTGTTAACATTTCACTTTGGGGATCATTTGTCTCAGGTCTATCAGGTATTTATTTTCATCCATATAATGTTTTTATGAAGTGGTAATAAGATCCATCAAAGATTAAATTGAATAAACATAGTTATAAAATCATACACAGACAGTACCTGGCTTAAGATGGTCCGTGGCACGATATTTCAACTGTATGATGGGAATTCCCATCATATAAATTACATGAGATATTCAACACTTTATTATAAAATAGGTTCTGCATTAATGCCCAACTGTAGACCAACCAAAGTCTAAGCCTTCTAAGCATGTTTAAGGTAGGCTAGGCTATGTTTGTTAGGTTAGGTTGTGCTGTATTAAAAGGCATTTTCTCCTTACGATATTTTGCCTTAAAAGAGGTTTATTGGAATGTAACCCCACCATAACCCAGGGAACAGCTGTAGAATTCTCCTGTTCACAAGGTCTAGCATCTTAGGGAAATTACTAGGGATGTAACGATAGATTAAACTCACGATTCAATGCGATTCATGATTCTATGTTCATGATAGAATTTTCTCACATTTTGACTCAAAAATATAACTTCTCTCTCCGAACTATGCAAAAAAGGTGCAAATGAAATTAAATCTTGTTTTTTTAAAACAAATCCCACATCAAAATACAGTGTAACTCAATAAAAAAATTCTACAAATAAATAAACTAATGCTTGCATGTGCAGCTTCGAATTTACATGTTTTTTAAGGAAAATTAACATTCAACATTTTCAGGCTGAAGCTGAGATCTCTGTAAATTCACGTAAATGTCACGCATGTCATCCCGGACACTTTGAGTTAGGACAGGATTTGTAAACTTCCATTTCAATTAAAAGAACTTGGATTTCACTTAAGCGCTCCGTTCTTGCTGTGTGCTAATTGGTAAGTCGCCGATATTCATGCACGTATCACAAATGTTAGTGTGAAATAGCTGGATGAGTCTTAAGGAAACAAACCAGTCAAAGCACAAGAAATTAGGTACTATTTAGGTATAAAGTATAAAGTGGTATAAAGTAGTTTGCCAAGTTTGTAGTTCAAGTAGCTCAAAGTGTCCAGGATAACATGGATTATCTGGTCACCCTATATATACAGCAGACGTTTCTAGGTTATCAGTCTTTTACAATGTTTGCACGTCGTTTCTGTCTTGTCTCTTGCCGGTTTCGTATGAGATTACTGAAAAGCCAAAATGCTGCCACACCGCCGATGCTGGGCGGCGCGTCTTCAGTTTCAAATTTACTTGCCATCTCGCGTTCCGTCTGAACCAGAAACTGAGCTCGACATCGCATATGCAGTGACGCCTGACGTGGAACCTGACATTGTGAAATGTAATGTTACACCGTTCTTTCTGTTCAGTACATGTTCTCATAAAAAGTAGCGATTCATTTTCCACAGCAGCCGATTTGAATCGTCATACATTTACACCGATTTCTAACCGATTCCCGATGCATCGTGACATGCCTAGAAGTTACCCTGCCTTTGCTGTCACTAAACGATTTACCTTCAATTTCGGTGTGATTTGTCACAAAATTTGATCCTGTCCTAATCTTCAACCATACAAAGTGCCTGCAAAGATCCGTCAAATACTTCTTGAATTAGCAGACTAACGAGAATGTGACCATATGTATTCCCCTTCTGATGTTTACAACAGCAGTTATGTACCAAAATGTAAGCCTGTAATCCAACATCTCTTCACATTAATCTCTGGTGTGAGGCTGTGTAATTTCCAAGGCATCTGCTTTTACACCCCCCCACCTGTCAGTGGCGCTCTTCACAGTGTGACACTGTCGTTTGAGCTTCACAACTCCACCCCACAGTGTCAGCAGGCGGGCATGCTCCCGTGAGATGTGGCCTGTTAGAAGCTGAAAACATATAATGAAATAGATATAAACGATGCGTCAAGACCTAGAAGTTGTCCTATATACACTTGCTTGAATACAGGCAGATATGCGCCATTGCGAAAACATCAGAGTGTACACAATCCTAGATGGCATAGCCTACTACACACCTAGGCCGTATGGTATATGTTATACAACTGTCTATTGCAGAATGTTGTTTGTATGCAAATGTAATGTCCGTATATGTCTGCACTTTAGAAGTAGCCATTGCAATTTCGTTGTACAAGTAGCATCCGTGCTCCAGTACAATGACAATAAAGGCTTTCTTTTCTATTCAATTCAATTCTATTCTAGTCTATTCCTCCTGTTGTTCAATCCTCTTTGAATTTCTTTTGGTTAGCGAAAACAGATGCTAATGTAGGTCTTTCATAAAAGCAAAGTGGCATAAAATGAATGCTCAGCAAGAGGGTTAGGGTTATCTAATAAAGTGGCCACTGAGTATAACACATATCCTCCTTTATATACACACAACCTAGAACTTTTGGATTAAAGGGACTATTTGTTGGCTAGTCCCAGCACTATGAATATAAAAGTGGCAATGCACTAGCAGGCCCACCACAAAAGCAGTACGATTCAAGGCTTGCTTCTACCTCTCTTTCATTCTGCCAATCCTTCTCCTTAAGACCCGCCTCCTCCACAGCCCTGGACCAATCTGCTGTCAGCTTAGAAAGGTCTTCCCGCAGCGCTTCATTAGCTTCTTCTGATTTGCCGAGCTGACTCCGCAAAAGAGAATTTACTTCTGCCATTCCTATACTTCTACAAAGACAAAAGACAATCCAATTGTTTAATGTAATTAATTTGCTCATTTTAATATCTACCCATCATATGAACCATATTTAATAAATTATATTAATAATCATTCTCCCATGCTGTGTGCATTTTCACTGGGTATTCTGGGTTCCTTCTGGAGTCCAAAGGCCTGGCACCCACTTCAGGGTGTTCTCCTGCCTTCTGCCCTATTACCGGAGGCTGCAGGCCACCCTGACCAGATGGATGAGGCTATCCTTCCTGAACCACTGCTTATTTTCCAACTTCACTCCCAAGTTTTAATGTAGCGTACCTGAGCTCTCACTCACCTGTTCTGTTCTTCCTCCACCCTGATGAGGGCACTCTCCAAGGAGCTGCTGTGTTCATCTCTGATCCTCTTCCAAAAAGATGATCCATTAGCACTTTGTAGACAGCAAAGAAAGGACCAAGCGTGTCGTGTTTCCTTACCTCCCTTTTGTGAGATTCCCTCTCTCCAGTGAGCAGCTGCTGTTCCAGCAGCTGGCAGCGCCCCCGGTATTCCAGCACCTAAGCGTGTATCACATTCACCAGTTTAACCCGAATACAGCGGCACATATATACATATTTAATTCTCACCCCCTGCTCCATTTGTGTAGATCCTCCATGTTCCCCCTGTGTTTCCGTGGCTTTTCTCTGGATAATGCAGTTTCCCCTCACAGTCAAATGACGCACAGTTATGAACTGGCGTTTCTAAATTGCAAAGAGCCTGTGACCATCTGACATCCTACACAGGCTGTCCCCCGCCTTGTGCCCTGGGATTCCTGGTGTAGGCTTCAGGCTGACGCCAACCACGCAGGAATAGCCGGGCTGATTTCCCTTAAGATCTCACGGGATGCCCAAATGCTGACCTTGCCCTGCAGCTTGTGCACAAGCATCGCCTGCCGGGACTCCCGCTCTCGGCTCTCCATCAGCTTCTTCCTCCACTCCCGCCGCTCGGTATCCAAGCGTATCGACATGGAGTGGGACGGCTCTACAGACTGAGCCAGCTAAGGGGGCAAGGGAACCCAAGGCCCCAAGCTTACTTAAAAGAACAGGAAGAGACAGGCCAGCAGAGAAAGCGGAGCAGAAAGGGGCGGGTGGCTGCCTCACCCTGTTCGTCAGCGCCTGGCTCCGGAAGCGCAGTTCCTCATTCAGCGCCTGACTTCCCGCCAGCTCACTCTGCAGCCGTGACATTTCTGCCCCAAGCTCAGCCCGCTCATTCTTCCAGCTAAGGAGCAACTCAGACTCCATCGCTTAATCTGCAGTGTGAGGTCTGAACAGCTCAGTGGTCCGTCTCCATCAGGTGCTCTGTACACTATTACAATGTGCATGACATAGAACAATACAAGGTAACACTTCATTATAACATATGAAATATGCTGCAAACTCTCCCGCATTTATTCTCCCAGTATAGCCCAACATCAAACAGAAATAAGAAATTAAAAAATTTATTTAACTTCCAGTGTACAAAACTTGCACAGGGAAACAACTGCTTCATATAAATGCAAATGCATTTAGAATTTTTAAATACAGGTTTCAATTTACTTTAATTAAGTTATATAGAAATATAACCTACATTTAAAAATATTATATTAAGTCATATATAGACATTTATAAATCTTCCGCTCATATTTTGGGGATGACTAACTTGGCAGGTAACCGCCTCCGGTAATATCATGCCGGTGATGGGTAATTACCCACAAAACCTATTTGGCACTCAGACAGATCATTACCACCCATCCTTACCCTCATCATGGTAGCGGTATTCCGTTATTTCAGGACAGCTGATGAGGCACCAGTTAACTAAACTTTAAGACTGGGGTAAGTAAACAACACAAACAAACAAACAAATAAAACCGCCCATTACATGGGGCACGGGGATGTTCAGCTAAAACCCGAACTACACAACTTTCTAAACATGTTGACTGCTACTTAGCGACCACATATTAGAGGCTTACATTCAAAATATCCCACCCGTAAGAACAAGTTTAAAACGGATTAAATGTATGCTAAGGTACGTATTAAAATATACTGTTTAATAGCCATTCTCAAAGAAATAAATGTATTTATTGCCGAGTGTAGTCCACCTACACATAGCTTTACCGCACAAACCGGATTCAAAATGTATTCTCAAACTTTGACCTTAACCGAGGAAATTATTGAGACATGTTACGAAGCATTACAATTACCGTAACATTTCATACAGCGACACCCAGTGGTCCGGAGTATTCACGTTACCTGTAAGTCATTATGTCAGCGGCGTCTAACTCCAGTCCTGGAGGGCCGGAGCCCTGCACATGTTTGGGGTTACCCTGGTTTAACACACCTGATTCAACGCCTCGCAGCTCCTTGTGCTAATTACCACACAGCTGTTCAGCTCAATCATTTGTGGTGGGACAGGGAAAGAACTAAACTACACAGGGCACCAGCCCTCCAGGACTGGAGTCTGACACCCCTGCATTATGCCCACGGTGGAGAAGGTATTGGTTATAATATAAAACTCTCATAGCTAGATTAATAATTTATTTCTGCAGTATGCCCTACAATACAAAGGTTCATCATAAGAATAAGTATCTGTGGGTTTCAAAGCCTGATATCCCTTTACAATCCGTCAATCACATAGCTGACATCCTGTGGTATACCAAACATCTCGGGGTATAACTTAGTGCTGGTCTGGCAGGGCAGGACTTTTGGCCCATATCACAAATTTGGATCTATTGTTGAATTTAAGGTACTCCAGTTCAAATAGACTTTATCTTTGTTCATTTACATTTGGCCCAGACCTTAAATCTGGTAAGTTATCTGGGTAAGCAAGAAATCCTGTTTCGTGTTACAGGCCTGTCGTGTGGCAGAGATGATTATTCTGACTGGTAGACTGAATTCAGGAAGACCTAAGTGCATAAGTGGCTTGAGGCAAGGGCTGACTAATACAAGGTCATTGAGACTACAAAACAACGCATAAGCCGCATCCCGAAGTGGCTCATCAACAAAAGGGCAGACCAACACAAAGCAGAAAGCTAGCCTGGGGAAGTTAAGTAGCCATGGGTAAAAAAAAAACGAGTCACAGGTGAATTTTGTTAGAAACAAGGCACAGGGGAATGTAACTGTGGTGGAAATGTGCTGGAATCTGTAGGACTCAGGTGCCCTCTAGTGGCCAGGTCAAAGCATGACGGGTGGGTTTACAACAGGACTCTTTGCAAATATTGGTGGGGGAACCCCCTCTGGGCTCACTGTGGCATTTGTGTTGCGGGCCCCTGTCACTCATATGCTGAAACAGCACTGGCACCACAATGATTCTTTGCAACTGGCCCTCAAGTGCTCCTTGCTGTGATCTTCTTGTGCAGTATCAGACCCGGATGGAGATGCCATACTTAAAAAAACAACAAATCTACATAGATGCTCATACACAAGTACAAAGTGACTGAAAATGAGAAATAAGATGAAAAACATTCAGAGATGAATAGATGCTATGAACTAAATAAAAACAAACAAGCATGTTACACAATGTCAGTATTTGCATAGGAACATCTGTAAAGCACTGCTGTCAAAATTCCTGGGACCCCCAATCAATGCACCAGGTTCCCTCCCGCCCACCTCCTTGTCTGGAATATTCACTTCATCTCGATGACCACCAGAGAGCGCCAAGTCAATAATGAGGAAGAGGAGCAGTACCCATTCCACAGCTTCTATGTTAAAATGAGTGCTGCACACCCCCACTATGGGTATCGCTTCCCCTGGAGCACCAGTACATAGTATGGAGAGTCGGACAATTGAGTGTGTAGCTTATCTCATTTAATTGGGATTTTCTTACAAAGGCAGCAGGAAATAAATCTTAATTTTACGCAAAAAACCATATAACAAACTGGTTTCATAAAGAATATTAATTTTTAAAAAGTATTTACTGCAAGGATGTATCAGCATTCCATAACATACAAACAAATGATAGTAAAAGTAAAACCCACTTAAATTACGATGAAAGACCACACAACTGAGAAGAACCAGTAAGTGTTTAGTCTTCCCAAAATGCCCGTCATTTGGGATATCTGCTACATGCAGCATAGTTTATGTTGATGCATAACTTAGTTTCAGTACTAGAATAATTAACTGTGACAGGTTTACAAACTGGACCTTTATTCTCTAGCTAACTGAATATTCTCGCTAGACGTCTCACATTTGATAGCTGCCAGTATTGTCATTTTAAAGCAGTGCATAAGGTTATCCCAATGTTTTAGAAAATAAAAATATAAAATACTTAATAATTATTATTATAGACAGTATATTTTCTATTAGTACCAATAAATTATCAAAATCTAAAGCTCATCTAATGCTAAGACGCTCATCTTTTTTGTCAGTAATGTTGGAAAATACCTTTACTTTATTACATTTTTTATAACTGATATAAAAGATGAGACCTCTTGCTCCACATGGCCACTGTATTCATTTTCGGTTTCAGATATATTTCCAGCTTATTTTATCATTATATTAATAGCTATTTCCATCCTGTGATTGGCCAGTAAGGCATTGCTGGCATCAGTTTCAGTCACGGAGGCAAACTGACAGTATCCGGTGCCGTTTTTTGCCGATGTGGCCGATTCCGCGCCACTTCCTCCTGTTCTCGCTCTCCTTCTGAGGAGCTTCTGGGGTCCCGCCTCACTCTATTGCACAGCTACTGCAGGAAGTGATCAGGCACCTTTCCTCTCAGTAGGTCTTCAGCTTGAAGACCTTGGAAAGGGGCTCCCGGGCGCTGGAGTAGATGAGGTAGATGCCCTCGCTGGAGGTGAAGTACTCCCAGTCCCTGCAGCCGATGGTTGGGAGGTGGTGGATGGGGACAAAGCCCTCGTAGCCCTGCCATCTGTGGAGGAGTAACAGTAGAAGTCCTGGTAGAGGAGCACTAAGGCATTGGGATCAGCCAATGCATGAGCCAGTAATTACTCACTCCTTACCTTCTGTTACCTGTTACTGACCTGCAGGACAATGCCTGCACTCTCTATGGTCAGGAGACCATCTATGAAGGAGTAGGCCTAGCAGCTCACCAGTTATCATGACTCTGTAAATACTTCAAACCTCTGTCATTACCTGTATATTACACTGTTCAAGGAGTAAGATGTTCCATCATAGGAATTGGCCACCACTAGAAACTTCTCATCTCCCAGTGTAAAGAATTCCCAGTCAAGCGCACTGGTAAGAAACAAAAGCCGTCAGAGGAAAGTTTCCGGCTTAACATGCTTATCTTGAAGATCCTGCGGTCCTCTCACCTGTAGGTGATGATGTCTTGAAACTTTAGGAAAGTCTTTGTCATCATGTCAAGCTCATAGATAGTGGAGTTGATGGCATACACGCCAGGGCCTCTCTCATACAGCCTCTGACTGTTGGCCACCGCCAGGAAGACCCTGCTTCCGATCTGGAACATCTCCCAGTCTGTTGCCCCAAAGGTCTGCGCAGAGAAGCAGTGAAGCAGCAAGACAGGCAGGTTGGAGTTTGGCATGAGAATGTGTTTCCCTGCCGGTGGCAGGCAGAGAGAGGCTGAGCTGCGGAACAGGCCCACAGCCAACTCATTGTGGTTCATAAATGTCAACACCATGAAAAAGGAGACTTACAATAAATTAAACATTGAAAAAAAAACAATTTCTGCTGTTTTCCATATTGATGCTGGGGTGTTTTTCTGAGTGCTTTCACAGGTGTAAATGTTTTGCAAGGTATCGGACATTTTGAGCCAGAATCCAAATTACAGGGAGTAGGAGAGAGTAACTTCCTTCTTAATGAATAGGTATAATTACGTGTGTGTGTGTCAGTAATTCATTTGACTCGCACCAATCTGCATATGAAAAAGACAGAGTGCTTGTCTTTTTAATTTAAAAACCTGACAGTAAGCCGTGGAATTCCCCTTCCAGCAGGGGCAGCTTTATGGGTGCTGTGGCTGTCTAGTGGAATACGATACCTACACAGGAAAAGCAATGAAACTCGCATTTGATTATTAATTACGGCTTTTGCAATTCCACAAGCCGTCTCGTATCGACTCAACCTGCTTTTTTCTAGATTCCCTGATTCAAGCTCATAGTCGATCTGTCTTTGGGAGGTAGCCAAGTGCTGGAAGGTCTTCCTCCACCGAGCACCTGCCCTCTCCTGCATTGGGCATTAAGTGAGGCCGTTGCAGGATTCATTAAAGCGAGAGCATTTAGAAAAACGCCTGAGGCGGCCCATCGCCCTGTGAAGTGAACATCTCTGCCGCAGCAAGATCACAACAGTGCTGCAGCACTATCTGCAACAGCGACACTTTATAAGTGCGGTACGCAAATGTTTAGAACACATTATACATTTTAGAGTACATTCCGATTGACGGGTGATAATTGACGAGAACCTGCATTTTTGCACAATTAAATAGCTGCTGGTTGTCATCATTGTAAAAGTGAGTATATGCGCTTCATAACTTGAAACCACACTAAATGTTCCTAGAGGCACATTGCAGAGAGACACAGACTTTGAAGAATGATTATCATCAGTAAAGAGGTCAAACCGATGACTGAATTAAAAACTTCTACATCCTGAGCGCACTGCTCCTTCCTGAGTGCCCTGCTCCTTCCTGACAGTCAGGCCCAGGCACGACGGCTGCGGATCACCTCCTCCTCATGCTCTGCAGCGTATGCTTATTTATTTCCCTCCCCCACTTTGGAGGTAGGGAAATCCTGCACACCTGATGTCACGCCTGACATTTGCTGAAATGATCTGAGCTTGTGTAGTCTTCCTCACCCTGTGGCAATTTCTGCGGCAGGATGGATGTTTTGGGCACTTATTTTTTATAGTATTCTATAACTCCATTTCAAAATATCGCCGATGGCCTTTTGTTTAGCTTCCAACCATTTTATTGCTTGTTGAGTCGCTCTTGGAGACAGGTGCAATTATGGGCACACGCTGTATAACATCAACATCCAGACTCTGTATCGGTTTAAATCTTTGAATGAATTTGTCAGGACAGTTCACTGGGTGAAGTTTTGGGTTATATTTCTAGGGATTGTTAGTCAGCTGAGGATGTGGTACTTTCCGACTTTATGGATTTGTCAATGGTAACCAATCAGCTGTCGGTAAGACTCACTTTAATGTCCTGGAAGCGCTGAAACCTGCCACCCAACCAGATGTAGATGGTGGAGTCAATATGTGTGGTAACTCCATTGAATGTGTTAGCCACCACCAGGAAGTTGTACGGTCCCACAGTGAAAAACTCCCAGTCATAGGCCCCGGAGGTCCGTATGGTTTGATTGACTTGAAAGGCCTTGGCGCCGGGGTCCCACTTGTAGATGACGCTGTCAATGTTATGGTTGTTGTCTCCTGCCAAGCAAAAAGGAATTTCGCAATAAATGATCAATAGCATGCTTGCTTGAATAGTTGACATCTATATTTCTCAACCAGGTCCTCAGGGGTCCCCAGACATTCCATGTTTTTGCTCCCTTCCAGCTGGAGGCAAAAATGTGGACTCTATGGCTGGGAGCTGGGAGGGAGCAAAGACGCGGACTGGCTGGGCGTGCCCAAGGACCGGGTTGAGAAACTGCTCTGTGTGTGTCAGCCTGATTAGGAGGCCTTGCCAGATCTTTGCTTTTTACTCAGCCTTCTGCCTGGGTAGACCAGGCCCCTACTGGCTGAGTTCCAGCTGCTGCAGGTGTATGTACAGTGCTGCTGGGACTCATTAGATCTCATAAAAAAGCCCTCCTTTATGTTTAGCTAAACTTTGATCCTGTAGGACGCACTGCAGCTTCACAGGTAAAGAAAGGAGACACACGGATTGATGCAAAGAGATAAACAGAGAGGAATATCAAAGGCAGCCGCCCTGCATACAAATCTACCATCAAAAACTAAAACTAACAGCATAGCTCAGAAAAACATTACTACGTTTAAATGTTTTTCCAGAAAATCTCAAGAGTTACCAGTACATTTCTCTCATAAATAATTCAAAGTCTGGCAGGTTTTTTGTAAATGGCGTTAACCATGTAACTGCCAGCTGTAGTTTCCTCTGATTCAAAGTATCACAGTGTTATTTGTCACGTACTCAGTTATACTCCTTTCCCTGTACCATGTGCAGGGAAACGCTTGGCTGCCCAGCTCCAGACCGTGAAACATGTAGTGTCCTCCGCATTTAACCCAAATGCGACATTGTGACATAGCAGTGGGCAGCTAATTCCCCTTGCCCAGGGTACCTCAGTGATACTTGCTGGTTGGGGATTCCAAGCAATTTCAATTAAAAGTTTGCTTACCTAACCATTAGATCACCGCTGCCCCTAATCATAATTATCTGTAGTGTGCAACTGGCAGTAAAGTGGCAAGTACTGCAAGACTCTAAGAATGTGTACACTGTACTTGTGTGAATTGAGTAGGTTGGAACATTGGTTGTGCAGGTTCTAGAGACTGTCCTCATTAAGGATGCATTTTGCCTGAGCAGAGAAGCTCAACCTTGCTGTGCTGACCTTCAGACAGCCGGAGTGTTTCCCCAACCTCAGGCCAGAGAACAGGCCATCACTGGGGCAGCTGGCATCTCTAATGACCTCGGTGGCCCTGGACCTACATCACCCGATTTTAATGTTCTGGTGGTTCAGCAGTGGTTGGTTATGTGAGCACTGACTGAAGACCTGACATGGTCCAATTGGCATTATTGGTAACACTTTAGTTGAGGGGCCACAAATAATGCAGTAATACATGCTTAGTAAATGCATTAATTAATCATTAACT
>JAODKM010000001.1:34438800-34455511 GCA_026780845.1 Petrocephalus sullivani
TTAGTTAATCATTAACTAATTCATGTTCATGATTAGTACTTCAGTAGTCAATGAGGTACTACTATGATTTGTGGCCCTTCAACTAAAGTGTTACCGCATTATTTGTATACAGCAAAGCTAGCCCTAATGGAAGTGCCATTTGGATGACAGGTGGAGGCCATGATGGATGATCATGTGCTCCTGTACCTCCTCTGTGATTGGCCACAGCCAGGAAGGCCTCGCCTTGGATCTGGAAGGCCTCCCAGTTGCGGGCACAGTGGGTTTGCAGTGTCTGGTAGTGCAGGAACCTCAGCTTGCGAGGGCTCCACTTGTAGATTACAGACTGCTCCGGCCCCCCTTCATGCTGCCCCCTGGAATCAGCCACCGCCAGGAACATCTAGGCCAAGGCAGAGAGGGAACAATGGTGACCAAGTTAAGATATCCTTAAATACCCTAAAATACTGTCCTCTTCCCTCATGCAGATCATGCAGCATCCAGGCCAGAACTCCAAGGCTTAAAAACAAACTGGGAGGCCTCTTGAACACCTCTGTGGCGCATGGACATCTGTGACATGAAAGCTCACTGTGCCGTTGCTGTCTTCAGCGCTTGTGTACACAGCATTACAGCTTTGCACACGATATCTAATCTGGTTTTACCCCCCCCACAAACAATACACCTTTACACTTAAATTATTCAGTTGTGCCCCCCCCCCAATATGAAACTCGCTCCTTGTGTCCTATGTACATTTTAATGTTCGTTTACTTTATTTTATGCATTTTGACATTTTATTTACCTTTTTATTTATGGTTCTTAATATTTATGGTTCAGCCCTGTACTTTCATCTCGTATCCAGCATCCAGAGAAACTACGATTTCGTTCTCATTACCTTGTGTTTTGCAGAACGGCAATAAATCGGCTCTTAATCTCTTAAAGATACTATTATACTTCATAATACTTTGGAATTTTGTGATTTGAGGTATATATTGCAGAGACACTATATAGGTTTTTTAATATGTCTTATAGGAGATGAAGTACAGGTTAGTTTCAGTCTAACTTCTTATGATATGTTATGTCTAAAATGAAGGGCAGTGGTTAGCTTTTGGAGAGCTTTTAATTGCTGAAACGGTTGAAGATTTTAAGTATCCATTTTTACCTCCTCCACCCCTGTTATAAGGCAGAGATTTGAGCGCACAGGCTAGAGTACCATCTTATCTGAAGTGTAGTAGATGTGGTTAATGATAAAACAATAATGTAATTATAACACAGTATACCTTCAAAAGGACCAGCACATTCTCCCCTTCATGCTTCTATACTGTAATTAAAATGAGTTGCACAACAAAGCAAAGATGACGCATGGATCGTAAATCAAAAATAAAGACAAATTCAATTCTGAGTATGATTTATGACATCTTTGGTGCACAGACTCAAATGTCAGCTCCCCAGCCCAGCATGCCACATTAGAGGCCAAGCTGTCACTGCACACAGCAGCTGCAGAAGTGTGGTGCTGCTGAGGTTTGTCATCACCTTGGACAATATTACATTGCTGCAGTAAAAAAAAGAAGGACGCTAAAGCTGGTCACATGGTGTATAATCTGCACGGAAAGAAGGTGATGTGATGAGGAAGGGTTTCTAAAATGGTGGTGTTAAGTGTTCATGAAGTCATATTGCAGTGCTATTCTATCATATAATGGTAACTGCAATTTTCAGTGAGTACTGTTGCAGCACACCCTGGATTATCTCCATTCTAAAGACATTACTATAGAGCAGTATTATTCAACCCGGTACTGGGTGGCCCTCAGACCATCCACGTTTCTCTTTCCATGCAGCTCCCTGCCACAAAGCCCTCACATTTGCTCACTAAAAAACATAGGCTGCTATAGAGGGACAAGAACTTTTAATCCATGCAAAGGAATATAAACTAATTTTGACTTGGCAGTCAAAAAAATAAACCACGATGAAATTCAACATAATTACCAACTAACCATAAATCCCACTGCCCTGGATTTACTACTTCCTCACCTTCTTGTCAACAGTAAAGTATTTCCAGGCCAGGGCTTCGGTGGTGCTGATGTTCTGGTAGGGCTCAAACCTCCCACCGTCCCACTTGTATATCCCGGAACCGTGTTTGGCTTCCCGGTTGGCCATTGCCGCGAAAAGCCCTACGGACGGGATCTGGAAAACCTCCACGTCAAACGTCTCTGAGTTGGTGTGCAGGTCTTGGTAGTCCTCCACATAGTCCAGCCTCTGTTTCTCTGCATATAGAAGAGTTTTGCTGCCAGTGAGAAACATCATATTCTTATGTGGCTCCTCTTAAACAAATGGCCCAATTGTTCGATTCATTTCAATTTATTAAATCTGCTGTTAACTAAAACATGATTAATTAGGCAGGAGTGCTCCCGCTATAGCTGTCGTACATGGGGATTGCCTTCCAATGGGTCATTGACAATAGCACTTACCACGGACAATAGTTTTTCATGCTGTAATGAAGGGTTCCCACTAGGAGCTAAATCTAATTTCAATGTTTCAAACCCAGTTCAGAAATTAGGTTTTTAAGGTGTTAAAGAAATGGTTATGCCAGGGTTGCCAACTTTCATCAGCTGGCTGAAGTGAGATTTTCAATTTGGCCCAGAAACCCCATCTGGACTACACATGCACAGAAATGGCTTCATTTCCGCTCGTTACTGCTTTACGGTAGCTTGATTTTACAATTTCATGATTCGCGATTTTTAAAAAGCCTGGTCAATTGAGACCATTTTTGAAATAAAATTCTGTATAATGATTTAAAAAAAATAATTATAATTCAAACTATTTTTAAATAAACAGTAATAAGCCAAATTGTAAAATCCAGCAACTGGCGTAAAGCAGCAGCGAGCCGGGAATTATGTATTTTCTGAGTATGCATTGTCCAAATCTGGTTTCTGATCCAAATCGGGGAGTCACATGAGACGATACTGACATTTATGCAAGTGCTTATGCACACACATGCACTCGTACGTACATGTATGTAACAGTTTTCTTTCCTGTAAATAGTCTGTAGGGTTTGCAAACTACCCAACGCTTTTGATTAAGTTTATTTTAGGTTTATAATGGAACACCATAGATTTGCTGTGAGATTTCTTCCGTGAGTTTATGATTCTGGCTGAAAGCGTGAGTGTCATACCAGATGCATGAGAGCTGGCAGCCCTGATATGCTGGAGGGTGCAGAGGGAGAGACACTCACCCCCGATCAGGGATGCCCAGGCCTGCCCATCACACAGCAGAAGCCCCTTCCTTAGTGTGTCGAACCAGAGCTGGCCCTGCTCCAGCTTGGAGCAGGGTGGCTCAGTGCCCATTGTCACACGCACTTCGGCCTCTGCAAGGGGTGGGGGGGGGGTCAGTGAGGCAATGCAAGGAGCTGCCATTTCTCACAGTCTATAACAAGCACGTTTTCAGTTAAATATGTGTTCAGTAGCTTCTGTGCTACATATACTGCAGAAGTTCTGTAATAAGAGCAAATAATTCCACGAATGATACAGTTTTATCTAGATGTGAAGGAACATTTTTGAAGAGATAATTAATTATCTTGGGTCCTTAGCTCTTCTTGGTAGAAAGATTCATAATCAATGTTTTATCTTGGCAATAAGCCAGTGTTAGAGGAAGTTCACTCGTGACAACGGAGATCTGCAGGGCCCTGCTCAACCACAGCCCACAGTCCATGACGGCGAGTGCTTCTCGAACATAAACCGGCAGGCATACGTGATCCAGCCTCGCACACAATGTCTGTTGTGCTTTGCTTTTCATAACTCAGAGGTTAAACTAATTTGTGTTAATGTGTGCTGATGTTAAATTAAATAAACCTCAGAATAAGGAGACCATGGGAAAGACTTTTAATGTTCCTGGGAACCTTTAACCATCGTTTATCATTTAATTTGGCGAATTACAGCTGCATACTCTTTATAACACACCTGTACCCTTTCAGCTTTACCACCAATGCCAAATCCAGGTACCTAGAGGTGCACTGGAGCCTGACATAACCTGGTCCCAAAACAAGAGAGCATTCAATTTAGCCATACTGTGCTGAGCTATAGTCAACAGGTATTCAGGAACTGCACTAGGTTAACTTGTGTTGTGTAGCTTGATTGTAAGTCTGGAAAAAAACAACAACAGTGAAATTGCTGTTAACATTTTAAATCTGACGTGGCTCTGTGCGGAACAGGTCTAGTTGAAAGATGATATGAAAAGACACATCTTAAATGCGGCACTATTTCTCTCAGCACATGCTCACAAACATCCTAATTTCCACAACCAGTTATTCTCTGGTGTAGGGTAGCAGCAAGGAAAACAAACTCGTTAATCACTGTCATTGACTTAGTGTAGAGTTACAGTCCTTCTCATACCACCACACCTTACAGTTTATACTTCAAATACAACATCTCTTGACGTATAGGTCATCGAATCATCCCTGACTGCTGTTGCCCATGTCTTACCATATGGGTGCAACATAACTTCATTTCCATGTGGTTTGACGGGTAGGTCCAATAAGACCTGAGGGATGGAGAGTACAGCAAGATTGGGCTCTGGTGAGGGACAGACCCGTGAGGTAGCATCAGATCCAGGCAACAGGACCAGCTGTCGCAGCAACCCCTATGGAACGAAACATCATCGGCTGCGGTCAGAGACTATCAACTGCTCCAGCTGAAACATCTACAGGAATGCACACACAAATGTCTTACTGAGAAGAAGCCTTTCCATCTCCTTCGACTGCCGATGTAAAGCCTGGATCCTTTGGTGTTGAGTGCCACAGGAAATGGCCTTTTATGGATACTGCATTTGAGAAGAGCGTCACCATCTTACTTAAATCACTTTCTGTTTTACCGATACATGGAATACTATTTTTGATAACTGTTTAAAATTCAATGTCAATAGACATAGAAAAAAATACTAGCACATGCTATGCCTGCATTGACTTAATCTGGAACCTAAAACCAAGTTTGGCACTAGCAAATGTGGGTGACCTGTTGTGTATGGAGGTAGTTGGTCCTGTTTGAAGGGGCTTGATCCTCTCAGAACATCCCCATGCTGGAACTCACATCTCCAGCGGCATGCCGCAGTCCAGGCTCAGGGTGAAGTGATGCCCTGTCACAGCCAGCACCAGCGTGTGCCAGCGGCCGTCCACCAGCTTCACGGCCCGGAGGGTGACGTGCTCCTTGCCTCTAGGACCCAGGAAAACCAGGTGGAGCTTCTCCTGAGAGAACCGCAGACCCAGAAGCAGCTGAGCTGAGTTGTCCTCCACCAGAGTAAAGATATACTCATTCTTCTGGAAGCAAGGATGAATAGCAATGCTGAAGGGACAGGGCCACTGGAAATGTGGTGAAATAGTCTCATCTGATACATTTGGATGTGTTAAAAACAGAAGATGACGCCTACCACCTGCCTCACCTTTTCTGCTGTGTGTGACACCTTGAGTGTGACCACAAGAGAAAACTCCTCTGGAAAGAAGTCACAGTTGACAAAGAGTTGTGAGGCAGGGAAGCTGAAGTCTCCATTGGGCCCAGACAGCTGGAGGCCTCGAGCCCCCTTGTATTGAACCATGTGCACCCCAGGGAGGGCCTGCCCATGGCTTGGAAGTGCTCTGCTCAGAAGGTCAAGTGGAACCAGATCTGCAACATCGAAAAAAAGTCCAACACAAGCAGTTTCATTGTGGTCTTAGGTAAGCACAATGGACATCAAAATCTTATGTATCTTCTTAGTGTAAAGTACTCAGGTTTGTTTTGTGCAGTACTTGAACCCTACGTACCCATACGAATAAAAACGGCATGGTTCATATAAGGCTATCAAGCATTCTTCTTTTTCAATTAAATATGACAATATGTGATGTTTTTTATATGTGCACTACAAATCAGTGTTGTCTCTTGTATGATTTTGGCCACATACAAATCAAAAAACACACACCTGACATTAAGGCACTCAAGGAAAAAGCCTATAGGAAAAATACAAAACTTTTACATGAACTTTACATTTTGCTATACATGATAACATATGGCTTTAGTAGGAAATACATGTCTAATGGTTGTTGTTTCTTAGTAAAAATGTATGTTACTTTTATACTATTCTAATCTCTCATGAGATCTGCATGATCTCTCCACGTTCGGTTGGTTTAATTAGACATGAAAAAATTCATGTATGTTCTCAGAACACAAAGTGATGTTTCCTTTTCAAAATACTCATTCTAGTTGTGTGGAACCACTGTCCATGATTCAACTGAGTTCATCCAAAGAATTATGCGTAAAAACTAACATTGACAAAAAATGACTAATGACATATACATTTAATGTAGATTGTAAATGTATGTACAGTGTAGGACTTTTATGTTTGACAGTATATTAATTTAATATGTATTTTACATCAATAAATGACATGTTTACTGACACATTAAGTTAATATGCATTGTATATTTGAGTCATATAAAGAGCTTATATGATTTCGGTAAAACACAAAGGAGTCATGTAATTAAAAAAAAAACGTTTCCATTTGGCTATAGTCTCAGAACAGCATCTTGCACAATTTATTATCATTAGTGCTACAGTGTAAGATAGTTCTAAAGGTTTCTTTATTTATACAAACTAATCAAACAATGTTATTAGTTCAGTGTGTAGAAAAGACATTGTGTGGAGATGCCAGACAGCTGATTTGCCAGGAGTCAATTTAACAAAGAAATCTTACATCTATCACAGATGATTGATGCACTATTAAAACTTTTCAAGGGAGGAAGGTAAGCCTGTCTATCTGCCGCGTCTATTTTAGTCAACTGCTAATAATTATCCTGATGGGAATACTTTATCTAATCTGGACATGCAAATGTGTTACTACGCAAAGTGGAAGGAACGAAGCGAATCTGAGGAGATAATCGCTTTCCACAGACACGGCACAACAGCAGAGCCGTACATCTCCATCAGCTTTGTCTGCTGGCACTCACAGGAAGGCACAATTCAGTGCTTCAGGGCCCATTTCTATTCATCCATTCATCCATCCGTTCATCCATCCATCCATTCACCCATCCATCCATTTTCAGTGGCCTGATATCCAACTACAGTCAAGCTGAATTGAGTGTAGTTGGATTAATTTTACGAAGTAAATCCTGTAGTGTTATTTACCTTTGGCTTTTAATACATGGTAAATAAAGGTACATACTGCAATTCATGACAGAGTTAGACAGGCAGAAAGAGATAAGAAAATATTTGTTGTTTGAGGAGGAGCAGGAGCAGTCTGTAATTTATTTCTGGCTATGGGCCTAGTGCTGATATTCATTTAATGGGACTGAATCCAAGTTAAGCAATAATGCTGTCTATTTATTCTCACTGCTGGCATTATTGGGTATTATGCAGAACATCATTTAAATGTCATCACTGTAAATGTCACAACTTGCCGTCCTTCTGTAGCCTCCGTTTCACCTAAAATGTGTGACTGCTGCACAAACATGGATTGCTCAGTCAACATCACTGAGGTTATTTTGAGTTTTGTTTGGTGTTGTGGTATTTCTATCACATAGGAAGAGGGCATGTTCAAAGCAGAGCTTGTGTAACAGTTTCAGAAACACCCACAGCACATGACTGAGGAACCGCAGAGAGCCACTCCAGAGTCTCGCCTTTAAAGGTAGGCTTTTTGTTTTGTTTTACAGCGGCGTGTCACTGAGGGTAGTCATGGGGGGATCCACTTAATGGGTCACATTTCAAAGCCAGATATGAAGGGTCAACATAGCAAATGGACTTATTGTGAAAAACGTGATATTCTTGATGAACCGCATATCCATATTGTTATAGTTTGGAAAACCACTTCCAACACGTATTATAGTTTGTTCAGGCCAAAATCCATGTCCTTCTCCCCGAAGAAGAGCAGGGAATAAATATTGTAAAATATTTTTCAAAACGCAGTCAAAGCAATATGAAGAGCTTTGGGGAACACTGCGTTACATTCATATAGTACAGTCTCCTGGGGAAAATTTTATACATAAACCACAGGGTACAGAGTTCAGTTATCCCTACTGGCACAGAGTAGTTAAGTAATGGCCCTCTGGGGGGGTAGTTTACACCCTAAAAATGTGGTGGAGATTTGGCCACCTTCAAACAGTGAGACTTTTGTGATATCTGAGACATTTGCTGTTCTCATACAGCCCTCAATAAGAGGATGCTGTATAAAAGGGTAGATCTTTTCAAAGCGATTCAACTTTAACCCCATGGAAGTGACAAGCCTTTCTGATGCTTAGTACATAAAAAAACTGTATGTCTTAGTAAATGCCTGGCAATTATGCTGGAGATCGAGCAGAGGTTCTTGTTACATGCTGGGATTTTTTTTCTATCTCCCACCTGTTTCTTGACAGGTGACCTGAACAGAGCAGGGCAGTTTGCAGAGGACCTGCAGGCCAGTGCCCTCCAGCCTACAGTAAGCTCTCCATGCCCCTTTATGCTTGAAGAACATCAGAGCTATTCGCAGATAACTGGAGCTGATTTGACCAGGTTTGATTTGACCAACTGCACTGGCACTGAAGCAGAGACAATCCACGTGGAAGTGCGTATCCCCAGGCTCTGAGGAGCTAATGTCTGTATCGACTGTTGGCCGTCTCTCATGTGTGACAGCTGACTTTAGGATGACAGTTTAAGCGGAGGCAGAGCCAGAACAGCCTACCCAGGAAAACCTCACTGCAGAGTCACAATCTCTTATCACTATTCTCCCACAGATACGTTATAAGGGCAGAAAGAAGGAAACATAAAAACTGCATCTGGGTTTCCGAAAGCATTTGCGAAACCCTGATTTAGTGTGTATAAACTCCTGAAGGTTAAGGCGAGGACACTGCATTTAATTTCACAGAGGCTTTGAGAAGTGCCTGTAATTATTACAAACTTGAAGACAGTTTCTTTCCTACAGTTTACAAGCAAAGCTCAGGTTGTAACTTGTTTTTCTCAGTTAGATCCCGTGTAATCTCCTAAAGACCCAAGACAGTGGTTTTCTTTAACTTTGAACTCTGACTTCAAGTGAAATTCAAATAATTCCCAAAAACATACAATCATATAAGTGTAAACATACAAATGATGTCTTACCTACTCCGTGCAATATAACAATAACAATAGCAACAATAATACTTTTATATATTTTTTTAATTATTTTTGTTTGGTTTGGTTTGTGTCTTTCTTTCCGATTTTTAAATGAGATCTCAATGAGTCACAGAGGAAATAACCTTGGTTTTAGACTATATAAATATACATGCATGCACACACACACACACACTGTTTAACATGAAGGTTATTGGTCTTGATTGGTCTTGGAAATGGGCCAATCTTGAAATCTTGAAACATCTAAAGAAACATATACATCCAGGCCAGCAAATCTTGAAAGATCTAAAGAATAGATATATCTAAAGAATATATATAATGTTTCAAAATGGTAAGAGAAGCGTGGAGTAGAATTGGAGTAGTAAATTGGAATATTTCCAAGATTCTGCAGAGATAAATTTTTTTGATCCAAACAAGCTTTTTGGTAGAATTTCTGAAATTCGTAAAACTTGTATAACAAAAAAGCCAGAATAGTGACAGGATTATGATTATATTTTAGGGGGGGTTATATATGCCAGTATAATTCACAGTCCTTTGTGTGATTAGACCAGTGATTTTGTGTCTATGGATAAAAACAACATATGACATGAGATGTTAGCTAAGATGTGCCATGATAGTGAGAATGGACATCCATTAAGCATGCTAGTCTAATCTGATAGCAACCGTAATACATGCTTTTGACTTCTGATGGCAATGTATCCGAAAGACAAACACGACTGAGTGAAGAGCATGGGGAGCACAAAAGGAAAATCTGTAAACAAAGCAGCGTTTCTTGTTTTGTTGATGCTTTCGTATGCCTGACTCCCACAGTCTTGGCAGTGAGCAGAGAGGCAGGCAGTGGCTGAGGTTCTTACCTGTGCATGGCCTCCAGGACCTGGCATGGCTCCTGTGGAGCCCAAAGAGGATCAGCAGGAAGACGAGCAGCACGGAGGACATCGGGGCTCCCTGACATGCAGCTCCATTCACTGGAAGTGCGGCTGGTCCAGAGCTGATCCACGGTCCCGCATCTCCAGCAGGCTCCTGAAGGTCATGCCTTTGCTGCCGGGGGCCGTGCGCTCCTGGGGTCTGTCTCAGTGGCAGCGCCAAAGCATCACACAGGGGGGACCGAGCAGGAATGCTGCGCGTGCCAGTGAAAGGGTGCGATGCACCGGGAGATCACAAGCCCTGCTCTGCTGCCGCTACACTTTGTCCCTCTGGTATTTCCTGTTTGGTCACTTCTCTTAAATACGCCTGCTGAATCTAACACTAACCAGCTGGTAACTGATCAGTTTACAGGGCTCTGATATCGTACGGTTCCCGCTCGTCTTCTCCCTCCTAAGTGCACGGTGTTCACGTTGGGTTCCCACAGAAGGTGACGTGTCCTAACGCCAGGTGATCTCTCCTCCGGCCTCCCCAGCTGAGCAGGGCAGAGTCACGTTCAGTTATCTGAGGCAGCGCAGGGGCGCCTGACAGACATTTAAATGAGAATAAGTCAGCTGTGGAGGGGAGGGGTTGCTGCTGAGAGAATGGGGAGGGGGGGGGGGGGTAAAGTGGAATGGAGTGGGAAGCAGGAGAGGTGCACCTCGGAGTCAGGTTATTTTATGTCTTATTTGAGAGGAGCGAGGAGGAATTCCCCATCTGCCAGAGTCGCTGTCCTCACCGTGAACCGCGTGTGGATGTGAGGAG
The DNA here is from genome assembly GCA_026780845.1 of Petrocephalus sullivani. Classification (NCBI taxonomy): domain Eukaryota; kingdom Metazoa; phylum Chordata; class Actinopteri; order Osteoglossiformes; family Mormyridae; genus Petrocephalus; species Petrocephalus sullivani. Next base: position 34,449,531 of record JAODKM010000001.1, read on the forward strand.
CAGCTCTGCTGGCACACGTGAGCCAGCCTCTGTGAAGTGAGCCCTGCTGCCTCTGCACGCTGCCTCTGAGAGTGCTGCCTCTGCACACCGAGGGACACCGCAGCCCCTGGGTGGACGGAATCTCCTTACATAAGAGCAGTCGCCGTTAGGGCCATTAAAGGGTTATATACACAACCCAGAAATACATACTGAAGTACAGGGGGCACAATGTGCGCACTGCCAGGCTATACATTTAATATTTATACATATTTATATAATATTTATATTAATATCTGATTTATTTATATTTCATACTGTAGATTTTTAAATTATTGACAATAGGTTTTTGCCAGCTGTTTTATTATTTTCAAATATTAATTTTTAATGATCCATTTATTAAAAAGGGTCTGTGTACTTTTGTATTTTCAATAGCTGAGATTAGATGATAAAAACTGTCAAGAAGCCAAAAGCATACTTGAAAACTATACCGAAGCATGCGAACAGTACTTATCCCAACTAATATTCTCATCATTGAGTATTATAGTTTCATGTCATGTGATCTTTAAAATGGTTTGCCTTCCTAAACCCTGTGTATTATATAATGCGCATTAAACATCACAGTATATGTCTAACATGCGGGTATGATAGCTGAAACACAGCCAAGGGAAACACTAAACACAAAGACCTGGCGTACACCGTGTAGTCCTCTTTACCTGGGTGTGTTTAAAATCTCCTGACTTCAAAGCCCTCCTGGCACATAACTGGGTGTTTAACAGATGACAACGTAATTATGTGTGAAACCCAAATGAGTACAGTCTCTCAGGCCTTCATGGCACAAACAGAGGCGTGCGGCCGGCAAAGTCACGAGATTCGCCAACAAATGGAATGTGTCATAGGGTTCTTCATTCTTAAAGGACTTCGCAGCAGTTAATCAAATCAACTATCTACCTGAATGTGAAAGGGGTGGCGTCAGGCAGGTGAACTGTCAATAGCTTACAATTTTGTTTCTTAGTAATCGTTACTATCGTCTGAATGTATTGTATTTAAGTAGGATCTACAGTCATGTGAAAAATAAAGTTGTAAGGTGTATATCAGGACATAATAAAAATCATCTAGTCCTTACCAGGTTTTAAAATAATTTAAATCTAACCTCAAATATAAAACAACACAACAGATTCTACCATGTCATTAATAATTTGGCAAAAATGAAGCAAAAATGGAGAAGCCATGTGTCAGGTACATGAGTCAACAGCTCGTAGAACCACCTTCTGCAGCAATTGTCTTCTGTATGACTTTATCAGTGTCTCACATCATTGTGGGGGAATTCTCGCCCACTCTTCATTACAATGTTGCTTCAGTTCATTGAGGTTTGCAGGCATTCGTTTAAGCACAGCTCTCTGAAGGTCCCGCCACAGCATTTCCATCAGATTGAGGACGGCACTCTGACTGGGCCATGTAGCACCTTAATTCTTTCCTTCTTCAGCCGTTCTGTTGTAGATTTGCTGGTGTGCTTGTGATCATTGTCCTGTTGCATTACCCAGTTTTGGCCAACCTTTAGCTGTCGGACAGATGGCCTCATATTTGACTCAACAGGGCTTTGGTTAACAGAGAGTTCATGGCCCACTCAATGACTGCAGGGTGCCCAGGTCTGGTGGCTGCAAAACAAGCCTAAATCATCACCCCTGCATGTCAAACACAGTGCTGTGCATTATGGCCAAAGATCTCCACTTTGGTCTCATCTGTCCAAAGGACATTGTTCCCAAAATCTTGTGGTTTCTTCAGATGCAACTTAAGCCGTGCTGCCATGTCCTTTTTAGAGAGAAGAGGCTTTCTCCAGGCAATCCTTCCAAACAAGCCGTACTTGTTCAGTCTTTCTCGAATTGTACTGTCATGAACAACATTGGACACGCTAACAGAAACCTATAAAGTCTGAGATGTAGCTCTTGGTTTTTTTGCAGTTTCTCTGGACATTGTATTCCTTACGGAAATTCACTTTGGTTTCCTATGGTTTTTTGGGTTTTAGGTATGGATTTTTTACAGTAACTATGGTTTTACTATGGTACCTCATGGTAATCATGATTACTAAGCTCCTACCCATAGTATTACCATGGTTTACTTATAGCACTTCATGGTAACCGTGGAACGACTATGGTTTACTTATAGCACTGCATAGTAACTGCAGTGAAACCATGATAAAACCATAGTCATAAACTCATGGTTACCCAAAAAACCATAGTAAAACCATGGTTCATTTTCATAATGGATGGTCTAACCTTGGGGTGAATTTGCTGGGACATCCACTCCTGGGAAGATTGGCAACTGTCTTGAATGTTTTTGGAAATGGCCTTATAATCTTTCCCAGATTGATGGGCAGCAACATTTAGTTCTCTAAAATGACTGCTGATGTGTTTCCTACTTCCTACCGCATTCTGTTAACACACACCTGAATGCTCCAGACCAGCAAACTGCCAAAACTTTTGCTTCTATTGAGGTGGTCACACTTGCTGATGAACAGTTAAATTAAGCTATAGAAGCTTCTCCAAGCTACTCTATTTAATTTTTCACACATTGCTTCTGCATTTTGACTTAGTTTTTTGTTAAATAAATAACGACACTGCATAATATGTCATGTGTTGTTGTTAATCTGAGATTGTATTTGTCTAATTTTAAGACCTGCTAAAAGTAAAATGTTAGATTTGAAACAGAGTGTACTTTCTTTCTCACATGACTGAAAATCGTGCTTATCATGAATGCTGCCACCCCCCAACCCCACCTCACAATCTCTCGGAAGGAAGGCTTGTGCACACCTGCTCTTTTGCCTTTTAAAAAGATGGCTTCTTCCACTGTTGTGGGAGCACACGTAAGATTCGAGTCTCTTTGTGCAGGCAGACAAGCCTGGCATGAGGGACATTTACACAGAATGACATGAAAGAGCCTCTCACCCGGGTGTGGCCCTGTATCAAAGTGACCCTTGACTGCAAATCCGCTCGGTGCAGAAGTTCTGCCATTCATCTCTGCGACTGATCTTCACACCACCGTCTGTACAATGCAAGGCTGGCTGGGATTCACAATGACTCTGCGTCAATGACTTCCCTGGTGACACGTCGAGTGACATTTTATTCCTAGACACCGTGTGAAGTAAATTTAATGAAAATGAGTAAGAGTGCGGAATAATGTCAAGGACGCTATCTCTTCCACAATGAAGGGTGTGACCACAGACTACTGTCTTTCCACAAGCAAAATTCATTATGAGAATGTGGATGAAACATAAGTAGCCATCTAGGGCGTGAGAGAAAGGCACCAGAAAAACCCCTTTGCTGGCAGGTTACCAGCATTAAATACCATCAATAACAGTGGTGACCTTTGGCAGCTTTCTTCCTCCCAGATAGTTTTTTTATTTGACTTTTCATCAAGCAATAAGTAAATGCTGTTCCCAGCTACTGGTATGAAGTCTGCAACATGTGTGCTGTGTGTCTGAGGGTGTATAAAGGCGTCTAAAAGGTTTTCCAACTGCTGATCCAAAACAGGGTGTCCAGCAGATGCTTTTCAATATATCCAAAGGCAGTAAATGTCATACAATAGCCTCTAAAAGTCCTATTTATCCGGCATTACTACATTCGGAAGCATAACCCTGTGGTAACAATGAGATTACAATGGGCATTTAAAAAAAAGAGTTCAGTGTTTAATCCTAGCCGGAGGAGATGTAGCTGTGAAACAGCTTCAGCCCTACTGACATTTGTCTCCCCGTTGTCTTCATGGCTCATGGAGATTCTGTGTAGGTCCCTCTTACCCCAGCATGGGGTGAAGGGAGACACGTGTCTTCAGTCTGGCTCTTTGGTACCATTCTGAGTGTGGAGGAACTCGCCTGCTTCACAATAACTATCAGTCCTTTCCACTGATCACCCACAAGGACACAATGTGAGAATGTGACATAAACAGACATTAAATAGGTAGTATAATTCTGAAAGGCAGTTAATTTGTATGTGTTCATACATAGCAGTGGATGTAAATGTTTTCAGCTTTAAAATCTGAGACCACACACTGGATCTGAAATTTTATAGCAATGCACACCTCACTGCATAGTTTGCAGCCTACTCTTCTACACTGTTGAATGGTTAATCATTTTATAAATAATTGAAAACCTAATACAATTATGACTGTTCATATACATTCACAGTCTTCCATCACACACTCAGTCATCCAACCATCTTCCATAATGATTTATCCAGTACCGGGTCATGACGAGCATGCAGCATATCAAAGGAGACATTGGACACACTGCAGGGGACACCAAGGACAAATAATAACACAATATGGGCAATTTAGAGGCACCAACAAGACACACACATACCTGCTTGTGGACTTTTCACAGATTTCAATACAAAATTAGTAGGATCTGAGCATATGAGAAGAATATTTTGTCTGGCTGAAAAAGGCAACATTCCGATACAATGGGGCTGTAAGTACCTTCTTTCATCTTAAACCCAAATAAAGAATGATTCTTTAGTACCTGCAGATACTCTCATGGGTGTAATCTGTTCCTACTGCTGCTGCTCACACACAATAGTATGTCTTTGGTGTCATCTGTAAGAACTAGGCTCTTAAGCTCACTTCAACTGGATGAAGGCATGAAAAAGACACTTGAAAAGAGTCCCTGGAAAGGAGTATCTAACACAGAGGTTGGGGATGTGACACTAAGGACAGTTGTAGCAGAGCAGTGGCCATAGAAACACAGGTAAACAGACCCTGCATATACACCAAGGAGAAGTAGAAAACCTTTGACCAAGCAGCCAACACAGAAGAAGTTTGTAGGGCTGCGTTTACCAATCCAGTCATCAGGGACCCACAGGCAGTCCATGTTTGTGCTCTTTCCCAACTCTGTTCCAGGTGGGAGAAAAAATGAGGACCACCTGGCAGGGATCTAGGACAGAGCAAAAATGCGGTCTGTGGGTTCCTAAGGACCAGGTTGGGAAACATGGGCTGATCCTCAATATGCATATTTGACCATTCAGATACTCATTTTACGTTATATTCCATTGTCAAAGACCAGGTCCAATACTGAAGGCTTCTGAATAACAAAAATATGGAGGACTGCAAAAATCATAGGGTGCCATAGTTGCTCGCACCAAATATCAAGGAGGCGTCGTTTGCATACCCACCAAACGAGAACAATCCTATAATTCACTGCGCACCAAGTTCAGGTTTGGGAGGCAAGATAGCAAGATAGCTAATGCTAAAACCACAAATACAACCTTTTGCTCTTCATATTGAGAAACTCCTACTGTCCTAGGGGATCAGGACAGGCCCCATGTTCTAACATCTTGTGACCACCTTTCCCGGTCAGACTTCCCTAAATTGACACCTGCGTTTATAGAATAATACTGTAATGTCTTCACAGCACAGTCATTCTAATCTGTAACATCTATCAATTTTCTCTACCTACTGTATTGTATGTACTGTATGCAGGATACGGGGGGCCAAGAGCCTACAGACTCGAGACAGGGAATAACCCAGGATGGGACACCAACCCATCACAGGACACTCACACCATTCACACCTATGTGCAATTCGCCTACTTCAATTAAGCATATCAAGGTTCTTGGACTGTGGGGAAAAACAGAAGTATCAGGAGGAAACCGCAAAACGACACGGGGAGAATTACAGACTCCACACACATGGAGCCCTGGTCCCAGAGGCATGAGGCTATGATGCCAGCCACTGCATCACTGTGCCACACTGTAACATCTAAAATCTGTATCTACAACAGCAGAGAACAGTGAGAGAGATCCCTGACACTGCCCATTGCCTGACACTGCCCATTGCCTATTGCCTGACACTGCCCATTGCCTGACACAGCCCATTGCACTGACACTGCCCATTGCCTGACACTGCCCATTGCACTGACACTGCCCATTGCCTGACACTGCCCATTGCACTGACACTGCCCATTGCCTGACACTGCCCATTGCACTGACACTGCCCATTGCCTGACACTGCCCATT
>JAODKM010000001.1:34504541-34518324 GCA_026780845.1 Petrocephalus sullivani
AGTGTGGCTCCTATACATCTACCAGATAGTGTGGCTCCTATACATCTACTAGGTAGTGTGGCTCCTATGTATCTACCTGATAGTGTGGCTCCTATACATCTACCAGATAGTGTGGCTCCTATACATCTACTAGGTAGTGTGGCTCCTATGTATCTACCAGATAGTGTGGCTCCTATACATCTACCAGATAGTGTGGCTCCTATACATCCACCAGACAGTGGCACGGGTTACATTAAAACTGAGACTGCAAACCATGTCAAACCATGTCATGAGTTCAGTTAAACTATGAATCTTCATGGCACATCTGATTCTCTGCTTCTCTCTTTATTGAATTTTCCTTGAGTCCCAGTACAAGTGATCAGTGTAGTGAGGCAGCTTAGCTGCCCAGCCACAGTGATAACCTTGAGGGCAGTCAGTTCATTCCAGGTTTAGAACTTGCAGGCAAAACAATGTCTCCCACAAATGCTGCATGCATATTTCACTTGTAAACAAAGAGCATTTATCCTTACAAGGAAGAGAAGATTATTGCACATTACGTTTAGCATTTTCCATAATATCCATATAAAAAGTTTTCTTTGAATACGTTTGAACAATAAAGAAACTGTATGATGTCATTATTAAGCACCAATTTAGTTACACTTTCTACTCATATATGCAAAGATTCCTACCAGCTATCAACATTCTGGGGGTCTGCTACTCTCTGCCATGCACATATACTTTTAAGTGCAAAAGAATAAAAGATAGCAGCTGGAAAAATAGGCAGATGTGCACACGTGCCCCCCAGCTCAGCAGCAGCTCTCACCTGGCCACATAGCTCAGGATGTGGGCTCGGATCACCATGCCCGCCTTGTACCGCACCTCCTCCCTCTCCTTCTCCAGTGTCTGCTCCAGGGCTTCCTTCAGGAACACCTGTGGGACGCACACACGAGCCTGAGGGGGAGGCAGGCCTGTGAATCTGCCCCTGCCGCACAGGTCAGGAGCGCGGGGGATACAGAGAGGCTCGACGACCCCGCTGCTGACTGCCATCACTACCACTCCCGCTCTCCCAGCCTCTCCGACTGCACGGAGACAGCGAGAATGTGGGGGGCGGGGCAGAGCCCAAGCCACACCCCCGCGCATTCTCATAGGGGCAGGAGGGGAAGGGAGCTGCAGCCAGGCTTATTAACCCTCCCCTGCCAGCCGGGGGCCTGATGGCAGAGGGGTAGCGAGCCATTCTACTGTGTGGTTAGAGGCAGATTGAGCTTTTCCACCGCAAACTTAAAATATGTGTTGCGACAGCAGAGTGCTACGGATACACTGTGGAGAGGCACCCTGCATGCGTTCCCCACAAACTCTAAATAGCTGGGTCCATTCTAGGGTTAGCAGGCTCAGAACATCTATACAGTCATTAAGGCAGCGAATGGTGCCCAGGCATCTCCTAACATGCTGACACAGGACGTGCATTCTGGGCACGGAGCCCTCTCGACACCCCAGTGTGGGCTCAGAGATTCCTGTAATCACACACGCAGCTCTGGCAGCGCTCCGCACACTCCAGCGGAAGTCAGACGGCACAAGCGTTTTTAGAACAAAGAAGCAAGAAGTTAAATGAATGCAATGAGCCGTTCAGGCTAGACTTGCTCATTATTTCTCCTACATCTGGAGTGCATCTATTGGAGTTTAGTGGCAAAGCATGGAATGGCCTCTGATTCTCCCTCTCGTTATGTTAGTCCACACAGAGGGAGAAGAGCACCAGGTGTTAAGGGTGGAATTCACCCCTAACTAATCGCCCGGTGCCCTGGAGTTCAGCTGGCTGCATTCAACGTAAACTAGTTACTTTAATCAACCTCATTAATCGCTTTAAAAATCAAAAAGCTTAAATTAAATCCCCCAGTGACCAGACAAATTTACATTTATTGGTTACTAAAATGTATCCTCATAAGTTTTCTTCGTAGCTCAAACTCAAACAACCATCGATGATTTCCACTACAGACAATGACCAACTCATCTGCCCAAGTAGGGATGGACTACCTGAAATCCAAGTCATACATATGTAAATAATGTGAAACAGAATAATAAATTATGGTATTCTCTTACACAAACCTGTCTAGGCCATCGCTCAGCACTGGTTGGTATCTGGTGTCTCATTTTGACAGACGAGCTCGAGGTCTGTAAGATTCTGTGGCATGCCGCATATCGAAGGCCATCACCGAACTGGCTACCGGCCGGAAATGTGCCTTGAAAATATTCATTCACACAGGGATATCTTTTAGCTATCACCTTCCTGCAGCCGCCGGCGTAGCATTAAACAGCGGGCAGAATCTCCAAGGGCTTTCCCATAGCATGCAAAACCTAATAAAAATAATCATTTACATTCATATATCACCTTTCACAAACCCATGGACTCACAGACATGCGACTGAAGAAATCAGGCTTTGCCACCTGCGCTAACATTTTGTTTAGATACCACCCTCTAGATTTTGCCTCCAATAGTTATCCTGGCTCTTGCTTTACTGAAGCTACATTGGCTGTCACGGATATGAACTAATATTAAAGGTGATTAATTGTCATTGTTGACACACCATCGCACACAGGATGCAACAACTAAGCGTGTCCTCAGCACTCAACCCATGTGACATTGTGACACAGCAGGAGGTAGCTACATGAGCGGCCGGGGAGCAGTGCTAGGGTACGATACCTTGCTCAGGGCACCTTAGCTGCACAGGTCAGGGACTCAAACCCGTGATCTTTCGATTACACAGTTGCAGCCCTAACCATTACACCACCTGCCTGGCCCAGGAATAGGGTGGCATGTAGTTTATTGAGTTAGGTATCTGTACCTGTGTCCTGAGGGTTATGGGTTCATATCCCATAGGTGACAGAGCATTCATTTCAGTCACTGATGGGTCCCTAAGCCAGGTCCTAGCAGTAATTATGCCAGGATGTCCTCTAACCCCAAGCCTTTTTCACTAGTACAGATAACTAAATAAAGTTATAGTACCTTTAACTAGACAGCAAATTATCATTATTTCCCGGACTAAACAAATTACTGGTGCTTATAATTTTGGATGACACAGGTGAGATTAATTTACCATGCGTGTCATAATGGGTGGAGTCTTCTTGCAGATCTGCAAATCTCCTTTTTAAATAGCAGCTTGTCCAGTTAAATATCAAAGAATAACGCAACAAGCCAGTAAAACAGGCCATAACTGGCTTTCAAAAACCGCTTTTACTGTCTAAGAGCTGTCTGCTTAGATTAATAGCTTTCTACCATCCAAAATACAAACGGTACTACCCAGCACACCCTATTCCTAAGCCCCTACAGCCGTCACAGAGAGTCCCACAGAAGTCCTTGAAAATGGGACATTGTAGTTTATCTTTTCCCCTGGATAAGATTAATTATATAATACATTCAGTCATGTATACACTTCCCAAATCTGTCATGTCCTATATCTGACTCAATGGGGACACAGAAAAACAAAAGTTTTTGAAAAGCAATTGTCTAAGGATTATTCTTTACCTTCTCCAAAACTGTGCCTGTGATAGGATAGCATGAAATTACATAGGAACACATACAAACCCCTGACCAAACTAACTGTAGCAGGGGGCATACCCTCCCATCGAGAAAAAAGAGGGCTCCTTAAAACCTTTCCCATGGGAGACTCAGCTGCCCTGGTTCACCCCCCCAGCCCATGTGTGCTGGACGACTCACTGTTTTCAGCATATTCTGTAGTTTTTTTTATGAACCACCTCACTGCTTTCACTGCAGCTAGGGTGACGCGCGGACTTTTCTATCTTTTCCTTTGAAGCAATTCTTGCTTGGCTAACTTCCGCACTTCCTCAGACTGCGGCCAATGTAAAGGGAAGCTGGAGGGCCAAACCGCAGCCCGGTGTGGCTATCCAGTGGTCTTTCCGCAGGGTAATTACCCAGCAGCCTTTGCTGCCCCACAGCCTCAGGGATCACTGGGAAAGCACCGATCTGCCATGGGAAAGTGGGATGGAGCATGTTTGCGAAATAGGTTTACTACATAAGGAAATGAAAACGAACACTAAATAAACATAGGCTGAACAATGCATTTGATTGTTTCTGAATCTTGTTTTTTTTTTCTGGATGTTTTAACTCAGAACAACGTTGTAGAACTACAGATTATGACACAAAAAGAAAATATGAGACAATGTATTTGTTGGTGTTGACTGAAGTGTAAATGCATATTCTGACATAATGTCAGAAAAATGTAGAATTTATATTCTGCAAATGGGTCAAAATATGTTGCCTGTGTGCCGGTCAGACCTAATGCAGAGAGGAAGACCACCTCGCAACAGTCAGATGGCTAGGATGAGGGACCCCCACACTTCTTTGTCAGCTGAAGTCCTGATACGCTGGATGGCCTGTAGCAGGAGCTGCAGCTGAGCCTGCAGTAGGCCGTCCTTCATCGCAGTGCTTACCTTAGTCTTCCCTTGCTGCCACTCCTTCTGTGAGCCGCCGTACGTCGCCAGCAGATCAGCACACATCTGTTTCTCTCCACCACCAGAGTTTTTGTTATTCATGATCATCTTGTACCTGAAGGTGAAACAACATGGTGGGAGACTTCAGATGGACACGAGTACATGACCACAACATATCTGGCTAAAACCCCAGGCTGGAAACCCCTACGCCTCTGGTCTCTGAGGCTCCTGAGCTTTTTCTAGCTGAAGGTAGTTCATGTTTGTTGGTCTTGAAAGAGCTCCAAACCTCCTACCGGCTGAGGAAGTCCTGAAATGTTCTGCGCACCGGGAACCCAGCCCGTCGGATCTTCACAGTCTCCAGCATCCCGGAATACCGCAGTTGATTCAGGACCACTTCTGGGTCGAAGACACTAGGGGTCTGCGTGTTATAGCATACAGCATTACACAACCTAACCTTCACCCTCTGGAGAAAATCGTGCCACTTACATTCATACGTATGTCTTTACTTGGCTACCATATGATTTGATATAGGTATGCACCGAATTCATGCTACCCATTCGACTGCATCTGATGCCCAGCCTGGCTGAATCTGATCCCTGTGGGCTGAGGCTAGCACAAGTATGGGCCAGTTTCAGTCTGTTCCCCTATCTCTTTGGTATTTACTGTTTATGCGTGACACATTGGTAACACTTTAGCTAAAAAGCCCTTTACGATACATTCATACCCCCTTCATAAGACACCCTCATAATGAAAGCATTAAGAAGAGGATCATTGCCAGCTGTGAGTGCATTTACAGCCGGAATCGTGGGGGTGGTGAAGGAGCAGGGCACTCCTCTCTCACTTTGTGTTTTCATTGTCGGACTTCCCTGACATTCCACTGCCAAAGGTCAGAGGTCAACTGGCTAGCACACCGCGCCTAGAAAGGACAGCTGTGACCTCTGCACCCGTGCCGACGGCTTTGGGTGGCAGGAATGCTGAGGCTCCGATGCCCGGTTGCGTTTTAGCGAGGCACAAAGGGGTCCTTTCACAGCCCCAGGAAGCGCTGGAACAGCGTGTCCTCGGCATTGTCACACGCTAGCTCACAGAACCAGCAGCAGCTCCAGCTTTTCACAGTTAGGCAGAGCCGGGCCCTCGCCCATCTCCTTCCACGCTCCCCAATAGACTCTCTGTGCTCTCCCAGCCTGGCACTAAAGCATTAAAGAGGCTTTAACAGACACGGGCCAGCTCCCCAAAATGGCCATCAGTAGTGAAACTCTCAGAGATAAAGGGATCTTCTGATGCAGATAATGCTATTGAATGCTCTTTGACATTTCCTCCCATGTTCTCGGGGAAAACAAACGGCATAATTATACAGAGTGTAAATGGCAGTTGTTTTTAATTACATTCTGCCATTTTCTGGTAAAAAACACGAGAAAAAAGAGCAGTCGAAGAAGTTTCTCCTCATTATGTCGATCACAGCATCTGTCGTTGGGCATACCTTCTCCATGTTGGGTTTGATGCAGCGGATGAAAAAGGGGTTGGAGGCACTCAGGGTGGCCATCAGGGAATGAAGGGAGTCCTGGGTCAGGAGAACAGAGTCAGGAGAACATGGCTTACAGTCATGCTTCAGTCAGGAAGCTGATTCCTTTTGACCAATCGCACACCCTTTTTAGGCTTAAAAGGGTTTAGGCACCAGTCAGGTGACAGACCTTTCAATACATGTAGAAATAAGTTGCTTAAATAGGTCTGAATAGGTCCTCACCTCCTTTAAGTAAACTTTTCATTTATATCCCGTATACATCTTCCAATCTACCAGCAGGTTATCTCAGAGTCAGTGGTCTGCTGTAATCATTTTCAGTCCTCACCCTGAACTGAGAGCTGACTGTCGGCTTGCGCCTGGCAGTGCCCATTTTCAGCGTCTCCTCGCTGCTGCGGCTGCCCACGCGCTCAAACAGGTCATAGATAAAGTCCAACCTGACACACAAACAGACAATCCAAGGGAAAACCGGAGATGAGTTCCCAGACAGCACTGTGCAGGAGCAATGCAGTGACAGCTCTTCTGCCGATTCATTATCTCACAAATGCTGGCTCAGGACATGAGATGGCAGGAGATGCCAGGACCTTCTCTGACTGGTGAGATGCCTCACCTGCTGTCCTTCAGCATGTTTAAAATGTCGTCCCTGAATGTGTCTCTGTTCTTCTCCAGGATCCCACGGACATCATAAAGGACCTGTTGAGGGTGAGGGACACAGTAAAAATGCAACATGTTTTTGAGGGACTATAAGGGGAATTGGCTCTAGGATAAGATATCAAAGCACTGCATTCAGACCAGCTCAGGTTCCTAATAATGTATATATCAATTTGATTTGTTTCTTTCTGTGAAATGTGACCAGAGGTGGAAAGTTCACGGCTAGAAAGTACAAATCCAGACCAACCAGGTGAATACAAAGAGTCACAGTCACAGAGCACTCAACTGGTTGGTTGAAGCAAAATCTTGGTCTGAATTTGTACTTTCTAGATCTGAACTTTCCACCTCAGAATGTAACTCATAGTTCCTATTCCTCAACTTAGCCAACTACCACTTTTAACATGAATGTCAGACAGAAATTACTGTTCTCCCAACTTTAATAATTTTAATCGGCCGCCTAAAGCTCCCTAGTTTACAATTATATACGTTCGCCCTTTGTTCTCATTCTTACGCCTCTTTGATCTATATTTTTATCTGGCTGGCTTAAAAAACACCTTCCCCGAGGCAGTCTAGTGGAGTGACCTTCTTCAGGAGGTAACAGAAGATGCTTTGATGATGGGCTGCACAGAGGAGATATGGAAGACTGGCACAGAAGAAGACTGACAGCAGCAGCAGGCCTGTGGCTTCTGGGCACGGTGACTGTGGCGGCATTGTCTGCTGGCATCTCCAAAGGGCAGCCAGTGAAAGGGCGCCTTTCCGCCTCCTCGCTGCCAGGGGGCAGGTCCCGCTGCTGTCAGCAAGCCCAGCGCTGACCTTTCCCTGTTCTTTGCTCCGCTTTGAGGAGTCGCCCCGGTCTGTCATTCAGTGGCAGGCGCTGGGCGGGGTGGGGTGGGGGTAACCCCGGGGAGCTGGCTCAGGCCTCGGCAGCAGTCCCGGAAGGGGCACGGTGCCGAATCACCCCCCCCCAAATCTCCCCCCAGCGGTCCAGTCCTCCCTAATTAGTGAAAGAGAAGCCGAGTGTGGCATTGCAGCCTGGCCAGTGTGTGTTACTATGAAACGGGGCCAGCAGCGGCTCAGACAGTCCTGCAGTGGCTCCAATAGGCTGGCAGCAGCTCAGCGAAACACGCAGCGGCTCAAAGAGGCCAGCAGTGACTCAGAGAGACCCACAGCGGCTCAGAGAGTCCCATCGAGGCTTGGAGAGACCCACAGCGGCTCAGAGAGGCCCACCGAGGCTCGGAGAGACCCACAGCGGCTCAGAGAGGCCCACCGAGGCTCAGAGAGACCCACAGCGGCTCAGAGAGGCCCACCGAGGCTTGGAGAGACCCACAGTGGTTCAGAGAGGCCCACCGAGGCTTGGAGAGACCCACAGCGGCTCAGGGAGGCCCACCGCGGCTCGGAGAGACCCACAGCGGTTCAGAGAGGCCCACCGAAGCTCAGAGAGACCCACAGCGGCTCAGAGAGGCCCACCGAGGCTCGGAGAGGCCAGCAGCGGCTCAGAGAGGCCCACGGCAGCTCGGAGAGAACGGCAGCAGCTGAGAGAGGCCACCAGAAGCTCAGAGAGGTCCGCAGCAGCTGCGAGAAGCTGACAACAGCTCAGAGAGGCCCGCATTGGCTTGGAGAGGCCAGCAGCAGCTCAGAGAGGCTAAAGGCAACAGAGTTTCACTTAAAGGGACACTAGCATGCTCACTAGCATGCTCACATCTGTGCATGTGATTATTTCTTTGCGTTTCCATGTGTTACAATAAAACAGGAATACATGTGTTACAATAAAATAGGAACCAGATTCATGCCACTTTTTGCATGAGAGACGTTATCGCTCTTTGTGATCATAATCGCAGAGGCCACGCCACTCTGTCCTGTTCTATCCGGACTCGCTTCTTCCTGTTCATGACACAGCCAACAGAGATTCACTAATCTAGATTTTCCAAAGGAGCATGACTGTGAGTAAGCAGGGTTACACATCACAAATCCATTCGCAGGGATTTACTCAGATCATTTAATAATTAAAGAAGAAAATAACTTATGATAGATTTTGCTGAATAAGTGAGACAGTGTGGCTCTGTGCAGCAAGGGCAAAGTTCAGGGGTCGTAGGTCATCAGTCAACAACAGTATTAGTAATTACCTCTCCGGCATAGTGCTTGATGCCAAACTGGTGGTCCGCCACCCGGGGCTTCACATAGTAAGGATTTGTCTGCAGGGAGAGGAACGGTTGACACAAGACTTAAAATTGCAAACGTTCGTAACACAATTTTCACACTTCGGGTACCCAGAGTTTCACGGTTTAAGGATAAATACACATGCATGCTAATTCACTGGCACGTGCACGTGTTTTAGATACCTTTCCGGCTGCATGGTTACCCCTGTGTTAGTCTATCTGTGTGTATGTGTGTCAGTGTGAGCATATGTTTGCAGACTCACAGCATGCCGGCTGTGCAGCTTCTCCAGCAGGGTGTGGTCGGTGCCTTTGGGAAAGCGGCTCTCCTCGTTGATAAGGGCCAACATGCCGAGTTTCTGAAGCAGGGAGAGACAGGCCACTCTTCCCATAAATGACACCACTATTAAGGATGCTGAGGTCATGGTCTCAGGGCTGTACTCAGGGTTTTCTAGCCGCTAGGAGATCACCTTCTCAATTAGATCCAGACACTCAGCATTGTCCATCCAGTCAATGGCCTCCCAACGTATTCCCTCTCTAAGGAAGTAGCACAGGATATTCTGTGGTTAAATTTACACACATCCGCACATTAATGCAGCTAGTGAAGAGCCTGGGAGTATGACATACTGCGGCTTAACAATCCTCAAACAGAAACCACTCTGTGGGGAGCCTACCTGTTGTATTCTAGCTGTTCTAAGGAGAAGATGTGTTTGTTGAAGTACTCCTGCAGCTTCTCGTTGGCATAATTAATGTTGAACTGCTCGAACCGGTTCACCTGGCAGACAGAAAACAGAACATATTCTACCGCATGTCTACAACGTGTCAGTCATACGTTTCCATGTCCGTCCACCAGCTGGGTACCCAGTGTGAGCAGATCCACCTCACCTCGAAGTTCTCAAAACCAAATATGTCCAGGATTCCAATAGACTTAAAGTTGTCCTTCCCTTTGATTTTTTGATTGAGCCTCATGATGATCCAGGAGAAACACTGGGAGTAGAGAGCCATGGCGACCGAATCGCGGGAGTCGACGGCCTGCCAAGAGTAATAGCACATTTCACAGCTGCCTCACAAAGGTACTGCTAGAGGGACAATAAGAAAACGGGGTCATACAGGACCCGGGGAGGGTAGAGGTCGCTCTAAAACAAGATGCAAACAAGATGCAGTGTGTAAATTTGTCAGTCAAACTGCCTAGTGCAACTATAACACAGAATGCGCTCTCTGTGATGGGCTGCCGAATGAGCACGGTAAGAGGGGAGACGCAAAAGATCAAGACTAAGTCTCCTGATGCCATTTAATGTGCTAAGGCTCCCCCTGCTGGATAAAGTCTGCACCTTCGGCTCAGTCTCATACACTAGTGTAACTGCAGACTACGTTTCCTATAATGTTTCAGGCAAGTCAAATATAAAAAAAAATGTCCAGAAGACAAAACAATGAGACAAATGTTGCAATTAAGTCATTGTGATTGTGTTTGGCTCAGGACTATGTACAGGCGGTGGCTGGGGCAGGTGGTGCTAAGTGCTGCTATCTGTGTGGAAAGCTGGTTCTGGGAAACACAACCAGCAAGCCCCACCTGCTCCACGGTCAGAGGGGAGCAGATCTCCTCTCCTCGCAGGATCATGGAGCGCTGGGTGAGAACCTCCGAAAGTTGGAAGGAGTCTAGTCCCAGGAGATCACTGACGTTACTGATCACTGCGAACGCAAAGGACGGCGATATGAGGATAAAGTAAACAGGAGAAGGATCAAGCAGGACCCCAGAAATACTGCTTACAAATACTGCTGATGCTAAGCTTTCAGTACTCTCATCATGGGCAGGCAGGGAAGCTCTGACGCCATGGAACGGCTCACTTCCATATTTGGTTATAAAATCCACCAACACCTACTGGTGGGCTGCTGTGCTCTTGAATACAGTGAAGACAGGCGGGCCCATTATAATTCCTAGTTTTATGGAAATGCTACCATTGTGAGAGAAATTCATCCCATTCCTCTACTGATACTGCGTTATTGGCTTAGGGATTGGAATAATTTACATCCCTTAACCTGAAAATCTGTCTCCTGCCAACCTTCTGAATGGTCACCCACTCTCTACTAGCGAACCAAAATTGTATTCTGGCCAGACGTGTTTCTCACCTCCTTTCGTTGTGATCTGGGCCCCTCCAGCAGTCATGAACTCAATATTGCCCAACTGCAGAACCCCAGACAACAGTTTGAAGACATCGCGGATCTCCTCCTCAGTGAATTCCATGACCTTCAGAGCTTCCTGCAGATAGGGGAGAACCCAGAACACCCATTGACGAATACTTCTGTCTGAATATGAAAACACAAGTTTATAATGACCTCAGCAGAGGCAAGCACATGCAAAGATGTCAGCACCTTCAGGTCTAGCATCCCTTACCATCACACTGTCAAACAGATCTTTATCATTCAGGCTCTTGTCTTTCACACATCCAGCCTGCCGCAAGTAGTGATAGTTCTTTGGCTCTTCAAGGAAGTACAACTCTAATATCAAGAAGAATCATATGTCATGTGGTCATATTGCCTGTAAAGCATTCATAATCGCTCATGATTTCACATGTGTACTTATCTCACCTGAGTACCGATTGTAAGCTCAATAAAACCTATTCAAGACTGGAATTCTGCTGTTGAGGGCAGGAAACCATTGCTTAAACCCAGTCCTCAGGGAACTTGCTTCCTCTCAGCTACCAGCACACCTGTACCTGCCCACAGTGTCCCTGATTGATCTCTGCCTAGGTGTCCTTTCCATTTAGTCACCAAAAACCCAAGATAATCTGCGTGACTCACCTCTATGGTCCTGATCAGCGCCAGCTAGTAGTGCATAGAAGATGTGGTAGTTCCTTTCTCCGGGGTTCTGACGCACCACGCGATTCTGGAAGGGAGATCAGAAATCTTTCAAGACAATTAAACAAGCTTGGGTGCGTCTCCCAAGTCATCAGTCGGGATTTTTTCAGCACCCAGCTGCCATGGAAGAATTCATACGAGCCAAAGATCAAGGAGAAATAAGGGAATGGAGATGTAGAGGTCAGACTACCTTTTCAAGCAAATCTGAAGGGCAGAGGTCAAGGAATCATACATAGAACTGCTGAGAACTCCACTTGGGTTCAACACTTACTCACGCCTTGAGCTTACAAACACAAAGGTATGTGTGTGTATCCAAGTCTGTGTGAGACAGTGCAGTTAGGGAAGGATACAGTCCACAATGCAGCCCCCCTGAATGTGTCCGCCCTCTGAGAAATGCAGCTGGATGAACTTGCCGAAGCGACTGGAGTTGTTGTTGTAAACAGTCTTGGCGTTGCCAAAGGCCTCCATGATGGGACTGCGGCACACAGGCAGAGAGATATTGTCGGGCTTCACGGTCATTCAACAACGAGAGTCTGGGTCTGTGCAAGTCATGTATGTGCACCTGCTCTGTACAATGGCCTGCTCCACACGGGTGGTCCTCTCAGAGGGCGGGGTCCCACACGAATTCTGGCTCATGACGGACAGGAACTTCAGAAGCAGCTTGGTGCTTTCAGTCTTCCCGGCTCCACTTTCTCCGCTGCCAGAGCAGGAAGCAGACCCACTCACAGTGTCAGACAACGTTCTCAGACAGCTCACCTGCACCTGCAACCTTTCAACCCCAGTACTTCCTTCATTTACCTACGTGCATTGACAGAATAAATTACTGTTAAAAATCCGCCAATACAGTAATTTTATGGTTACCCTTTGATAGGGCACTTCCATGTAATTACACCATAGTGCTGGGATAAGCACAATAATCCTTCTGAGAACCACAAATCCCGGCCCCCGCATCTCACTGGTCCCGAGCTGCACTGCATCCTCGTACGCGAGCAGATGCCGTCACGGCTTCGGCTGAGGTGCCGCGGTCCGGCGGGACGTCCCTCGTGTGGCCCGCTCACCTGATGAGCACGCACTGGCTGTCGTGCCTCTTCCACAGGCAGCGGTAGCACTCATTGGCCACAGCGAAGATGTGGGGCGGCAGCTCCCCCAGGTGGTGGCGGCTGTAAAGGTCCACGGCGGCTGCGTCGTACAGCCCGGGGATCTGCTTATAGGGGTTCACCGCAGCCAGGATGGAGCCGATGTTCGTCTGTAAAGTTTAACTGTATTTACGGAGTATTCAGATGGTATTTAGATTAGTGTGTGGGGGAGAATATTAATGAGGAGACTGAGAAGCCCTGCCACAGAATGATATTTTTATTACATGCCCCCCCCCCCCATATTCCTTATCAGGAACAAGTACTATTTATGGACACACCAGTGGGATTAAACGAAGATTAAACGAAGATTAAACGAAATCACTGCGAAATCATCACCAGTGAACTAGTGAGTGAAAGTCTGGGGTCATGAGTTTCCTGTCACCAGTGCAGGGCATTAAACGCAGACAGTGCACAATCGCACAACGGATTAAAGCTGTAAAGATGCCGCCCGCCTTTATAATACTGCCTGTGTCCTTCCTTGCAGAACCAGGGGGCCAAAAGACAGTTAATGAGGTTTTTCTCTTCTTTCCTTCCCCAGTGTTTTTTCCCCATTATTTTCGCATCATTTATAATGCCACATTGATTTATCTCGATATTACAATCAGCTGGAATGCATAAGGTTATAAAGGGGCGAGCTAAAAGCGTGCCGAGATAGGATTACACTTCCCAGAGACACTTGCAACCGATATATTGCATAAGCAAATAACTTGAAAGGCGGCCTTATCCATTTACACATCTCCATTAATGTGAAATCTGCTGCTGCAGCAGGACCCAGGACAGATACGGCCACATTCAGTCAGACACAGGAAGCTGTGAACATTAATGCTGAGGCAAGACCTCAATCAATGAACAAGATTCCATTGTAGCCTATTTCTGGATGAAACAGCTACCACCCATCCATGTCCCCTAAGACAGCGGTTCCCAACAGGGGGGTCGCAGCCCACAAGGGGGCCTCAGCGAGCTCTGTGGGGGGCAGTGGGCAATCAGGAGAACGATTATGTTGCCTTAGTTAATTTTATTCCCTGGCTGACCAAAAAATGGACAAATGG
>JAODKM010000001.1:34530230-34541549 GCA_026780845.1 Petrocephalus sullivani
ACATGTTGACAAAGTGCTGGTTCTCTCTTTCAGTCTCTGGACTGTAGCCAGAGAATGACATTATCAGCCGATCGAGACACAGATCCATGTATCCTACACATGAAAGGTAATTAGCTAAAATAGCGCTTTCGTTGTTTGGTAATTAGCATCGTGGTTGTTATTTCACATCCAAGATGGAACTCCTATCAGCCCCTAACGCCATATCAATGCCGACATGGAGCCCGAACTTATGATTCAGAAACACAACTAGAAATCAATAAATGCCGTGCGGTTAGAGCAATGCCTGCCCTGCCCATGATCAATAATGCGATTTATCGGAAAGGCAATAATAACATTCATAGTACAGCTGATAACGAGATTTCCGGAAGAAAGCCACAGTGCTAAGTCTCGCTTTGTCCTTAAGAGGCTTGGGCACTGACAAGCAGAGCGAGCAATTTCCCGCACTTCATACTTAGATACATAGACACTATCTAGACTGACATGTGCCTTTGACTAACTGCACGCTAAAGCCACTTACAGATGACCGAAGCCAGCAGCACTGACACCACTGACAGCATCGGTTCATTAACCTAAAAGCCTTTCTCCAACAAGAACGAGCTCCACGCTGAGGATCAGATCAGACGGATCAGAAGTTCGACGGCGAGCGCTGCTTCTGTGCTAGCAATGAGACTTTTAATGAGGTCTGAGGCATCATAAGATCAGACGGGCAGGAGTGACACTCAGCGACACGGATGAATTTATGACGGATGAGGCAGCTGATCATAAATTAGCTAATGGAAGCAAACCCCACGGGAACAACAAAAGCCGAGGCAGAGACAGACAATGGAAAGGGGAAGGGTAGGGGCACGTGTGCTAATGTAACGGGTCTTCCCGGGGGGACGCGCTTACCCGGCACTCGCTTCAGCATGGCTAGTGCATGCTAGCCCCCCTTAGTACAACAAAGGTTCATCATAGAACAGATGCTTGCACAAACCCTTGAGCCCATGTAATCGTAATAAAACAGGTATCAGAACCCTGAAGGCGAACTTTCTCCAGTTGACTGAGACAAAGACAGCTTCCATTATAGTATTCATTGCAACACACAGCCTCTGCCAGCAACAGCCAAGACATTCCTTCCCCAGACAGCACCAGACAGAGAGAACCTGAAATATTATAATTGAGACAGTAGCCACCAGTGCGAGGCTACACAATACGATGAATCTGTCCACATGCCGAACCTCCTCCTGTTGTTCCACAGATTTGATAGACAGTTTTCAAAATATTTGTCCAAAGATTGCAGTGAAGCAGTGCCCCCTCAGGCAGATTTACACCTACAAATGAGGCAGGGGAGGTTCCCCAAGAGGTCACAGACAGGCCTAAGGAAATAAAAGGGTTAATCAGCCTTGGAGAACAGCATATGGCCCCTGGGCGGAGACATCCTGCCCATGTGGGAGTGGAAAGGCGGGGCCAGACAGACACAAAGAAACACACCAACCGGAGGACAGACTCTGCTGTATCAATCCCACTTAGCTTAGGGCAGAGCCCATAAAGCAAATAAGAGCCAGGCCAGCATCCCTGTCCCTCTGAATCTCGCCATCAGGGGCCAGCTCTGCTTCAGGTATGAGGAGAGACGTCTGTGTGCTCTCACCCTCTGCACCCAATCGGTCCTTAATCTATAACAATTAATCAACGTTCTGCTGAGCATTGTGCTTCCTCTGAAGATTCTGATGTATGATGCCAGTCATGCTGGTACTTGTCAGATACTCTGCCCAGGACCATGAATCTGTCTTCCTGGACAGGAACTGAGACTGGTAGGGGTGGGAGCACACAGAGAATGGAAAGAGCAGCACTCATCCTGAAGAGAGCTACAGCCCAAACAGCCACACCCATGATCACAAATGATGTCTGCAGACGAGTGCAGAGCGGCTAAAGTGCTTACTCGAGGTATTTGGCTCTCCCTCAGGGCGCCTGTCACATCAGTCAGTGCTGAGTACGCAGTATTGGCCTTCCTGCTCTTCTCTTCCTACTCGACAGTCTAATGCCTCATTTCCACCAAGGCAGGGCCGGTGCTGCTGCCACCGGGCCGGCTCTCACTTAGTGCCTGCCGGCATTTCCACTGCTTTCAAAGGACAACGGAACAGATATGTTGCGGAGGTGGGATTGAGAGTAAAGGCTCATACGTGTTCTGTTTTTTTAATTTATTCTGATGTTCCGGATTTTAAGTTTTATAAACTTGAACCAAAAAAAAAATTTTCAAAGACTGAGTCTTGCGCTCCATCTCTACCTCCTGTATGCACTTTTGTCTCCTTGAGGCTCCCCAGGCTGCGTGTGTAAGTGAGCTTATTCTCACTCGCTGTCCTTTTAAGGATCACGCAATCAAAGAGGCTGCTAAAAACTGAACTTTGCTGCCCACCTCATGATCTCTTTGCCACTTGAGAGGCGCAATACTTTATTTAGAGGTTTAGACACTATAGCCCGTCCCACTTTCACTGACGTTACGGTTCCAAATTCTGAGACCAGCTTTTCTGTGGTGCCCAGCTGGGGCTGTTTTTTCTGGTCCAGGGCAAGTTTTTTGCAGTGGAAACATGCGGAACTAGTTCCAGGTTGGGAAAAAGTCCGGCACCACGTTGCTGGAAACAAGGCATAAGAAAAATGTTCCTCCTCACACAAGAGTAATCAGTGGTGACCCACAAACATCATGCAGTAGTCTGGATGAAATTTTCATGCCTTATATGGCAATATGCATATCTTAAAAATGTACTTCACTTCACCACTAAACCGTGCTGATTGTTTTAGTTGGCTACAGTTGAGTAGAATCACGGATGATGATATGGGAACCTCTGAGGGGAACTGGGGTTAAAATAAAATTTTTGGGGAGAGCAAGATTGGCCTATTTTTTTACTTTGGTTTCATGACAAATTTTGGTTATTTGGTGGACCGATTTTAATATTAGATCATATTTTCGGTAATCAATGATATCAGACAAGTAACCTGGTGTTGCTATCTGACAGTGGCTAAATTATCACCTTTGTGCACTAAGTAGGCTTAGGCTACACGCAAAGCCTCATAACAAAGATTTGTTATTTAGATTTCTGTTCAGATGCAGTAAAAAAAACGTTGGTATAATTTTTTATCTCCTCGCATGTTATACAAAGGTAATTAGTGCATGCTAATATTGGCTATATTGGTGGTATGCAGCTAGAGCTACTGTAAGTCTGTGAAACATCATTTTAGACAGTTTTAGATAGGCCACAACATGTTTTTAAATCATAATCAAATCTGACCTGCCGATCAATCATTTTCCACAGAGACTAAAAACAATGTTATCATTTATCCAAAAAGGTTTGAATTGAAATATCACATATTATTTTTGTTTAGACATTGCCCAGCCCTACGGTGTACATGATGTGACAGCCAAAACCAGCAGAAGCTCCCAAGAAATCTCATAACAGGGTCCAGACCTGAGTTATTCAGATCAGAATGGATCACAATCTACGCCTTCACAGAGAACCTTTGTTTGGGTAAGGTCTGAGGAATCAACCGATCTACTGATAATTACCACAAAAATGTGACGCAGTGTGGAAAATCCTGAAACTCACCTAATAACCGCCTCCTCACACCACGTTAATCCCAGAGACAGACCTCCTGTCAAAAGCAGCTTACCCCAGCAGCTGCCATGGCGGCACAAACATACAAACATTAAGTCGAAGGTGGTTAATGTGGTATTTTATTAAACGCGTTCTTACTGGAACGGGATCGGCGGCCTGAGGAACATTAATAATTGTCCCGAGAGTCTGTGTCCTCAATGACATTTATCATGCTGCATGTAAATGAATTTACCTGGAGTGCAACTACATTCTTAAAATAAGCCCTAAATCCATAGCTTTCCCAAATGCTCCACTGACAGTGCCATGCTGCCCCATTTATCCCACGGATACATGCCGGCTAGGGCGGAGGAGCCGGCGTCTCTTTGCTTTGGGGCTCCGTGTGATTAATGGGATCGCATGAGGGCTGTCAGCAGCCCGATGGCTGGATGGATGGAAATCGAATAATTCACCTTTGCCGTCACGAGCTGCACCTTACCAAGCAGTAAATGTGTGTTCTGTTAAATGATGATGTCACAAATGTAAAAAGGATCCCCCCCCCCCATCTACAAGCCAAATCCAGTCATGCCCTGATGCCAAAAGCATCAATCTCCATTCCTTGTTCAACTTCTTCAGCACAACACCGGAATAACATCTGCGTTTAATCCCTAAGTGTAGCCCATAAATACTTTTCCATGCAGCAGCTTGGGAGACTGACTTACAACACCCTGACTCGTAATAATTTTGCATTTTAAAGAAGCCACAATGTGTCTAAAATAGTCTTGAGTGGAGAACAGAGGGAAAACGAAGGTCAGAGAAGCCTGGTTCCCCCCCCCCCCCCGACAGGCAGGCCCTCTGCTGTCTGGCCTGAGCCGTGCATAGGCCGTCCCTGACACCTCAGGGAAGGAGTGTCCCTTTGTGCTAGCCGCTCCTTGTCAGGTGGATGGACTCCAATTTTGAAATCGACAGTCATGCTATTTTCTGTGGTATAGTTAAGAGGCATACAAAATGAACCGCCCTCAATGTAACATTCTTCATTATAGGAATCAGAGAAATGCTAGAAATGATGCTACAGAAAATGTATCCGAGTCTGAAGGATTTTTAAAAGCCTATTAAATGAATGGAGTTGCGTCTTACTGCTCTATAGACCGTCACGGGTAGGGCTGATGAAGGCCTTAGGAAAAAGAGCACCCCAGCTGGCCCACACTGAATCTGTTCTGATTACAAGTTACTGAAGGATCAGCTCCACAATGCAAGGCGGCACCAGTGGGCCAGCAGGAGGATTAAACCTACTTTACTATATAAAACATAAAAATACCTTCAGTTTCTCTGATGTATACACAACCTGTATACAACGGCTACAGCACCCCTGCTTACCAAGCTGTCCAGAGAGGCTATGCTGGTGGATGTTTCACTGAAACCTAACCTAACTCGAGCCTGGGGGATGCAACTGGCAAAACTCCTGAAAAAGGCTTCGACATTCCAGGTATTGTCGTAAATTCAGGATAGTGTAAACGTACACTTAGGATGGAGACCCACTGATGTCAACAGAGTGATATTCCATCTCACTTGCTATCAGATCACCAACTTCCCTGAAGTTGTTTGTTCAAATCAATTATTCACACACAGAAGAGTATGCGTTCAAAGTAGGTCAGACAAATGACTTAATTTCATGTTTCAGGAGTCTGAAACACCTTGACTGAATGGGAATATATAGATTTTCTTTAACTATGCAAGTTTGGTTACTTTTAGCTATATGTTAAACATATGAGTATTGAATTTAATATATACCCGATGACTGATTAAATCTTGAAAAACCTTAATTGAATTAAAATGAAGCTTTTAAATATATCTAGAGTTTATGAGAAAATCTAGCTTGGCTACATCTATAGCCAGGGAAGTGACAAAATGCTTACGCACTCTGTAGCTTAACATCATTATATCAAAATACAGTAATTTAACACCATGACTCACGGCAGCTATGGCCTCCACTGCCCGATTCCACAGCTCCTTATGAACAAGCATACAGGCTTTCTTTACAGTAACGTCAATCTTAAAGTCTAACGAATGAAGTTAGGTGAACTGGCAGCTCTAAATTGCCCATAGTGTGTGCGTGTGTGTGTGTGTGTGTGTGTGTGTGTATTTTTCCTGCAATATACTCCTGGCTACCCTGCAAGCCTTTACTGGAGATGTGGTTGGAAGATGGATGAATGGGTGGGTGGATGGATGGATGGATGGATGGATGGGTGGATGGACATTGTCATGACAATTAGATGGTCTAACCCAAAGACAGCGGGATAGAGGTACATGACTGACTAAATACACAGTCCAGCTAGTGGTTCACACATCCCTGCACACTAAATAGGTTTCTGAAGCCACTGGTGGTCATCATGACTGAAGGGTATCAGGGGCCATATTACCTAATTTCTTCAGCTGCATTAGTCATATTCTTGATTTTAGTCCAATTTTGTCACATTGCCTCCAATTCAGCATATTGCACGCTACACACAGTAGCTGACACGTGCGGCTAATATGTGCCAAAACATTCCCACCCCAACTACGGATAATTGCAGCCTCCATCCCAAATGTAAATTGGGGAACTACACAACAGGGCTGAGTATCAACAGTAGGGCTCACATTACCCTTACCGGCAACACCCAGTGAACTTACAATAATAATAACAATCTAATAATTTCAATCTAATGTGCAGCCAAAACATAAACCCCAGAAGATCTTGGTAAGGCCACCAGTTTTATCTGAATTTATCCAATGCTGTCAAAAGCCTTTAATTTTTTAATGACATAGACGGTATACTGTATATACTGCGAGCTGGCAGGGGTGCAGGGCTGGGATTAAGTAGGGGCTGTCATCCTTGTTTGGGTGATTTATTGCAAGCCCCGGGGTCACAGATGCTTTTGTTAGGTGCGGCCCAGCTGGCCCTGATTGGGTTAATTGGCTTGTTATGGTTTTATACACAATCGACCGGGTGGCTTTGAGGAAGGCGGGGCTGGGCAGGGCTGGGCTGGGCTAGGCAGGGCTGGGCTGCCAACTCTCACACGTTTGGCATTACATTCATGCTTTCAGACACTCATGTCTGAAAATTAAAATTACGCAAGATATCTTACGGCAAACCTATATTCAATTATAAACCTAAAATTAGCTACACTGGGGTAGTTTGCAAACATAACAGACTATTGATAAGGTAATAAAAACTGCTACATACATGTTTATGTGTGTGCACGTGTGCAGACTTGTCTCAAATTGAAAATCCCACTTCAGCCAGTTGGCGACCCCGGGGCTGGGAGTGGGTGGTGCTGATGGGTTAAGGTTAGGTTTGGATTGGGGTTAGGGTTAGAGTTAGGTTTGGGTTAGGCTGTAATAATAGGAAAAGCAGTAGTAGCAGGAGCTGTGGAGGTGGTGCTGGTGCTGCTGCTCATTTTGAGTTACAGCTTATGCAAATAGATATTAGCACATTTTCAGTTTAGCTTCTTTCAAGCCCTTGACCTAATTTCATGATTGGGGCATAAAGTGAGTTTTTTTTCTAGGGATGTCCCGATCCACTTTTTTGGTATCCCAACTGATCCATTCACTATTTATCTGCCAATTTATCTGCCAATTCCGATCCAGATCAGATCTTTTAATGAATATTTAAATATACTTACACATTTTGCAGTATTCTAACTTACAATGTTCCTGCAAGAAGTGTAAGAATTTCCAAACGGAGTCTTGACTCCAGACTTTGCATGTGCCTCAGGCTTAGTGCAGAATGTCTCAGAACTTCACAATCTACGCTACTGATGCAAATTAGGTGGTAGTGACAAATGAAATACGTCGGCTCTGTGGACTGAGCTATGGTAGCTGATACCACTCATTTAAAAAATGCCGGGAACGGCCCCGAATCTGATCTTTGATATCAGCTTGGGTTTTTTTATTTGAACCCTGACAGCTTGTGTCTCTGTGTCATGGAGGTGTGGTGATACAAACACACACACACACACACACATACAAACGCACAAGCCCTCAGTGACACTGCCTTAATTAGATGGCACTGGTGACTTTTATTGCAGCAGAATGATAAAACACGGCTCAGCCAAGTGTGAGATGCATCTGTCGTGAGATCCCAGTATCTGCCTCAGCCAATGAACTTCAGATGCATTTCTCCAGAAACAGGGCCAAGGGCAAAAGCTACTAGGTTGCTCACGAGTGACCCAGCACTGAGACTCCAGATGGGAGGGGTCACACCGAGCAGGGAACTCTCCTTTCCCGGCGTCACGGCACTGGCCCACTTTCTGGAGCTCAAGCAAACCTTCTTCCTCCATAATACCACATCAGAGTCAGAGTCCCCATACATTACGGAGAAAGGCCTACTTCACACAGCCAGTCACGGGCACCCCCGCCATCGTGGCTATGCCCGCCATTGGCTTAGTGCCGTGACACTGAGCATTCGCTATTCATTAATCCAAGAACTTCACAAGTATCGTGTGGTAAACGCCTCACACTCCAAACAAGCCCCATGGCCCAATATTAAATATTTAAGACTTTTCTCAGTTGCACAGCAGGTATCATGATGGTAAAAGGAACGGTTAGTCTCACCGGGAACACTCTCGTTTCATCCTTAGGTAATAACAACGGACGGCTGGAGTGAGCTATGCAAATCAGAAATAATGTGTTTCTGCAGCTAAGAAACAAAACTGTGATAAAAAAAAATGCCTGTTATTACAGGGATTCATTTTAAATGTTAGGCCTCAATTACTGAAAGGCATGTTTGATTTTGTGGCAGACATATGAGTAAGACGTGTGTCAGTAAAGCCTCAAGAAGAGTATGTGAGATTGGCACAGTATCACCTGGAGCGCCGTGATAATAGTGAGCATGGTGAGCAGGGGGGGCGCGCCACCATCAGACGGCACTTCATTGTTTTCTGCTTCCCCCCCCCCTAACTTAGTCAGCAGGAAACGGGAAACGGCGAGATTCCAGACGCTTTCGTCATTTCAAGACAGCGTTGTGTAGCCAGAGGAAGGGCCGGACTCTGACTCTGACCCTGAGCGGTGACACAATAGAGGGGAGAGGTGCGGAGAAGCCCAGGCTGGGATCAGACCGTGAGCATGAACCTCACCAGCTCCCCCAGAAGACCAGAGGAACGCTCCACCTTCAAAGTGACGGCCGCTTAAAATGATCCACGCAGCTTCAGTGTAAAGCTTCACAGCGAATAAAGTCCTTTGTATTAGACCTACTTTTCCAGGAATGAGCAGTAGATGGCAAACCCTGGGGGGTGACAGGGGTGCCAGACGTGGCTGTAAAGCACGACTCCCACAGAGGGAATGTCTCGAGAGGGGAATGGGGGGGTCGGGCTTCACCTCCACAGAAGAGCTAGGATTCTTCTGGCATGGGGGGGGAGCTGAAATGCAAAGCATGCAGCCAGAAGAACAGGGATCCGCTCAGCACGGATGGAGAAGGGGGAAGGTATACTCCCCGTGCTGGCCGACATCACAGTGTTAAATATGTAAAGAGATGGTTCACGAGAATCCCTTACCTGAAAAGAACTCCAAAGTGTGACTAAGGGTGAGTCTCAATACCAAGAAGACAAAGACGTACGTATGGTCTTGGCAAGACCGGTCTTGCTACCTTGCCTTCCAAGAATGGACTTGGTGCGAAATGAATCATGGGATCCGTGATATTTGGGGCGGAGCAGGAGCAACATCTGGGGATTTGTACCGTCCTCTGTACTTGTGTTCTGAGTATCGAAGCTGGTCTTCGGCAATGGAACATGACATGAGACAGGTACATGAGAACACAAGTATGGTCGAGTACACATATTGAGATTCACCCGAAGTCTATGTCAAAGCTGATGAGGTGCACCACAGACCTCATTCTACCTCGGCCATGTCCCAGTTGCTCTCTCGTACACTAAATCCAAGCCTGTAGAGGATCCCACTGATCCATTCACATGCTCTTAAATACATTAAACCCCTTTACTCTCTGTCTGCCATCCAGCTCACGTGAGCAGTTAGTAGCCACTCCGCTCGTCTCCAGGTTGCGTCATTGGCCCTCTGAGCTGTTTGTGTCTCCTCTGGTCATCACAGACAGTCTCACTTCTTATCAGTTATACTCCTCAGATCAAAAGGCTACTGATTAAGCCTGGATCTGGAGTGTCACCTCAGCTCCTGGAGAATAACACTCATTTCATTGAAATTCACAGCTAAGAGATAAAACACCAGAACACACTGCTGTTTCTCCTGCTGTTTTCACCAAGTCATTTGACTAGAACAATAGCATGGCCTTCAGAACCAGCGTGGTTACAGCTTACTGATGATATGCCACCATGTAATTTTTGTCACTGAGGTCGGGGGCAGGGACCACACTGGGGGGGTCACATGCTAGGTTGCATACCACTCACAAATCGAAACGACGCAGAAAGGTCCGTTCGGCGACACTTACGTGCCTCGATCGTCCATCGGCAATCGGACATGTAGCAGGAAGTCAGATTCACCCCACCTTGGGGGCTCCTTGCCAGGTGAATCCGGTACCACCCTTTCCTTAGCGGCAGTGACCGGACACCAGGAAACAGAAACCTAGTGGAGGGGCAGTGCTGCCTGGCAGTAGATCCAAAAGGATATAGAGATTCAGATTGCCAGCTCAGGTCGCAGGTGACCTGGCACTTGGAGCAGAAGCCACAGACAAGTCACTCCCTTTACAACGTGTATCTGTTTGATGACTCAGTAACTGACCGAGGAAGGATAAGGTTTTTGGTGGATTTGGGGCTATGATAGGGTTTCAGGCAAGGCTATAGCTCAAAGTTTCACTCATTGTTACCCTCCCAGTGTTAACCAAGGCTTCAAATGGTCTGCTCCAGTAAGAATATGTTCTTGAAGTACCTGAAGGTATTTAACATCCTTAATTTGCAGTGAAATGTCATAATAAATTATTTTCCAATATCTCAAATTGCCTCATCTTGTCCCTAAAGCCATCAGACACACAAGTTTTAAAACACAGCAGTGCATAAACATTAGACATAACCGGTAATGAAGGATGCCTATAAGAGGGATGTGGATGCCTATATCATTGATAAGGAGTAAAAAGCTTTCCTGTGCAGAGCAATCCACAGATAGCGATGCTAAAACACCTTCACAAACTCACATCCTCACAACACTTCTTCCAAGATGGGCACGATGGATGATGACAGCATAAAATGTCCAAATGTAATGCGCACGTTGGAAAAAATTATGCACAAATACTGTTCATATTACTCAGGGGAAGATCAGCATGTTTAAACAATCATAAAACGGAATACTGAAAGTGTAATTCCAGGAATGTCACATCTGCATTTTTTTTGCCTATAAAAAAATGATAACGGAACCCATATTAAGGCACTTCCAGTACACACTACAATACCGTTTTTACGCTTGTACACTTCAATAATTTCAGGATTTAGTCCAAAAGTAAAAGACCCATTCCTGTTACATGGCTAGAGATGTCCGTAATAGAAATTCCATGATTTTAGGATTGTTTCAAAGTCAGCCATTCATTCAAGAACCACAATTTGTAGTGATACTTTTAGAGGCTGTTTATAAGTGCATGGATCGACTCTTTAATCATAGGGTTGAAAATTAAAGGGTAGCCATAGAAACTGGGAAAGCATGACAGCTCGCAGGGACATGCGGTCTACAGTATATAGCAGCCTTAGGGTTTGACTGGACACTATTTAAAGGCATAGCAGCAAGGAGCAGAGGCTGACAGAGTCAGTCTTAAATGCAGAAG
>JAODKM010000001.1:34560532-34589408 GCA_026780845.1 Petrocephalus sullivani
CAGAGGTCCTCTCTTGCTCTCACTTCTGTGTACTGCTGGTTAAAAGATAACTCCATTTCGTATTACAGTATTTTTTAAGTTTATAGGTGGAGATATCGTATTTACTTAAAAATCCATCCCACTGTCTTGCATGTAGATGTAGTCTATAATATTTTATTATCCTTACAGGTTTCACTCTCTTAAAATACAGCCTATGATAAATTCCACTGGTTGGGTCAACTTTTAGCTGCTTAGCATACCATAGTTTATATCTATGACTAGAAATCATCCATCCTATGTGGCATGGTCCCAGAATACTGACGTTGCTGGCATGATTGAAGATCATTGCTCCCTTTTAGGGGGCGCTAAGCAGTCTCTGGAAATGCAGACACGGTAGCTGCAATACCAATATTCTCCATCTGATGGCAGCCAACGACTGGTTTTGAGTCTGGCTTTGCAAGGATTTATCATCGTGGAATGATTGTTCCGTTATTACCAATTTATCAAAAACACTGCAACATCTGATCCATCTGAAAAAAAATACAGTAAGTTGCGGTGTGAGTTACGACCATAGCAAAATATAACAAAAGGCTTTTTCCCCAAAGTCTATGACACTGGGGCCACTCCATGTATAATTCATGAATTAACCAGTCATTTCATATATAAAATGACTATATATTTGATGTGAGGTTGGCTCTGAACATCTAAGTAAAGACAGAAATCATCTTCTGAAATGCTCCTTTACGACTGAAGACGATCCATCCACCCACCCACCCATCCATCCAAACCACCTCAGCTGGTTCCTTTCGATGACACAGGCTGAACAAATACCTGTTACATCACACACGGCATAGTGAAACAACCCATTCCTGAACAGACTATATTGTTCATTTGTCACACTAGAAACAATGCTGATCGTAGCTTTACCTCAGCAGAACATTTGCTGCTGTTCAGAGCTGGTGAACCGTGCGGCACACTGGATGCACAAGGGTCAAAAAGAGTCAGAAACATATTGCCCTATGGAATGATGCAGGTAAATTTGGTGTCTTTAGTTAAAAAAAAAAAAAACATCCGTCTTCCATCTGTTTATCCTGGTCGAAAAAGAATGAGCAAGAAAAAAAATATCACAGTACCGAGCCATTTTCCATACTGTTTGTCCATTACTGGGTGAAAGTGAGTCTGGACCCGGAATGGGATAGCAGTTCATCCCGGGACAGAGACTGACACACACGGATACACACACGGGCCAGTTTCGCTACACTAATTCACCTTAGGACTGCAGGGGGTAACCGGAATACCGGGCAAAAGACTGGGGAGAAGGAGAAAAAAAAGCAGAAAACACAGCACAACAATAGTCTTGAAGGATCACATTAAAGGAAAAGAATTCGATGCGGAATGGGGTGATATTTAGGACCCAGCGGATGAGCGAAGTCACATGGCGTTTAGCGGAGCCAGCTGCGGGATCGTGCGTCCTTCTGCAAACTCGCAGGTCTCACAAGTATAGCAACGTATTTTAGAGATATGCGACTAGCGTAGAAATGTGTAGCTGCTATATTTGAGCTTGCAAAGTTAGATCTCACAAGTATAGCAACGCTTCCTTTAGAAAGAGAGTAGGTAGCGTAGAATATAAATTAACCCATGATGAAATTAACGTTGCCTTTCGTTACCAGTTTTATTTGTACTTATTCGGTAATAAGTGAGAATGCGGTAAGTGGTAATACTTCGGGTGCTGTACGGCTTGCGTGTGTCTGCGTCTGTTACTAGAGTAACTCAGAAACGCGTGTTGGAAGTTCCTTATTGTTGATACCACGACCTTAAGTGGTTTATGCAAATGCTGGTCGGTGTTAGGTGTAATGTCTAAAATAATAATTAAAAATATTCATATGTTTCTCGATCGTCGTGATTTTGTGACGCTTACTGGAAGTGAGAATATTGCATCCTTTAGTACACGGTAATAAAACCTTTCCATCTCTCCCTGCCCCATGCACATATTTAGGCGTCGGGGTCTCGCACGTTCTCCATAGACTACAGGAATAACTGCTTTTTGAAAGACGGGAGCCCCTTCCAGTATGTCTCCGGCAGCATCCACTATTTCCGGGTTCCGCGTTTCTACTGGAAGGACCGGCTGCTGAAGATGTATATGACAGGACTCAATGCAGTCCAGATGTAAGTTTTTGTGGCTTCCAGACCGTATTAATAGAAACTTGGATATGAATGTGTTTCTGTAACTAAAAGCGATGTTTGCAAATATAAATGCATATAACATACTACCCTAGTCCATCTTCTAGATTTGCTTATTTTAAAATTACTATTAAACTGTGCCGAATCTAGTCTGTGCATGTTTAATTCTATTCTCTAACTGGGTGTTTGCTGCTGCAGATATGTACCCTGGAACTTTCACGAGGCCAGGCCGGGGGAGTACGACTTCTCAGGGGATCGTGACCTGGAGCACTTCCTGGACCTGGCCAATCAGACGGGTCTGTATGTGATCCTGCGCCCCGGACCCTACATCTGTGCAGAGTGGGAAATGGTCAGTGTCACGTTCGCGCTGGCTGTTCAGTGCCCCTCTCCCCTTTGGGTAGCAAGGCATTTTGCATTATGGGATTTCAAAGCTTTACTTTAAGCCAATATTAGTTATTAGTTATTTACTGGTAAATATTAAGTGATGTGAGCAGGCAAGCCTCGCTGATAGGCATAGTTGTGCTGCTGAAACGTAGCTTCCTGTGAAGGCCCTGTGAGCAGAGCTTCATTGCATAAGCAATGGACTAAACTGTGAGGAAGTAGAAGGACTCAGTTGGGCACATGATTGTCACTCTGCTCTCTCGTGATGATCTTTTATTGGCCCGATGATGTCATGCGCCCTCCAGGCACATGGGGCGCTCCAGGTCAGTGTGAATGTTGAGGACGGCTAACTTTACACTCCATCCCTGCTTATCCTTCATAAAGGCTCACTCCGGCCCGGCTGCTGTACACATGCAGCATGGACACTTACACTAGGCCTTCCTATGGAAGGAAACCCATTGGAGCACAGCACTGAAGTCCACTGAGCCCCTCTGTACTTACAGTCCCCCTCCTCTAATCCCCGCAGGGTGGCCTGCCTGCCTGGCTCCTACAAAAGCCTGATATTGTACTACGCTCCACAGACACAGGTAAAGCCTCCAGCAGCCCCTTGCTGGATTGCACCCAGTAGCAGCCCCTTGCTGGATAGCACCCAGTAGCAGCCCCTTGCTGGATAGCTCCCAGTAGCAGCCCCTTGCTGGATAGCACCCAGTAGCAGCCCCTTGCTGGATAGCACCCAGTAGCAGCTCCTTGCTGGATTGCACCCAGTAGCAGCCCCTTGCTGGATAGCATCCAGTAGTAGCTCCTTGCTGGATAGCACCCAGTAGCAGCTCCTTGCTGGATTGCACCCAGTAGCAGCCCCTTGCTGGATAGCACCCAGTAGCAGCTCCTTGCTGGGTAGCACCCAGTAGCAGCCCCTTGCTGGATAGCTCCCAGTAGCAGCCCCTTGCTGGATAGCTCCGCTTGCTGCCCGGTCCCACTTTTCTTAGTTCATTGCATTGCATTCAGACTGGAATGTTCAGAATTCTTGGCAGTCTGTAGGCCTCGGCCTGCATTGCAGATCAGCGGTTACTGTTATGGATGTATGGGTCCTGGTACTAACTTTGATTGCTTGGGCTGTTAATGCAGACTATTTGCAGGCCGTGGACAGCTGGCTGGCTGTACTCTTACCCAAGGTGAAGCCGTGGCTGTACCGCGAGGGAGGGAACATCCTCAGCGTTCAGGTACGTTGTGCATCAGCTGGTGTTAAATCAAAGCCTGCTTAAGGTAGAGCGCATGGGGCGAACTCTTGATGTCTTCTTGTCATATTGAGGCCAGGCATCCCTAGGCACATGTCTGTGAGGGCTTCTCTGCCAACCTCCCAGGTGGAGAACGAGTACGGCAGTTACTTTACTTGTGACTACAACTACCTTCGGCACCTGCAAAGCGTCTTCCGGTTCTTCCTGGGGGAAGACACGGTCCTGTTCACTACTGACGGGAATACGGACCAGGAAATGACATGTGGAACACTGCAGGGTCTGTACGCCACCATTGACTTTGGAACAGGTAGGAAGGAGCTTTGGAACATGAACTGAGATGCAGTCTTGGCCTGTTTTTTATACACTGATTCACCTTAAAGTTGATTGATTGTTATGATTCGTTGAGGGAATCCCTTCCCATTGTCTTTAAGTTTTTGTCTAAGGTGAGAATGGATTTGGGTTTGATTGGATATTTGTGTTTGGAATGTGGCTTTGTTGCATAACTTGTATAGTACCATATTGGAACAGGTCTGCATTACTGTCCTAATTTGGTCCATTTCCTGCCCAGACACCAATGCCAGTGCCGCCTTTGACCGCCAGCGTAGATTTGAGCCGCATGGTCCACTGGTGAGTGAGATCTCTGCACCCTGTCGCACTGCCCCGTTCAGGTAGGGGCTTGGTTGGAGGAGGGGGGGAGGCCACAGCCCTGAACACTGACTCACTTATTACAATTTTCAGGTCAACTCTGAGTTTTATGCTGGCTGGTTAGACCACTGGGGTGATCAGCACGCCCAGGTTGACACCAACAAAGTTACCCGAATGCTGGAGGAGATGCTATCCATGGGAGCCAGCGTCAATATGTGAGTCTTGGGAGATGGAGAGGCACAGCTTGTAATGGCATGGCCCATGGTTACTGGGGAAAAACTGTATGAGCTATTGGGTTTAGAATTGTCTAATCTATTAATAACAATATGGACTAATATTCAAGAAATTATGTGCACTGACCACTAGAGGGAGGTAATCAATTGCAATCTTCATTGCCCATGACGGACAAACCGTGACGTGTATAATATTAGAAAGGATCTGAGATAAAAAATTGGTGTAACTTTCCCATTTTTGCAGTCCCTTGACTTATAAAATCTTCTTCTGACCTTTTCCACCTTAGGTACATGTTTGAAGGTGGAACAAACTTTGGCTACTGGAATGGTTGGTCAACTACTCCTAACTAGTTGTTTTAACTTGTTGGCACCTGCCAGTGACTTCCCACCGCATCATGTGACATTAACAGAAGAGACCCCCCACGCACACAGCCCCACATGCTGCTGCTGCACTCAGACCTGAGCCTGTTTGATGTGATTCCTCAGGAGCCGATCACGATACAAAGTACCGGCCGGTGGTCACCAGCTACGACTACGACGCCCCTCTCTCAGAGGCAGGGGACCCCACCGACAAGCTGCTGGCCATCAAGGAAGTCATAAAGAGGGTAGCAACAAGCATCCATCCAAAAATGAGGTTTTAAACTGGAAGTGAATATAATGGGGTACTCTAATGTAAATATTTAATGATATTTCTGTTAACTGCTTATATGACTGTTATGTAACATTCAAAATGATAGACTAGGTACCTTTTTTAGAGATCATGTATTAATGTCTGTTTGTTTATTTTGCTGTAAGTGTTTGGGTATGATTTCTTTTTTATTTCC
Organism: Petrocephalus sullivani; assembly: GCA_026780845.1. Classification (NCBI taxonomy): domain Eukaryota; kingdom Metazoa; phylum Chordata; class Actinopteri; order Osteoglossiformes; family Mormyridae; genus Petrocephalus; species Petrocephalus sullivani. Next base: position 34,566,011 of record JAODKM010000001.1, read on the forward strand.
CTTCCCAGTTCCGGGTAGTCCCAGAAGGTTCCATGCCACCACCCACACCGAAGTTTGCTTATGGCTTTGTCACCTTAAAAAAGGTATGACTGTCATGTGTTGTGACACTGGGCTCATTATGTCCAGCCACTCGGTCAGCCTGCAGGGCACTTCAGTATAGCTGCCTGAAGGGCCATTGGATGTTTACAAAAATGACACGGGAGGGGGGTGTTTGAATGTAAGAATAATCCCCAGGGGTTATTTCTTGCTGTCTTGCCCTGCAGGTGGGCAAAGTGAGCAGCCTGCTAGACACCCTCTCACCCCAGGGCCCCGTCCAATCTCCACATCTCATGACATTTGAGCAGATGAAGCAGGTACGGAAATGAGAGGAGGGCCTCAGGGGGTGGACCTGCCCGAAAGGACCTCCACCATGCTGGGAGAGTCTAGTAGCACAACATGACTGTTGGTTTCTTTGCAGTATTATGGCTACATGCTGTATCGCACCAAGCTGCCCAGATTGCTGTATGATAAAACCCCCCTCATCTCCCCCCTGAATGGTGTCCATGACCGGGCATACGTCTCTGTCAATGGGGTAAGGACTTTGGGTGCATATGAATGCTGGGTAGTCCCTGTCACGTTGGCAGTGGGAGGAACGACCCATGATGCAGGCTGCTGAGACAGATCCCCTTCTGGGGCATTTATTGTCGGGAAAAGGGGAAACAAGGGAGCCAAAATGACATCTAGCGTAGACAACAACTGACAGGGGTAACAGGACTCAGACTAATAAAGGGCAGGACATCAGGGAACAAGCACAAGGCAGGTGTGCTGGGCCAACAAGGGGATAGAAAGAAGCTAAATGGGACTCGGGTGTGGGCAATTAAGCCATGCCTGAGGAAAACGCAGGGGAAAAGACACGCAAGGCGGGGCTAAGCATGACAGTCCCTAACTGGGAATGTAAGAGGATGCTTTATCCAAGGGGGAAATTCTTTTCCATAGAGCAGCAAGGTACATAAAGTGCACTGATACAAATGCATAATGTGATAAGAAATGGTAAAAACTGTACACATAGTGCAAACACTGCAGAAATGTAGAAAGTTGAGCAGACAAAGGCAAAAATGTGTGACTGTGAAGTTGAATGTTATTTTTGTTTAGTTGTGACATTTAATGTGCAACACCAGTCCTCTGGGTTTTAAATGCATCCTCATTCTAGTACCAGGCGACTGCTCCCATAAAAATCATCACATGATCCATGACTAAATCCCAGTGGTGCTCAAGAACTGGCTTTACATATTGCTATCAACAGCCTAATAACCTGTTTTATGACTTTGGACAGGTGTACCAGGGCCTGCTGGAGCGAGATGCTACATTAGCTGTCAATGTGACAGGGCAGCGGGGCGACCAGATGGACATCCTGGTGGAGAACATGGGTCGGGTCAACTTTGGCAGCAAGATCAATGACTGCAAGGCAAGGCTGGATTTAACACCCCCTTATCACAGTTACCACAGTTGCCTGGTGCTGGTGTGCTGAGTGGCTCTGTGGGCTAGAGTGATGTCACCACTGGGCCCTTAAGCTAGGCCTTTAACCCCAGATGTTCCAGAGGTTGGCTGACTCTGCTTTCTCAATTGTACTTGGGATAAAAGCATCTGCTGCATAAGTTTTTAAGGTAACCTCAGTATTTGCAGGACCAGGATGGACCTTTCAGGCAAGTCTAGTAACGGCCAGAACTTCCTGCTAGCTGCAGTGCATGCAGATGTATTGCGGTTATGTTCTTCTGACACTATTTGTTGAAAGGGATGATCATAGATTTTCTAGGTGCAAGATAAAATGGTTCTAAATGACTTATGGAAAGCGTGGCAGGGTTTTTAATTTTCCTATTAATTTCTGCTAAGTAAAATTTGTTTTGAAGCACAGATGCTATCATGGACATATTTCAATGAAAAGCACCCTTCTGCTATCTCGTGTGAGTTGCATTGCTGTGCTCTAATACGCCAAGATTTTTCACGTAAAAGCTGCGCTGCATATTTTCAGGTAAGATGCACACTGAGCACCCAGTGAAAGGTCTCAGAATGACGTACTCCTACTGTCCCCAGGGCTTGGTGAGCCATCTCTTCCTTGGCAGCGATGTGCTCACTGATTGGCAGATATATTCTCTGGATATCGATGAAGTCATTGCAAATGGGTGGCCACATTCAGGTGGGCAGGACCTCAGTCTTGAGCCAGAGAGTGAAGATTTTGATGGACCAGTTCTTTATACGGGGACCTTGGAGCCAAGGGGCTTGGCCTGGGATACTTTTCTTAAGCTCAGAGGATGGACCAAGGTAAGTGGAACTGCTGGCAAATCCATGGCATGTAGTGCTGGCTTTGTGCCATGGAATTCAATCTGACCTTCAGTGTCCCTTTCCAGAAGGGCCTGGGCACCATGGTGGCAGGTGCTGAATTCATATCTTGACAGCTGAACATGTTCCTGTCTGCCTCTCTCCAGGGCCATGTCTGGATCAATGGGGTGAATTTGGGCAGATACTGGCCTCAGAGAGGCCCACAGCAAACTCTGTTTGTTCCTGGGCCTCTGCTCAGCAGCTCACAACCAAACAATATCACAGTTTTGGAGCTGGAGCGAGCACCAACTAACACTAGAGTCCTGTTCATGGATCGGGCCCAGCTGAACAGCGCCACCGGGGGATCATGATGGTCATGCAGTCATATGGCAAGCTTCATGGAATGTCCTGCCATATTATTGGCTGTAATTTGATTATATGAATATCTAACTTTTGCACTCAAAGCTAACGTTATCTGTGCCCCGTTGAGCCCTGCATTACTGAGCAATTTTCTGAGGAATTTTACTGAGCAATTTTCTTATCATGCACATATATCCCAGTGTCACACCTGCTGAAACAATGTAAATTGCATTGATTGTAATTGTTTCTTGCTCATGGGAGTTTTGCTTACACAAAAAGATGTCAGACCACCCAATCAGATGTCTGCAGATCGTCAACAATCTGATTGGTTATGTCTCTGAACCAATCGTTTTTTTGTTCCGCCCTCAGAACATTTTTGTGTAAATAAAACTATGAGCTTGTTTCTTGACTAAATTGTTGCTCTGATACAGGGAGGAAAATGGGGCTACAATATTTCTTGATTTATTGTATATATTGCTTGATATTTAAATGATATATTGATTGATGTATAAATATAGTGATTGATATAGAAATCCATTTTCATGCTTGGAAATAAATTTATTCAACATTTGAATACTCATTTGGATTTATGTAATCAGTGCTTTCCTGGCTTTAAGTGTTTTCTGTTGATATCTTAGTTTTTGCTTGTAGTATCTGTAAAATTAAGTTGCCAGGAGCTTTGATTTGGTACTGAGCACACATTGTAATTGCTTTGAAGCGAAAAGACGTAGTATTATATCTGAGCTTGTTAAATGGACAAGCGAGTCGTGTACTGAGTAAGGATGACTGGCTGGGGACCGGAGTGTACCTGATACTGTGGCCCGACTGGTGGCTGTGCTGCCCTGGAGGCCCATAGCTAATGGCAGCAGTGGGAGGCACACAGTGGTACATGAATAATGACGGCAGCACAGAATGTGAGATACCTAGCGTGCTGTGATTCCGATATGCGGTGGTGGCCTTTACGTGTCCTGGTTTCTGCGCCTGTTCACTACTGTGCACTAAAGGAGAGTATCGAATAATTTGCTCTTTCAGGAGCCGGCTGCTATCTGATGTCTCTGTTCATCTTTCCCATTTCTTTCCGTTACCTCATTGGCTTTCAGGGGAGCAGCACTGCCCATTGGCCTGCCACACATACTCCCCCTCCCACATGACCGGTACCTACAGCATTTCCCAGACACCATCACTCATGTGCATGCGGAGGGGGGCGTCTTCCAGGCTTCCCCCCGCGAGCTTTTACTAAATTTTCGCATACTTTGCATAGATACACGTTTATTTAGACACACACCAGGCAGCATCTATTTTTTCATACTCTCATACTGTCTAGACACTATACTGCAGTATACTGTCATTTGATGGTATTTTCCAAAGTTATGCTATTTTGGGATTCTGAAGTCTTGGCGATAAAATTCACTGAGCGATTGGGGGAGGGGGTCTCCATGATGTACTTTGCTGAGTGGTGACCGGGGGGGTGGGGGGTGCATTACCCCTCAGTATACCGTGGTACCGCCCAACCCTAGCTACATGTACACTGGTGGTCACAATTAAATATAGGCACATATGAATCGCATATGTATTCTTGGTGCATAGCAAGCATTTTTGCTTAGCATTTTCACTCGCATCTCTGGGTTCAAATCTTCACCATGGCTCCCTGTGTGTGGAGAAGCATGTGTGGGGGGCAAATAAAATTCTGCTTAGGGCCCCATAAAGGCTTGGGCTGGCCCATAGCTTCCAGGATAGGCTCTAGACCCCCTCCACACACACACCTGAATAGGACAAGCTGCTGCAGAAGATGGATGAATGGATACATACAAGGTACAAACCTGTGGCAGAACCAATGGGCACACGGCAGGGACTAACCCAGGATGGGAGGCCAAAACCAGCACAGGGCACTCGCACCGCTCACACCTACAGACATACAGGCAACTCTGATTTACCTTAGCATATTTTTGGACTTTGGGGGGAACCCAGAGATCCCGCTGGAAACCCCACAACCACATGGTTGAAACATGCAAACTCTGCATATGGAGAGCCTGGGTGGGGACTCTCATCCAGGTTTCCAGAGGCATGAGGCATGAGCCTGTGCTAACCACAGCACCACTATGCCAGCCCAGGAACAGGTATAGATACAGAGAATCCTGTACTCACTCAGCCCTACTGGGCGTCAGATCCATCTGGGCACTGCGCCACGGCAATACGTGAAACTACACAAGCAGCACTGGTAGGCTGGAACTTCCTTTTAAAGAATCATGGTCTTTTGCACATTTACTGTGCCAGAATCTAACTGAGACATCAGCATTGCCCTCCTGAGTGGTAAACACTTACTTCCTGTGTGGTATAATATAACCCTACCTCTGCCATTCCCTCCAAGTGAGGCAATAATCCAAGTCCTCCTAGCACCACTCATTTGTCATGGCACTTTCCGGACTACTGGGAGCTAGGGCTGAGCAACTTGGCCTCTAAATAATATTCGACCCTGCACCAATTTTCCGATGTTAAGTTATCATTGAAATACATTTTATTTTTATTCTAACAATACCAACCAACAAAATGTGTAATAGCAAACACATATCTTGAATTCACACTGTATATTTGGGCACCCTGTCTTTGGCAACATGAAGCCCCTCTGCCTCTGTAATATCTCTCCAGCAGGATCCCCCCTTATCATCCTGCGGCCTTCTTTTGAGCAGTCGCTTGGGGGCTGCCGCTAGCTGGCACGCCTCACATGACCACGCGCTTCTCCCATTTAGCCGCGGTTGGAAATGCTGGGATTAGTTTGTCCCACTGCTGCCTTCACTTGCCACAGACTTGAGACAGACTTTACAAACAGAGTGGGGTCCGTTTGACGTCAGACTTTGTGTGATCGAACCACTTCCAAATGACTGAAGAGACAATGCAAGTTTTAGAGATGAGCTGCTCACTTGCTGATATGCGTGTCGCCTTCTCGCTTTCGTGTGTTTGTGTTTGAGGGTGATCTCACAGAGAGCGGCTTCGGCATGGTTAAAAATACCCGGGTTAATTACCCAGCCTGTTTATCGTCTAGTAGCTGACATTATCATGTCTGTGAAAAACAGAAAAGCCTGATGAAGTTCAGCTGTTTGAAGCAGAGGTGATCCAGAGTCTCAGTCAACAGCTTAGGGTTCAGGGCGACCAAAATTTCAGAACATTGGCTGTCAATTTTATGCTTTGAGTTGTCTGTTGATTTAGGTCGCAGCTACAGGTTCGGTACTTTTCATTTTAAGTGTGGTTTAATATTGTGTTAACAAAAAATTTTAAAGAAAATATATCAATGTCAAAACAGAGAGACTGATAATGTCATCTGTATGGCATCAGTTGTTTGTCAGGTGAGAGTTTTATTATAAATATGTATGTGTATTATGTACATTTATATTCACAGCATTTGGCAGAAGCCCTTAGCCAGCAGACCGACATACATAAGTGCTTTAAGACTTAGTGAATGTTTTCTGATACTGGTTCAATGAAAGGTAGTATATGAATACCATCTGTCTAATACTCTGAATTTTTTTTCCTTTAAGAAAATAGTTTAATACCGGAAGTGCTATTCCAGGTATTTCTGAAAGAGGTAGGTTTTTAGTCGTCGTTTGAAGACACCCAGTGACTCTGTTCAGACATCTAGGGGGAGTTTATCCCACCAACTAGGTGCCAGAACAGAGAAGAGCCTAGATGCATGTCTCCCTTGTGCCTTGGGAGAGTTATGTCATCCCCGTGCTTCTCAGTGAACCCAAAAAAGTCATGTATACCCTCCTCAGAGTTGAAGGCTGCTATACTATGTTTTTTTCTGGCTTGTGATGCTTCTTGTTACAAGAGGACGCTTATTCTTGGTTGAAGAGATGGACTAAACAGATGTTACGTAGCTGTTATTTGTGTAGTGGCTTTGCCCTGCAGTTGACTACAACTTTTTATACACTCTGGGTTTTCCATACAGAATATGTTCTCCTGATTTCATAATCACCAGCAATTTCAGAGGTGAATGGCAATAAGAAAGAATTATATCTTTTTTATGTTTTTTTATGTTTTGAAAATGCCCCCAATATATGAGAAGCTGAGCTTTCAGTTACACTTCTTTGGTCATTGGTTTCCTCTCTCAGATTTTGGGCATTACAAAATATAAGCTGGATATGTTATAGTTTACCAACCTCCCCCTCCCCTCTAAACAAACTGATCTGTACAGGGGCAGGGGGTGCCCATGGTCAGGGGTGGTCAGGGGTGCCTATGGCCACCCGTAATAAATATGTGGCCACTCCTGTCACCACCCCACATCAACATATTAAAACCAAAATATGCATTATTTTATTTTGTGAGAGGAACCATAAAATAGATTCGGTGCAGTGCGGCCTCCCCCATAAATATAACTGGCCCCTGATGGCCGCCCCAATCAAGCTTTTCTGCTGACACCACTGGGTCTGTGAAAGTTTAACTGTTGATCTTGTCCCATGTGTAGAAATAGACTGCTTGTGTTTCATTTTAAACTCATCATATCTATATTACACCAATATTACACTGACGTGCTCTGCAGCAGTCAGCGACGAACTGCACCTAACCCTGACTGATCTGTTAAATGACCCTACATTCAAGTCAGCTATTTTGGGCTGGGTGTCGTCTTCCAGGGGGATTTTGTTTTAAATCACAATCACAATAAGACTCCAATTCCTTTCGGTCTGGCATCTCATGTGCATGCAGCCCTAAATGACTTCTTGGATTATTAAATTTGCTATTTTGATATTTAAAATGCATTTACTCACATGTTCAGAAGATCTAACATTTTTACTGTAGTATCCAGTGTCTGGCTAAATATGGTATTTTGTATAATAAGTACAAATGCAGGCTTTTACATACCGAGGAACGGGTATTGTAAGCCTATTCAAAACCTAAATAATAAAACTTGGAGTAATCTTAACGAGTCAAAAGCTCTGAATTTCATGGCAATATTTTTTATTGCAAGTGATTAATGGGTCTTAATTCCTAGACAGGCACAGCAGTTTGAAGACAGGACATCTTTGATAATACTTTTCCAAAGTTTCTATACGTCTTCAGGTTCTTCCGACTGATCAAGGCATTGATGGGGCACCACCAGCCCAAAATGGCAGTTTAATGTGTCCTTACAATAAGCTAGACGTAGCCCAGCTTGTTGCTGGTTAGTGGGCTGGGGGCACGGAGTTTTCCCCCAGTTGTCATTTGGGCGCCCATGCTGCCCACAATAATAACGCTGCTCCCGTCAGCAGGAGTCACGGAAGTCCGCGTGGGCATCCTTCTCATCTCTGCGCTCTACCATTCTTTACTGAGGCGCTGCGGGACGTCACGGGCAGCTCTTTCCAGCCGATAGAATGTACATTTATTAACGATCAATAACAGTATGAATTATTTGTATTTTTTCTCGCTTTTCGTATTAACAGGTAAGTCGCATATTTAAATGTTTCTACAGATTGTCGATATTTTGTGTATTTCTGCGCCGTGATTTAATAACTTCGTGGTCTCTGTTCGCGATAAGAGAAATTAAAATGTACGTGTAATTTTAACTAACGAGAGCAGTTTGGCTTTTTATACATACGAGCCAAATTACAGCCTAGTTCATAAATGACAAATGTCTACAAATGTTATTCACTTGGAAAAAAAAAAACAAACGCCTACATTACTTCTTAGAATAAAGCAGGACAAGCGGGTATGGAAAATGTAGGAATGGATGGAAGTATTTAGATCACACAATTTAAAGTTACAACTTGTGAGAATTAGAACAGCGCAATGTTTCTGCCGGGCAGTGGAGGTGGTCTTGATTGACATGTACATGTGCGTTATTTCTCTTATAGCAGTACATTGCCCTCGTCGGGAAAGCAAACGTGTTACTTACACCTTGAAAGAATTAGTTGTCCGCATCGTTACATAAACTGCATTCCCCGTTAATTTTCGTCTAGTTCATAACTTTGCCAAGATTCCTCATGAATGTAAAGCTTTGGCGTCAAGGTCATACGTAGAGGAAAATCGGGCACTGCTTACTTGGTTCAGAGTTTAGGCGGAAATAGCAGGTGGTCTGCTGTAACTGTATCTTGTGTCTGTCACAATTATCATCTGTCAATGGGAGTTTAAAAACTAGCTGGATAAAGCAACGTTTAGCTAGTAATAAAACAGACAATTTTACCTAGTGTTCCCGTTATAATAGTTGTACTAAAATGCACCACACTGACTGAAAATATTAACTGATCTCTTGCTATCATTATGATTTTATAATTGGTGACTGCTCATATTGTCAATTAAACCTCTGTTGTTATTTTTAAGTTTAGTGTAAATATTGATAACACAACTTCTCCGCAACTGGCTTGCTTGGCCACACGGAAGTCTGGGCTGTTTGCAAGCGCTTCTCATTCATGAACTCTCTCCTCAGCTGTTAGGGCAGCTGCTAATCTCCTGCCGCACGAAGGGGTATTTGCACTCTTAAAATACACCATGTGACACATTCGGATGCTGCCTAGTGTCTTCCGGTCACTGCTGGTGGCACACCATGAGCAGAACGTGACAGTAAACTTTAAGTAGGTTACGAGTCACCATAAAGTGCAGAATGTGTTTCTTCATTTTTATGATTGTTGTATAGCAGGCCTGTTGGTCTGTTGCAGTTCCAATGTCCCATATTGCAATGAAGCTCTGTCTTATAGTACACAGGATTCTTCTTGTAGCCACCTTTAAAGATTCCTATTGACTGAACACATTTGTGGCTGTCTGCCTATTCCGGTATCGGAGTTTGTCAAACACTTGGATCTGTCTAACACATATTAAAGCACACTGTCCATGGGTTTTTTTTAGGACTGGCTTGGTGCTCAGAGGATGAAACCCGGCTGGTCAAGCAGCTTTTCAAAGGCTACAACAAGGTGGTTCGTCCTGTCAACCACTTCAAAGACCCAGTGGTGGTGACAGTGGGCCTGCAGCTCATCCAGCTCATTAGCGTGGTACGAGACTCATGAAAAATTGTGCTTATTAACGCCCCCCGCCCACCCCAGTCCCATCTCCAGATTTACCTATCTTCTTATCCTCCTTCAGGATGAAGTCAATCAGATCGTCACTAGCAACGTGAGACTTAAGCAGGTGACTCTTCTTTCCCAGTACTCAGTCAGAAATAATGCAGCTTAAAACTGAACGCATGCTTAATGACATGGGTTACATGGTTAGGATTGAATTAGTAATTCCGACTAATTTCATGTCACATGGTTGTATGATGACTTATACTGTTTTGCTTTTAGCAATGGAAAGATGTAAACTTGCAATGGAACCCAGATGAATATGGCGGAATAAGGAAAATCCGAGTACCGTCATCTGACATTTGGCGCCCCGATCTTGTTCTTTATAACAAGTAAGAATCCATACTTTTATCTCATTGTTGGCCACGCAGTTCCAGTGTGCTTGGCCCTGGCTGGCTCAGTTTTCTAGCAGTGACTTAACTGCTTTTAACTGTTCCTGCTTTGATGTTACACGGCTCCCTCGTCAGTGGAGCTTGCAAACAGTCACTCTGACTGAATCCGGTCACCAGCCCGGACGCTATATCAGTCACGGCCGCCATTTATACGGGGCGACAGCCCTCCCCGTGTTTTGGCAGCTGCTGCGGGCGGCATTCCTGACTTAGTTACAGAGTTACAGTGCAGTTGTCCGGCCCGTTCCTGCATTCCAAAGAGCTTTCCGTCTCTGATGTCCCCAACCGTCTGTCTGCGCAGTGCTGATGGGGACTTCGCCATTGTCCATGAGACGAAAGTGCTGCTGGAGCACACCGGCATGATCACGTGGACCCCACCTGCCATCTTCAAGAGCTACTGTGAGATCACTGTGTTGTACTTTCCTTTCGACCTTCAGAACTGCAGCATGAAACTGGGAACCTGGACATATGACGGCAACCTGGTCGTGGTCAACCCGGTAATCATGTGATCTGGGCTTCCTTTCCTTTATTCCGCCATGCATACAGGGCTGGTGTCACACCACATGCATCTGAATATAATGAAATGTTATCGGGATAATGGATTCTTGGCCTACCTTACTCCCCCTACATAGCCATGTTGCCTCTCCTGTCCTCCTCAGGACAGCGACAGGCCTGACTTGAGTAACTTCATGGAGAGTGGCGAGTGGGTGATGAAGGATTATCGTAGCTGGAAACACTGGGTGTATTACGCCTGCTGCCCCGACACGCCCTACCTCGACATCACCTACCACTTCCTCATGCTCCGGCTGCCCCTCTACTTCATCGTCAACGTCATCATCCCCTGCATGCTCTTCTCCTTCCTGACAGGCCTGGTCTTCTACTTGCCCACTGACTCAGGTAATGGGTTTCCTTAATAGTGCAACACGCTCATGACACCTGATGATGACCAACAATATGAAGCCTTTCAGTAGAATGACATCAGACGTATGTTTTTACTTCTGCACTGACTGGTTCCTCTGAGAACTTTGCAGATCATTGCAAGACAGCGATTACAGCTGAAGATGCTGTGGCCTATACATAGAGCAGGCTCAGTTCATCTCACCAGCTAATCCATTAACTTTATTGAAAAAGTCTATTGAACACTCATCAAAATTGCAATGCATGCGATGTTGCCTACAGCTGAGTTAGGAAGTTTTGTTTCCTATGTCAAAGTAAAAAGACGAATGAAGGTATGAAGTATGAAGGTATGAAAAAGCCTGATCTCAACCCAACTGACCATTGCGGTTCTTGCGATGTGAAATTTGCATGTACTGTACATAACATGCAATGTTAGTATTAGTATGATAGTATGTCCAGCCTTTTAATATACTATAGCCATGTTTCGAATTCAGTAGCTTACAACATATCCCACCTTGAGCTGTGATGTCATTCAGTGCTAGTACCAGTTTGTAAGCCAGTGGTAAACCAACATGAAGTACCGTAGTTTTGGTACCTTCTTTTAAAGTCTAAAGTATGGTACATGGTGCAGGGGACAAGTGGTTTCCTGTGAAATAGTACAGAAATGATTTCCTGTGACATAATATAAAATATTAAAGAGGGTATCTTTATAAAACATAAATATGTCGAGGATGAAATTGCATAAAAGTTAATGTGGTTCGTGTTGTACAACCCCAAATCAGAAAAAGTTGGGAAAGTATGGAAAACGTAAATTAAAAAAGAAAGTAGTGATTTCTAAATTTACTTTGACTTGTATTACATTAAAAGCAATACAACAGCACATTATTTAATGTGTTCCTCATCAATTTTACAGTTTTTTTACAAAATAAACACGTATTCCAATTTAGGTTCTTGCGCTTCAAAATGCGCCACACATTCTCTATTGGAGACAGGTGGGGACTGCAGGCAGGCCAGTCAAGTACCCATACCCTCTTCCTCCGCAGCCAGGACTTGTTGAAATATGCATGGACATCCCTGGAAAAAATGTCTTCTTGAAGGCAGCATATTGTACTCCAAAATCTTTATGTACTTTTCAGCATTAATGGTGCCATCACAGAAGTGCAAGTTACCTTTGCCAAGGGCACTGACACAGCCCCATACCATGACAGACCCTGGCTTCTGGACTTGTTGCTGGTAACAGTCTGGATGATCTTCTTTGGTCCGGAGCACATGGCGTCCATTTCTCCCAAAAAATACCTGAAATACTGATTCATCTGATCATAGTACATGTTTCCACTGTGTGATGGTCCATCCCAGATGCCTCCGAGCCCAGAGAAGTCGACGGCACTTCTAGACCCTGTTAACATAGGGCTTCCTTTTGGCACAGTACAGTTCTAACTGGCATTTGCGGATGTAACTACATATTGTGGTACTCGACAAAGGTTTGCCAATGTAGTCCTGAGCCCATGTGGTGATATCGCTTATAGATGAATGACAATTGTTGATGCAGTGCCGCCTGAGGGATCGGAGATCACGGTTGTTTAGCTTAGGCTTGCGCCCTTGTCCTTTATGCACTGAAATTCCTCCAGATTCCTTGAATCTTTTAATTGTGTTATGCACTGTTGAAGGTGAAATATCCAAATCTCTTCCCATCTTTCTTTGAGGAACATGCCTCATTACTAGCCCTAAATTGCTCTTGTCCCAACTTTTTTTGAGATGTTACAAGAACCAAAATTGGAATACATGTTTATTTTGTAAAAAAAACAATAAGATTCATGAGGAACACATTAAATAATGTGTTGTTGTATTGTTCTCAATGTCATACAAGTCAAAGTAAATTTAGAAATCACTACTTTTTTTTTTTATTTGCGTTTTCCATACTGCCCCAACTTTTTCTACTTTGGAGTTGTAGTACTACATACATATTTTTCCTATCTACCAATCACGAATGAGCTAACTTGCATTTTGGAGACTTGTACAATAGCAGAACAGCGTGTCCACAGTTAGCACTTTTTTGGAGCTAGCACAATCTTGGAGTGTAGAGTGTAGTATTCCATGGTCTGTTGCTCAGCTGAGTTAGGAAGGTCTGTTTTGCGTAGGATCAGTCGTGCCTTTACTACTCAGCTGCCCTTATGCACATGGTGTTCCTCCTCAGGGGAGAAGATGACCCTCAGCATCTCTGTACTGCTCTCCCTGACTGTGTTCCTGCTGGTCATTGTGGAGCTGATCCCCTCAACCTCCAGTGCTGTGCCCCTCATTGGGAAGTACATGCTGTTCACCATGGTGTTCGTCATCGCCTCCATTGTCATCACCGTCATTGTCATCAATACCCACCACCGCTCCCCAAGCACCCACACCATGCCTCAGTGGGTGCGTAAGGTGAGTACAGCTGGCAGCTGCCAGTCAGCCTTGGGTCTCCTTTTCCAGAGTGGGAGGGGTTATGCTATTTGGCTTCAAATCATCTACCTAGACGTATTTTGTTTAATCCCTTTGCTGCGTGGTATGCTCCTCGTCCATGGGTTATACACTGTAGGAAAGCCGACTACATTCCTGGGCCTTTGTAGCTTACAGTGTGCTTGCTGGTGATGGAGAATGTAGGGTCTTTTCTTGCACATACATCATCAAATGGGCACGATGAAAAGTAATCCCTAGACAGGGCTTTGGATTACCTTGGTTTACCTAAGGTTACCATTGTTACTTCAAAAGTATGTTACCTTTTAATAAACCCTGCTATTCAAAAAACCTATTTTGGTGAGAGTTGTAGTTCTGTCCCCAAAACGTTACACATGCCTACACATTTTGGCATGAAAAATGTCATGCTGAAAAATGAATCATGCCATATGGAGTGAAATCTGATGCTGCCACCTGCAGGAGTCATGTGTAAGTATTAAATGATGAAGGTGCTGTTTTACTTTTTGCTCGGATGATGAAGCCATTTTCACTGGATCCTGATCTGCTTAATTTATCATGTTGATAATTCAGAGGAAAGATTTGGTTGTATACCCTATATTACTGATTGAGTCTAGTGAACAGAATACAGAATATAATATTCTTATTGTCATTGTATTGGTTGGAAGTACAAGAAAGTTGAAATCCTAGCTAAATATAAGAATGGCTTTTATAGCAATAACAACATTCTGGCCTTTCAGAAGGGCAGGATTCAGGTTAAATTGTAAACTACACTAGAGTTCATTCCCAAGCTGCCAACTGTTCTGTAAATTGATGCTCACCACGTCACCATGTGACCAGCTGTGTGCACAATGGCCTCTATCTGGCAGGAATGTGCATTCCAGCAGCTGCTCTTAGGGTCTGCTTACCTGCATTAAGAGTGTAAGGACTATTGTAACAAGCAGAAGATGGAAATGGTAGCAACCAAACAACAGTCAATTTTAAGTTAGGACTTGCCCCCTGCTGCCCTTTGAGAGTATATACATAGTATATAAAGTATATAACCTATTACATTTATATCATTTCAGCATTTGGCAGACGCCCTTAACCAGAGCGACTTACATAAATGCTTTAAGACTCTACAATGAATTAATTAATACTACCAGTGTGTGGCTAACGTCTGATTTTCCTGTATGGGGGTGCTTGAGACTCAGCCAGTTAAAAGACTCTTCTCATAATTGGAAGTTTGTGATCTTGGGCTGATGTTGCGTTTAAGCTGTTGAGCCCTCAGTTACTCCAGGGAATGGTGGTCTCTGCTTTCTCACTTGTATGTCCCTTTGAATAGTATCAGCTAAATAAATACAATATTTTAAATAGAAATGCAATTTTATGTTTATGGACTGTATGCAATCTATTCTAAGTAAACAATTTGTTTATATAACTGGCAGAATGTGTTTTCACCAAAGATCTTAAAGGCCTTAAAAACAATGAAGGATGTAACAAATCAGAATCAGAATAACTTTATTGTCATTGTAACAAGTACAACGAAATTAGGTGCAGTCCCCATGTCGGACATGAGAGAATTATTTAAATAAGGAAAAAAAATAAAAAAGTTTATCTTAATGTATTACTGTATAGCAATCAGCAAAGTTTCTCAAAGAAATGGGCCTTTATGTTGTCACTGGGTGAAAATGTTCACAGAAACACAGGGACACCTTTCATTTCCATGTGTTAAAACAAAAATATTTGGATACATAGGATATTGTATTGATTTTATTTAAATTATTTATTTATTTGTTTTGTGTGTGTGTGTGTACTTTCTCTGTAAGCGTCTTTGAGTTAATGTAAAAGCTCTATATAAATAAAATGTGTTATTATTATTATTATTATTATTATTATTAAATGCTGACTACTCACTTGGCTGCCATTGTTTCATTGAACTCCCCATTAAGGTTTTCATCGAGACAATCCCAAACGTCATGTTCTTCTCCACGATGAAGAGGCCGTCCCAGGAGCGGCAGGACAAGGCCATCTTCACTGCAGACTTCGACATCTCCGACATCTCAGGAAAGCCCACCCCTCCCTCAGTCACCTTCCAGTCGCCCATCATTAAAAACCCTGATGTCCGCAGCGCCATCGATGGGGTCAAGTACATTGCTGAGACCATGAAGTCCGATGAGGAATCCAATAATGTAAGAACCTTTCGCTGGAATGAAAGGGCCCATTCTAAGGCTCGCACACTCTCTGTATTGTGGCATAACTCAAAAGTCCAGGCATCTTTTTTGCAGAATTATGTTTTGAACAAGTGTTGAAAATGCTCCACAGAAAGTCTGCTGTGGCCCTGTGGCCCCTGGACCCAGTGCTCCTCCCTAACCTCTCTGACTCTCTACCCTATACTCTCTCCAGGCCGCTGAGGAGTGGAAATTTGTTGCCATGGTGCTGGATCACATCCTGCTGTGTGTATTCATGGCCGTGTGTATCATCGGCACGCTAGGCGTGTTTGCTGGCCGCCTCATCGAGCTCAACATGCAGGACTGATATACAATAAGGAGGCGATGGTGCCATGGAGGGTGTTGTTTTCCCACATTGCATATCCTTATTTGGGGCAAAAGGATGCATTCATAAATATTTACAAATGTTTTGCATGTGACTGTATAGGTTTCACTTTTCAATTAGAACAGTGTATTATTATTTGCATTGTATGACTTCATTATTGTATTGAATATTTGTTGATTTGGGGTTTAATTTAGTTAAGTTGTACAGTTAGGATAATCCTGAACAAATAGATGGTGCCATATGTATAAATAACGAGCATCTAGGCTTGGACTTAGACGCCACCAATTACCATATAAATGAACGGTAAACGTGGCCGACCTTTATCAATAACTACCATTAGCCATGAGAGGCGAGGCAGTTTAAAGTATAAGTACTGCATGAATCTTGCTCTCAGACTTAGGAGGGCGCAACCTATTGTCGATTTTTTGTGCAGCAAAATAACAGCTGAGTTTGACAGCTCACCTTCCATTCTATTGTGTTTATTGCACCAAACATTTTTATACTTTCCTCTTAACGGCAAAATAAAACAAAAAAGACAAGCGTACTTGCTGAATATATGTATTTTTCCTCTTTGACTCTGCGTCTCCTTGACTCTTCGATCTCCTCCATATCGTAGTCGTGACACATTTCGAATTGCTAAAACCCGTACAGCTGTCATGATAACGCAAGAAGAAAAGTAGGAGACGGTTGAGAGTGCCTTTTTCGTCTTAAATAAACGCTAATATCACTCTTTAGCATTGTCTGTGTAAAATGTGCTTTAACATATATATAGGCTACATCATGTCCAAATCATGATTTTATGACGCGTTCTGTTACTGATTTTTTCCTTTTTTATTTGTTCTGATCTGATACTTGGCAAAATAGCGAGGTCTTCCTCGGCGCTCAGTAAGTATCACATCTGGAAACATTGCATCACTGTGAATGTCCCGGATTTGGGAAAAAACAGAAGTTTCTCTGTTAAGCCGTAAATGCCTTTACACTGGGTGAAATGTCCCGGTTGCAGATGTGCATGAAGACGGTCTAATTGCTCGTGATGCGAGGACAGTTTGAGACAAAGACACTTTAACCAGGGTAAGTTACACGTTACCGATAACGTTTACCAGATGAACTGGATGCGCAGAGTAAAATGAAATGCATATTAAATCCAAAGGAGTGGCACTCTCTGATCGCGCTAGATATCTAGCCTATATAGTTTATGCGTCTCGATTTTTCTTGCGACTTGTTATGTTTCGGAGGGTTTAGAAAAATAATACCCACTGAGAAAACGAGACTTTAATGCCTCAAGTGGTTTTGATTGAAGCTGGACTATATAAAGCATGGAAATGAGTCGTAGGCAGTGGCGGAACCAGAAAGTGTTCAGTGAGGTGGCCAGGGTGGGACCAGAGGTCATTTTGGGGGGGCACATGAATCTAAATATCAATATAAGGCATATTGGAAATAAGGGAATATGTAAGGTACCTAAACGCTATATAACTCTACATTGTTTGTAATTCAGGCAGTGGTGGAATGATCAAATACACATTTAATATATCAATTCCTTGGTAAGAAAACTGAAGAAAGATCACGATACGACGGGGGTGGTCAGTGGGTTGGCCAGGTTTCGGTCTATATAGGGGGGCCACGGCCATGTGCACCCCTAATTACCACCCCCCAGATCCGTGGCCGATCGTAAGGATACGTGCTGGTGTCCGATATGTATGTGTCTTTTGCCATTTGAGCTAAAAATATACTTTCCGTTGTAAAATCTAATACTTGCTTAAGGAGATTGTAGCGTGCGCCAAGTCAAGCTGGGAGGAAGCGAGCCTTGGCATTAACTGGGTACTGGTACGTAGCTTGGGGTGTTAGTGAATTTAGTCAAATTCTAGTGTTCTAGTGTAGAAGTTATCGCCTGTGCCCACCGTTTGCATTTTGCAGCTGTGCAAAGCTCTGTTTTTCATGACTTGACGTGTTACCAAATAATGTAAAACTAACAATGTGATGTGTACTATAACCACTGTTTCGGAATCTGCGTCTCAGTCCAACATTTGTTACATAACGTAACAAAAGTAACGGCCAAGAAAGTCTAATGTAAGCAGATTTAGGTCATTGAAAGGGGTGTCAGATAGGGTGTGTGTATTTGTTTTTCAGTTCTTACATTTTTGTCAGTTATGCATTATATGGTATTAACGCACTGCTATGAGGTTTATTATTCAGCCTTGGACCATCCAGCAGTAACTTTACGTCATTTTCATTTTAGTCTGTCTGTTTTGCTTGGAGTAAAACACAATGAGAATGACTCGTAATTTGAAAGACAGGAAAGATTTCTTTAGCGCGGTCAGTCCTATAGGCGACATATATGTGGCCGCCTAGGGTGCCAGCTTCTGAGGGGGCGCCGACTTGCCAGCCAGTTTCACTTTGTCTTGGACTGGGGGCGCCGACGGCGATTCTCGTCTGGGGCTAGGCCGGCCGTCACTGCATATACCGTGTGCTGTTGTGTCCTGAGCTGACTCAGTTTCCTCCAGCTAGAACTTCGGGGTTTAGTAATATACACCACAACGTTTATGCAATGCGTGCAGGTATCGCGCTGCGGAGGAGGTGGAGGAGGGGTGAAGCGTCGGAAAGTCAGCAGTTAATGCGACTACTAAGCTTAAGAACATCAGCCCAGTCTTCTGCTGGCAGTCATCCAGCAAAATATACATAAAGCTCGTGCAGTCTGTTACTAGCTCATACCCAGGAAATCTCTTTAGCGTTGTAACCGCGATGACTGAGATCGAGGAGGTGCAGTTAAAAAAAACACAACAGGAACAAACTTCAAATTCATTAATATCTTGAAAAAGAATTTTTGAAAAAGGAATAAAAAATTCATTTTTTGAAAATGTTCAAAGCAAATAAATTGTTCAGTCTTTGAATAATAATAATAATAATAATGAACTGGAATTGAAATCTGAATTGATGTCTGGACATGGAAATTTGCATCCATTGACACTTGTTCATTGACTTGGACATGAAAGAACATAATTATATCAGAAATAAAAGTTTATAATTATATCATTTATACTTATATCATTACATGCCATTATATCATTGCATAGTGTCCTGCTCTGAGGTAAAACTCACACTGTATGAGTTTTAGAGTTCCTGTGTTTACCAAACGCCAAAGCAAAGGGTTAGTATTATAAGGTAATGTATGAAGAACCGAGCATTGCCTTGGATGCAATGACCAGCTGCAGAACTCCAACAGTGTACGCGCACTAGCTGATTTGTACCATTCCTGACCTCATTTGAATGAATAAATGAATTTATTTATAGAACATTTTAAACAACTGGAGTTGAACCCAAAGTGCTGTACAGGTGATATACTATCAAAAATAACACAAATGAAAAAAAAAACAATGTAACAAGAGGAAATAAAAGAATAAATAAAAACAATAAGAGACTTAAAATAGTGACAATTGAGAGTCCAACAATTCTCAAACTGAATTAAAAGCTAAGGAATAAAAGTGTGTCTTTAGATAAGGTTTAAAAGCAGACAGTGATGGTGCCATTCTAACCTTCAGGGGTAAGCCATTCCACAGTTTAGGGGCCAAGACAGAAAAGGCCCGGTCACCTCTCTGTGATTCCAGATCAGCAGACCTCAGAGATCTAGCTGGGGTATAAGGAGTAATCTGGTCAGTAAGGTAAGTGGGATCAAGTCGTCTAATAGCTTTAAAGGTCAATAGGAGAACCTTGAAGTTTATCCTAAACTGTACTGGTAGCCAATGGAGGGATGCAAGTAGTGGTGTGGTGTGGTCATGCCTCTTAATGCCTGTTGAGAGACGTGCTGCAGTGTTCTCTACCAGCTGTAGGCAGGAGAAGGAAGCTTGGCTGACCCCTGAATACAGGCATTACAGAAGTCCAGCCGAGATTAAATAAACGCATCTATAGCTTTTTCAGAATAATCACATGATAAAGAGGGCTTGACTTTGGATAAAAGTCTTAATTGGAAGGAGCTCCACTTTACCACTGAGCTGATCTGTTCATCCATTTTAAAATCACTATCCATAATCACGCCAAAATTATTTGCAGAGGACTTAATAAAAGGTTCCAGGGAACCTAGGTTAATGTGGAGGAAATCACTGGTCCCACTGGGCCAAAATTGAGGACCTCGGTTTTACTCTCATTGAAGTTTAAAAAATTTAAGGCGGTCCAGGCAGTCCAACAGCAGTTTTAAAAATGTATCTTTCCGTTTCAAAAGCCAATAGATCTTGGTGTCATCTGCATAACAATGAAAGAAATGCTATATTTTCTTATGATAGATCCTAGGAGAAGAATGTACAGCAGTTCGTTGGACTAATGTGAATGCTCCGTAATGTACCCGGGCGAGGAATACTTAACATGCACTGCCCCGCTCCTAGAGGTGGTCCAGAGCACAATTAGTTGGACTTGGGCATGGTACAGATGTAGTGTGATCACTAACCATGCCCGGGTGCGGAACACAGGCATGACGTCAATGATGCGACTGACACATGCATGTGCACATTTAGACTATACTGAACTGAAGGGTCAGCCAACATCCAGCTCCCCTGTACACAAATGGGGGTCTTGGGCCTTATTCATTCACTCTGACCACCTTCCGATCACAGACCTAGGTTGTGTCTGAAATCAGGGCTGCATCCTTCAAAGGACACGGTCTGTGTAGCCTTTGTAGGCTACGTTCTTCAAAAGTTCACACAATGAGTCTTGGGATCTCAGCATGAGAATAGTGCATCTCCTGGCTGCATCTGAAGGAGCCTTCGTAACGGAATGGCGTTGTCACGCCATTGTGACACATTCGGTTTTCGAATGCAGCCTCCGAATTCGTACACAGCCAGAGAGTTCTGACCCACTGAGCCCACCCCTCTTTGTCTTGTAAATGTAGGTGTTGACACTGAGAAAACATTAACAGTGAAGATGTTTCTATGGTGAATACCAGCATAATATCATTAATATATTTGCTTGGAAAAATGTGTGACAATTACTTTTAACTTATTGTAATCGAATCATAAACAAGTGTGAGCACAGGTATGCACAATGCGTAACATTGACGTCTGGCTAAGGTACTCGTTCTAAACAAATCAGTTGAGTCCTACTTTACACGTTTGCCTTATTTGGATGCTGTTAAATAAGTTTGTCTAATCTGAATGATTTTTTATCTAGCGTAACAAGCGATATTTGCTTCTGTTTTATATTGTCTTTTTTTAAGCTGAGCCGAGCATGTCGAGCTTTATGGTTTTGGTCCTGGATTGAAGTCAGTTGTCACAAAAGGCTGTTCAGTCTTAAATGCTGCTGCTCTGGGAATAGTCTGTAGTTTGTTACTGCAGCTCCATTGGCTATGCTAGGAGGCAGATTGCCTAGGATTAAGCTGATGGATGGCCCATGCATATTGTAATGGGCTTCCTGAGAAGGTATAAAACTATATCACAATGTCGCGTCAAGTGTGTCAGCTTAGCCATTTCTGAACTTCTCCAAAAGTGACAAAAGTGAGATACATGCACTTGACAGAACAGTGCTGCATATCTAAACTTCATTCTGTGGTTTAGATATGTAGATGGTATGTGAGAACATTGGTGTCACTCACTCTCTCTCTGTACCTCTGTGCAGGCTGAGAAATGCAGGGTCCTTTATGGTACATTGCTTGCTTCCTGTGCGGTGCTGTCATACTTTCAGAAAATGCGGGTTCAAGTTTCTGCCATTCTATGTTGCAACCATTCAGCAATGAAGGAGGGTCCTTCTTGAGCAGGGGTGGGCAATCTTATTCGCAAAAGGGCCAGTGTGCATGCAGGTTTTTGGGATAACCTGTAGGTCAGCTGTTCAAACCCAGGTGAGAGAACTTTTTGGCCATTTCTGGATAAGGTTGCCCACCCCTGATCTTGAGGATGCATCTGATAAACTAATCCAAAAGGCTCCTATACTTGAAATCAGATCTTCTTTAGCACTGCTTACACAGAACTGACTGCAGGCCTGGAGATACAGATTTCTTATGTATCTGTTACACAATATTTTAGCACTGAAGGACCTTATGGAGAGACAGGGAGACATAGCTTTGGCAAATTTTGGTTGTGCTTTCTAGAATGCTACATGAACAGGGCAGTGTTTTGAGGAACTCTGTGACCTCACACGCCCAGGGTTGTGAGTTCACACCTTTCTGTTCTGTGCGTATTGACTTTGCATGTTGTTACTGATGCCTATGTGATGTTTCTGCCTGCTGTCACAAACATTAACATTTAGGTTGACTGGTGTCCAATGTGCAGTGTACTTCCTGGTGTAGTGTGCTTCCTGGTGCATTAAATAAGTTGTTATACAAGAACAGTAGTCAATGATTCAAATGCTAGTGACCTTTGGGCAGAAGGCAGGTGTTCCTCATTTCTAATGTAATTTAAACAAGAACAAGATAAGAAATATCAAAGTGTAATTATTCCAGTAAGCGCACATAAATTGTAATTCTTTCCCATCTTGTAAGTCACCTTGGATAAAAGCATCAGATAAATGAGTCAATGTAGTGTAAACATTATGGGATTTCGCCTTTAGCTTTGGCTTCTATGTCCTGGTAGTGTAGTGGGTTGCACTCTCAGCTCACTTCTCATGGGTCAAAGGTCGAAATCCGTTTCCTGGTTTTGACTGTATGGAATTTGCATGTTTTCTCTTTGTTTGTCTGCGATTCTTCTGGGTTCATCTCACAGTTAAAAATCATGCATTTGCATGGATTGCCACCTATATTTTATGCCTATAGTGTGTGTGTGTGTGTGTGCGTGTGTGTGTGCGCACGCACACATGCAGACCCTGTGACAGACTGGCATCCTGTTTGGGATGTCCTCTACCTTGTGCCTGGGATAGGCTTCAGGTTACTACTAGAGGCAATCCTAGGGACTACGGGGGCCTCAGATAAAAAACTCCATGGGGCCCTCCAGATCCCCCTCCCCTGGCATGGTAAGATTTATTACCTTTATTTAACTGTGAAGCATAAGTTAATAATAGCAACAAAGAGAATTTGTTTTTTTATTCACATTATTTAAAGACAATTATTCAAATTATTTATTTACTACACCTTCATTTTCACTTTTGTGAAAAACAGAATACAGAAATAAAGCAGATTTGTCGTTGCAATGTGCTTCGTTGTCGGCCGCCCTCAGGGGCCCCCTCTCACCTTGGCCCCCCCCCCCAAAGCCTTGCCTGCCCTGCCTGTAGGATGCTAACTGCTGCTGGGATGCCTGTGAGCAACTTGTGAGAGTACATTACACTTTGAAGGGGGACCTTAGGGAGTCACATTTTATTTAGTTCCCTTATCCACTTCTGAGCTTTGCAGTCACTTAAAGGAACTGTTAGTAAAAGCATGGTTGCAAAATAAGTAACAGCGTAAAAAAAAACATGAAATAGAGGCTTTGGTGGGCCTGCCTGTACTTATGTGATAGGGAGCGTCTGAGGGGGGCGGGGCGGGGGGGGGGGGAAGGGGGGCGT
>JAODKM010000001.1:34601291-34634144 GCA_026780845.1 Petrocephalus sullivani
CCCCCCCCCCGGGCGGAGGGGGCCCTTACCCCCCCCCTCCTAATGAGAGACCACCCCCTCCTGGTAGAAACCCACCTGGAAGAACAGGTATGAATTTTTGAGTGACTTCACCGTGCTGTTTTATTTTGTTATTTTGAGTTATTTTTAAATGTTTTGCATAATAGTCTTGCTTTATTCACCATACTGGCTCATTCCATAGATGGCATGGACTTTCCCATGGACACCAGCACCCTTGCTGATGGTGCTAAAAATATGTCTGCAGGTGCCCTGCCTCCCCCCCCACCCACAGCCAGGGCAGGCAGCAATGTACGCTCACCTGGCCCACCACCACCCAATCGACCAGGACCAGAGCCTCCAAGGGGAGGCCCGAGACCGCCGCCCCCACCAGATAGACCGGGCACTGGGGGACCACCGCCTCCCCCTCCCCCCGTCGGCAACGGTTTCCAAAATTCCTTCCAACACTCCACAGGTAAGTGTGCAGCCGGGGCAACCATGCAAATGTGCCGGCTCAGAAGGTACCGGCTGCTTGTCCTGCAGGGGTGGGGGGTGGGGGGGGGGTCAGAGTCACACTCAGCATTGTTGATGGCGTGAAGGGCGGAGGGCGCCTTGCTCTGGTACATGATGCAGTTCCTGGTGCCCCATGCTTTTCCAAAAGTTTCATCACCCCTTGGTGAACAATGGAAAGTATATTTCACGTAATATGAACATCATTTGCAGAGCAAGAGTTATTTTATTATATTTTTAATTTAGTTTAGTTTTAATTGTAAGTAAAAACATTTTTTCTGTGCTTGTGAAAAAGCTGTCTGGTGGATTTCTGTCAGCATCAGGGGGACCCCTGAACATGCAGCGTCTGTCTTTCGTAGATGACTGGGAGGGCAGATTCACTTTTCACCCCATGTCAGACCTTCCCTCACCGGAGCCCTACACACCTTGCCAGAAGACCTACCCAAGCAAGATGGGGAAGGGTGAAACCAGAGGTGAGGCTTATGCTGTGGCACATTAACCTCCGAGATCTGAAGGAGCAGGGGGTCAACTGCATTCCAGTACAAGATGTCGGAAAGCCATTTAACAATACCAGTTTGAGCCAGATTCCTTGTTAGCCATTTTTAGCAATACCAGTTTATAACAACGCATTGTGTGGTATTTTGGGCAGCAGTCCACAGATAGCGGTCGGACAGTACTTTACAACCAGTTTACAACATCTAATTTACTGTGTACAACCAATTTAATGAGGCACAAATCAGGCATGAGTGCTAATAAACAGTATATAACTGCAACCTTCACTTGTGTTGCTAAAAGGCGCAGCGGTTGTGATTTAGTTTCTCCAACTTTCCGATTTAGAGTTCCAGCTTCAGGGGGCTTTGCAGCTGAAATTTCCGAGTTGGATTTTGGAAATTCTGACTTCTGAGTTCCAGTGGAATTGCGGCATTGGTGCTCCGTCCTCACGCTGAATCCTGCTCATGCTTTCTCTCCAGGAGCCTCATGCTTTTGTTCCTTTCAGTTTCTGCAGGTCCTGGAAAAAAGGAGAGGGGTGCGCCCCCACTGCCTCCCATCCCTCGGTGAAGAGCTCTGCAGCCCCACTTCCTGTCTCTCACTCCCCCAGCCTCCCCCGCCTTCTCCTCGCAGTACACCCAGCTACCCCCACCTTCTCCTTTCTGCTCTTTGCTGCCCCAAGGTGGCCAGTGCAGATTTTACTCACTGCGCCACTCTTGTTTCCATGTGCCTCCACATACCGGTATTTTTACACGTGACAGCTTTGGAACTAGTGGTGCATGGTGCCTTACTCCGGCGGTATATCTAAGCTGTTTCCACGTTTGCTCACTTTTCTAATTTAATTGTAACTTTTCGTAGATTATTTACCATTTGACATTATACAAGAACAAATTTATATATAAAAAAGTTAATGCCATCCTGCAGGGCCAAGACAACTGCACATTACACACCCATGCCATGTGTCTTCAACTATTGTATATGTAATATTATATATCAGAATATTCACTAGTGTTTCTCAAAGCAAGCCAGTGCAAGCAATGCTGCTTTTTAAACTTCATTGTTATTAGGAAATTGTAATGCTTTTATTTTTTATAAAGAGTGGGTGTCTCCCTGGTGGAGAGGCTCAAAATAGAATAGTGAAAATGTTCAATAGGGGCGTATAACAAATGAATTGGAATATGGTGTGATTCTGCTTTGTATGAATATAAAACAAGGATTTACATTTAATAATTAAATTACATTAAATAGCATTGAATAGCCAGTGTCATGTGTTTTTGTGTGGTTTATTACATTTCTGAAAGAATGATAATAGAGTTGACAGTATTCTTATAATTTAAATCTGTTTATAATATATCTGTAAACAAAATGTATCTGTATATTCTTTTGCTGTTAAAATTAAGTACGTAATTAACAAATTAAAGTCTGATCCTGAGTGTGACTATTAAAGATTTTAGTGTTTATGTGATTTGGTTATTCAGCTATAAAATAAGCACTGCTTGATGCTTGATGGAATTTTGGTAATTTTAGCGGAATGTCTGGATTAATCTATATCCTGAAGTTATTCTCATAAAGTCAGTAATCATGGTACCTTTGCAGAAAATGCAAAATATGTGAAAACAGTATTGATCCATCATGACATATTGGCACATTAATATTACTTTAATCAAAATGGTGTTTATGGAAGAAACTGATTATTAACTTTTCTATTTTAGAATGATGAATATGTAGATTAATTATTTTGCTAAATTGTTTTTGTTTTATATTGAACCATAATTAATACATACGTATAGTATACACTCTAAGAAAAAGCTCTGGAGCACTTTGAGTGTTTTTGTTTAAGGTTCTTTGGAGAACTGAATAAATTAAAAAAAGAGTTCTTTGAGTAACACCTTATGTCATTTTCAGTGCTTTGAAGAACCAAAGAAGGTTCCCTTATGGCATCACTGTGAAGAACCACTTTTGATTCTTTTATTATTAAGTGTGTTTATAAAGCAAACTATGCATTGTTTAAAATGATGCCCTCTGCTGGTCACAGAAAGATATACACTTCATTTTGACTTCATGATCGGTGTGCGCAGGTATATGTATATATGAAACATTATTTGTGAAACAACTGTAATATGTTAAAAACAATTATTTCTAGTAGTTAGTTAAATCATTGTGGAAACAATCATGTTTTTATGTAACTAATGTATTTAGACCAGTACAATAACTCAGTGGAAAACTCCAGGGATGTTGGTCTCAGACCCAGGTTCAGCTGGAAGGCCAAAGCAGTCTGCATGTTCTTATCCCAATGAGGCTCTTGTTTTCATGTTATTACAGAGAATCATGATGGGTAGAATTCCTGAGCAAATACATTAAAATGACACATTAAACTGTTACACTGGGTCTGCAGATTGACAAATATCAGTGCTATTCTCTTCCTTTTGAAACTGTAGTGTCTGTGATACAGCTAGATTACTTGATCTAAGCCTTTGTCATTTTTTGAAGGAACTTAAACATATCCACTGGTTGTGATGGATAGGTTATTATGTTCAAAATAATTATCAAATAACTCTTAGATTGAGAGGATATTTTATAAATGTTGCAAAAAATATTACTCATATATCTATACAGTACCCATATTTCCAAAAAATCTTCTTCTTTACCATAACCCTTTAAAGAATAGTAATAAAACAAAGTGTTTTGTAGTGTCGATATCCCACCAAGCCTTGTGCTTTGTACCTAATGGAACTCCAAGTTCACCACACCTTATACTGGATCCGAGGTATTAAAGATGAATGGATGGATGTTGATGGATTCACAATTAAAATATTGAAATCAGACACAAGTATTGTACAGATGAGTGGGTCAACCTCAAACTGAACCAACGCTGGACTGATTACGAGAAAGACATTGGTAGGACCATAATCAGGGGCTCTGGGGACAAGATATTGAAAAACTTGATTTACTGAATTTGCTGGCTGAAAAGGGTCAATCTTTCCGTGCTAGAAAGGTAAAGGCAAGGTTTAGAAAAGAGGTAATAAGGGTTCATACTAAAACTGAAAAAACTCATCACCGTAATGTGAATTGCCTGATAACGTAGTTTCATAATTTGTAAATACGACCACCATAATGACCCAAACAAAGCATAATAAGGTTTTAGTTCTATTATATATTAATTTATTTCCAAAACTTCAAGGCTTACACACACGGATTTTAATACTGTAAGATGAAATATCGCGAGCGTTTTAATAACTGCAATCCAGTGCTTTTATTTTGAAACTTCAGAATTTGTCACCTACCGGAAATTGCTTCGTCGTCTGCTTCCGAGGTCATTTTAACTGGAAATACGGAACGCATTTTTGTCAATATTTACGAGGCTCAGCGTTTGCATCCTCAATACATTTGATCTAAGCGAAAACATCGAAAGAAAACCTTTGCACAGTTCGTAAATTATTTTAGCAACATGGGGAAGTCATTTGCAAATTTTATGTGTAAAAAGGATTTTCATCCTGCCTCAAAATCTAACATTAAAAGGGTAAGCACGACTTTTTGACTTTAAGCTATAATAATCGTACGTAACAGTATTCAGTGGATACAAAAGTGACCAAACTATTAAACTAATTGATTTGATTAATTTTCTTAGTTGATATGCTATACAAGTCTTTTATTTGTCTACATTTAGTGAAATCTATGTTGACGATATAAATAGTATGCGTTATTGAGTTATTCGATGATTGTGTGTAGGTATGGATAGCGGAACAGAAGTTGACGTTTGAAAAGAAGAAACAAGAAGACTTGATGCAAGCTTACTTGAAGGAACAGGAAACGTATAACAACAGGTTAGAATTTCTTCCACTTGGAAACTAAGCAGTTTATCGGTCTGCCCTTAATAAGTGTTGTCGGTGGTGTCTTAGCATTTATGTTTGCATAAATTATAAAACATTACAGTAAAGTTAAAGGGCAGTGCTCCTTTAGTCATATTTGATCCTTGCTGTAATGGAACGATGTACAGAAGTATCAGTATTTGAAATGTAGAAGACAAAGGTGTAAGTGTACTTGTTGTGATTGTTTGGTGACATTTTAGGCTGATATGTCCAGTAAAAAATATAATGTTCTCTTGCAGGCTGTTGATGGGTGATGATCGTGTGAAAAATGGTCTCAATTTTATGTATGAGGCACCACCTGGTGCATCAAAAGGTATTTTATTTTAATGGTTAGCTTGAAATGCATACCGTTTTAATATGGCCATTTTTGCTATTAACATGTGCCTTGTTGTTTGTTTCCCTTTTGGTTATGAAGAGGAGACAAAAGAGGTAACGCATTTCATTTATATGTCTTCCAACCATTTATCTGGGTCAGGGTCACTGGGGGCAAGGGGCAAGGAGGTGGGACGTTCAGGTCCAGAAAATCTAGTCCAAGGTTTTGTTACAACCAACCAGTTGTGACTGTGACTCTTTATAGTCAACTGGTTTGCTGAAACAAAACCATTGATTTTCTATGAGGGAAAACCCTCATAACAACATAACAACCTTAACCGCTATCCAGCCCTAACCTTAGCCATAAGTAACCAAACAAAATACAAGACCTGTGGCATTTGATTGCATTCACAGAACACTTCACTTGAACAATGTCCCCACATGCTAAAAAGTAACTGGTTTTGCCACATTGTTTGGTCCTCACAATGTGGTAAACAAATCCACATGCATGCACAGTACCAAAGATGGATTCAGACACCTGACCTTGAAAGTTTTAGCCAACAGCTACCCACTGTGTTGTTGTATTGTTTATCATGTAGTAGATTTTTCAGACCCCTGTCTATCTGCTCTTCAATGTCTGCAGGAAATAGTTTAACTTTTTGCCAAACCTATGATTTTTTTCAATATTTATTAGTTGTGCAATAGAAAAAACTAAGATTTTTAGGGTATTGTATGCCATATACAATTTTTGCGTTAATCTTTTCCTACAAGTTATGTGTGTTCATTTTATGTAATGTTTTTATATAAATCAACAGCCTTTTTATTCATTGCAGGAGGGTGAATCAGATTGCAAGTTTGAATGGCAGAAAGTAGCTCCACGTGAGAAGTAAGTATATTGGGTTTGTAAGTTTTTAATATGAATGACAGTTTTGTTTTTATCTTTTGAGAGAATTTATTTCATCCTCTTTGCTTGTTAGATATGCAAAGGATGACATGAACATCAGGGATCAGCCTTTTGGAATTCAGGTAAAGTTTTGTTCTTTCCGATTTAGTCTTTTTATTATTCTAGTCCTTGTATTATTGTGTTTGGGAGTAGTGGGGTTTTTGTTGATGCTGTATTTTTTTGTGAATATGAAATCTGATCAGTGGTGCCGTCCTCTGGTGTCCCTAGCTATAACTTCTGTTATCTTTGTGACTATGATTCAAACGTTATCCTTACCTTTTCCTAATAATGGGAAGGTTGCTGGTTCAAATCCCGTGGTCAATAGAGCATCACTGTCACTGATGGGCCCTAAACCCCAATGGCTCCAGAGACTGAGTCATCCTGCTTTCTCACATGCACATTGCTTTGGATAAATGCATCGGCTGCTGAACCAATAGGGAATGTAATGGTGTCCAGTGAAGGTTGCGGCGGTTCAGCGCCTGTCACAGGAAGTTTAATGTAAAAAGCACGTAGAATGGGGTTATTGATAATGCTAATTTCCACGTTTATCCATTTGCATGCACTCTACAGAGATTCAAACTAATTTTGCTTGTAAACACACAATCCAAATTTTAACGTGCATTTTATACTTGAAGGCGCATGTACATCTGTAATGCCTGAAATACCTTTAATTGTTGAGGCTGGGGTCTTACCGTGTGATTATGTGAGGCATGTAAAAACGAGCAGCATGTACTATCCATCTCGGCAGTCTGTGCACATGAGTGGCAGAAGGTTTATCATTCTTAGGACGTGTTTTGTCATTGTTTTGCTTTCTTTATTCAAGCTACGTAGTGATGCACAAAACGCATGAGAGCAACACTGGATGATATTCCAGACTATTTCCATATTGTCTCAAACTTTAGAAGAAAGTCTGTGAAGACTAAATCCTTTAAGATGATTCATGCATTATTCATGTTTCTTGTGTTTTCAGTGGTGTTGTGTTATGTGACAAGCATGATGAAGAACTTTGGTGCTGAACTAGCCTCCTTCCACAGGTCCGTAATGTGAGGTGTATCAAGTGCCACAAGTGGGGCCATGTGAACACGGACAGAGAGTGCCCACTCTTTGGCCTGTCTGGGATCAATGCCAGCTCCATGGCCTCTGAGGGAGCAGGTGGGTCGCAGTTTGGCCGCAAGCCTCTCCTGCTCTTACTCTCATATAAATTACTCTCATATTGCTCACTTCATGCATTTTTCACCATTTGTGCTTTACATCTCACCAATGCAGATTAGTGATACTGCTTGTTTCTCTTGTAAAATGTCCTTCTGTGTTAACATTTGGCAAGTTGTGTATTATTGACTAGCAGACTGAAAGGGTGTTTCTGCCTCTCCTCATCCTGTGGGAAATCGGGTATTTATCATACCACATATTATCATGTATGTTTTTATTAAGTATGTAGATACTATGTTCTTTTCACTGATAGGGTAATGTATAAGCCGAGATACCTGATTTTGCCTAAGAAAACAGGAAAAACGTATTGACTTGAGTATAAGCCTAGGGTGGGATATGCAGCAGCTGCTTGTAGGTTTTAGTCATCAAAATATATATCAATAAAATGACATTAATTGAGACATCACTGGGGTATATGTTTTTTACGGTACCTAAACAGAGGGTGCCAGTCTGGAGGAACCCATGATTTGAGTATAAGCCAATGCTGACATTTTAGGTGCTGAAAAACTTTGTACTTATACTCAAGTATATACGGTAGTTGTGCTTAAAAACAAATTTTCCTAAACAAAGTGCAGTAGAGTGACTGACCTTTTTGTGGCAGTTTTAGATCAGGAGAAGATGGGGACTTTTGTGGATACAGGTGTATAATTTTTGAGGTGCTTTGCTATCACACCGGGACACCCCCGCCAGCCCCCCCCCCCCTACAGGTTCTGGGAATCAGGGCTATCGGCGTATCTTCCTAGGGGAGCCGCTCGCATACAGTGTTGATGGTGGAGTTCCCCCTCGAGAGAAATGCAATTACTGTGTATAACGGCCAGCCCCCCCGCCCGCCGCTTGAGGGGAATAATATCTTATGATTTGCTGAGCCGGAAAAGCAAGCGAGTCGATTTGTTCAACTCCTGCCGGAAGAAAGGCGCCGCTCCGCCCCCTGCTGCGGAGGGAGTAGCGGCCGGCGTCAGTGAGACTGTTAAAGCTGTGATTTGTGCTAACAGGTCCGTCGATGCACCCCTCGGAGTTAATGGCTGAGATGCGAAACAGTGGGTTCGCGCTGAAGCGGAGTGTGCTGGGGAGGAACGCTACAGTCTGTGATCTCACACAGGTAACTGTCCCCCAGACACCCCCCACCCCTCCTCAACCACCCCTGCGGGATGGGATGGGGCGGGGGGGGGGTGTGGGCAGATGGCAGATTCTGAGTTTGTCTGACCGTTCCAAAGTGGCCAGTTATGAGCAAATGATGGACGTCTTACATCACATCCAGTTTGTGGTGAGTCAGGCAGCTTTAATGAGTGTGATTTCTGGTAAGGTACAATCTGAATAATTCCCTTTCATTTTCCCAAAGCAAGATTTGCAGGATTTCTACATTCCCCTCTCTACCCTTGCGTACCTTGCATGCCACTGTCTGCCTGACCGTCATAGCCTTCAGTTAACATGGCCTGACAAACTTTGTTTTTCATAGCATGAAAAGTATTTCTTGTTCCATAGGAATATGTGGTCAGTGAGGAAGAGGAGGACCCCGAAGTTGAATTCCTGAAATCTCTGACCAAAAAACAGAAGCAGAAACTTCTCAGGTGTGTTTCCAAGAACACCCATTCTTTAATGCGTGTAAATGTTTATTTTCTTTTTTAATTCATGCTAATATCCCTATTGAATTCAACTCACAGGAATACATTGTAGTTATTCCGAGAGCGTCTAGTTTACTATGAATTCATCCTGTTTTTTTTTTGTTTTTTTTTCCATTGAAGGAAACTCGATCGACTGGAAAAGAAGGGGAAGAAGAAAGAGAAAAAGAAAAAGAAGAGCAAAGGGAAGCAGAAGAAGAAACGGACTAGTGAGCCGGCATCCAGTGACGCCTCGGACTGCAGCAGCAGCGACTCCGGTACGGACTCGGGGAGTCAGGGCAAGGCCAAGAAGGACAAAGGGAAGAAGGTCAGGAGGGAGAGCGACAGCGGCGAGGATGAGAAAAGCCTCCACAAGGCCTCACACTCTCCTCAAAGGGGCAAGGAGCTAGGACCCACATCTCCACGAGGAGGCGGAGTCACTAACCAGGAGAGGCTTGACCACTGCAGGAGAGACAGCCGGGCCAAGTGCAGTGGAAGGGGACTCAGTCCACAGAGAAACGGGGACAGAGAAGGACACCAGGACGAGAGGAGGAAGGGGATGGGAGCTATGGATAGGGAATGGAGAGGAAATGAGGACAGCAGGAACAGGGACAGGGAAAGGGAGCGGAGCAGGGATGGGGGCAGGAGCAGGAGCAGGGATGGGGGCAGGAGCAGGAGCAGGGATGGGCGCAGGAGCAGGGACAGGGCGCGGAGCAGGGATGGGGGCAGGAACAGGGAAAGGGCGCGGAGCAGGGATGGGGGCAGGAGCAGGAGCAGGGAAAGGGCGCAGAGCAGGGATGGGGACAGGAGCAGGGACAGAGATGGGGGCAGGAGCAGAGTGACGCAATGGGAGAAGATGGAAAGGAGTGGATGCAACAGGAAAGCATCACTTGGAGAATAGTACCGTTTTTCTTTTTACAGTACAAGCATGTTACTATTATAGTTTCTGTCTCTATGTAACAGGCATGTGTTTTAATAATCAACATGAATCTTCTCTACAACTATATTGATTCTAATCAAAGTTAAATGTTTTGCATAGAATAGCTGCAAAAAGGAGCATGACCCATGTTTGATATGTATCTATTTGATTGTAATGATCATTGATCAACACAAGTTTTATTTTTAAGTTTAGAAATTAAAGACATAAACAGGTCTTGTCTCACACTTACTGTTTGTGTTTGTTTTAAAGGGCCAGTTCACCCCAAAACCAAAAACGGTTTGTTTTAGACGGGCTTCAGTGTTATCTATCCACCGAGGCTGTTCTACAGGGAGACGCCTCGTTTCGGAGATATCGGCCGTACACTGTAATCAAAGTTGATTATACTTAATTTTCAGGCAGCCAATTGCCATAAATTTGTAAATAATGAACAATGGGGGGAAAAAACATTTTTTAGTTAAATCAACTTATGTGACAAAATAACTGTACATAAAAATATTAAGTGAAAGTCACTTAAAGTCAAGTTGTTTGTATTTAAATTGTTCTGTTAAACCAATTTATATTTGATCAGTTGTTTAATCTCATTATCTTAAGTTACATTAACATAATTTAGTCTCTGATAAAACTCAGAATAATTATGTTGAGCAAACTTGCCACATATACTCTTTAAAACTTTTAAAGCTTTATTTAATAATATAACTATATCAAGAACAACTTCTGAATAAGAACATTTGCATCATTAGCATCTCAGTATTAGAGTCAGCTTTGCTTCAACATAGCTGCCTCTAATTGAGATGCTTCTGAAGGGCCTGATTATCAATATCAGGTGTGTTAAATTAGAGTTGCACCTAAGCTCTGCAGGGTTGTGGCTCTCCAGGAGCAGGGTTGGCCAGCCCTGGTTAAGATGATTTCTGGAAACGCACCCAAGTGCGGCTCAAACCCACCTTACTAAAGTGTCTTACAGAAGGCACGCTTGTTTTTGGAACCACATTGGAGCGTTAAGACTTCAGGTAGATCTTTACGAATGATATAGCATTAAAAAGGGAAACCTGCTCCAGTGTATTGTTGCTTCAACGTGTCATTACAGGATCGCCATGCATCTGACGTAACCCTCTTTCAGACTCGCATGCAAGAAATCTTATGGGAAATCTTATTCCATTATAAACCTAAAATGTGCTATATCAAGTGTTGGGGTAGTGCGCAAACTCAA
Source organism: Petrocephalus sullivani (assembly GCA_026780845.1). Classification (NCBI taxonomy): domain Eukaryota; kingdom Metazoa; phylum Chordata; class Actinopteri; order Osteoglossiformes; family Mormyridae; genus Petrocephalus; species Petrocephalus sullivani. The sequence continues at coordinate 34,612,363 of JAODKM010000001.1, forward strand.
CAGACTATTTCCATCTACACAATGGCAGACATACAGAGCTACCACATTGCAGGTGTGCTGAGCATAAACAGTCTGGATCCAAAATGAATTAGTGGCTATGATGTCTCAAATGTCAACTTTCCGTCTTCAAATGTACATTTAACTGTATAGAAGCTGCAGTCTTTTTAAAACACGTTGCTTAAAGATGCCTCAAGAGAATTATTCCATTATCACGAGTAAATGTCGGTCATTCCCGATATCGAGAAAATTTCATCACGAAAACATGGTAAAAATCATGACGTGACATAGAATTCATAGATGCAGAATTCTCATAATTTGTCCAATTAGCATTTTCTTTCCTTTCCTTTCGAGAAAGTCATTTACAGATTTTACAGACATTTTAAAAGACAAAGTCATTGTAGAAGAGGCAAGAACATACCAAAATCACCCCTGGCGATTCTACTGAAATCTACCTGCCGGCCTGGTGTGAGTGATGTGCTCAAAATGCAGTTTAATGTACATTATCACATTTATGCATGCAGCACTGAAGTGAAAATCTGTGATTACTTCCTCATTAACTAGTGGTTAGTCTGGAGATTGACCTATCTTTATTATTAGTGGAGAACAAGTCGTTGCGAGAGACGTGTCTAGTTCATATACTGACAATTCATAGTATTTTCCAATAGGGGGAGCCAAGTCCATTAACGTGAGAACAGCTGGTCTATAGATTATACCTTTCGTTTAATATAACAGCAAAGCATATACCATATTAGATATGCAACCAATTTAAGATTTCAGATCATGGTTCAGGTTTTGTGCTTAATTACTGTACAGGCCTATTTGCAATGTAGAAAAGCGTAGTCTCTTCCAAACTTCTTTAATGAGTGACAAATAGCATTTGGTGAAATATTAAGGGTTAAAATAAAGCAGTAACTGCTTCATTTACGGTTTAAATTCGGGCGTAGAAGTCGGAATTCTGTTATCAATATAGCCTACAGGAAAATGTTTCTAAAACGACATAAAATATTTGGTTTCTTTAAATTTAATGGTAGACGCAGTAGGTGCTGATAAAGTTCGTTTCCAGCGTCCTGTCCTGACCAGCTTCTTTTAATGTATTGATGCAATCGATCGTGTAGGGAACATTATATGCTGGATTTTGTTTTTCCTCCGGTAGATTTGTATAATGTTATATTTGATTTACTTCAGCACAATTCTGCACGTCATTTCTGTGGACGCGTCTACACTGATTTCAAAGAACAATAGGCTATTTTGAATTTGCATTTGGATTTTAGATTTATTCAGTCTTAGACCTATACGTTGAATCGTTTTGTGGTTCACCTTTTCGTATTGGGTTGTGTTGCTGGAAGTCGGTTACTTGGGGCTTGTATTGACTTTTATTAATGTATTTTAAAAATTCATAAAAAGCGTCAAGAGAAATGGAAATGACAAAATATGAGACACATATCGACGAAAACATTTCTTCCTCAGTTAAACCATCTTTCTTCGCTGGAAACAGTCATTCCTCTTAACAGTTAATATAGATAGATTTCATATTGGTTCTGTATAAATAAATGCAATATTTGTTTCAGGCAGGAACGTCAAACTTATTCCTGAGCACCCATTTTTAAGCTAAGTGAGTTTGGTCGTTAGCACTTTCCTAAAATTTTATACTGTTTTACAATACACTGTGTCTTCGCCTGATCATGTCATTAACCACAATTAAGGACTAGCGCAATGGGTGAAATACGATGACCGAAAAGGAAAGTTTGTGTTAAGCCAGGAAAATACATTAACGATTTTTTTTTGTAAAAATAGCCTCTAATATATATAAAATAGATAGTTTGTGCATGTAGAATCCGGAAATGGTAGAGAGAGAAATTAGCCGTATAAATAGTTTTTTCTTTGTTTAAAGAAGTCACCGAAATTTGTGTTGAATGAAACATGAAATTTTAATGTCGTATGAAATCAGGTTTGTCATTGGACGAGTTCTCTAACCCACTTTTCGGAACGTCACATAGCGATGCAGAATTCTGATTTACCCAATTAACAATTTATCCCTAAGGAAAATCATTGACATGTTAGACTTTTGTTTTGTTTGATGCATTTATTAAAGTATATTTGCTTAATTCGATGCAGTACATTTTTGACAGTTTTTTGAGTGTCGTTCTGTATTTATGTCCATCAGTAAAACGACCGTCAACGTGTGTTAAACATTTTGATTGAATGGAATTATTTATTTCAGGATTTTTTTGTGTTTTAAGTGTTCCGCTCTTGAAAGTGAAATTAATATTTATTAAGTGCCGTATTTATGTTGTCATTGATTAATGCTTCTTCTCAAGCTCATTAGATTTCGATTAAGAATGATTTGATGTTAATGTAATTAGTATGTAATTCCGATGTACATAATTACTGTAATTACAACACTCAGGTAACCCGGTTTGAGCAGGAAGGTTAGCTTCAAGCCCCATTTACTTTTCAGCCTTAGAAAGACCAGTGTTTGCTATGTTTATCGCTGGAATACTTCGCCCATTTACTTAAATATTGCGGTTAAGCGTGCGTGGTAAAAGATATCATTAATTTAAGTCATGTTAAGTCGGTTTTTTTCAGGATGACAAAAAGGAGGAATAACAAGATAGTGCCGTTATCTCCAAGTTGATACCATAAAGCATTTCAATTCGATCTTCTAATTTTTTTAGCGAGATATTCATTTTAACCTAAAGGTGGCACTCATGTGTAATGTTCATGCCAAATGTACGTCAATAACTAGATGCAAATTTTAGGTATCTATTTTATTTAGATGTTTCTGTTGCATTAAGTTGGGTGCTCCACATACTTGTTGCATAGCCTATTTTCTCCGGTGTTTCATATTTAATATAGAACTTTATGTTCGCACTTACATGAAATGGAAACTAAACGAACGGTGTTTCGTTATTTAGATACGTGCTATTGTCATTAAAATAGCATATTTGAAGTTATCAGTATATATAGGAAAGGTGGAAGTCTATGTGATGAACAATAAAATAGCTGTTCTTGCGTTGCATTGAAGGGAAATGCCTAACAATTTGCTATCTTGGAAACCTAGATGGCAGCCTCGTGAAGTCCTTGATCAGCGAGCCGGCTGGTATAACCCCGTGTCCTGCTAGGATGCATGTTGGTTCGTCTCTTTGATCCCTTTTCATTGTGACTTCCAAACAAAGATGACTTCTACTCAAAGCACAGCGAGGGGACATTCCAGTGTAATGCAGCAATAGCAGTGACTGACAACAACTACTGTCCGCGACCCCAGGCGTCTCATTGCCCCAAAAAGCAAACTTACTTAGATCATGTCGAATACAGACCCGTTTATAGATTTTAATATAACCGTGTAATTGCGTATTGTCTTCCTCGAATTTCCATTACTTTCTATGGCATTTCTTCTTTTTATAAGAAAAATATGTCATTTGAAAACAGTCGGAAGTTGATCTGCCCAGAATGAATGTAATCAATCTTTAATTTCTAATTCAATATATGTCTTGTCACATGTGGCTGTATTTATTTTTGACTGTGCAATTTTTAAATTAAAAAAGCGCTGTAAGTGTATATGTCTGCTTGCTTTTTGGCGCAAACGATTTCCCTTAAAAACCTTATATTAAATTCAAATTTGACTTGGCAGGTGGATTTTCTTTTTCACTCCGGCATTTTATGTTGTTTTAACAGTCGTCCGTGGACAAAGGGAAATGAAAATAATTTTCGTCAAAATAATTGCCTTCTGGTCAATTTAACTTTCCTGATTCTGAAAGAGATTGCCTAAATGAGATTCCTGATGCTAACGTGTTTTCCCAGGCCTGTCCTCGCCCTCTAATTATGCCTTGGTTTTTTTTTCTCTTTAGAATCGGACGCTGCACTGGGTTCGCACAAAGAAGTCAGAGAGCATCCTCGAACCTTTTCAATGCGGGGCCACTGATATTCAAATAACATGCAGGCACCGTTGACGGCGCAGCGACAGGGCCATTTCAAATTCCAAATTTGCATATATCTTTTTTCCTATTCAAAGCGAGTCAGAAACAGTTGCCTTCCCATAATGTCAAATCAAGTGCCACGTTTTATATACAATCTTAAAAGTGGCTTATGGGCTTATTAGCAACTCTTCATTTGACATGCAAATATAAGCAGTTAATTTGGACAATTAAAATAGATATTCAAGAGCGCTTTGTCACCAAGTCCATAGTCCTCTTTTCGGAAAACCTCAGATAACACAAGGCAGGACAAATTATAGAGATTAATTAGATATTTCATAAGACATGAATCCCCAACCGGGAATACAAGACTCGCGGGACTAGTATGTGCTCTAGGTCATAATTAATAACATTTAACAAGATTTTCATTTGGACATAAAATGCCTGTTCCGTACAATTAGCTATTCATATATTCAATACAAAAACGGCTCGTCGACGCGTCAATATATCATTTTTTAATACTGTATTCTTTATTTTATACTTGTAATTCTTAATCTGTTAGCACTGAAGATGTAAATATATATATAGGCTATGCACACACATTGAACTATTCCTATTCACTGATTTTTGGAGAGGGAAATTAACTTCGATGTGAAAATGGGTGTTAAAAGTAACACAAAAAAAACTAATATTTCGAAGCATTAAACCACAAACGCTTTAGGATTTACGCAGATCGCTTTAATTGTAAGAAAATGAAAGGCGTATACCTGCGATCTTTATACAAGTACACGTTTATAATATCTTTAGAATGTCAGCGGCTCAAATGGTTAACTAATTTTAAATAGCTGTTTACATACATAGTGACATCCACAAAGTGCGTCAAACATAATGGAAATTCCCTGAATTTCAGGAACCCAACCACGGACAGAACGATAATAATTAAAATTTACAAGAAAAAATAACATGTTCCGCATTATATGTACACAATGAATGTCAACAATACACATTATCTCACGAAATTCATTGGGTTTGCTCACCTCTGTGCGCACTTTCCGTACAAAAAATAATTTGTTTACGTTTTTATATTATTCGTCTTGAATTGTCTGAAATACGCGTCGTAGTCTTTGTGTGATAGAAGCCATTGGTGCATTAAATAGTGTTTCAGATTACTGGGTATAGTGAAGTTATCTGAACTAAAAAAAAAGAAGAAAAAAAAACATTATGTTTCTGATATTGGTCACATATCGAATCGAAATAAATCGTGTTAAACAAATCCCAGACCCGTTTTATTAAATCAAATGCAGATTTTTAAGTAATTTAAAAATCAATCTTCGAGGTCACTCGTATTTCATTGCGATGGCTCTCCTTGTCACTCGTTTGGCGGGGATGAGTCCTTGACCGTGACGCTGCTGGAGTTTACCCCCTCCAAAATGAGTTCCGGGGACTCGGACCTGGGGGTCTCCAGGTTACTGGTGTCCGTGTCGCTATCGCTTCCTTTTTTGCCTCCTCCTCCAGCGGTGTGGGTTTTAATGTGCTTGCTCAAGTGATCGCTTCTCATGAAACGCTTGTTGCATACTGGACAAGCAAACCGTTTCTCCCCAGTATGGGTGCGAAGATGCCTCTGAAGTTCGTCGGATCTCGTAAATCTTTTGCCACAAAAAAGCCAATTGCAAACAAACGGCCGCTCCCCGGTGTGCCATCTCAGGTGAGCCTTGAGGTGAGACGTTTTCCCATAAACCTTGCCGCAACCAGGTATGTGACAGCTGTGGAGTCCCTTTCTCCGAAGGCTTGCTCCCGCAGGCCCCAGACGCTCAGCCTCCTGACAGTTTGGGCAGTCGCACGTTGCCCTACCTGAGTACCTTCTGGATGATCTTGACGAGCCTCCTATCCCCGAACTGGCTCCCGAGATCATGGCATTTGCGGTGGAGGACTCCGTATACGTGGGGATTACGGTCTTGAAACCTTCCTGTGTCAACAGGTGCTGGCTAGTGGACAGGAGGTGAGAGGCTGAGGGACTTATTCCGGTGGAGCTGAAAGCCGAGTGGGTCAAAGTGGAGAAATCGGGATTGTAGCCGCTCAGCTGAGAGTGTATGGCCTGGGGAGTTCCCGAGTGCAAAGAGGTCTGCAGGGTGTTCGCTGGATTTTGGACTTCGAGCCACGAAGTCGGGTTTGTGTGAACGTCCCACCAAGACGACGCCCCATTTGCAACATCGCCAGAAATGGTTGAATGGAAGCCAGGCTTGTACCAGGACTCATACGGATGAGCCATCCCTACCCTCGGGTACAGGCTGTCTGATGAGGTGTGAACTTTGGAAATGAAGGCAGATTGTCCCGATTCCTGCGACGATACGTTCGCCGAGTTGGAAAACAGGCTGCTGTACTCGGTAGCGAATGCGGAGGAAGTCGGGGAGGTGGGCGCTAGGCAAAACGCGCTGTTGGCTGTGCCAGTCGTCGACGTTAGTCCGGCTGATCCTCGCGTCGTCGCCACCGTGAATCCCGGGAGGCTGGATCCCAGATTGCAGCTAGAAGGCGATCTCTTCCAGGGATGAAATCCTCCCTTCGCGAAAGCACTGGAATCGGGCAAAGTGGTAAGAGGACTCGTGTTACCGATTTTGTTGCAAGTCGCAGCCAGCATGGCCAGGGGAGTAGTTCCAAATCGTGGTTCTTCCTGACAAGAGAAAGAACAAACTTAAATTTTCTCTGAACTAACTTCAACCTTATACCTTTATAGAAATATATGCCATGTATATACATATATATATATATATATATATATATACACACACACACACACACACATATATATACATACATAAGTATGTGTGCGTGCGTTACGTGCTTTATCCGAACAACTAATACTTTTTCATATTTTAGTTGTGTCGATAAAATTTAATCGTACACATACTTTATGCCTCAGTAAATAATAAAACAATATTAATACTACATTTAAATACATACATTCATATAAGAAATCAAAACGCAAACTAATATTACGGTTGTTTTAATCTAATCAGTTTTTATACGTATGGGGAAGATACTGAATATAAATATTTTTCTACTTACCCCAAGTATAGACGTAGCCATAGCCAAGGCCTGTGCTATTTTTGAATTGGTCACAATGACTAATCTGTGTAATTCGATTGGAATCAAACACTGTGAGCTCTCCAGCAGTTACACGACTGATTACACACTTGGCTCAAAGCTCCTATCTCTATCTAGTTGTAGAGAGCGCCTTCTTTGAAGTGCAGCTGGCTTGAGCACACAGCCAATCGAAACACTGGAAATCTAAGCAAGGAGAAGGGCTCAGCCAATGAGAGCATCGGAGATGACAGAAGCATTATAGTTGCGTGTCAATCAATAACTGTTGCATTAAGCGTTTTTGCACTGAAGCATTAAACGCATTGATTTTTCGAAAATTTAGTTTTATATATAAACCTTGTCCATCGAGCTTTTTTACATTTTGTTGACTAATTAAAATGAAAGGCACCAGTCCTCTCTGAGGGTAAGCATTTAAGTAACAAGGAAACGGCAGTTAATATTTGTAGTTTTCCGGAACAAGGACATAGGTAGTTTGACATTTATACATTTTTAACTAAACAAATTAGCCATGAGAATAGTGTTTTCGAAGCTGACATGAATTAAATTGCTACAATTTCAATGGCAAGAATATCGCAATGGTCACATTTATTTCAGTTTAAATTAATCCTGCTATTGGATGCGATGATTTGTAATCGTCTAGAGGTATGTTCTACTGTCGTCGCTTTTATTCGAATATATATTATCGTGCATATGCATCTGAGGCATTAGAAAATCAACCATATTTCCATAAATGAATAACCCATCTTTATGAAAACGTGTTAACCCTCACCGTTTCTCGGTACTTTTGTTAGCGTGTTCATAGCCAAACCTCACGTGTGTCCTCTCAGGGATTGCCAGCTGAAATGTTAACATATAGGTTCAGTGCCAGTGTGAAATACTCTGTAGCGTCCTATGGAGGAAGTAGCTCGATCTGATGGATTTTATCGCTACGGGATAATTTGTGACAAGGGTTACGATATTGAAGACGCATCGGTATCTGCCATGATGACTAAAGGATTTCATACAACAGGTGACTTTTTATGCTTAGATGTAACTCTGGTGTTTCCGTGATGTACGTTTATGTGCTCGCGTTTGTTTAAAGTTGACGTGAAATATCTTCAGGGTAGGACTATAAATAGATCACACCGCGACTGGTGGTGTTTTGTATAGTTAGTAATTTATTTACATTGCAATTTAACACGGGTGTATGGCTATTAAGTCTGAAGGAATTTTATTATTAGCTGCGCCAATATTGAGTATTACGTAATTTTAAATGCATTTATTTATTATTATTTTTAATAATTTAGCAAGGAATGGAATATATTGAAAAGTCATTACTATTAACACCAATATAATCTATAAAATTTTCAACTGTAAACTCCGTTCTATCAATGATTATCTGTTTTCCACGTTACGTCCCTCTTTTATCCTTCTTTCTTAAAGATCAATGCATTATGCCAATGTGTTGCAAAAGCTGTTAAAACATTAGTTGTAATGGCATAATGTAACAATGGTCCGCTTTGAGGGAATCGTTGTCCCTTTAAAAGTTAAAGCAATTTTCAAGAGAATGGCTTTCACCGAAAGCTGTGCATTACAGTATTCAGAATGGCCAAATAATGCTCTATTATGGATCCTGAATGCTGCCAGTCAGTCTAAGTGTAATTTGTTCAAAGGCGCTGTGCCTTAAATTCCCACCTATGGAGAGGTGAATATAAAACAATTTCTTCAAATCCAAGTCGTGGAGCTTAGAAAATTGCTTCATTTCTGCAATCATGGCAATTTGACTTGAGTGCAATTAGCACTATTAAATGTCGATTCTGCAAATTTGATTGAAATGCAAAGATGCCTTGGACCTTCCGAAAGGAAAGCCGCGTGCGTATCTGTTAAGGTAAAGGCGTGTATATCATCTTGCCAAACCTATCTATGTTTCCACTGTTAGTGTAGTATTACGTATACTTGCGTGTTCTTAGGGAGAGCAACCACATGTTTGTATATTCAACATCTATTGAAAGTAAAGGATTTGTTCTACGAATAAGCGACAATAAATCAAAACCGGGATAAACAGTAGCGCACAACCTCACCGATTTCGGTATACTTCAACTTGAGCGCTAAAAGAAAGCAGATCGTTTGTCCGCTAGACGACCATAAATGTTCCCCGTGAAGGGTTTTAATTAGAGGCTATTTCCAGCTTAGTCAACACACATCTGGAAGTTCATGTAGGCCTGCCCCTTAAAACATTGTCACAGAAAATGAGCAAAGCTCTACCCAAAACGGCAGCATACCAAGGAGCAACATAGACCTGTTTGCAGTCAAATAAATATAAAGCTGGGATGCAATTTTCAACGGTGTACTGGCAATCTAGTGTCCAGCAGTATTTTAGAATATGCGTTGTTTTTTTTCCAAAACATTTGTCTTATTTCATATTCTGGACTAACAGAATTACAGTCGCATGATATCTCTGCAGGTTTCAACGTGAATTCATAGTCACACACTCAAAGTTTGGTCTCTGCCTCGTAAACGTGACACCTGTGCCGGAACTAGAGTCTCATAGAAGGACATCAATACAATGAACATGTTATATATATATATATATATATATATAATTTTATTTTGGGGGAAATACTGTCAATAAATGTAATGTTGAATGCGTGTCTAATATTATTGTTTTTAAATCAGCAAAAGGGGGCAGAGAGTAATAAAGGAATTGACGTGGTCTAGAGTGGCTTCCTATCACTTCACTCTCAGGCACAAGCCGGCAATTCCATGATGGCAATTAGGAGCCTATTAAAAGGCATTAGATTGATCAATGTACCTTAAACAACTGCAATGATTTATTTGCTGGCAACAAAACGCTCGGCATCTATTGTAGTGAGCCCGAGAGAAGGTGCATCCATCACGACGTTAAGCAACAAAAGACAAATGATTAATCCAGGCGTATTCATTATGATACTTGGTACAAAGAAACTCTGAATTCCTCCTTTTCTGTATTATTACAGACTCGTTTTAAGCACGTTTAACGAACCACTGTGCAGGATTTAAGGCATATCAAAGTGAAAATCAAAGTACGTTACTCAACAGACTAATTAGATATTTGCCTCCAGGGAAAAATAAATTATTTGTAAACAATTAAGACTAATCTGCATGATCTTAAAATGCGTCGTGATAATAAATTGTTAATTTAAAATGCCTGGTTTGATTTAAGTGTTAAACGCGTGTAATTAAATAAGATAGGACAAGTTCGAAATTGGTTCCTAGGTCATGTAACGAACAGATGTTTAAAAAGCAATGCCAGATGTAGTTGTTATATGCATCATGCATTACGATAAACACAAGTAGCCTACAAGCACAAGTATATCCTAAGACAAGCATCGAAACTGGCTGCCCTGTACGGCATCTTGCCTTTGACATGACCTTTTACGAAATAATCAGTCTCTGGGAACATAATTAAACACGTAACACTGGCATTTTATTTAGATTTCTGGATGATATCATATCATTTACCAGCTACTATTATTTAAGCGTCGTTAGAGATGTTCTTCGTCCGTATGCATTTAAGGCATGCTGTTCTCCGTGTGTTACCTTAGACTAGGCAAGGCAGAATCATAGAAACTTGCGTATTTACATATGCAAATATGCCGCGAAGCGTGCTTCATCATGCAGCCGTATTTTCTAATATCATGCACATTTCGCTATATTAATAATGCAGCTATAACGGACGATGCGTGTAATTCACATATAATATACACGTAGGCCTAATTATAAAATGAGGTGAATTGTAGACCGATACCGATGTCCCACAGAAGAAATGGATATCCAAAGCATTACTCAGCATGAGGCATTTCTGTGGTATTGGAATACCTTTATTATAGTTTGTTTCTCTTTACTATGTTATAAAACAGTTTACACTATATTTAAAGCACATGGACACATTTTCTTTCAATCTCATGAACAAAATAGACAAAGTGTGCGTGGGGGTTATTTCCTCCGGCATTGCTGCATCAACGAAAACTGGGGTGAACTTCGGCATTTTTTAAATTATTTAAACTATACTGTAGGTCATGTCACAAGCAAACTGCAATTGTTATCAGATATACGCCCGCTGTATGATATATTTTTCTCTACATAGTGCTTTTAACCATTGTATTAAAGTACAGGCACAGTTTCAATGTGGAGTAGCCTACATTAAACGATTGATGTGGATGTTTTCAGTGGGGCTACGCAGCTCGTTTCTCCGACAAAGGACAGAGATTATTTGTCCTTTTACATTTAGATCAATTTATGTGCAAGAGTTAGCCACTACAAATGAGTGACAGAGTCAGTCTAAGCACTATGCCACATTTAAATAGCCCCATTAGGACTGTTAACGCACGATTAGCGTATTTAGCTGCATTTTATACAAAAGTGGATATGTATAGAGGCAATAAAAATATAATCATCTACAAATAACCGGGGCGCAGAGTTCATTGTGTACATGAAGAGGTGTTGTTCTGATTGCAGCTGCTAATTTTATATTAGACTGCTACTGGTTACTTTGATTAATTTAAATCTTATTAAGCCCCCACATTTAAGCAGGCTGAAATCTATTTACTTTGTGTGTGCCTGACATTATTTATATACAACTATTTTATTGCGTTGTATAATAACATATACATACTCATTCTGTATTTGTAATGTTGTAACCAGGATGAATGTAAAATTACTTTCAGCGCAGAAGCACCGAACGAAGTAAGGTGTCTGAGAATAAAAAGTGTTTGCTAAATAAGGTGACAAGTAGTAAAAGACAAGAATCCATCTGCAACACTCACTGGACCCCTAATAAGTGTACTCAGTAATGGACATTATTTTGCAAAATAACTGGATAAATAGGCCTAGCGAATAACTGAGTGTGTATGAGCATTTGGAATTGCACAATTTTGAGTATAGTACAATATGGATGAGACAGATCTGATAGTTGCTAAAATGAGTTTGTTACTTACACTTTCAGACGGTAAAAAAATGTCTCGCTGATGCAGTTTAGTCATAATTCCATTAAAAATGGCGTAAAAGCGTACTTTTTACCGTCTTACCTGATTCCTTATTTATTTTACTTTTAAACTTTGCAGTCTGTCACTTGGATGCTGATGGCAAATACATCAAATGTGACAGACGTTTGTCGCGACAAAAGGAGCTTGCTTATGAGTGAACACGGATTATACACGCCACATAGAACATATTGGGTTTGAGATTCATTATCAGACCATTGTTCTTCTTTATAGTAGAGTGTTAATATATTACTTAAATAATGCACTCTACACTCCCGCCCGGTTCAAGATCTTTTATATAACTTTTGCATATACACTATAGTAGTAATCCACAGTATACTAGCTATCATTTGTCATCTTGTGTTTTCATACCTTGACATGACATTGACCGTTGGGACAGAAAGATAAAGCCAAAGAGTACTCTATCTAATCACAATATGTTTTAATTTGTTGATTTAAAATGGTAATATCTCCACTATTCATGTAATAAACATTGTTTATTTTTTAATTCAATAATGTGCGGCTTTTACCTAAAGCGACTTAAAGTGAACGAAATGGTTACAATTTACACGTGTTCCCTGGAATCTAAGCGCATTGTTGCTGCGTGGTTACCGCAGTGTTGTACTTGTTGAAGTACTTAATTTTATCATATGAATATTTTGCGGATAATTTCTTTGATAAGCATAGAATAGTTTTAATATACAATCGAATGCGCGATCTACACTTAAAAGAATTTCTTAACGCTTAGTGTGAGATATATCAGCCTCGTACGAACTACAAGCATCTGCAAGTTATGACGATACGTTGTCATGAACAACGCACAAGTCTGCGCAGCCAGACGCGAATGGCAGTCCGTACGTCCTCTAGTTGCTACGCAATGACGCAGGCGCCTACCGCAACACGTTTTGTCCAATGAGAAGTCGGGGATTGCTGACTCTTCCGGTCTACGCGCTGTCGTCCTCCTTTTCTAATTCATCCTGCCTAGGGTTAGCGCGTGTTCCTCTCGGCTACTGTGTCGTCTCTTTTCCAGAAGCAAGCTAATTAGATTTCAAGGTGAACGCAAAGTGTTTCCATTGCCAAACCCATTGCTTTATAAAATATACGCATTCTACCATGTATTTAAAAAAAAATCTGCTCGTTAATAAGCCCATGTTTCGGGTAGCTGCAAAGCTAACGTCAGCTACCAGAAATACTGGAGCCTGGGTTGTGTTCCACATGTTTAGATAGTTAGCTAGCATGTTAACAACAGTTAGTAGTTAAGTAATTCATCATGGTCGTCAGTCACAATATCCATATATGTTCCATCTTATTTTGTAGTCTCATTTATGTTGTAGTCTTATCATGTTGCTGTGGAAATAAGCGTTGGTTGTAATGTGGTTCTTATCGGCTGGTTAGCAAAACAGTAACTAAATATAGAAGCCCAGGGAGGCCACAGTCTCATCTTTCTTGCCTAACAGATGCGCGTTCTATTTTAGCTCTGTATAGCTGCCGAGGAATCTGTGGAGCGATTTTTACTAAGCACGTTTTTTTAAAAAAATGCACTTTAATTGAAAGTGGCTTTCGTAGTTGCAAATGTCTTGCAGTAGTATGAAAACATGGCTCCTAAAAAGGTGTGTTTGTTAGTTTGAAACCAGGATCGGCGTAGCATGATCAGCGCCTGCACCCATGCAAGCATTGAAATGACGTTGTCTCTTTCAGATGCCTCCAAAAAAGACAGGTGATGGACCAAAGCCACCACCACTGATTGGACGGTTTGGGACGTCTTTGAAGATAGGAATTGTTGGATTGCCAAATGTTGGGTATGTTTATCATGTGCAGAAAATAAAGCTCCCTTTACAATGATAAATCCTACTTTAACTCAGATATCTAAACATATTCAGTGCTCATTTTGTCAGCTATTTGGTGTTAACATTGCTGATTTTGTGCAGCTAATAATATAGTAGAGGAGTAAGGATTGGATGTATGGTTCAGTGTAAATATGTTTGTGTCATGACTGATGACTGATTTTGCATGCCACTTGAACTTTATACTGTCTTCCACCAATATTCACCATTGTGCAATTTACATGGGAGTGCTTAACCTGCCAAGATGTCATGCATAAAGCTGGTCCCATCAAAGAGAAATGTTCAGAATCACAACTGCATCATAACTGTGTACAGTGCACATCTCATTTATTCAGTGTTTCAGCTTGCTGATGGAGTATAAAGAGCCAGCATAACTGGCACAAAATTAATATTTTATAATAGGCATTCATCTTCCAAGTATCCGCAATCCCTATTATGCAGAACTTTTCAGTTTTCACGAAGAATACTTTTGCATCAAAATATTCCGTGTATATCAAGTAGACTGCATGCATGGTACAGTACACAGCATCTGTGCTGTACCACGATAGCAAGACAAGGCAGTGTCATACAGTAAAGTTTTTCTTTGCATTCCTGTACTTTTATCGTTAATATATGCAGTAAATACATAAACGCTTAACAGATGTTTATTATCGTTATCAAGTGTTATGGGTATTATAAGTTAGATAGAAACTGTGAGATGATATGCTGGAAAAGCAGTCACTTTGATTTTTAAACTCTGTTTTAACCTTATGGGACCTTGGATGTGTATACAGGCAGTCGGTGTGCAGAGGCTGTTAAGTGATGCATAACTGCAGTACGTGCATGTGGACAAAAGTATTGGCACATACCTCTTAGTCATTCTGGAGTTTCTGGAATTGCCACAGGTGTATAAAATTAAGCACCTAGCCATGCAGTCAGGTTTCCAGACACTCTCCAAAATCTTGTGGAAATCCTTCCCAGACAATTGGCAGCTGTTGTAGCTGCAAAGCGACGACCAGCTCCATGTTGATGCCTCTGGATTTACGCTGTGTGCCTAATTAGTCAAGTACTATTCCTGGGAAAAAATAGCAAAAAAAATTAGCAGACTTATAAAAGTGAATTCGTAAGTCTTTTGCCCCAAGTAAATTTAATTTTGAGAGAAAATGTTACCTTAGTTTATTGCAAACAAAAATAAAAGAGAAACACTTTATCAGCATGCACAATTATTAGGCAATCAGAAATCTTTAAGTGGACTTTTCTCTCTTAACTATCAACAGATACAGTATAATTAAAAATCTATTCAGTCTTTATAATTAATAAACTATTGGCCATTCTATACAGTCTGCTTTACCAGGATGAAAGCCCTGTGTAGCCACCTTTCTTCTCATTAACTATCATGAGCCTCTTGTCCATTGAACCAATCAACTTTTGATTTGATCTCATCCTGTATTAGCTGAGGTAGCTAGGACCGCCTGCTCTGAGAAGTGTGCTGCTTGCCACCTCAGTAAATCTCTCTTGCTTTAGTAAGGCTCAGTAGTTCACAATAGGGGTCAGATGATGAAGGGGGCCCGGTCATAATTCAGTCACCTGTCAAGCCTTTCATGGACAATCTATCGAATTCTTTGATACATGGTAAGGTGCATTGTCTTGTGTGAATATCATAACCTTTTTGAAAGCTGCTGACCTCATTTTGTACCAGTGTTTGGAGAAGGTATCTTCTAAAAGTGGCCAGTAGATCTCGTAGTTTGTAATTTTTACACCATCTGCAAGTTGTAATGTTCCGACAAGTTCATCACTGATAATTGCTGCCTGCATCCTTACTGCTCTACCTCCTTGTTGGTGCTTGAGGAAGGTGACCATCCACTAGCCCACCCATCTGCTCCATCAAGAGTCACTCTTATCTCTTCATAAAACCCATGTAACATCAGTCCTGAGACAAATCCATGCTCATTCTTGACATTTTAGCTTGTGAGCCTTACTGAGATGAGGTTGTTTTTCAGCCTTTGTGATCTTAGCAATGTCATGTAACACACTGCACCTAGTATTTCCAGAGATTCCATTCAGATTGCAGTTTTGAAAAATAGCATTTGATGCTAAAGAATTTCTGGAAGTCTCCCCTTTAATTTGACACACATCTTAGGCAGATCATCACCTCTACATGCTTCTCCCATCTTCTGTGGCTGTTGACCACGAAACACTTGATTGTATGATGATCACATTTTAAAGTTTGGCAGTTTTGCATCCCCCTGACTGGCACTTTACTATTTTCTTTTTTCCCCTCTGTGTAAGGTCCTTTTTGGCCCATTTTTATAATAATAACAATTTGCTTAATTCTGCACAATTCTCCAAGCTCTTTACTGTTTTTTTAATACATTTTTAACATATTTTGGTTATGCAAAATTTACTTTTGGCTTTGAAAAAAAACTTGGACTTATGCAGAATCTGAATTTGACCATACCACTTGTGGCTAAAGCTCATAGGAAGACACTCAGGTATCCCCCCACTTTACCTGCATTAGCACCGCTTCGCTAGCATTCGCTAACCGGATGAAATCCCATGAGGATTTTTGTTTCCCAAAAAAAGGAGCTCAGCATTTATCAATAAGGCAATTATTGATTTACAGTTATGTATTACATAACTTTTCAGTCAACGACGAGCTACATATATGATTGTGGCCCCGTAAGATTATAATGGAGCTGAAATAATTCCTGTTGACTAGCGACATTGTAACGTCATAGTACATGTGATGCTAGTGTAATCAAACATATAACACTGCCAGTTGTATGACAGTACTGCACATACAGTTATTTACAGCACATAATGCTTGATGATAAACAGCTGTTACTGGTTTATGTATTTACTGTACTGTACTATTTATCGGTTAGGCTATACCATATAGCCTAGGTGTGCAGTAGGCTATACCATCTAGGTTTGTGTAAGTGTACGCTATAATGTTTTCATAATGGCAAAATCACCTAATGACGCATATCTCAGGACGTATCCCTGTAGTTAAGCGGAGTGTGACTGTATTGATTCTGGTAAGTGAATCTGCACTCTACATACATTATTTCTGTTAATTAGGCTGTGTATTTATATAATTTCTGCTTTTACTATAGGTTAGTGTTATTTTAGGTTTTATGTATTATTTGGTTTGATTTGTTTTTTGTATTGATTTGATATTTGTTTATTTTGGGTCAGGGAATGCTTAAATTTCCCAAAATTAATGGTAATTGCATCTTCGCTTTATGCCATTTTGGCTTACCAGAGGTTTCATAGGAACACTTCTCCTTCAGATAGAGGGGGAAACCTGTGTTATAATTTTGTAGGTCTACAAAAGGCAACCTCAAGGGGAGCATTTTATAAAAAATAAGCAAAGAGCATTTCTGAGCTCTATAACGAATGTGTAATTCATATGTTAATTTTTTTCTAAATAAAAAAAAAATGATGCAGAAGTTTTATATATTTTTTTGGAAATATGATCAAGTAAAATGGATTAGCCGTGTAAAGGAATAGATAGTTTTGCTTTTTCATTGTTTTTGGATTTCCCTGTCCTCACAATTTTCTTGTCTAATTCCTGTGCTTAGGGGAGAATGTCAGTTCGTTTTGATGTAAAAACACTGCTACTGCTTTGTATTATCTGGCGGCATACTTGTCCATTCATCTTTCTACATGCCTTAGACACAGAGCCTGTGGTGGCTGTATACATGTTGCAGGTGCTCACTCATGCAATGTCTTTTGGGGGCAGGAAGTCGACCTTCTTCAATGTGCTCACGAAAAGCCAGGCTGCAGCAGAGAATTTCCCGTTTTGCACCATCGACCCGAATGAGAGCAGGGTGCCCATTCCTGATGAGCGCTTCGATTTTCTCTGCCAGTTCCACAAGCCTGCTAGGTATGAACATGTCATTCTCTTCAAAAAAAAAAAAAACTTGCATTTGAAGGCCTTGTTTTTTATGCAGTGTAAAAATGCATTTGATACTGAATATATATTGCTGTGTAGTTTCTCTGGAGAGGAGCTGCATACATTTCTAATGAAACACAAGTATCATAGCCATTTTGCTTGTAAAGCAATAATAGATGAGTCTAAAGCATTACAATGTAACTTTTATTCAAAGTTCAGGATATTTTCATGAATATTTTCCAACAGTATCTGTATTGGTTTGAAAGTTCTAGAAGTCGTCTTTTTTTATATAAACAGCTCATGTGGACATTTTCCTAATGTAGTGCTTACATTCCAATGAAATGGTTTGTACCCCATGCAGTAAAGTTCCAGCATTCCTCAACGTTGTGGACATCGCCGGATTGGTGAAGGGGGCGCACGCCGGCCAGGGCCTGGGAAATGCTTTCCTGTCGCACATTAGTGCTTGCGACGGCATCTTCCACATGACGCGTGAGTCAGCGGCGAGCAGGACGGTAAAGGGCAGGCGTTCCCCCCGGGAGCCGGGTGCACAGGCGTGCCAGTGACTATCCCAGGCACTGAAGGGAAACGGGCTGCCGTTGATGCTTGTTGATTTTCCCCCTCCTGAGATGCCAGCCTTTGTATAGGACCTTGTTCAGAGATGATGCCGTAAGGGTGTCGGGGTTAATTCAGAAACGCCGAGAAGGAGCAGGGACCTGGTGGATCAGATGCTGCCTCACACTGGTGGGCTTTCTTAGCCTGCAAACCCCTCTAAAATGCCAATAGTTCATAAGAAAAACATTCGAGATGGATCGTTGTAAAGTGTTGCGTCAAAGTTAGAAGTTAGCCCATGTTTGTTGTACAGCCATCTTTTTCTTACCCCCCCCCCATTTTCCCTTTGACTGCAAATTAAGCTTCTCCAGTGTCTGGAAAGCAGTTAAATCTGCCTTTTTTATTTTTGTTTGCTACACCCACCAATTTCCCAGCTCTTCCTTTAGGTACACAAGCAGACTCTCACAAAATACTTATCACATCATCTTACTATGGCAGCATAGAAATTACATGCAGTCCTCTGTCTGCCACAAGTTCCTTTGTGTCTTAGACATTGTCTTTGTCTGCCACAATTAAAGTGTTACACGCTAGAATAATTTAAATTGCGGGTGCTAAATGGAGATGGGGGGGGTTCTTTCAGAAATAGCTGCATTTGTTTACTGATTGTGTGCGGCTATTGACGTTAGCATTTTGTGGAAAGGGCTGTTAGCTTGATTACTGGATCTTTCTTGGCTGTGCCGCGGAAGGACAGATTGGGCTTGGTCAGTGTTCCAGCACAGTTGTCCTCTCCAGTACCCTGAGTCTCTCTAACAGTGGTTATTGTTTGGAAGGTGTAATAAGTATGGTTGCTTTGCTTCTGAACTTGCAGTCATTTACTGATAGTGTCTGGCTTTTCCTAATCTCATCCCCCAGTGAGGGATACCTGCTTGAAGTGTAAAATACTTTGAAAGTTGAAGTTTTTAAGTATATTTCCATTTTTTTCCCCCTCAAAATATTATAATAGTCATACGTATCTTCTTGTACTGGTTAGCACCTTAAAACATACCAGAACACCAACTTTGCTGCTACAGTGAACTGTAGCTGGTTAGTGGGAGGACTTTAAACAATTTATATGTGGTTTTTACCAAGAAGTCATATTCAAGAAGTATATAAGTTGTAATTACAGGCAAGTGGGAGACTGCATTGTCATTGGTTGTCGTTGTGTCGCCTCAAGGCACAGAGTTTCCTTACAGGTTATTTTAAATTCTGCCATTAGTTACCATTAGTTGCCATTAGTTGCCATTAGTTGCCATTAGTTACCATTTCCCATATTGGAAAAGATTCTTTTCCATTACATGCCGCTTACATGCCGTCTTCACTCTCGGTGCTTTTTTGTTTTTATTTTTTTTAGCCCTCTGAGAATAGGTTGTTTATTACTTTGGTGAGCTGTTAATTTTCTCTGGTGGTATTTTTTAATGAAGAGAGGGGTTTTATGTAGTGTCACGGAGTGCATGCTACCAGCATTTAGCCTGCTGCCATTATATTGCTTGATTATACGCTGCGGAGGGAAAGACTTTTACAATCTGTAGTGGTGTGTTTGGCTCCATCAGAAATTAGAAACAGGTTCTGCAGATCACATGCGTTACAAAAGGGGCCAAAACTGTAGCTGCTGTATGTCACAACCATCTAATGTTTCTAAGGTAAAGCTTGTCAGGACATCATCCCACACCTAAATATCAGGTACATTAAATGGAACACTGACGTAAGATTCAGGTGTTATTTTCGGAATGATTCTGAATGCAGCGGGCTTTTGGTTTTACTTGGTCGGGAATGATCCTTAATGAATGAATGCCTTTTTATTGTAACTATACACATGTATAATGAAAAGCTGCACCTCCAGTGCAGTATATGTAAGTCACACAACAACAATAAACAAACAAATACTGCAAAAAAAGTTCGGTTGCACTATATACATATGGAAGAATTAAAAATAAATTACTGTGTAGGTTATATACATATGGAAGAATAAATAATTGTGTAGGTTATTGCACATTATTTAAATGTTACACAGTAATGATGATCATGTGTAGTGCGTAGTGGATGGTGGACACAGCGATGATATCATACAGTATACAGATATTGCACAGATATTATCAATACCATATAGATATTGGATATTGCATAGCTGATGGATAGAAGGAAGTCCAGGGGTTGGGGGTTAGACTGTGTAGTCAGTGCATGTGTTTTTGAGTCTGTCTGTCCTCGCTGTGATGCACCTGTAGCGCCTCCCAGAGGGCAGCAGGTCAGACAGATCAGAGCCAGGGTGGGCGCTGTCCTTGCTGATGTTTTTTGCTCTGCTGAGGCAGCGGGAGGTGTAAATATCCTTAAGAGAATGGGAATGATCCTTAAGAGTTTATTGGTAGTTCATCTAT
Organism: Petrocephalus sullivani; assembly: GCA_026780845.1. Taxonomy (NCBI): domain Eukaryota; kingdom Metazoa; phylum Chordata; class Actinopteri; order Osteoglossiformes; family Mormyridae; genus Petrocephalus; species Petrocephalus sullivani. The sequence continues at coordinate 34,633,057 of JAODKM010000001.1, forward strand.
GCTGCTTCCGTCTCTGGCCCTTATGTTGCGTCCTTGTAGGGCTTAAAGGATTCCTGTTGCTTTGGCTGTTGGACCAGCCGTCCCTGGTTAATAGATGTAGGAAGGCTCAACCCCCTGACAGTGACATTTCCAGCTGGAATGTGAACACTGTCACACTGCTCCTTCACCATTGGATGGAGTTGAACAAAATGTTGCTGGCTGTTCTGTGGATCAACTTTGTCATTTCGCCTTCATCTGTTCCTACCTCTTCGCATATCTCTAGCGGATTTTTATAAATTTATAAAAATTTGTGATTTTGTCCATGACATTGACTTTTTACAAAATATGAATCAGGTATACTCTGTTCTTGGATATTAGAGGATATTGTTATATACTGGTTGTCTGCACAGTATTTGGCTGAAAGTGTTCAGTACCCATTCTGTAGCCATTAAGGCAAGGCAGTGACCAAACTGGATTCTCCGCTTTGGACCTCTAACGAGACTTTATCTTTATGGCTTTGTCAAGTCATTGTAGGCTCGCTCTCTACTCCTGGCAGGCTTTTATGGCAGTTAGGGGCATTCTTCCCTCTGACTTCACAGAGGGCATACATTTCAGGCAGGGTGGTGGGGGGGGGGGGGGGCTCTTCACTGACTGAGGTGAGATTCTCCCACGGATCAATAATGAACGAAGTGTCCCTGACTGACTGCACATGCAGCGTGTTCCTGAGTTCCCAACCTCTGTGGCTCCATTCCCCACATTCAGATGTGCTGCAGATATGCACACGGCTTACAGCCTTGGGCAAACCTTTTGTCTCCAGCTATGTGGTATCACTAACCCAGCCCTCCTGTCTCAGGCGTGATCATTATTTTTGTCTGCATGGTTGCTCTTCCCTCTAATGTTTGGGTTGCCTTCTCAGGAAGGCGGCAGAGAACTGGCCGTAAAGCGGGGTTTCCAGGAGAAATGGCAGCTATCACTCGGATTCTCGTGTTATGGGGTTTGCCTGAGAACCAGTGTCTCCTTGTTAGAACATAAAAACATAAGAACTATACAAACGAGAGGAGGCCATTCGGCCCATCAAGCTCGCTTGGGGAGAACTTAACTAATAGCTC
>JAODKM010000001.1:34643660-34670889 GCA_026780845.1 Petrocephalus sullivani
TAGCTGAGCTTCTGTGGATCACCCCGCGCTAGCTGAGCTTCTGTGGATCACCGCCATGCTAGCTGAGCTTCTGTGGACCACCCGCATGCTAGCTGAGCTTCTGTGGATCACCCCGCGCTAGCTGAGCTTCTGTGGATCACCGCCATGCTAGCTGAGCTTCTGTGGATCACCCCCATGTTAGCTGAGCTTCTATCAATCACCCCCATGCTAGCTGAGTTTCTGTGGATCACCCCCACACTAAGTGAGGGAGCATACACTTTCTCACTATGTTCCTTCCCTACATTTACATGTGAAAACTTGCACAGGAAGTTAACAAGCTTGGAGGACTGTAATTTGTTTCAATCATGTCAGTTAATCGCATGCCTGCCTGGCGGTAGAACCAGTGTCGGTTGTGCCAGGATGAGTAAGATTGACGTTGATCTGGAATGTCCCTGTTCCATTTCTGTGGGCTTTCTTAGCTGACAGCATCGCAGAACCGCTAAGCTGTTGTTAACCTCCTAACTGGCAAACTAACTCCTCACAGTTGTGGGGTTAAGTACGCAGTCATGGGTTTGTAATTGGAAAAGGGGGAATGGGTGAGGGACTTACTGCATGGGGGAATGGGTGTGGGACTTACTGCTTGGAATGGGTGTGGGACTTACTGCTTGGAATGGGTGTGGGACTTACTGCTTGGAATGGGTGTGGGACTTACTGCTTTGGGGAATATGGTACAGATGCTTGTTCTGTGTGTTGCTGACTTGCAGTAATATGAAGTTGGGTCATTTTATCGAACACTATAAGATCCAGAAATATTTTCCACATTTAAAAAACTGCTTTAATCTTGGATCTGCATAAGGTGCACTCATGGGATTTTTTTTATCCTATTACATTGTTATTATTAAATCTGTTTCTGCTGTTTGTCTTATGTATTTTGAAGATGATAATGGCAAGAAGGGATGCAAGTATCAATTAAGAGATGGTATAATCCTTTGACACAGCCAAGGCTGGCTTTCCGTGCCTGTAAGCCGAATCGCTTGGAATGGCTTGGGCAGTATGCTTCCCTCCTGTGCTCCTTGCTTCCTTCTTGTGGGTTTTCTTCCGGGCTCCGACCTGACACGGATAAACACGGAATGGCGTCTGTGCTCGCCAGGAGCGACGAGCCCTCGCTCTGTGACGGTGATGCCCGGGCGGGGCCCGCATGTGTCTGTTCACGCCTTGGCATACAGGTCGCGTCCTGTTTACCGAGCGCTCTTGCTGCAGCACTCTGTGTTGCCTCCCACCATGTGCCCAAACCTGCCACGGTCACCATCACGGCCCATGGAACCCGAACGATAGCGAGGGAGCGTGCAGATGTAGGCCGGAGGCTCACAGGCCACGGGAGCGGGCTTTGAAACATCGCAGTAGTAGCTTGACAGCTACCCCAGTAGATCTTAAAAAGTTCTTGGGTCCTTGTATTGAATGTTTAAAGAACAAAAGCAATTATAGTCTAGCTTGTAATGGTTAGGCCTGAATATATTGTAACATTTCTTTATATTGTGGTGGAACCCCTGCGGGTGGCGGTGCAGGGAAGCCCCAGCCGGGCACAGAGCTGCTCTTCCAGGCCTCTCTCTGGGCAGCCTGCGTCCCCTCGGGCTTAAGCTGCCTGTCTCCTTTAAGGCCTTTGTTCCTGTTTTAAAGGCACACCTGCTAATGCTCCTTTCAAAACATACACTGATGGGAATTAAGTTGTAAAATTAAGTTGTAAACTGCCACGATAGACTTGACTTCAGGAACCAGCCCCCCTCCCCTTCGCCCTTCCCCCTTCCTTTTTCCTTTTACAGTCTTACTTGTGGCTTTGTGTGGCGCCATAGTCCTGTAAGTGCTGTCTTCACAGAAGCCAGCCCAGAGCCAGTCGCTAAGAGCCTAATTGTGCAGATCCCTCCCCCCTTCCTCTGCTCCATCCTCTTTTGCTTCTTCTGCATAGAAAACTCTGCCATTAGGGCTGAATGGGGCCGGTGTGAAGTACAGGGTTAAACTGGGTGAAATTAAAGCAAATTACAGCGGAATGTGGAATCAAGACTGCAGACGGTGCTGGTGCGTCCTCCATGTGCCGGTCAGCTGGCGCGGGCTCAGGGCGGCAGGCGGGGCCGGGGGGAGGGAGAGGCTTGACCAGCGGGCAGTGAGAGAGCGAATAAATGAACAAATGAACAAGCTTACAAATGGCCAAACGGCCTACCCTACCAGGGAAGTGGATTCAGGGTTCGGGGAGGCCTGCTGGTAATATTCAGGCCTCATATTTAGCCGCCTCCACTACCTGGGAAGTGGGAGAGGCCGGGATTCAGGGTTCGGGGCGGCCTGCCGGTAATATTCAGGCCTCATATTCAGCTGCAGCCCACATCATGTGTGACACGTCAGCTTTCTGTTTTTTGGCCAAGTGGATGCCTTGTGTCGACTCGTAGCTAATCATTTTATGCAGCCCTTGTGAAAAGCGCCTTGTTTTATGCGCAGTTTCAACAACAGTCAAATCAAACTGAACGCTTTAGTATTAATCGGTGAAAATAAAAAGAGTCTTGATAAATGTTCTCTCCATTGTGCTCCCCTCCCCTTGAAGTCCTTGTTTTACATGTTAATGGTCATTCAAGAAACAGCCCTTTAATAATTCCCATGCCTCACCCCCCCCCCCCCCCCCCCCCCCCCACGACTCCCACCACCCCCCCCCCCCCCCACCACACCACACTACAGACAAAAAACCAAACCCCCTAAACACCCCCCCCCCCCCCCCCCCCCCCCAATCCCTGAGTAGTTCAAACATGATCGTCGCACACAATAGCAAATTTTTATCCCAATCAGTGGAGAACCCAGATCCTGCAAATTGTAGCAGCAAAACAATAATTCCACTGATTAGCCCCTTTCTGTATCTTGTAAGTGAACTGTTTATACTGTGGAGTACCTCTGCAAGGGGAGAGGAACCCAAACAGGCTGATTAGGCAAAGAGTAATTGGATAACTTCATATCACCCAGAGGAAGGGCTGTTTGATGATGGCTTACACCGAAGTGTAGGCCCTCTGTTGAGTCAAATGAATAATTCCGAAAGATTGAAACGCATGTTTTTTAAAATGCACATGGGTTATACATTTTGTGATGGCAAAACAGCATTTATATCTTTTACATTCCCTTACATTTTTTATGAAACATCTTTTTGTTCTGTCTGGATCTTGGTCTGTCTCCGGTCTGGGAATGGGTTGGAAGGAGTGGATTTGCTTTAAATCTCTGGCACTTCCTCAATTGCTTAAAACAAAAGATTTTTAATGATGGTAATTAAAAAGAAAATCCACTCCCCAAAGCAGAAGGTCTTTGTCTTAGAGAGGGTATATCCATGCTGAATTGTGTCCCACCCCCCTCCTGCGATGTCTGCAGAATGGTTGGTTTGTGACCCCTGCTGCTAAGGTGTGGGGGCTTTACAGATGCGAATTGGGCACACGAGGAGGATCAGATGTGGACAATGGGCGGGTTTTGTCGTTCCTTTCCGGGTCAGGACGATTACTGCCTGTTAGACTGTCGCAATCGGGGGGGATTATTGCCATAACATTTTGAATCCCCAAAAATCCCTACTGCTTAGAGCAGTACTTTTTCCAACCCAGTTCTCAGGGACCCCCAGGCAATCTATGTTTTTGCTCCCTCCCAGCTCCTAAAGTGGACCGTCTGGGGGGGGTTCCCGAGGGACCGGGCTGAGAGACACTGGCTTACAGACTAAAGTTCAATGAAAATCACAGACCTTCAGCTGCATGATTAAGCCGCCCAGCCCCCATGTAGTGTTGTACTTGCCTGTGGTGTCCTGCAGTGTTGCTGCCGCCGTTTCTGAGTTGTCGTGCGTGCCGCGCTCCAGCGCTCCTGGGCCTCTCCCCTGCCCGCTGAAGTCTGCTAAGGTGTCAGACTGGACATCAAACCCTAGGCAGCGTCACTGTGCCAAGCAGATCAGGGCAGGCTGCAGTGTGGTCAGCGTGTGAGTATGTCACCTCAGTATGTACCTGTGCAACGCTTTGCTGAAAATGGGGGAAAAAAGCCAACCCAGTCTGTCACCAAAGTCTTACCTAGATTGGAAAAATGAGATGGTGTTTAACTGTGACAAATTAAAATAAGTGTTAATTTAGTTTTCTTTACCCTTACTGTCTGAAAGAGCGGGAGTTGTCACTGAAATAGAAGCCCCTAAATTATATGCATGGTATTTCTGTTGGCAGTTTCTAAATGATGACCCTGGCAGAGTTGGGTAATGGTATGTTCGTGTAATGAGGGCTGCTGCTTAGATAGCGGTGTGCTAATAGGCATCACTCACATGTCACAGCTGAGCCTCCCCTGGCCTTCTGATTGGCCACTGAAGCGCCTACCTTACAATCACGAGTGGCTAAATGAGCCGCTGGCTAAATTTCGTGCCCGAACGCCTCATTATCCAATCGCCATCAGGGCCACCGCAACAAGGTGGATTCGTCTGAAGAGGCGAGACTGTGATTTTTGTTCCTGTCTCCTCTTAACATTCCTGCTGATGAGAAGATATGCAGCGTCATGCCTCAGACTTGTGGAAGCGCACAGTTCCTACGAGCCCGTTTTGATGGTCGCGAATGGTTTCATGTTCAGAATTTAAAGAGCGCCTGTGAGGGGTGAGCGCATCATTGCTGGGCCCCGAGAGATGTATTAAATCCTATTATTGCATATAAACAGATGGTTCAGTTTCTTCCTTCACTTTTGTTGTGGCTGCAGAACAAACACAAACACATTCTACCACAGTTAAATATTGTGGCTGCATAATTCACTAAAACCCAGACCATTCATTTTATGGAAATGAATGCCCATTATAAGTGGGAAGAACCCAGCACAGCAGGAAGGATTAGATGGTTTTATTGTTCAGTTTACAGTGTGTTAGCTCACTTGTGAAACTAACACAGTACTTTTTGTCTATAAAAACATAGCATTTAAAGTGAGTTTCAAGCAAGATTTCTCTTACGAATCTGGGCCAACGGTTACAAGTTAAAGACCAGTTAACATAGTTGCATTTCCTGTAGCTTTTCGTATTGTAATTCCAGTGTTTATGCATCATGAATGCCTGTATTCGTTCCTCGTTTTCATCTTCCTAATGTTTAAACCATAATGTGTATAGCGGGTTTATGTCGGCTATATTCTCTCTGGTTTATATGAAAAGGTGGACTTGTATTTCAGATTTCTTTAGCGTAGTATTTTCTAGTCCGGTCCTCAGGGGACCCACAGGCAGTCTGTGGGAGCAAAAATGTCGGGGAGCTGTGAGGGAGCAAAAATGTGGAGTGTCTGGCAGGGAGCTGGGAGGGAGCAAAAATGTGGACTGTCTGACAGGGAGCTGGGAGGGAGCAAAAACATGGACTGGCTTGGGAAGCGCTGCTTTAGGGGGCTTCTCCGCGTTGTACCTGGGAGCAGAGTAAGCGCTGTGTCGTGGAGGGGAATGAGCTGATTTTCAGTCTCACCTGTGCCTGTGGTAGAATGGGCTGATTTTCATTGAAACCTGTGCCTGTGGTAGGGGCCTTTGAAGATGAGGACATCGTCCACGTGGAGGGCAACGTCGATCCCGTGAGGGACATGGAGATCATTCACGAAGAGCTGCGGCTGAAGGACGAGGAGATGATCGGGCCCATCATCGACAAACTGGAGAAGACCGCAGTGCGAGGCGGCGATAAAAAGCTCAAGCCGGAATACGTGAGTCTCTCTCTGGACAATGATGTGAAAAAAATATATTTTAGCAGCTGACACAACCAAAAATATTTTTAGCAGCTGACACAGCCAAAGTTAACCTTTCAGTACTGTTCTCTACAGGTCAGGCAAATGACAATGGCGCTATGAAACAGGCTGATACGGTCGCATTGGCAATGGCAGTGTGGTCCCGATTGTCTTTGGTGCTTAGAGATGGTAAGGAGCAGCAGCGCTGGCTAGAGATGGAGGCAGCTTCAGGTGCAGCAAGCAACATGTGTGGACCCTCTCTGTTCAGTGACCTCAGCAACTGGGCTGCTATAAGCCCCTGCTACACTAACGAGCGGGGACCATTTCACCTGCCGGCCGGGGGGGGGCTCTGGACGGTCCCCCCACCCCCCGGCGTAAACCCCCTTCACTGTGCCAGGCAACCAGGGAGCCATTCAGAACAAGCAGGTGGCTGCTGACGCACGTAATTGCCGACACTTTTAGGCAATGAATAAAAATGATCTACATTACTTGTCAAAGACTGTATGTGCCTTGCCAAGTGGCATCTATGGGAGGCCTTTTTAGAGTTTAGAGAATAGCTCTTATCAAGGGATGCAGAGCTTTTGGGGAGCGTGGGAGGTGCAATAATGTATTTCTGGAGACTCCTATTTTGGTATTTGGTATGTTCATGTTAGCTTAAATTATGCAGAAGTGGACAGTGGTTGTTATAGGAAAAAATGTCTTCTGTGGGTTTAAAGTCAGTTTATGTTCCTATTTATGTATTTCCTTATTCCTCCACCATTTCCCCTACAGGGGACTTGACATCCTCTGGCTGCCTGATTTTCATTTTCGGCTTTTCTGAGATGTTTGTGCAAGGAAGCCAGTCAATCCATTATCAAAGGAGCATTTTTCGTTTCTGTAAGCTGAAGTCCATTTTTAGGCCGAGCATACCCCAAAACTTACTAATCTAAACTCCTAAAAGAGGCATAAACAGTAGAGCGTGTTGCCTTCGCCCCTCTCCTGCTCCCAGTACAATTGATTGGCTGTGATTCTCATCGCTGGTTACACAGCGCAGCCTAGTACAGGGCACTGACGTATGCGGTGTTGGCAGACCCGCTGTGCGGTGTCTCAGAGGGGACCTTTCCCATTTGTTCTGCTCTCACTCACTGCCCACGATTGCCTGACATGAATGGGATGCCGTCGGGTTGGTCAGCAGGACTGATTACACACTTACTGGCGTGCTTTGCACCGCACCGCACTTTCAATAGTGTAAATGTAGTGTATGTGCATTTGTGTCCTTTTGTTAATGTTATGTAATGTTAGTCTTGGAATGTGTGTGTTTCATTAGCGTGTAATAGAGAGTTGGTGTTTAAGTTGTTGGCTTCTGAGTCTGTGCCACTTCTAGTATCAAACCAATAGGGAGCAAGCAACTTTCATTTTAAAAGAGCCGTCATTTCCTGTGTTAAAATGACTGACACACTCACCAAAATACTCTTACGGTCGCTCTTTCTGTATCACGACTTTCCCCATTACAATTTCGATGTATTGCAGGGGCCGCATAAAGACGTTAAATGAGTTTTCGGGAGTTTTTGCGAAAGTCGCAGACGATACACCTGGCCCAGTAGACAACACAAAAAGTCTAGTAACTCATAAATGCATAAAATATATATAGTGCTGGTTTGAAGGATGTCAAGCATGTGTAAGGCAACCTCTTGTGAGTGAGCGATCTTCGTGTCTGCCGTTCTATCTTTTTCTGTGGTTTTAGTGTCTTAAATTGTACTAGCATCATGGGTCCAAAGTAAAGTGCTTCCAGTGGTTCTGAAATTGTCCCAAGAAACAAAGGAAAGTGATGAACTTAAAAGATTGAATTGTTGGATGTGCTCACACGCTGACAGCAACACCCCCAACAAAACCCCCCGGCTGTGTGTGTGTGTGTGTGTATATATATATATATATATATATATATTAGAGGTCGACTGATATTCCTTTTTCAGAGCAGATATTGATACCTATTATTATTATACCTATTATTACTAGTTACTGGGGCCAATAACTGATATTTGGGAGCAATATGCATTTGCTTTTATGTGCTTCCTTTGAACCCATCTGCAGTGAGGATAGGTCCGCTATTAGAGTAAGCCTGCTCCATTTAAAGTGAATGCTACTCTTCAGATTAATGGCAAATGATTCAATAGCATCTAATAAAACTTACATGCCTGAGCTGGAAAAATCAAATTAATAGATGCTTTAATACCATTATCACCTTTTGATTAATAACATAACAGAGTTTGGTAATGCATTTAAGTTACCAGTAACATACTCCGCGTTGTCGTCAGCTGACTTTACACGTAACGTGAGAATCTGACGAGTAATGTAAGTCCTGTAATGTAGAGTAAGATGAGCAGTGCGGAAGCTATAAGCAGCTCCTGTTGCAGCATTAGCTGCAGCCGCTACATAACGCTATTAACACTTTGCCATTACAGGTAACACTGCTGGCTGATACGGCAGTGAACTGCATTCACTAAAGGGGGAAAATATCTGGTGTGTTTCTGAATTACCAAGTTTACATAGAAACACACTTGGACATTGTTTTTTTTCTTTAGTGAATGCATTTCTTTAGTGAATGCATCACAGGAACTCCTCAGCCGGAACTCCTCTCTGCTCTTCCCCTCCTTGGGGCTTCATGCTACGTGTGTGAGTGTGGTGTGAGTGGCAGCAAGGCTTCAGCGTTGATTGGCTATTACTCGTGTGACTTAGCCAATCAGAGATTGTTGTGGGTGGGACATTAAATGAAGCAGCGGAAGAGACGGCAGCGGAGCCACAGTAGCGCACCTTGTAATTACTTAATATCGGTAAGCGTTAAAATAAAATGCTGATACCGATAATTGGCAAAATGCCTAATATCAGCCCCCAATAATCGGCCAGGCCTATAATCAGTTGACCTTATATATAGTAAGTATATAGTTTGAAGTATATGGCCACCTCCACTTTATTAGGCCAAACGGCTAAGCTATGACACATTAATTAGTGCCTTGGCCAGCAGCAGGTTTAATTATTACTTGTTTTAATGTTGGTCCCTTTTCCCCTCACAGCCTTGTGATTTGCTGGCACTAGGTTTTAGCATCAGCAGAAGGTGCAGATCTTTTCAGGTTTCAGCTTGACAGCCTGTCCATCCCATTAAATGCGGCTTGCCGGACCAACATGACACCACACAGGGTTTTGATCTTCAGTCTGCTAATCAATGAAAACCCATCTGCTTCTTGTCCGTTTTTTTTTCTGGTGCATCTTCATCATTGCATTTAATTGTGCTTTTGTCTTGAAAGGTGTAATTCTGTCCATTGGCACTTGTACACATCTGGTAGTTTAGTGTTGGGCTCCCAAGGTGCCGTTTGGTGTCAGGCCTTCACAGACCTAAGAACTGTAGCATCCCAAACAAACACTGGGCTTTAATAAGCACAAATGAGGAGCCTCTGGTTTTTCAGCATCTCTAAAAGAAACGAGAGGCTTTTCACCCTTTGGTAGACGTGTATTTTACATAGAATTTCTAGTTGATGTGCATTTGAGAGTATGTTGCTGTCAAATATTATTGAATGTATATTTATCATTTGTGAGATATACATTAATATTGGAGATGCTGAAACAACACCTAATTCATTGGTGTTTTTGTTGTTGGTTAAAATGCATATTTGGTTTTTGAGATGTAGTGGTGGTGACTTATAACAGTGGAAAAGGCACAGATTTGTGTACAAGTAGGACACAAGAATTGAAATGGCATCATTGGGAAAAGCACAATGTCCTCAAGAGATTTGTACAGGAAGCAGGTCGGTAGCATAGAAAAGCCGAAACAGATTAAAGAATCCCCGTGTAGTGAAATGGGCCCTGGTGTGAAGCACCCCACCTAACAGCCCACAGTGGTATGTTTTTGGGGGAAATGTGGTGGAAGTACCTTAAATTTAGAAGTGAGCCCGAGTCTGCTGGCTGGGAACACGGATTATTTGTCCTAACTTCTAGCTGGCAGGAAATTCAGGCAAAGAGATCCTGAAATGTGTATTTCCTGAACAGCTACAAGCCACAAGCTGCTCTCTAAGCCTTCCAAACACAGTGATGCTCTATCCCAGGGGTGGGCGATCTTATCCGCAAAGGGCCGGTGTGTATGCAGGTTCTCGCTGCAACTCCCTAATTACATCACTAATTAGAGGACTGATTGGCTGAAGAATTCTCACACCTGGGTATGAACAGTTGACCTTAGGGTTATCCCGAAAATCTGCATACACACCGGCCCTTTGCGGATAAGATTGACCACCCCAGCTCTATCCTCACTCCAGCAACTTTCTTAAAATATTAAATGTGGTTAAAATTCCTGAATCTACATCTACGTATCAGTATAATGCTATTGTCTATAGTGACTTAGTGTAGATGGCTAACATTTTCCATGTGCTCCCTGGGATTGGAGCCTACAATCTCTGCATTGCCTGTTGTTGCCTGGTGGGTAGTGGGCTGGTGGAGAGAGGCGTGTCCCACCCCCCCATGATGGAAGCCAGTTGTCAGCCCTCCTGCCCTTAACAGTGGCACTGGCATAGCCGCTCTCTCCTGGCAGCATCCCCATGGTGCCCTAGAATGTATCTGACCCCCGCTGCACCCTGGGCGCCTGCCCATGACCAGCGAGTCCCAGCACGGCCGGCCCAGACCAGACGGGGTCGTGGGGGGGGGTTGGGTGCTGGGATGGGGGGGTGGAGGGTGAGAGGCAGAGCTCGTGTCAGCCGCCATGTGCTGATTCCATTTCACAGACGATTAGTCTTTCTGTGAGGGCGGTGGGCCGGCTGTCCGTGACGTGCTCCCCCCCCCCCCCCAGCCGACAGGGGTGCCGAATGGCCTTTAGAATTCCTGTGGAGAGCGATGCGTGCTGTGGGAATGGGGCTGGCAGGGGTCGGGCCTGGGAGTGCCCCCCCCCCCCACTTTCATTTCGGGCTTGAAGTGGCACTGGCACTGGGCAGGGAAATGGACCACATGGTTTTGTTACATTCTCCGGGGCTGGATTAACAATAAGAGGCTGGCTGCAGCATTTTGTAGCGTCCCTCTGTCTGCGTTGTGTGCCATGCTCCTGAATCAGAGCAGCTGACATGGCAGCCATGACTGGGGGGGGGTTAAGCCGGCCTTAATTGCCGCCTTTGCCTTGCGTATTCAGCATGGGGCCCTGTGCGGGGCCCGCAGGGGCATCGGCGAGCAGCCCCCGTCTCCCTGCGCCGTGTTTACGTCCCCCCTCCAGCCTGATCAGGTGTACGGCAGCGCTGTTTGTCATCTGTGTGAATGGCGCTCTCCGCCAAGCATCCCCCCCTGAAAGGGGGGGCCCCGGCCACATTCAGCCTGTCATCCTTCCAGTATGGGGTACATTGTTTCAGTCTTGGCACTGGGGCACTGCGCGCTTAGGAAATAATTACCCGGGCCCCCGCTGGGTTTACGTTCTTTTTCATCTCTGCTAATGACGTCCCTTTCGTTCCCCGTTAAACCCGAACAGGACATCATGTGCAAAATCAAGAATTGGGTAGTGGATGAAAAGAAACATGTCCGCTACTATCACGACTGGAACGACAAGGAGGTAGGCCTTTGAAGCCCCCCGCTCCCCCACAGATATATTAATGGCCTTTATCAGGGGAATCTTTTCATCAGAGCTGAAAGCTATGATTCTGCTCTGCTAATCACAATTTAATGTGTCTGTTCCCATTTTAGAGAAATATTTCAGTGTAACTTTTAACAAACGAATGTCATCTGTCCCAACTGATATTGATCTAGAAGCTTTGTAGCCCCCCCCAAACACGGTGCCCAGGCCCTAATCTGATTTAGCTGACCCCCCCCCCCTTCAGCATTCCTCCCCATGTTTTTCTCCCTCTCTCTCTGAATTTCTTTTTGCAGATTGACGTGTTGAACAAATACTTGTTTCTCACATCAAAGCCGATGATGTACCTCGTCAACCTCTCCGAGAAGGACTTCATCAGAAAAAAGAATAAATGGTGAGTGTCCGAGTGCTAGAGGGGCCCAGAGGGCCCACATGCTTGTATATAAACACGCCGTTTATATATGTTAGGTGTGACTGAGCAACAGCGGCTTTCTGTCAGTGTCCCCATAACTGGCACTTTGCATGTAAATAAGATGACAGAGGTCAGTGGTCAGCGCCGAATCCCCTGTGCTCCTGGCTTGGGGGGTGTTGGCCAGGGTGTATTGTCACCACCTCAGGGTAAAACATTTTGGGGCTGGGGTGCCAACCTGATGCCACTAAAACAGCACCTCGCCATTGCGCCCAGCCTGGCCTCCCATCCTGCATTTCATTAAGTACTTAAGTGCACATGGCTTCCATTTTACATTAAAAAAATTCTCATTTCCATGTGATATCAAAGACGGGGAAAAGGCCTTAAACCGAAAAAATAAACATGCATAGACTGGAAGCCAAAGCAGTAATTAAAGTCATATGGTCCCAGCCAATAAATCATCAGCGGAGGCTCTCTTTGAATCCCGCACTGTCCAAAATTGTCTTCCGCTTAAATATGGTCTCTTTGACATTTTCTGATCGTTTACTGTTTTCAGATGTTGTTTTCTTTGTTTGGGGAAAATTATAATAAAGTATTTATCTCTTTGTTTTTTTTTTTGGCGTATAAATTCTCAGATTTGATAGATAACATATGTGATTGTAGAAATGGTCAAGAGGAGTTTGGAAACATTTTTCACTACAGGCCTCAGGCTGAAGCTAGCCTTCACAGTGGCCTGAAGCTGGAACGTTCTTTGCTGCAGGCCTCAGGCTGAAGCTGCCCTTCACAGAGGCCTATGGCTGGAATGTTCTTCGCCACAGACCTCAGGCTGAAGCTGGCCATCACTGAACCCTCAACTGGAATGTTTTTCACTGCAGACCACACACTGAAGCTGGCCTTCACAGAGGCCTGAAGCTGGAACATACTTCACTGCAGACCACACACTGAAGCTAGCCTTCACAGAGGCCTGAAGCTGGAACATACTTCACTGCAGACCATACACTGAAGCTGGCCTTCCTAGAGGCCTGTAGCTGGAATGTTCTTTGCTGCAGGCTTCAGGATGAAACTGGCCATCACAGAACCCTGAAGCTGGAACATTCTTCACTGCAGGCCACACGCTGAAGCTGGCTTTCATAGAGACCTGAACTAGGAAGTTCTTCACTAGTGGCCTCAGGCTGAAGCTGGCCTTCATAAATGCCCAGAGCTGGTACATTGTTCACCTACTAGCCTCAGACTGAAGCCGGCCATCACAGAGCCCTGAAGCTGGAATGTTCTTTACTGCAGGCCACACACTGAAGCTGTCTTTCACATGAGTGTGTGGAAGTTTTCCAGGAGATCTTCAAATCTTTTCTCCGCTAGATACCAGTGACCTCTTGCTGGGGTAAAAGCGACATAAGTGTGTGGAAACTTAAAACCCCAGGAAGAGTGGATTGTCCTGTCAGTCTCCGATGAGTTAATAACAGAGGGAAGGCTGTCCTTTTCACACCACCTCCAATCGGAGGCCACGCAATGGATACTGGAACTCATGTGGATTATCTTTCTCCTTTTAACTTGAGATTTTGCCTTTTTGGCTTAACTGATGCTGACTATCTCAATCTTCAGTTTTAAGACATTCCTTTTAGCTTAGAAGTGCTATCAAAGAGTGCGTCCATCTCTCTGGCATTGTGATGCAACTGCCCTCAGTGGGAGGAGAAGCTTCAGTCTAATAAATCAGGTGATTCATGGGTTTGTTACCTGTCATCCGCCGGATGGCAGGTGCAGCTTTTTGTCCTCTCACATTGTTTTTCACAGCAGCAAAACACAATAAATCTCCAGCTGCTGTCAATCGGCGTCTTCTAGTCCCCAGCTATCAGCCAGGCGAGCCTGAGAAGGCGTCGCACTCCGCCTGCGACTCAACCCCCCCCCTCATCCACCTGCACATGGTGGGGGGGAGAGCGCGGCCATTGCAGGTAGATGCAGCCCCTCTATTTGGGCAATTCAGGCGTCTAATTCTGCTGCCTAGTCCCCCCACGGTTTCCCCCAAGCCGGGTGGATGACGACACGGGGCAGTTGGGGGGAGGGGGGTGTTGGGCTATAATGTACAGGGGGATATGGGGTTCGAGCTCAGATGAAACTGAAGCCCAGCCTCCAGCCTTACTGATCAGGCTGGCTGCTGGGGGGTGAAGCGGCCTGTGCTTGTGTCCGACATGGGTTTTGTTTTTGAATAATGTATTAATAATTGAATATTTTTGTTTATTTATCAGAAACTTTTATTCAAAGCGCCGTGCAGATAGCACATTACGAGCCAAATAATGTTAACTTTCAGTTTTATTTTATTTGCAGACAGCGTGTCTGACCTTCATGTTCAGCTGTGCTGGGCCGCTGTCCTCGGGTTTTATTGAAGCTAAAGAGCGTCCGTCCCAAAAGACATTAATTCAAGCGCCCCCCCCCCACCCCCCGCTAGATGTCTGCGCCCATGTGTGTGTACTCCCCAGCCGCGTGTGCTTGCTGGCGCATGGGAATGCACGCTCGCCTACGTTTGAACTCGCAGCCGAGGCGACTGTAGGCTCGTTTGGATCGCAGGGTAATTGCAGGCCCGGAGATCAAAGCCAGGCCGGGCCCAGTGATGTTCCCGAGAAGGGTCTGCATCAGCGGGGCTGCCCGCTGCTCCCTCCTGCCCTCCGGCCCGCCGCTGACGACCCCCTGCGCATCCCCGCTCGTAAAGAGCCGCCGCGGAAGTATGCGCCGCGTGTTTACGAGCGGCAGGCATCGCGTGACGGGCCCTCGGCCGGCCCCAGACGCCCGTCTGCCTGCCTGCCTGAGCAATGCAGGTTTTGCGGGTTAGGAAGCGTGAGATGCTTTGGCTGTGCGTCAGGACAGCCGGCGGCGGCCCGGGCTGGGAGGGCATCGCCGCCGCCGCCGCCGTCGTCCCGTCTGCCGTCTGAGCTCACGGCGCGGCAGCATGCACCGGAACCTTGCTGGCTCTTTAGCCCGGCCTGAAGAGGCATTATCAGGCGAGTTTCCAAGCCATCATGTACGTCATCTGTTTTTCAGAGCTGATCTTGTTTACAGAGACAAATATCAAGGTGGTAAAAGAGCCCACTTTATGAGCTATGGCATCCTGTGCAGGATGTGCCTTAAAGTGAGTTTTGACCAGTGTCGGAGAAAAGCCAAATAAGCAGGCTTGACTTGTCCAGCTGCATTGCATGGTTGGTCCTCAAGGAGGTCACTGACGATTGGAGGCTTTGGGTCTGTCGGCATTCCTGCACTTGCAGTTGGTGTAGCAGACCTGCATTTATTTTTCTTTCTGAGAAAGCAGGAACAGTCAGTCCATGAAGCAATTGGGGTTTAAGGGTCTTGTTCAGGGGCCCAAAGGTGAAACCATTCTACCGACCACCGGAATTAACCTGTGACCTTCTGCTGCAAGGCACCAAGTCCAAACCTGCTGAGCCACACACTGCCCCCATCCCAGTGTTTTTATATCATTTTTAGTTGTAATCTATAAAACGTGGACAGGAGGGTATTTAGTGAATAGACTCTCTCACCTTGTCTGCAGGTGGCGCTGTGATAGCAGATCGCGGCATAAGTAGCCAGCTGGTGCACCTAAGCCCCGGATTGTCCGGCATGTGCACAGGGTATCTGCGTCTCCGCTCAGATCTGCCACATCCGTATCCCACTCACTCCTCACCTTGAGCTCCTCTGGCTCCTCCCAGTCCTGCTACGGGGTGCCAGCTGAACTCTGCGATTTCATTGGGAACCCAGTTCTGGATGCCGTGCCTGTCACCCAGCGCTGGAGTCCAGAACCATAGTAACCGGAGAGCTTTGAAGACAACAGCCCCCCCCTTCCCCCCAGCATTTACTTTAATAACTGTGGTTTATGTTTAAAAAGTGATGCTCTACTTTTGGTCTGGGAACATTCAGAGAGATTTATGACTGTTCATTTCTGTGTAGAGGAAGCTTGCTGAATGGGATCCATGCTAGGAATAGGAATCCCTCTAGTGTGGAAGTATTTTTTTCTTTTTTTTCTTTTTTCTGTGGTTAGGTTTCGGTGGGTAGATGGTCCTAATGTGTTTGTGATGAATACAAATGACGGAGAAGTCCTCCAGTTAAACAAACTCGAGTAGAGTCATGCAGGAGCCTCCCCCCCCCCGAGTAAGGAGAGCACAGCTGATGTCGGCCGGTGTGTCGGGTCGCCAGCGTGCTGCACAAGGCCAGCGGACGTCTTATCGCTAATGAGATCCGGGCCGCTGGTGTCAGAGCGCGTCTCCTCCGCACCGGCTGGCCCCGGGCTCGTTTGCTCCAGATGGACCTGTCGCCACAAACGGGCCAAATTGGACGAGCGTGGAGAGTAAAGTGGCGACGGTTTGCGATCTTAAGGCGGCTGACAGATTTTCTGCCGGGCTAGCTGGCTGCTGATTAAAGGTCCCGTCTGACCAACAGGAATACACCATTAAAATCCATCTCTCCCAGTTTTTATGCAAAGGCTGCATTTGGGGGGGAAAATTCTTCCATGCAGCAGATAGGTATCCTGCTAAAACAGAGAGCTAGGCTACCCTGGCACGAGAAAATGTCTCTTAAAATAGCCATTAAAAATAAAGGTAATCCTCTTCAGCATTCCAGGCTGGCTTTTCACTTGATAGAGAGGATAGAAATGCGTGTGACTTTGGTGGCTGGTTAGCGATCCCCGTGATGGCTCTGTGTATTATAGCCGCGCCACTGTAAGCATTCTGCGGCCGCCCCTCTTAACGAGGTGGATAAATGAATTTCGTGTTGACACACACGGCCTTTGAAAGCTTGTTATGAGAGCGATTGTTGAACTGTTGTGAGGAGGGCAGACAGAGATGTTGAAACAGGGGCATGATTGCCTGATGTTACATGTGTCCCTGATTACCTTCCTCCTGCTTTTATTCTAATAAGTGACGTTCTTTGTGCTCCCCTGGACGGCCAGACAGCCTGACACTAGATGAGAATAAATATTGCATGTGGTGCACATTAAGCTGTCAGCCAGGAGGGCGTCTGCGAGACGGGGAGACGCGGAAATCAGCGAGAAATCCGCTCCTCTGTTTTTTTTTATATATTTTATTTTTTATGCCCGTTCTTGTCAGGATTGTCAGGCCTTGACAACTTTCTCCCGTCATCTCGCAGTCGGCCGCAGTGGGTGACAGAGCCGCTGCCTGTGCGGAGACAGAGCCGCTGCCCGGTGAGATTCCCGCCTCGCCCTCGCTTATCGCCTGGGTCCGCCGCTCCAGCCCATGAGCAGTCTGCTTTGTTTGCAGGAATAACTCGCCTCTGAGGCTTTCAGAGTGTCGACGCTTTTTTGTTTGTGAGACTTTTGACTCCAGCGATGGCCAGGATTTTTCGTTTCGGTTTCTTGGCCCAGAAATGTCCCCCCTTGATAGCACTGCTTCCTGTTACCTTCAGCAGTCACAGGCCTGGGTGTGAAGTGAATCGCAGCCTAAGGGCCTTTGTCAGTGATAGTGCGCTATCCTTTTGTGCTGGGAGTCCCTCTGCACCATCCTGAGAGGATCTCTGTTCATGGTCCTGATTGAGAGTGAAGGGCCCCTTCCTGCACTCTGATGCTGGCCTCCCGGACAGGCCCCCGGCCTTCTCTCCTTTCCCTGCCCATGCGTGAGTGTCGGCTGGAACGATGGGAGCGGCATCAGGGTATGGTGACCTGTGCCTCACTCCGTGGGATCACCCAGCCGCTAGGAAGGTCTCAATGCTCCACCTGTGGGGGGAATTCGGTAAGAGCCCCAGGGGTGGGAAAGCCCTCTGCTCTGACGGGCCCTCGGCAGATTAGCCCCCCCGGGGCCCGTCGGCCGGTCGCATGGGGAGGGGTGTCTTCCCAGAGCCCAGGTGTGGGCTGCCCTTTGTCACCCGTTTTTACGGGCTTACTCGCTGTAACGGCCGTAATAAAGCCTTTCGGCTGAAAGCAGGTAAAGCGTCGGGCCGGCGCCGCTCATCGGATCAGGTAGCCGCACCTGTCCTACAGCCCCCCCCCACCGTTTCCGCCTCCTAAGTCATTATGACAGATCAAAGCAGGCCCACAGCTTGGGCTGGCCGGAGGCATGCCAGCTTTCAAGAATTATGTGTGATTCTTGCAGCAACATCAACAACAACAAAAAAGAGGAGAAAAAACGCAGCAAGGCCATGAGAAATTCTCAGCCCCCAACCCCCCCCCCCCCAAGCACAAGTGGCCTGTCTCAGTCGAGCTGAATCGGTCCATTATCCCCCGTTTATGCCTTAAATGGACTGTCCCCGCCATGCAGTCAGCAGACAAGCGGCTTCGCTAAATGCGTCTTTTGCTCATTTACTCATTGGCTGTCGTGATCTTAATTGCTAAATAAATGGAGGCGCGCAGTGCAGACGCTTGCTAACCCCCAGATTACACATCGCATGGCCGTGCTTTCCGCAGCATGCCACAGGAATACCATTCTTTTCTCGACTTGCGTGACGTTACGGGCAGCTGGGTGCGTTGTACCTTGCGTCAGCAGGCCAGTATTGACGTTTTAGCTGTTCACCGTGAGCTGTCCTCATTTCATTTTGATTTTCCGGTATTTTAATATTCCTCACAATTTCTAATGTGGGTAATACTTACCTGTTTGTGTCCGTGCAGTTTGAATTGATTACATTGATAACGCATGCTAATCCATACTGTTGGAATTTTTCTCTTCATTTAATGATACAGCTGATAGAGCCTTAGCATTTGTATTTTTAAAGATAAATCCTAATTATGAACTCCTTGAAATGGATGTAATGCATCTTAATTTAAAGAATCCTAATTACTTTTCCTTATGTGTGGTTTTTCTCTTGCCCTTGTAGCGATGTAGTGGCAGTGCCACAAACACTTCCTCGCCCTCTCTCAGATTTTTTTTTAAGATGCTGAATGATTAGCAGAAATAATGTCCTTGTCAACCTCAATCACATTAAAGTGTGTTTAACGTTTATTCCCCTCCACACGCTTAACGTGAGAATTTCCACTAGATTTGCAGTGAAGTCTGCTACAATTCCATTAGAAGAAGTAGAATTTATTGTATATTCTGTATTTTCCATCGAACATTATTGTTATAACACTGCTCAGAGTCGTGCAGAAGTTCCTTTGGAGTTACGAGTCTTTCCTTGGCATTATTTTTTATTATATAAACAACAACAGCAATTTTACATGCACTCGTCAGTTCTCGCACTTGCCACTTGCGTAATATAGTTCTTTGTTCCAGAAAGTGCAAATGAGTGCAAAGATACTCTGCATAACAATGCACAGATAAAACTCCAGCTTAACACCAGCTATCCCACATGCTACAATATAAAAATATTATGATTAATCGATAATTGATTGTTAATTTTTCTGATTATCGATTAAGAAAATGTCTTTGAATGCCCATCCCTAGTATATTTGTATGATTCCAGTGAGAAGATTACGTTATTATAGCAGGCTTCTTGACTTGGGAATAAGGGCGACGTAACTGCAGAAGATGCCGATTGGTTCCCGATAGTCTCCAAGCTTTTTGTATGGGTGTGTAATGGAGATGTTCACTTCTGTCCAGGCGTTTGATACCTTCTGCTCCATGTCGGGTATGGTGGGGGGGAGTCCCACCTGTGCCTCGTTTGGCTCCCCCTTTGACCTCACCCTGCCCCCACCCCCGCATTATGAAATCCCATCCAACCCCAGGCCTGAGAGGTTCCGGGCTCTTGTTGAGTCTTCATTGATTACAGTCCCCGGTACAATGGCCAATTGAGGGGCCCTCACTCGGCTGAGTGATCCATGGGGCGGTGTCCGGCCGGCCGCCCGCGCTGGCTGCAGGACCTGAGGAACGCGGATGGTCTGCCAAGGCAGCAGACAGCCGTGTTCAGAATGACGGGGCACAGCTGTTATTATCTCAGATTGGCCCCTTTTCTTCTCCTTGGGGAAGCCGTCTTCTGCGCTTTCCAGTCTCGTGTTTTGGTAAATCTCTTCCCGAGAAGTGGCCCCCGTCTCAAAAGTAGCGGCTGTCGAATTTTAAAACTGCAGTTCTAACGATAGCGGGCAATCAGAGCGTGGGAATATATTCCAACTGGGCGCAACATGATTGGCAAATGACTGATGAAGCAAACTCCAGGTGTTGAATGCGGGGGTTACTGGCGAGATACTATAGTCACGGCAATGATGATGATACCGGGCAGCTTCTTGAGCAGTACAGCTGGGCAGTTGCCAACCAAATGAGACAAAGGGCAACTCACTGCTGATCAATGTTTTTTTGAATGGAAATTTGATGTCCAATAATTATGGGCCCAAGCAACATTGCACAAAAAGTTGCCCTGTGTATTATCACCCTAAGAGAAGAGCGTCCAGCCTGCTGCTCCTTTAATAAATAAACAACAATAAAGGTCCAGCTCCAACATCAAAGCTCCTGTGCAACTATACTATGCACTTCCTGAGAACTCCAACATCTACTGAAATGCTGATAGGGACTCTCCTAAGTCTGCCTTGACCCTGTATCAGAGGACTGCGATCTTCAGACCAGATGGTTGCTCGCGGGAATAACGGTCACGTTGGACATGAAGAGGGACAAATCCGCTGATGGGGAACTTTGAACTGATTCTAAACAGGAAGCTAAGATTACATATAATAACAGGAGTCCTACTGGCAGTGAGTGGGGACAGGCCCAAGGTGTGAAGATTGGCTTTGTGAGGCCTCTCTTTTGGGATCAGCCCAGAAACGCTGCTAAAAGGGTGTGGGCCTAATCTCATAATTGCTCCCATCTCCATCCACTTTGTTCAGGCATTGAATCGTGATTAAGTGCCAGGCTATCTTTGCCCTGCACTGTCAGGTGTCCTGCTGCTTTTGCCTCTTGGCTAGAACAATTATTTCTTCTCCAATTGTTAAAAAACTCACTCTTGAGAGCTTTACAGCGACTGAATGACAAAGATATTTAAGCAGATGAATGCTTCCCAGTGGTCTGCAAGTCCCTTTTTCAGTTGGCGTGAACCCCTATAAACATGAATAAAAAAAAAACCTGCAAAAGTAAGCAGTTCAGGTGGAACCAATATTTTAACATTTCTGTTCTAGCATTACATCTCAAGCATAATGCTTTTGGTAAGAACAAAATGTTAAAAATATATAGAATTGCACTTGCACAGACTGGTTATTGTAATCTGGTTTTTTATCTTGGTAGCCTAATGAAGTTTTCTAAACACAAAACATTTATGTTGAGTGCAAATTATCTTGGTTCACCTGTGAATTTTATAATTATAGTGGTTAAAAAGGCTCGAGTCACTCCAGTGTAGGCTGATAGTCATCTTTAGAGAGGTACATTGATAATTGGATGAAGCCACATGAGACAGCGTGTTGATTCAAAGCCAGTTTGGAGTTAAGAAATAATTGGCTAATTCAAATTCTTTAGCTGTATTAGGAATTACCAAGTGTTCATTTCCTCACAGAATTTTGACACTTTTCATTCCTTCCGCTGATTTGGAGCCCTGGTTGATTTGTTGTTGATGTATCTGAGGAGTAAGGGTCTCCAGGTGACCCCAGAAGAAGCTGTGCACTGCCCCGGTGCTCTGACCTGCACTCTGTGTCTCTCCAGGCTGGCGAAAATCAAGGAGTGGGTGGATGTGCATGACCCCGGGGCGCTGGTCATCCCCTTAAGCGGGGGCCTGGAGAGCAAGCTGCAGGACATGGGCGAGGAGGAGCGCCTGAAGTACGGCGAGGAGCAGAAGACCCAGAGGTTCATTAGCATGCGCTCCCCTTATACTTCATCATCGACTGGCTCCCTGTGCTCACTTAATTGCGCACGCTGATAGAATTATAAATGGCAGAGTAATTACCATTATAAAGGGGGGATCCTTCCCTTTACAGAACAACTCACTCAAAGGGTTTTATTCTAAATTAAGTTTTTAACTGTCATCTGCCATCTTGGGGATAATTATAACTTGGGGGGGTTTTAGGTACATTGTTCTCGGTGTAAAGGCCCATGGAAAGCGGTGAGCGGTGTATTTCTGGAGCGGTGAAAACAATGCGTGGTGGATCTGTGAGAGGTGCCGAATATGAGGGCTCTGCTCTGCCGATGGCGGAGCCTCAGCGCCTGGCCGCGTCCATGCCGGCTCGCCGCAGAGGCTACACGCTGTGTGAGTGTGTCAGCCGGCTCCTGACGCTGTGTATCCCCCACCCCGACAGCGTACTGCCAAAGATCATCAAGAGTGGCTACGCAGCCCTGCAGCTGGAGTACTTCTTCACCGCGGGGCCCGACGAGGTGCGCGCCTGGACCATTCGGGTGCGTAACACCCCCCCGAACTCATCTCACTGAATTACATATCTGAGAAGTTTTCCATGGCTGCGGCTATATCATATCTAATCCGGGCCTGTGTACACGTGCGTGCGTGCGCGCACGCGTGTGCACTGGACAGTGAAAGCGGGCTGCACATTGATTGAGGAGCCCCAGCTGAATGTGCCCATTACTGGCCAGCAGTGTTTCCATCCTGCCGAGATCAGCCCGACCTCCTCCTGTGGGTGCAGATAAGGTTTCCTTCATTGTGCCTGCTTAATCTGCCCGACTGCGTTCGTTTCGAGCCAGACTGATGCGGCTTTTCATTTGCAGTTTATTTATTATTATTACACTCCGGTTTGCTGGGCAGATCCCTTTCCTGGCATGTCTGGGTCCCCGCTGCGTCACACGTGCAGCCCAGACAAAACAACACGAGTGCGGCTGTTAGAATGATCCACTGGGAAGGATGTGCAGAGAGGAAGGGACAGGAGACAATCCAGATATTAAGGGGGACAAACGGAAAGATATTAAGAACTTCTTGTGAAATATTTTGCACAAAACTTCCTTTAGCACATAATAAGAGTTCTTGTAGTACCAGCGCTCTGTTGATGTGTCACTAGACGTTTTTGTCTGAACAAGACAGCAGCACAATGTTCAGGATGAAATTGCAGACGGCTGCAGTGCCCTGCACAATTGGCATCCATGGTAAATAAAATCCAAATGGGCTCTGCCTTCATCTCTCATCTCAAAATTTTAAGAAAAATCCTAATTAAAGTAATTGAATGGAACAAAAATGATCATGTGTTTTGTTGTGATTAAAATCTGGCATTTTTTTTACCTTTCTAAGTTTGTGACAGATTAGGAACTCTGAGGAGATCAGTCTATAAAGGCCCATCACTGTGTCATTGTATCTCATAATCGACTGTTTGATTTTGCTATCCATCAGCTTGCCCTAAACTCCCAAACACTCGCTCTCTACATTTGATGCATTTTCCAGCTGGGCGAGCCACCGATGATGCTGATTTACGCAAGCGCGACTCCATCAAAAAATGACGCAGAGGGTTGTAATGTATTGGGGCCATTAAATACACATCATTCTTTTGGCATGAAATATGTTGACCCCAACCTTACTATACAAATAAATAAAATTTCTCAAGGGCTTCGAGTGCTGTGCTGCTCATGGAGAAGGGCAGGAGTCTTTATGATGCCAAATAGTGATGTACAGTGCGCTGGCACTAGCTCTTATGTCGCACATAAAACTGCTCATCTTTTTGGAGTTGCTTGGTGGTCCAGCATCTTTAACATCGTGTTTGAAAGTACGGCGTGCTGATTTCCCCCTTGTTGCTGTTAGTGTAGCAGGCCTGCCATCCGTGTAGCTGTGCCTCGCTGCTGTGTAGCAGGCCTGCCATTCATGTAGCTGTGCCTCACTGCAGGGCAGCAGGCCTGCCATCCATGTGGCTGTGCCTTGCTGCAGTGCAGCAGGCCTGCCATCCGTGTGGCTGTCCCTCGCTGCAGTGTAGCAGGGATGCCATCTGTATGGCCGTCCCTCGCTACAGTGTAGCAGACCTGCCATCCGTGTGGCTGTCCCTCGCTGCAGTGTAGCAGGGATGCCATCCGTATGGCTGTCCCTCGTTGCAGTGTAGCAGGCCTGCCAGTCGTGTGGCTGTGCCTCGCTGCAGTGCAGCAGGCCTGCCATCTGTTTGGCTGTCCCTCGCTGCAGTGTAACATCACAGATTGACTTCTCATGTTCGGAGCCCACCTGGCACAGTCTGTGCTCCTGGCATGACCCGACACTGCGGGCTCGGTGTTGGGGGGGCGTGGAGCAGGTGTCCGGCATGTGTCTCAGACGGGAGATTGATACCGGCAGGGGGTGGTGAGCAGAGATTACCGTGCAGAGCTCTGAGAGCGGCGCTGTCCTGTGGGTTGGGCTGCCACGGGAGAGCTGTGCCCCCATAACCCACACAGGCTGACTGTGCTGCTGTACCCCCGCCCCCCCCGCAGCAATTCATTTTCCTTGTGCCACCCCTCCCTGACAGAAAGGCACCAAGGCACCGCAGGCCGCCGGAAAGATCCACACAGACTTCGAGAAGGGTTTCATCATGGCTGAGGTGATGAAGTACCAGGACTTCAAAGAGGAGGGCAGCGAGAATGCTGTCAAGGTGAGGGGCGTCTGGGTGGGGGCGTTTACACACACACACACACACACACACACACACGTTTGGATTCATATCTTTGTGTGGACCATCCATTCATTCCCTAATCACAGCAATGACAACCTTAACCCATACCCAACCCTAACCATAAGTAACCAAACAAAATACAAGACATTTGACATTTTTAGTTCTTGATTGCAGATTTTTATAAAGGTGTGTTTGCCCTTGTAGGGACCAAAAAAATGTTTCCATGACGTCACAATAACAGGTTCTTGCCACATTTGGTCCCCACGGTGTAATATAAACCTAACCCACATACACAGAAATGTACCATGATTTCACTGGCGTACCTCTGCTCTCTGGAGGTTACTAAAAGTCAGCCAGTGCGCACCTTTCCTGCACAGCTTAGGTAACGTTGTGATTTGGCCCGTCTGTAATTCCCACGGAGACCCTCAGGCTAGAACAACATTCCCCAGGCCAGCATGTCACACGGGGGATTATGGCTGTTCCTTCCCTTGGCGTGATGAGACTTGGCCGAAGTAATGACTTCGCCTCTGTATCCTGCTGCCCCGGAGAAACTAAAGCATAAACATGTCAGCGGCTCTTGTCGGAAGTTGCTCGGATGAGTTATCGCCAGACCCGCCTACACTGCTGCTCTCGAAGCAACTGACGAGTGACTGGCGACTGACAGGCGTCTGTTTGCGGGGGAGGGCCGCGCTGACACAATCATTATGTCGGCTGTTTTGATAATTAGGTGTCAGACATGATCAAGCATGACAGGAGCGACGTGTATGTCTGGCTGGAGTCAGAAGGGTCAGGCCTCACCGGCATAAATACGTCAGTCTGCGCAGAAATGCGGGCAGCTGCGGCGGGGAGCTGCGCGTTTGCCGCTTCGCCAGACGCCGCCGCTCCTGTCCTGTGTAATAAGCAGGCTTTTCGCTCCTCTCCCCCCGTCGGTACAGGCAGATTAAATGATCACTTGCACAGATCAGTACAAAGCAGAGATCACAGGCGAGCTCGAACCTCATAAATTACTGTCAAGCGGCTATGGCAGACAATGCCTTTTGTGTGGGATATTAGTGTGTAATTGAGGCCGGTCCTTTAACCCTGATTAGACTCGGGTGAGAAGAGGAACACGCAGGGAGGAACAGGCGGGCTTGTGCTAATGTCACTGAGGAGATGCCGAGGGCACCTCCTCACCCCCTGGCAGCGTGCCACTCCACCACAGCGCATCGCGCTCCCCGCTTCCTGTAAATATTATGTCAGTCCTCCTCGCCGCCTGCACACCGCTGCTTGGGTGGACTCTCAATACGCGGGCCTCGCATTTCCACATTTCCTGCTATATTTCAGCAAGAAATGGAATTAGGTTTCTAATTATTCTCCTGTGTTCTGTTTGTTTTTGAATTTCCATATTATAAATGTATTAGTTTGTGACTGACATGCACTTATACCTAAAGCAGCCATTTACCTACCAGGTAGGTCCCAGTTTTGGCCCCAGGACCAGTTGATGGGCTGATGAGCTGTGCATTCGGAGAAGCCTTTCTGCGCACCACTGCAGCACTGAGCTGTTATTTGTGCACTTGTGGCCTTCCTGTTAGCGTTAACGAGTCTGGTCAGTCTCCTCTGACCTCTCTCATTAGCAAGGTGTTTTGGCCCCCCCCCAGGAATGCCGCAGACTGGAATGATTTTTGTAAACTCCATGCATTGTAGGGCCACATGGCTGTTTCTTATGTAAGCAGCAACCGAACCTCCTGACCCTTTCTGTGTGCCGTATGTATTCAGTTGCAGCCTCATGATTCGTTATTTGTGTTAATGAGCAGATGTGCCGAATAATGTGGCCGCTGAGTGTAATGGAAACACTGTAAACATGCTTGTCAATTTTTCCTATGTTATATGTTCCTGCAGACATACATTAAGCTGGCTTAAGCTAGTTTATTTTGCTAGGAGAAATTTTAGTATTTATTCCCGATAGTTTAATAAAATTGTCACTGCCACTCTTGATGAATGTGTAGTGGAGTAGTACAGGGTCTGGCCTCGGAGACTTCAGCTTTAAGTTGAGGGAGGGACACTGTTGTCGATTGTTTCCCGACAGCGTAAATGCCTAGTGTCAGAAGGTCATTTTGGTTGTATTAAAAAAAAAACACTGCTTTTAGTGAAAACGACAAAACTGCACTGCAGTGATAAATGTTTCACAGCACAGTTATTTAAATATGATCATTATGGTCATGATGAGCAAAACACTGCTAAAAGAAAGACTCTCGGGCTCACGTGACCAGTATAGATATGAAAAGAAGAGTGGCATCTGGGCAGCAGTGAGCAGCCGCCCCCCCCCCCCCCGCTCTCGTCCCGGTGGCTTCGGCCTCGGCACCCCCGTAGGCGTAGGCACCCCCGTCGGCTCTGAATCTTACTGCGCGCCGGTGAATTTGTCCCGGGGTGCGAGTGCCGGTAGAGGCAGCCCCGGCAGAACGTCACTGGGCAGGAAGCCGTGGCAGGAATGGACCGGCGTGCCGGGGGTGTCACGTTATTAGTAATCATATCTGCACGGTGCCACCAGATGGCTGCTTTCAAGTGTAAATGAAGAGCTTCGGCGTGTCTGGTTTTATACACACTCAGGAATTACAAAAGGCCATTGATTATTTTTTTTTTTTTATTCTCGTCTTCCTCTCCCTCTTCTCCAAACGCGTTTTCTGGTGGCATTGAGTCTGGATTAACCGGTCTCCTGGGCCCCTAAAAGGAGCATTGATTCCTTTAATTAATTGTACACTGCCGAAGCAGAATGCATAACCAATCCATATTAGCACTTCAAGTCAATTATTTTGAGTTTGACTGGAGGAGGGCGGTAACACGGGCATATAGAAAAGTCGTGAAAACAGTTTTTTGTGATATATAAAGTATGTGTTTCTTATAAACAGCTCGCTCATGATTATGAATATAAATAGGAGGAGGCTCAGGAATTGAGTTTTTCCCCTTTCATGGTGAAATGGTTCCATGAATAAAACATACTTTTAAAATGTGTTTTTTGCTTCACTTTCTTTTGTCTGTTATTATTTTAAATGAAATGTCTCCCCACAGTCTGCTGGAAAATACAGACAACAAGGCAGAAACTATGTCGTGGAGGACGGCGACATCATCTTCTTCAAATTCAATACGCCGAACCAGCCCAAGAAGAAGTGATTTTGGG
>JAODKM010000001.1:34674917-34700398 GCA_026780845.1 Petrocephalus sullivani
TGCGTTCGAGGAACCGACTTAACCGGATGATTTTCACCGCCATTAACTGATCCAAGATGAGGCTTCTGATCTTGGATCATTTAAGCGACGTACGGAGAATATACCCCTGGTCTCCAGATATAGCGATATGATTTTGTTATAATAAATATTGGGGTATTTATAAGTTAGTTAACATAAAATAAAAAACGTCTCGGAGAACGCATGCAGCGCCCAAGCAAAAGCAGCGGAGATAAACTTTAAACTGATTTCTAAAACATATATTGGATATAAATATAATCTCTGTAAGAAATAATCATTAAAATTGCAAAGTTAGCTAAGCCTTTTCTCTATGCCAAAGTAAAAATGTTTTAGCAAAACATTAACCCCCTGCGCCGTCTGTAAAAATGTCCATATAAAACCGAAAGTAATTAGAAGTCTGATCTTAATGTAAGTCACTAGCGATGTAAGAACTGCATGTGCATAACATGCGATGTTAGATTTAATATCCAACATCATTCAGCTGCATACTACAGCCATTGTTCGAATTCAGTACGAAATGCCCCGCTTCACGGTGTGTTTTTATTCAGCAACAGGTACCAGTTCTAACGCCAGTGGAAAAGCATTTTGGCGAAAGAAACACGGCGCTACGCGGTGTGATATTGTCACTCATGGGCGGTTACTGATGATGTCATTTGGCGCCGGTACCAGCCAGTGGAAAACCAACACAAAGGAAGTACCGAAAGTATGGTACTTGCTGCGGTGGAAAAACCCTCCTAGATTTAACTCCCTGCTGAAGGGAATCTTCTTTGCACTGTCTAATGTGTTTGCTTGTTATTTGTATAGCAACCCATAAGAAATATAAATGCTGACTTCCTTTTCAAAATAAACATGAGATCCTAGTTCATTAAGATTCTAAGTAAGTAATATGGCTATGTTTCATGTTTTGGGTCATTTTTCAACTTCTTTTGCTGTTGAGAAATTCAAGGAATAATGCTGTGGCTTTGCATCTCCAGCACGGCCGTGGCCTATGTGGACTGAGGCCTGCCCGGTGTGGGGAGCCTGCATGTTCTCCCCATGTTCTCAGAAGTTTCCACCAGAAACTCTGACCTTCTCCTGTGGTCCAAACACAATTTATTTAGGTGACTTTGTGTCTCAGAGTGCCACATGATGAAAATGTAAGTGCAGGTAATGTGTGTGAGTTTGAGGTGGGCATTTTCAATTGCAAATAGCATCAGTGGTTATGCTGGACTGTTACTCTCTAAGGGTTTATTGAATAGATTTAGGTTCCACACAGAATCATGTTGAAGTGTAAAACTTCCTGGTTTCATTTCATCTGACACAAATCAGCAATGAGCCTTTTACTTACAACCAAATTCATTTTCTTTACAATGCAAGCTACAAAAATAGTATGTGGAGTGGCTGAGTAGTGAAGGTGTATTTTGCTGATGGTGGGGGGATGGGGGTCTCCTCAGTAGATTTAGCCACTCGGGAGAAGGCAAGCATAAAAGTGTCATGATCGACTAAGAATGTCTTAAAGATTGACTTTTTGGTGATCACTGATATAGATGATCCTTTAGGGGTCACATTATGGGTTTACATGAAGTTGGTTGGTTGTATCGTGCAACTGACTGGCACGTGGGGCATGAAGATGTCACAGTAGCCCGATGTTGGAATCAATGGGCACGCGAGGACATCCAGACACGTTGTGGGGAGCCATAGGGTATGACTTCAACTCAGACCCAGTGCCAGTCTGCAGGATCTCAAGGGCCAATTACAACAGTTGTGGGCCAGCTTGCCGCAGGAGAGGATACAGCGGCTGTATGACTCAGTTCTGCACCATATCGCCGCATGTGTCCAAGCCCGCGGGGGAGGGTGCCACACCCTACTGATATGATACCAGCAGTGTGCCCATACTGCCTACTCTTGTCCATTTGTTCTGATAATATAATCACTGTGATACAGTCACACAACCTTTCACCACGTGCAGATTTCATTCACCACCACTTAGTTTGATTGCCTATTTTTTATTGTTACAGAGTGTCTGTCAGTTTCACTTCTTTGTAATAGTACACCACCAAATGTAGTAATATTACCATGGTGGCGTTTTTTTTTAAATTCCTGATAAAAGCAAAGATGTATAACTACATAAGTGTGAGTGTGCTTCTTATCAACTTGCTGCAGATTGTTATACTCTCTCCTCGGCCCAACTACTGAAGAAGCCTTGCAAAACTGTTAAACACTGCAGCTGTTTTCCCATCATTAAAGCAGCAAATGTGTTGTGAAAATATACAAAATGTCATAAAAGACAGATGCTGACCATTGTATGGTCTATTAATGCAAAAGATTGCACAAAATAGTCCATGGATATTTTATGAAATGTCTGTCTAGACCAGATCCCAGCCAGATATTTTACAGCAAACACTTCTATAATGTTGTGTATAAAATTTTGTATGGAATAAATATTTATGATAACGCCACAATTATGAAATGGTTTGCAGCAATACATTTTGTATTACCCAATACCTGTTTATTTTATCCAGTGCCTATAATCTGAAGCTATGGCAGAGTGAAGTGGCCATGCTTTTGGAGACTTTCTGCATCTAACCAATGAAATTCCACCCATCTGTAGTGCATGGCCACCAGCATTGTGTGTAGTAACTGATATAATTAAGCGACTGACAAATTGGGTGGTGAAAAAATGGATTGCTTCAGGACCGTGTTAAAGGAACTTAGTTTAATGACAGGATTTTGTATACATTTGTATATATGAAAACATTGATTAGTGGTTACATTTAGAAATTTATCAAATTTATAACCTAAATAGTCTTTCAATATTGAATTTTAAGGGTCTGTACAATAACATGAACACCTAATAATAAAACGATGGACAACTAAAACATACTTAAAAGCACCTAAAACAATTTTCTATATATTTTTTGTGACATTATACATTAAAAAGAAAACCCTTTCACTATTCTACACTCACAATTAGCTCCCTGCTCTATCATCTCCAATTGCTGCTGAAAATGCTGTATTATTGGTCAACCACTATTGCTACCGCATAAAAGACACAAATTATATATTTTTTAAACTGTGAAGCTTTTAACGGGGTGACTGCAGATATGTTGCTTTCTGGCCTGCCGAGAGTGAGCAAGAGAGACGGTCATGAGGCTTTCTAAAGGCCATGTTTCGGCCGGCCTGTGTTTACCTGACACTTGGATTGACAGCAGAGCAATTGGAAATATCCACCATTCGCCAGCATGAACCCCTCAGTGCATGAAAAGTGCTTTTTATAGTCTGGCTGTAATGGGCCAAGTTTGAATTGCAGGTTGGGGGAAAATGACCCTGCTCTGTGCCCACTTGGAGGGCAGCTGACAAACTGACAATGATGCACAGCAGTGCTTGAAGGTCTTGCATGGTGGAGTGAAAGTGAAACAGAATGAATCTCCTGTGCTGATATTTATCAGGGGATGTGCTAAATCATTTGTGGGCAGGCTGTTACACATGGCATGAATATCACTGTGTGAAAACCACGTGATGCTAGCCCTAATGCTCCACTATTTAGGATGCATTTATCGAATTGGGTCTGTCTGAGACATGAGAAAGTCATATATTTTTCTAATTTGCTAAGGTGCAATGACCAACTCTTATTGACTATTGTGTTAAATAGTCCTTGTAAAAAATAATACGTTCAAATACAGCACTAAATACGTAATAGTGCAACATGTCTGTACTTTTATATGGGTCATGATACGTTTTTGATTTTAATTACGATTTTCCGCTAAACAGGATAAACCTCATACATTACACACGACCTATGGAAAAATGCCATATTTAATAAACATTCAATCGTTTGATTAAACCCATTTCAATATTCAATTATACATATGTTTCTAAATGACAGAAGTGTTTAAAATTAAATTACATATAAACCATTTGAGTGTCACACGTCTGTTACACGTAAGCAGACATTTGCTGTAGCTGGCAGTAGCGCGGGATTTCTGATCTCGGAGATGAGCAGATATAAGCTCTTATTACGATTAGGTAACGGTTCAATTTAGTGTACCCGTAACTATTTATATATTGATTGGCCATTACTAAGTATTGCAACTTTTTTCTACGTAACTGATATACACAATGCGTTGAGAAAAGCGTTCAAAAAGACCCGTCCAACAATAATATAGTAACGTTAATGGCCGAATTGCTTTCACAACCAACGCTACTTCCTGGCATTTGCTCGAGTTCCACTGGAGATTCCCTGTTATTTTGTATCTAGTTCTGGTTAACGGGAAGTAGTAATACGACAAAATTGATAGACATGATGTCTAGCGAATGGCATTCAAGCGACGCGAAGGAAGGAGCCAATCGGTTTGAAGAAGAATGGCGGGACTTCCGGCGCATGACGTGAAATGTTACAGTCAAGGCTGGAAGCCCCACCTTTTGTGTTTCCCGCACCGTCAATCAAAATAGAAAAAAATCGACTCGAATCACCGATCGCCGCCCGCCTTTGATTAAAATGATCATGTTCGGCGTTTAAATAAACCGAAAATCGTCCGATTTAAATCACTCGCGTTATGACTGGTACGTAACATTTAAGCTGATTCAAGCATGCCAGCACCGGTGAGTTTACGCAAGCCGTCAGCTTGCAGTGTCTTCAGCTAATCTTTTCAGCAGCTCGGCCAAGAGTGCGCTGGCTACGATTTAAACATAAGGCAGATCTTTAATGGTTATCGAAATAATTACAGCGCGCTAACAGGAGGCCGCCTACGCGCTGAGAGCCCCGTGTAGCTCGTCGTCTGTTTGCTGTGGGCTTTTTTAGCGAGCGGTGATTAAAGTTAAGCGGTTTGTTTTGCTCCGTCTCCCTGTCGCTGCGCCTTTCCGCAGCCCCCGAACAGCCAGTGAAGCAGGAGGAAATGGCTGCCTTGGACGTGGACGCCAGTCAGAGCGACTACATGCAGCACGGCAGCGGCGCGGCCGATCAGGTACTTTTTATTTTTCCGGGAAAAAGCGTCCCCCCCTCGGTCGCTCCTTCTGCCAGCTTTGTCGTGAGGCGCGTGGGGGGTTTTTTTTGGTCAAGTTCACACGTTTTAAATTTTGATGTTCCAAAAAAAGTGGCACTTCCTGTAGCTGCGGACTAACGGCCACCCACTTTCCCCCTTTCTAAACCCGCCCATTGTGGGTAGGACGCTCAGCCGTCACCGCTGGCTCTGCTGGCAGCTACCTGTGGCGGGATCGGCTCGCCGCCGCCCGGGGAGGACGGCGGTGCTGCCGGGGGCGGTGGGCCCGCCGGGGCCTCGGCCTTCGCGCCCATGCGAACTTTTTATTGTCACCCTGACGAAGAGCCCAGCCCCCGGGCTTTGGCACTGAGCTCCTATTTGGCCGCGAAGGGTTTAGCAAACCCGTACGAAATAAAGTCCTTTTCGCCTTTTTTTTTTTTTGGCCTGGCAGCCCCCTCCCCCCCCCGTCTAATTTTTTTTTATCCCGAAATGTCAAAAAACGTGTGAACTATTAAGCGTCCATTCGTCTAATCACGTTTGGTTACGAAATGATTACTGTTGTAAAAGGATCTGATGAGTGCTAAAAGTAAGCAGTTCATCAAATCCAGGTAAAGGTGACAGACATTGACTTTAAGGCCACGATGGACAGGACTCTAATACACTGTACTCATGGCTTCTCATACGCCTTTCCTAACACGGCTCCATGTATTGCGGGTTTCATAAATGTGATATTTATCTGCTTCTTCTTCTAGACCACAGACCTCACATCTATACACTTAACAGGGACATCTGAGAGATGGGAGGTGTTGGCTCCATCTGCATCTATAAAGGAGGAGCCAGGCATAGTGCGTATTCCCAGCGCGGGGATAGTAACGTCAAACGGACAATACGTTCTTCCTCTCCAGAATATGCAGAGCCAGCCGATTTTCGTGACCTCGGCGATGGACACGTCCACCAACGCAGTGCCTAACATTCAGTACCAGGTGATCCCGCAGATCCAGACTGCAGATGGACATCTGGGCTTCTCGGCTTCGGCCGTGGAGGCTGCCTCCCTGAGCCAGGATGCTAGCGGGCAGATCCAGATCATGCACAATGCGGCTCAGGCTATAAGTGCCACCGGGACCTCTTCCGCCGACATCCTTACCAACAGCCAGAACCTCGTATCACAGACTGGGCAAATCCAGCAGATTCAGGGCGTTTCCATTACTGGGTCTGCATACAGTAGTCAGGGTCAGGTTGTCACTAGTGTGCCTGTCGGCTTGCCAGGGAATATTACCTTTGTTCCGATAAACAGCGTGGACTTAGACTCGCTGGGACTCTCTGGAGCTCAGACGATAGCGACGGGGGTCACTCCCGACGGGCAGCTGATCATGGCCGGCCAGGCCATGGAGAACTCCGACAGCTTGGGGAAGTCTGGAGACCAGATCCCGCAGACGCTCTCCATGGGCGAGTCAAACTCTAACCAAGAGATGTACGTGCCAACGACAACCTCGTCACAGCTGCCGGAGACGATAGACGGCACGGGGGTCCTGAGCACTGCCACGGCGGTTTCCAGTGCCCAGGCGGGGAACTCTGCTCTCCAGGAGAACTACATCAACCAGAACCAGGTGCAAAACATTCAGGTATCGTCGGCGCAGCCGGTCATCCAGCTGCAGTCGGTGGCCGTGAGCGCGGGCGACGCCCAGGTGGTGCAGGGCCTCACCCAACCCCAGGTGCAGGTCGCCGGGCAGAACCTGCAGCTCATCAACCCCGGGACCTTCCTGATCCAGGCGCAGACGGTCACGCCTTCTGGGCAGATCCAGTGGCAGACCTTCCAGGTGCAGGGTGTCCAGAACCTGCAGAACCTCCAGCTGCCCAGCGCCGGGGCGCAGCAGATCACACTGGCTCCCGTGCAGACCCTCTCGCTGGGCCAGGGGGGCGCCTTGAGCTCCAGCGCCGGGCAGATCCCCAGCCTGCAGACTGTGACCGTCAACTCGCTCAGCCAGACCGGCGTGCCCTTCCAGCCGTCCGAGGACATGGACAGCCCCGCAGGTAGGGGCTTGCCGGCAGCCCCCGCACTCCTTTGATGACACGTGTCTGTCTGCATTTTGCTGCAGGGAGGGGGGATTGGAGCCTATGCAGCAGTGCTATGGCTTCCCTGAAAGGATCATTCAGACCTGCTTTGTGAAATTAGCCTTAATCCATAACATGTGCACTTTTTTCCCTTTGTTTTTCTTGGGTTTTTCCACCCCCCCCTTCCTTGTGAAATACAGATAATTTCTTGGCATGGGCACGGGGTGTGACTAAGGAAGCCTGCATCGAAATAACTGGAGCGTTTGGCTTGTTGCTTAATTCCCCAAGTGTTTTAGATGTGTGGAGTTGAAGCGCACTGGGGGAGCCAGAGATGGGAGCGGATGTTAAATTTTTCTGCCTTCATAATGAGAGTTGAGAAGTTAATGCCAGGCTGTCAATTAAAACTTTGTAAAATGTGCTTTTTATGGGTAGAGAAATGACCTTGGGTTATCATTTATAACGTAGAATTTTTTATTATTTTTTTGTAATGTGGAAATGAGGTGACCAGCAGTGTTACTGGGAAGCTCGTAGCTGCACATGAGGTATAGGAATGGTTTCTGAGCCCTGTAGGCACCAGAGCTGGGAGGTGTCAGTTCTGAGCAGTGCTGCTTCATGTTGATGATTATAAGCTGTAAGATTATAAGCTCGTGTGCAGCAAAACTGCCAGTGTGATGCAGAGGAGACTAACAGCTGGCTGTTGTGTATCGGAGCCACTCTTAACGCTGACCCGCTTCCTGTTCCTCTTGTTGGACAGATATCCAGATCAAGGAGGAGCCTGATTCGGAGGAGTGGGCTCTAGGCACGGACTCCACGCTGAACCCCAGCGACCTGTCACACCTGCGCGTACGTCTGATCGACGAGGACGGCGAGTCTCATGGGCGGGAGGGCAAGAGGCTGCGGCGCGTGGCCTGCACCTGCCCCAACTGCAAGGAGGCAGGGGGTCGGTGAGTGTTTCCACCGTGTACCTGTTTGGGGTCTGCACCTGCCCCAACTGCAAGGAGGCGGGGGATCGGTGAGTGTTGCCACCGTGTACCTGTGTGGGGTCTGCACCTGCCCCAACTGCAAGGAGGCGGGGTGTCGGTGAGTGTTGCCACCGTGTACCTGTGTGGGGTCTGCACCTGCCCCAACTGCAAGGAGGCAGGGGGTCGGTGAGTGTTGCCACCGTGTGCCTGTGTGCGGGGCCTGCACCTTCCTCAACTGCAAGGAGGTGGGGGGGCTGGTGAGCCGCCACCCTCTCTGTAAAAGGAGCATTCCAGCTGCAGCTGCAAGTCCCATAAGAGAATGTTGCTGCATTCTCTAGCAGTATGCAAGCATATATGGTGTTGGGCACAGGGGTACAGTGGGTAGCACTGTGGCTTGAGTTTGAATCTCACTGCCGCCCTTTCAGCACTGCAATGGGCCAGCGTCCTGGCCTGTTTGTCCCCTGCCTCATGCCCTGGGCTCACTGCAGCCCCGTGGAGAGAGTGCCTTCGCTTGCCCCGCTCGCCGCCACTCACGGCTCCCGTTTCCGCTCCCCAGGGGCACTAACACGGGTAAGAAGAAGCAGCACGTGTGCCACATCCCCGGCTGCGGCAAGGTGTACGGCAAGACGTCGCACCTGCGCGCCCACCTGCGCTGGCACTCAGGCGAGCGGCCCTTCGTCTGCACCTGGATGTTCTGCGGCAAGCGCTTCACGCGCAGCGACGAGCTGCAGAGGCACCGCAGGACGCACACTGGTGAGGGCCGACGTTTCCTTGACTCGTACAGTGCTTTGGATGAGTGCCTTCGCTAAACGAGCGATGAGTGGGAGCAGGTATCGGATTAGAGAATGCTCGAATTATCTTCTTTCTTACTGCATCTCTCCTCGTCAAACTAAGCCTTCTGTTAACGCCTTGCACAGGGGAGAAGAAGTTTGTGTGTCCGGAGTGTTCGAAGCGATTCATGCGCAGCGACCACCTGGCCAAGCACATCAAGACCCACCAGAACAAGAAGGGCGGGGCCAGCGGGGTGGTGGCGGAGGCGGCGGCCTCCTCGGACGGCATCCTCACCGCGGCTGGGGCCACCCTCATCCTGGCCAACATCCAGCAGGGCTCCGCCCAGGGCCTGGGGACGCTCAACGCCGCCAACGCTCAGGAGATCCTCTCCAACACGGAGATCCCCCTACAGCTGGTCACCGTCTCGGCCAGTGAGGTCATGGAGTGACGGCCGCCCATCACTAGGACTCCGTAAAAACCCCCCCCCCCACCCCATTTTTTTAATAAATATATATAAATATATAAATATATGAATATATATTTTAAAGAGTTATCATTTGGTCTTTTTACAGATTGGGCAAAAAAATGACATTACCCATGGTTCCAATATTCACACTGAAAATGCCTTATTTTGTATCATAGTCTGTAGTATAAAATGGAGTTGCATGTATTATAGTGGTTTTTTTTTTTTTAAGCTTCTGTTCCATATGTAAAGTCTCTGAAGGAAACGTTTCCAAAAATGCAAAGGAGTGGTACAGGAAACTGGAGTCTCGTCAGTCGAATTGTCCTATGTGCCCTCAGGGGCTGCGCTCAAAAGATCTGCCTCAAGTTTGCGTCAGAAAAGATACCCGGTGTCTGTCCGTCTGTCTCTCTGTCCGTTTGGGTTTCCTTTGGCTCCCTCCAAGTGCTGTTCCTGCAGTGCTGATCCTTAAGCTCTTCAGTTCTTTTTGTTTGCTCTCACCTTTGAGTATCAGCTTCTTAAAGACATCTTGTGGATGTTGACATTAAAATTGGATCTTTCCAAAAAACAGAAGGGATTCATTTCTAGTCATGTGTTCTACTGCAGCTTGAATAATTATCCAGGTGGTGAATAACAATCACGTATAGGGTTTTTTTTTTTTTTTTTTTTGGATCTGTCTTCTGTCCTTCTTGTCCCATCTTCTATTACAATACAAGAAGTTACCTGTAAATCAAGTCTTTTGATCAAAAACTATTTATAGTAGGCTGTACCTAGTAAGTGGGTTTTGTTGTAGTAATGGGCTTTTTAAAAATTACTTTTTAAAGATGTAACAATTTTGAAATGTTTTTTTTTTTTTTTTTTGTAAAACTTCAATTTCAAAATGGATCACAATTAAAGTCCTTTATATGGAAAAAGCCATGTTAGAAAGGTTGATTTGCCAAACCAGACTACCCTTGATGCAGGGCTGTCCGTGTGCTGCCCACACCCTTCACGCCAGAGCCTGTCAGGTCCAGCTTCTGGTCGTATGACGGTTACAATGTGGTGATGGACCAAAAAAAACCTGTTTTTTTTTTTTTGCAGTTTTCCTCTTTTCTGTGTTGTCAGTATATAACGTGTCAGGGTCTTAAAGTTACAGGTTTCCTTAAGAACAGGCTCCCTTTCCCTGCCTGCCCCCCCAACCAGGTACGAGGAACCTAACGATGTTCTAAAAGCACCCCAGCGAGCCAGCGCAAACTGCAGTGAATTGATGGCTCATCTTTGTGGGTACTTTTCTATGAGTGACTCACAGTGTACTAACCAACTACAGCGACATCACTTTTTGCTTGTATAAAGTTTTTTTGTTTGGCCAGGGATATTTGTTTAGACTGTACAATTTCTTTGTTGTCAAATATGTACTTCCTTTTAAGTATGTACCTATGTGATTTGTTTAATTTTTCTATTTAGAAATGTTTCTGACATTCATTATGCAGATTGTATAATGTGAGATTGTAAGTAGGTTGAGAACGAACGAATGCTCATACAATCTTGTTGCTGGAGTTAATTGCTCTAGTGACTGGAGTTTTTGGAAGAAAAGGATTTATAGCATTTTACGATATGACTCACAGGGCCACAAGACTCAGAATTTACTTCCATGTAATTGAAATATATTCTACCAGAAGTGGTAATTAATAAAACACTATTTTGATACTTTGATTTTATAGTATTCGTTCCCAGCTTTGTCTATGGAGACTTGTCTTTTTAGCCCAGACTTGCAGTTTTTTCCTCTGTTATGCTTGTATTACTCTGTTTATTTACTGGTGCTGTATTTTTGCAAGCGATTTCAGGGATATCTTTTCAATGTGGCAATTACATTTCGATTGTATATCACAGAAGCTTGCCTTGGAACATTCTTTGGCCTTGGAGGTATAATGCATGTTGCCTTCTCTTCGGGAACCCTGCTGTGGTCTCTGTGGCCTTCGGCTGGCTCTGATGTCCTGCTCAGTCCATTTGACCGTAAGCGAGCTCCTTTCTGACAGGTAGCGCTCCGTAGCAGCCGCTGCCCACATCAGTGACCTTAGCAAATGAGTACCGGTGCTGTTAATGGGTTGGGCTGCCTTTCACCAGCTTTATGGAAAGGTCATTCTCTGGGGTGTTTGTTTTTTATTTTCTCACCTGCTGTTCTCTCGAGACTGGCAGTCATGTGCCGCAGTCATGTGCCACAGTCATGTGATACACATATGCAGAAAGTATGAGCAAAGATATACTTAATATAGTTTATACATTTTGGTATTGCATCATGATTGTATATACAATCAATTGGCAAGATGTGCCTGCACCCCAGAGTGCATCTAGGAGGGCCCTACATCATGTAGATGTTCTGAGCCTGTACCGCAGAGGGCTTCTAGGAGAGTCCTACGTCGTGTAGCTGTTCTGTGCCTGCATCCCAGAGGGCTTCTAGGAGGGCTCTATGTCGTGTAGCTGTTCTGAGCCTGTTCCGCAGAGGGCTTCT
Organism: Petrocephalus sullivani; assembly: GCA_026780845.1. Lineage (NCBI taxonomy): Eukaryota > Metazoa > Chordata > Actinopteri > Osteoglossiformes > Mormyridae > Petrocephalus > Petrocephalus sullivani. The sequence continues at coordinate 34,686,627 of JAODKM010000001.1, forward strand.
AGGAGGGCCCTACATCATGTAGATGTTCTGTGCCTGCATCCCAGAGGGCTTCTACGAGGGCCTACATCATGTAGCTGTTCTGAGCCTGTCCTGCAGAGGGCATCTAGGAGGGCCCTACATCATGTAGATGCTCTGAGCTTGTACCGCAGAGGGCTTCTAGGAGAGTCCTACGTCGTGTAGCTGTTCTGTGCCTGCATCCCAGAGGGCTTCTAGGAGGGCTCTATGTCGTGTAGCTGTTCTGAGTCTGCACCCCAGATGGTGTCTAGGAAGGACCTACATCATGTCGATGTTTTGTGCCTGCACCACAGAGGGCGTCTAGGAGGGCCTTCATCATGTAGATGTTCTGTGCCTGCACCCCAGCGGGCATCTAGGAGAGCCCTACGTTGTGTAGATGTTCTGAGCCTGTACCGCAGAGGGCTTCTAGGAGAGCCCTACGTCATGTAGCTGTTCTGTGCCTGCACCGCAGAGGGCTTCTAGGAGGGCCCTACTTCGTGTAGCTGTTCTGAGCCTGTACCGCAGAGGGCTTCTAGGAGAGCCCTATGTTGTGTAGCTATTCTGAGCCTGTACCGCAGAGGGTTTATAGGGGAGCCCTACGTCTTGTAGCTGTTCTGAGCCTGTACCGCAGAGGGTTTATAGGAGAGCCCTACGTCGTGTAGTTGTTCTGAGCCTGTACCGCAGAGGGCTTATAGGAGGGCCCTACGTCATGTAGCTGTTCTGAGCCTGTACCGCAGAGGGTTTATAGGGGAGCCCTACATCATGTAGCTGTTCTGAGCCTGTAACGCAGAGGGCTTATAGGAGAGCCCTACGTCGTGTAGCTGTTCTGAGCCTGTACCGCAGAGGGCTTATAGGAGGGCCCTACGTCATGTAGCTGTTCTGTGCCTGTTCATGTGATAGTCACATGAAATTCCAAATGGAACACTGAACTGAGGTCCCAGTGTTACAAGAAAATGTTTAGACGATCATGTTCCAGTTAAGTCAGGACATCCATCCATTGTCTGTACCCGCTTGTCCTATGCAGGGATGCAGGAGACTATCTTGGAAGCTATGGGCACAAGGGAGTGATAGGGCACAAACCTGCAGTGTGAGAGCATGATTGAGGGATATCACTTTTAGTTTAATACTTAAAATTACCACGTATAAATTCACCCATATCCCGTAAGTGCCTGTTCAGTACAGTGGTGGTGATTTTGCAAGCTGTTGCAGGACCACTTGTAAATATACTTTTTAAGTATTGCTTCGTTATTTATTGCTGGACATGCATCTGAAACCAACAGCAGGTTGTAAACATGTAGTCGTGTCCGCACTGTGACGGCCTTGGCTCCGAGACCACCACAAAACCAGGGTGGAGATCGCAATGGAGTGTATTTCAACAAGCAATATATACAAACAAGCAATCACACATGTCATTGGCCATGTGTATACATCAATGTTTCAGTAACATAGTGGGAAAGGATCCAAAAACCAGCTGCCAGATCTGTCTGTCCTCTCAGCTCCCGCAGCAAGGGAGAAGAGAGCATCCACCAGCCCTCACTTGCAGTGAGATAAGTGGTCGTTCCACGCTCCGGTAGCCTCCAGGCATTGACATTGCTAGTCGTTTGTTTATTAAAGCAGCACTTCTCCAGCAGTGCTGCAGCTTATGTAACACACTGCCTCTTCTGCAGTAAGTTTTTTTCCTTTTGACACAGAAAGGCATTGTAGCAAACATTTTTTTTTTTTTTTTTTTGTGAGTGCAGAACATAAGTAGTCAGTTAAGGCTGATATCTGACACTTCAGGGCCTACAACGAATGCCACTTACTGGAGCTCCAGACTCCAAAAATAGCGTATAAACCCAAAAAGGTCCTTTTTTATGAGTTTGTTTCATAACAACCTTCATTTGCATAATCAAATTAATTCAATTCCCTGCGAATCAGCAGCGAGTGGCCCAATGAACAGAATGACAGTTTGAGGTAATGAAATGTGTCAGTGGGATCATCATTTGCTTGTATGTTAATTAGCCCAATTAATTTCCTCTGCATGTTAATCCGAATATTGTAATAATCCTGTTTTCCCCTACAGAAATGAAAACCCAGAGCTCAGCTCACTGGGAACGTGGGGGAACAGGCAGGTGAATCATAACCTTGCATTGTTTATCAGTGCAAAAGGTCATTTTAACAAAGATTACTGGATGTCCAGCTATTAGGAATGCCCCACGAGACGTACATGCAGGTATTTCTTAATCTGCTTTTGGTTTAAACGTGAATCCTTCATGAATCGTTATCCGTCTTTCCACTTAGCCTGAGAAGAACAGTGATTAGCAGTAAATGGTTTCTGATAAAAGAAGAGGTTCTAGAAGCATTTTTATTTGTGGAGTATTATTAAGCGCTTTGAAGACCCACGGTTGGCTGATGTTCCCATGGGCCTGTCCACCTGGGTTTAGCTGTAGGCACAGCAGATAGGGCCCCTGCTAGGGTTTCCCTGGGGACAGGTGCTCTGTGTGCAGTGCCGCAGTGAGCTCGGGTTACAGTGAGCTCGTGGCAGGCACATAGCCCGTGGAACCCGGGATATCATTTAGTCCACATCCACAGGGACGGCTGGAAGAGTGGGGGCTTTTTCTGCAGACATGAGTGCATTTCACAAGGAAGCTGTTGCTTTTTTTTTATTTTAGGAGAAACGGGAGTTTAGATTTCTTTCAGAAAGAGCGCATAGACAGCCGTAGGGGAGCACATATAAACACCTGAGCGTATTCCTTCCCGGGGTGCGGGTAGGCATTGCTGTCACCATGGCGGAGAGCAGTGCCCGTGGCTCCCTGGAGCTGTCCCGGGTTGCAGCCGTGGCCGACGAGCGCGTCGAGTTCATCCGCGAGCAGGCCTTCACCTCCCTGCGCCTCAAGACCGATAAGTGGAATCGCTTCATCGCTGCCGAGGAGAACCAGAGGTCTCTGCTGGACTTTCTAGATAAAGGCGGCCATGAGCGGCTGGTTCTGCTTACTGGGCCGGGAGGGACGCTACATGCTGGCGACGGGCAGGTGAGTCTGACGGGGGCCCGGCCGAGGCCAGGCTGGTGGCGCGCTCATGTCACGCAGTAGCAGAAGCTGGAGGATTAAAGGCAGGCCTTATTTCAGGGGATCCTGGGCCTCAGGCACGTCTCATATCATTTACAGCATATAAATCTATCTCTTCGAAACCGGGTAAATGATGTATATTTATAAAAAAAAAATGACACCATTTGCATGTCAAAGATTCTTAAGATTTCTTTCTTTGAAATAAGTTGCCACTTATTTCCGGTGCTTTCGCCCGTGAAAGCATTCCCGATTTGCTCTCTTTCTCGAAGACCCCTGCACTGTGGAAAACCAAGCTTTTGTGCATTCTGAAAAAAAGGAACAGAAAAGTATCCCAGTCTGACTTCAGGAGAGAGCTTTGGCTGGGCGAGGTATCAAGCCAGTCCCTGGAACAGGTGTCGGTGCTCGTCTCCGAGGTAACACTAGTCCGTCAATACTGACCAGCTAACGGAGTCTGTGGCTCTTTAATCATTGATGGCTGGTCAGGGTGGTGTAGCCTATCCTCCATTTCCAAGTCTGCCGCTGTTGTTGACATGCAGGGCGGGTTGGGGGCGGGGGTTGTTCGCTCGGGCAGGTGCTGGTTTCCATCCTGGCCAACACCAGGAACCACGGGGGCTGGCCGAAGGCTGTGTCGGAGGACGTCCGCAAGCACGTCGAGAAGCTGAAGAGCCGCCTTTTCACACTAAGGGGCCGAGCGGAGGGCCGGACCCTGCTGCCTCTGCCCCTCTGTGTGGAACGGGCCGAGGAGGAGGAGGGCGAGAGGGGCACCCCCTACAGGTCAGAGACCATTACTCACTCCCATAGACTCGTATTTTGGCTACTGCCTGGTATGCTGTGGTGGAATAGTGGACGGGTCGACTTAACGACAACTGACGATGTGCTCCAAAGTACGACCAGGCATAATTATTAGCCATTTTTCTTAGCTCAAGAATAATGTCGTTAGTGTCCCATTTGCTGTTTTTCGATTTCGGCGTTGAGGCCTTTCTCTGTGCCCACAGGTCGACTGAGGGCAGCATCGACTTGCCCTTGGTGTATTCTATAGAGACCATGGTGATCCAGTGGAGCCAGCAGATCTGGGAGGTCCTGCAGAAGGATTCCAGCCAGGCCCTGCTGCGGGGGGACAATCCTGGACCTGACACCGAACTCGACTTCTGGGTCACGCAGAAAGACAACCTGCTAGGCATTCAGAAACAGGTGTGAGCCATTACAGGATTTTAATTTTGCTATTAATGACATTTTGTTATTACATCAAACTAATTAAATCAAACACCTTTCTGAAAACCTCTTGGGTAGAAATAATCATTGTAGCTCTCACAGTGATTATGTTTTGTGTATTAAGTTTCTTGTTGTCCCTTGCTTATTCATTCTGCCTTCAGAGTCTCTCGTGTCAATTAGAAAAATCTTAAAGGAAATTAATAATTTGCCTAAACAGGAGCGCTCGGCTGCTGAAAGTGCTTCATCTAATGGAAAAGGCTTGTTTTACCCTTAATTCTCTGTTGTTTTTATTGGCTCAGTTACAGAATCCCAAAGTGGAAAAGATTATGGAGATTCTCAAGAGGATCAACAGCAGTTACGACTCAGCCTTCAGTGACATTGTCATGAAGGTAACCCGAGGTAACTATTGGAGGTGGCCCCCGGCCCATCTCGTGGAGGGCAGCTAATCACACTTGGCTTGGGCCATCTCGGGCGTTTTTATGTCTTCCTGTATTGCCGTTCATTTGAACCAAACCCACTTGAAACATTTAATGGGGAAGCTTATTATTTCTCACTGGTGGGACTGGAGTCCATTCGGCGTGAGTTTACAGCGCCTTCAGAGCGGTTCCTCTGCCCCCTAACCCCGGCCCACACAGCCGTCCTGGAGGCAGAGGACATCGAGCTGCACCTGCGGCCCCTGAAGCGGCAGGTCAGCTACCTGGAGGAGTGCAGCTTCACCGCCGCCGAGCGGCTCATCGCACCGCTCTTCCACACCCTCTGCCTGATCTGGAGCCGCTGCAGCCACTACTGCCTCCCGGCACGAATCGTGGTGCTGCTCCAGGAGTTTTGCAATCTGCTCATTGAGAAGGTGCGACGCCGTCCTGCCTCGGGCTGCCCCCGATGAGGCCTGCCTATAAATATTTTGCGAGCTTTTTAACTGCAAATATTTCTTGCTTCCTCACTCATTCACGTCCTTTCACTGCCCAATTAAACAAGCTACTGGCGGTCCTCGTTTTGTATTGCAGTGCCCAGTATTTATTTGCGAGGAAAATATTGTTTGTGGGTGTTTTTTTATTGTCTTCAATTTGTGCTTTCTGAGGCAGACAGAATCCATTGATAGCCTCATTCACTATCTTCTCCAGGCCTTTAGCTACCTAATTCCAGAGGAGCTCTTTAAGATGGAGCTGGAGGAGGGGGTCGAGAGGGTCCAGCATACCATCCACGTCATCAGGAGCTTCAAGCAAAGCTTCCACCTGCACAGGGAGAAGATCAATCAGTACTACACTAAGGGGGAGGAGGTGAAGCCTTGGGACTTCCCATCCAGCTTGGTCTTCCAGAGAACTGACCGCATCCTGGAGAGACTGCTGATGATGGAGGTGAGGGTTGCTGGTGAGCTCTCCTGGGAAGGACAGCGCGGCTTTTTGTAGCCAGGAGACCTGCTTGTCTGCTAATTAGCAAAAGCAAAAAAGGTCAAGTTGAGTCGAGCGGAAGGACTCAAGCAAGGCCTCTGTCATGAATTGTTCCAATAAAATGCACTGAGTATCTGTGGCCATGTCTGCTTAGTGCCCCAGGGATCCTGACTGCCCCCCTCGTCTGACCCCAAGCTCTCCTCACCTCTTCATGACTTCGGATAAATTAATATCCCTGAATATATGATTTAGTTCCACACTTGCTTTGTAGCTATGGTAACACTGGCATTGTGTCACACTCCTTAATTGTATGGCCAGGAACTGTTTGCCTCGGCCCTGGACTTCCTGAAGCTGGAAAAGGTGGAACTTGGTGGGTCAAGGGGGAAGGTTCTGAGCGAGATGGTGTACAGCATGAACGAAGACTTCCATGACAGCTGGAGAGCCCTGCGGGAGAGCAAGTGTGACCCCCTGGACTGCAGCAAGAAGGTGACATTCAACTGCCCCTCTGCCCACATTTATATATTTAATATACATTTATGTAATATCTATCTATCTATCTAGCTAGCTATCTAGATATATATATTATATATATATATAAGTTCAGGTAAGAAATAGTTGGCAACGCTGCATTTCAGGGATTTTGAGTCATTCTGCGCTGCAGATGGGTTAAATGCGTTAATATTTTTAATAAGATTAATCACGATGCTGGATTAATCCGCGTTAACGCGTCAATTTTGACAGCCCTACTTATTAGTCATCTCACCTGTTCAAGTAGAAAGAGAAGACATTCCTCTCCACCTTCTTCTGGCTCATAATGCTGTCAAAGACTGGGGTGACGCCATCCACGGAAATACGAGGGTAAGCCATACCCAAGATACCATCAAACTTTGCAGCGATGAAGGTTACCCCAGGCTGCTTGATTGCTTCCCCAAACAGCTGCTTTTCCACAGCAATGTTCCCGATCTAACAGGAGCCAAGAATGCCAATCCATCAAAATACGCAGCGCTGAGGTCTGCCACAAGGGGTTCCTCAATCCCAATAGCCTTACCGTGCAAGTGTCCTGGCTAAGATAGCCGGAGAGACTGCCGGACCCATACTGAATAGCAAAAGCAGTCCCATTCTTCACGTATGTACTTGATTTGGCAGAATTATATTTGTGGTGAAGCACTGGAATGAGAAAAGGTTGCTTACAGTCACATTTATATAACAAGTATTAAGGAGAGTTCATTTTATTACTTAGTGTGTGCCTTTCTGTCGGAGCCACTTAGATGTAATAGCAAGTCACCCAGGCAAATGAATTCTGACTTACAGCAGGCAATGTCTGTGAGGGAGCAGTGAATTGAGGGTACCCAGAGGTTGGATGATCCAGTGTCAAACACCACTGTGAAGGGCTGAGGTGGTGTGCCCAAGCCAATTTCTCCATAGTACTGGGCCTACAGGAGCATATATGTCAGTCAGGGAAGGTAATGCACAGAAATGTATCAAGAGAAGGAAGCGCAGCAGCATTAAAATTCCATAAACATAAATGGATACTATGCTAATTCTTCATTAAAGTTCATTAAAATTATTTACGCCCTAAAGCTGAAGTTACAACAGCTCCACCAATGCTCTGCAACCAGCTCAAGAGAAACTCCTTCTCCAGAAGGGCTACTGAAGGTCTGCTTCAACAGAAGTTAAACATGTAGGGGCTTCACTAAAATGGGTAAAACCAGAAAAGACTGTGACAGTGCATTATAATTCCTTTAATTCTTCATAAAAAGTGCTCAAACATCATGCTATACACACCTCAGTCTGCTAGTTCATGCAAATGTGTTATGTGCACAACTCAGAAGTCAGAAATCTTGAGAGGTTTGTCACATCTGCCATGTTATATGGCCGGCTAGTTAAGGCCTAAATGTGTTGCCCTTCGCCGACTCAACTATAATAGAACATTCTCAAAATAGATCACCACCAAAGTGGCAAGTGTGTTTATTTGACTGTTGATTACCTTTGCGAGTTACACATTGTAGTTTTAGCATTCAGGTTCTCTCACTGCGGTATGACTACAAACCACAAACCAGGAGTCTAAGGACAATCAGAACAGAGCTTCCACTCTTGAACTGATGCAGCGATTTCAAATAGAGGGCCCTAACATTTCACAAGCTTCTTTTGGGCGAGACAAAGGTTTACTCAAGTGCAGAACCAACCAAATAAAATAAGAGCACTCGGTCCTCTATAGAACCCTGAGGCAGTGCGCTTTCTAGAGCCACTTAAATAGCCATTTATGAGTCATTCATCACACGGCAAACTTGAGCAGAGCCCCAGGAAATAAAACATGCTCACTAATGAATGATTCTCCACTGACTCCGAATTCAGGGTTGCAAAATCAGGAAAGGTTAAGACATTCTCTTGACAAATGTGGGGGAGGGTACTTTTAGGATAGGTTTACATGTGCATTTACTCAAAAGACCCTTACCCAATGTGTGCTAGTCGAGTAAGAAGAATTAGCTAGTCTCTGGGGCAAACAAAAGTTAAAGGCCTTGCTCAAAGGCCCAAAGGTAAAATTATCTGGCCGACCATGGGATATGCTGGTCAAATCGGGCTCAAACTGGACAGCTAAAAATCAGTGTAAGCTTGCAATCATCTGAACCACATCCAAAATTCTTCAGGAGATCACACTCACATCAAGGTAGTTAGTCAAGGTTTCTGGTGTAGGGTCCTTGCTGGAGGGGAAGCCCAAATTATACTTCACCAATTCTCGACCGGCTTGCAATTCCTCCACACTGCTCCCGGAATCAGACAGGGAACGCCGTATGGAGCGGAACTTCTTCAAGGGAATCCTGTGGGGATTTTCAAACTGTATAACTAACTGTGTAACTAGCAGGCACTTACAGACAGGTCTTAAAAATCCACACACAAGATTCTTGGCGATATGACCATACATGACTTTAGTGATAGTAGGACTGGTTGTTGCGCAATGTGTGGTTAACTACTTCCTACGAGAAGGTGGAGTCACGCCCCACTGAAGTGCCGTCTCAGAATACCCCCTCCCATTTGACAGGCATAACATCGCAGTGCATTTCCAATTGTATAAGAGCGTGAAAACGAATCGATATATACAAGTATAAAAATAAACAGGGTGGAAAGGGTGATCCTGCGTCACGCCGGCCCTGTCCTGCCATCCAGGCTGCTCCTAGACAGGGCGACAGAGCAGACAGCTCTCTCCTAAGCATACATCCATCTCATGTAACAGTAAATGCGGAGACACTAGGAATGCTTCCAGGGCGATGCCTGCTCCGTAACTGTCCGAGCAGCATTTTTCAACGTAAATACGTCATGGTTTTCAGGAGCCCTCAGCATGCTGAAAAATACAGCAACGCACCAGGTGCGCCGGTTTGTTCGGCTTATTTTCCCCGATAAACGCTGCTGGGGCTAAAGGCGGAGCCACCCGGGCAGCATGTGACCCAACACGAATGTAACTTAGGGGACGAAATGGAGCCTTTGTACGCGACTATCGGCTGCCAAAGCCTATGCTTGGCGAGTCTGCAGAGCAGAAATAAAATGTGCGATCCTCCCCGGCTACCCACCCACCTGTGATCTACAACAAGCCGAATTACAAAAGAAAAATGTTACCAATCACAATTATAAAATACAGATATAAAAGGCATGTATACATGACACGTCTGTGTCAAGTATGAAGGTATACACACACTTAAAAAGTTGTGCCGGCCAATGCATTCATCAAGAACGCTTTAAGCACCCTAAGTTAGTCTCTAAATGCGTGCAAACTGGCGCAGCAAAGTGTGTCCCACCGAGCCGCTTACCGGAGCAGAGCTTCGGAGGCGCAGGCGAGCGCGGCGAGCAGGCACAGCACGGGAAGCCTCATCTTCGCCCCGGTCCGCCGCAATGCGATCGCACGCAGTTACAGGAGAAGACGACAACAATGACGGGGCAGGTCGCCGACAGTAATAAGCGGCCCGCACCGCGGTCAGCTGACGGCTCACGTGACTACCCGAGCGCGCCGCCATGCTGGGGGTCAGTCCCACGCGCCTGTGCCCCGCTTTCGGGACAATAACACCTTACATCATAAAGCGGCACAGCGGAAATTTAAGCAAATAAAATAAATGATACAAACCACGGGACCGTATGTTGCATAAAACAAACAGGATGGCCACTGCAGGCCAGCGTAAGAAATGCATTATTATTGTGCACGGGGGGAAATGGAGAAGTATTACTCAGCGTTAAGATGCTTGATCAGATGTTCCAGTCGCATCTGCAGAGTCACAGCGAGATGTTTTGCAATATTTGCGCGGGACGGTCATGAGAACATTATCAGCAAAAAAATACCCGTGGTATCTGTCGCCTTGCAATCGCGTGATACATTTAACGCTCAAAAATATGTCTATGGAAAACAAACATATTTAATCCAAACAAATTAACAGTGCACAAGGGTTAACATGCAAATTCAACGTACGGAAGCCCATATCCCAGAGGTGAGACTAGGGTGACTACAAACAATTACCAGTGTGTAATCAGTTTTATCTTTCAGTTAAACCAAGCGAAGATGTGACAGAACCCACTTTTAATGCAGGTGCTATAAATAGCCCAGAATAAAGACTTTTGAATTCATTTGCAATCCTTTTAAGCAGCCAAAAATACTGAACTGCACAAAAAATTAAACAAATAATATTCTAACATTTACAAAAGTTATATAGTGATATACAAATAAGAAAAACAAAAATGGTGCTTAAAAATAAAAAAAAGTCTGGTTATCATAACTGCTGAAATGCATTTACAGTTCAAATGACCTGTGGCAATACTTCATATCCTTCAAGGGTGTATAAGATAAGTCCAAAAAGCCAATACAAAAATGCTGATGGTCAGCAGTAAAACATGAGAATATTATCAGGGTGTATATGAAGAATCAGCCCTACTTTCAAGACAAAGCAGCAACATCTTGCATATGATAAAGGCCATCACCATAGAGCACATGAGGCTGTATTTGGGCCAAAATGGCATTGGGAGGAGTTCCAGCCAGACAATAGGCCTCCTCAACCTCCATGCCCCAGTCACGGAAGGTCTTTAGGGCTCTCACACACACGTCCCTGGGACTCCACAGTGTTACCAAGCAGGTGCGGAGTGGGCTGTTGTCTCGCCCAAACTTGTTTCTCATTTCTCCAATGACTGTCACAAGCTCTTTCAAGGATGCCTAAAGCCCAGAAAACACAGCACTAATTTGCAAGCATACGTGAAAAAAAAAATTAACAATAACTAACATACTGTTGTGCCTTGACATTTATCCCCAACACAATGGGTTACCTGAGTAATCTGGAGGTTGTGAAGCTGGTTTACATTGAACATTTCACCTTTCAGTTTGCCAGTCATATCCTCAGGATTGCCTAAACTGTCCCCTATAAATAGGAACTTAAGCTGATTGGCAGCTTCTTGGCCAACCTGCTTGTACAGCAGTGCAGCTGGGACACCTGTAAAGGAACAAAAAACACTATCACTCTACGGCAAATGCTCAGTATTAGAATTCTGCATATGGCTTAGCACTGTACCAAAGCAATACAGATGATGTACAGTCGGACCTCGCTAAGTCGAACTCAAAGGGACCAAAAAAAATTTTCGACTTATGGAGTTTTCGAGTTAGGGAAAACGGCATGCAGTAATAGGCGCGGGTTAAATCAAGGACATTTTTCCAGCTTAATTGTTATATATATATTGTTATATATATATTAATTGTTATAACCGTTTATTATATTGTCGTTTTATACGTATACATGTAGGCTACATACCGCTACATGCAACTACAGTATGTACTATGGAACAGTGCAACGAAACAGGTTATCATTAGAGAAAAAAGTCTGTTAACTTCGTTTGGTGTCGATGTGCCGATGCATCTCACTGTACAGTTTCAAAATCGAAGGCCATAGAAAATTCGACTAACGGAGGTTGGGAGCCGAAAAGTTTTCGAGTTGAGGAGGTCTAAAATACATTGGCCTTATGGGAATTCGGCCGGGGACTAACGAGTAATTCGACATAGGGAGGTTTTCCTTTTAAGGAGGGTCGACTTAGCGAGGTCTGACTGTATATTAAAAAGGGGCTCAAAAGCAGCTCCACAACTGCCGGATTTCTGTAACTTCAATCCCTAATTAAAATTCACCACTTCATAATATTTCATCAGCAACGTCATTCAATAAATATACCTGTATCCTGGGCCTTGACAATATCGTCTTTGTTTGTTGACAGGAAGAGTCTGACACTGTTAGACAGCAAGCTGTCGGTGAAACTGCCATCATCGCAAAAGCAAAACCGGCTAATCTCAAGACCTGAGTGAAGAAGAAATTAATTCCATGCAGCGCATTCTCTGTCTCACTGTCCATCTGTGTGGACCCCAGCAAATCCTGCTTACCATAGTGCTTGGCACTGTTGACTATTTTTGAGCGGTTTTCTGGAATTTGGTTGCTACATATGAGAATTACATCAAAAAGAAGCGTTTCATTTGGATCTTTCTCCATAAGTTTAAGGTTGACACTCTGTACGGCCTGCAGGAAACAGGAGAACAAGAAACAAAAATAACTTCCCCTTTGAAATGTTCCCAGAGTTACATTAGTCATAGCACATGACAGCTGAGCGGCGTGCAGCACGCTTTCAGTGCACAGGCACATGGAGTGACGACCTTGATGAATGGAAGCGCTGGACCATGACTCAGCATTGCACTGGCGGTGGAAGACGGTTTTGGTTCCCGGTTTTCATTTTGGTCAAAAAGGGCACCATGTGTTATAGCGATAACCAACGCATGCCTTGGGTCTTTCTGCAAAAACACAACAGACGTGAGAAATCTACTTTGGAATCACATAAAATAATAAAAAAAATAGGAAAAAGGAGTCAGGCGACATTCTAAGGACTAAATGTGAATTCACAGGCTACTTCCTTTTCTATAACTGGATAATGTAATATGCTTACCTGCTCAATGTCAGTATTTAGAACAACATCTGCATCCATCTTAAGTCGGGGGCATTTCAGGTACTGCTGAGAGTACGTTCAGATAAATTACATATTAACTAACCTGGGAGAGGAAAAACAGTAAAACTACTTAAACAGTTAATGATTACATCACAAAAGGAATGAGACAAAAGTATTTAAGAATATGTAGAATATATAACGCAATCATTAAAGTTAGAAATTAAAAGAGATCACTAGGTTATGCACTTATAAAAACAAGAAACACTGCAGGCAGAGAGTATAATCGTCTAACTGCTTTCGCTAGGTTAACAAGTACTATGGGAAAAATTTGAAAGCTATAAACACATTCAGTCACTGATCCGCGGCCTATAGATTAAAAATTAACCACAAATTAAAATATATAATTCAAATACGAAGCACACTTCATACACCACACTTCGGCGTACCTAAAAACGGACTCTTCTTCCGTGAAACATACCGGACTAGATTTGTGACCGTTGTGATTACTGCCGCCTAGTGTATCGGAGTATAAATAATCAGAAACCGGAGAAGACCCTACACGGGGCTGTCCAACCCTGCTCCTGGAGATCTACCACTCTGCAGAGCTTAGGTGCAGCCCTAAGGTAACGCACCTGATACTGACAATCAGGCCCTTCAGAAGCATCTCAGTATTAGAGTCAGCTTTGCTTCAAGTCTCCAGGAGCAGAGTTGGACAGCCCTGCCCTATCAATATGGAGGCAGCATTTACTGTAGTTATCTGAAGTTCTGATCTGAAGTCGAAAAAGTGTGTGTGGGTTTGCATAGATCACATTTGAGGACCAAAATGTCCCCAAAGTGTGGTAAAACCTGACATTTCCCTGCTTATGGGGTCATCTTTTCAGGTCCCCATTTGGATAACCTCAATTTTATAAAAATCCGTGAATGCAATTAAAAACGTAAATATGCAAAAAGTCTTGTATTTGGGTTGGTAACTTAAGGTTAAGGTTAGGGCTGGCTTGGGATTAAGAGTATTGTGATTGGGATTAGGGTTTTTCCTATAGAAATAAATGGAAGGTCCCCGTTTAGATAGGTACGCGGGTCTGTGTGTGTGTGTGTGTGTGTGGGTGTATATATATATATATATATATTAGGGCTGTCAAAATTGACGCGTTAACGCGGATTAATCCAGCGTTGTGATTAATCT
>JAODKM010000001.1:34715178-34729826 GCA_026780845.1 Petrocephalus sullivani
TTAGTGTTAGTGGACAGTGTCAGTGTTACTGGTTTGTGTTAGTGTTAGTGGACAGTGTTACTGGTTTGTGTTAGTGTTAGTGGACAGTGTTACTGGCTTGTGTTAGTGTTAGTGGACAGTGTCAGTGTTACTGGTTTGTGTTAGTGTTAGTGGACAGTGTTACTGGTTTGTGTTAGTGTAAGTGGACAGTGTTAGTGGTTTGTGTTAGTGTGTTAGTGTTAGTGTACAGTGTTAGTGGTTTGTGTTAGTGTGTTAGTGGACAGTGTTAGTGGTTTTGTTAGTGTGTTAGTGTTAGTGGACAGTGAGCACCCCACAGACCTTTCTTTCTTTTTCTAGCCTTTATTATACTAGGCAAAGCATTAAGAACAAATTCTTATTTACAATGACTGCCTGGCAAGTGCCAGAAAGCACTTTAAAAACAAAATGATAAGGAATAACGAAAATAATAATAAAATAAAATTACCGTTTCAGAGATGCTCTGATCCAATTGTCTGGTCATAACAACTTGGTCCATGTCAAAGTCACTCAGATCTTTACGCTTGCCCATTTCTTTTACATTCAACATGTCGACTTTGGGTACCAAATGTTGGCTTACAATCTAATATATTCCAGACCCTGACATGCGCATGTCATGTGGGCGTGGTCATAATGCTTTGGGTCATTGGTGTATATATTGTATGTCTATATTATATTGCTTTTTTCATGGTCTGGGATTTAGACTTTGATGGGAACGGTCATCCAAACGAAAAATGTGATTGAGGTTACCAACCAGCCTGGATTTTTGCTGACGCTGGAGGAGCTCCAGCAAAGGTAACACTGGGCTCTGTGTGCCTGTGTCTGGTCACAGAGTAATTACCTTCATCCTCATACACGTGTGACCATCAGTGGCACCTCCGTCCAGGTTGTCTGTCTGTGAGAAGGCCCTGGCTGAGTACCTGGAGACCAAGAGGCTCACGTTCCCGCGGTTCTACTTTGTCTCTGCCGCTGACTTGCTGGATATCATTTCAAAGGGGACTCAGCCAAAGCAGGTATGATGTGGCAGCCTCCTCCATGCTGGCGTGCTGTACCATGACACATCAGTCAGCTGCCATGTTTCTGTGCTTTAGGTCACCCGGCACCTTCTGAAACTCTTCGACAATCTTGCGGACCTGAAGTTCAGGGAGGCGGGTGGCGTGGAGGAGGGGGAGGAGATGGTCGCGGTGGGCATGTATAGCCGAGAGCGGGAGTACGTGTCCTTTGCTGAGCCCTGTGTCTGCGAGGGGCAGGTACTTACTTCACATACCCTGTCAGCGCGTACAGGACACCCAGGGTGGGGTGCAGGTCCAATGTAGGACACACGTACTATGGACAATTTAGAGACACCTATTTGCCTAGACTTTTTGGACTATGGAAGAACATGCATGTACAAACATAAGGCAGAACATTTGTTTCAAAGCATCCGTATGTACATTTTGCTGATCCAACCTCTCCCTGTGTCAGAATGCGATTCTGCACCGTTATTTCACAGCCTCCTCTCTCTCCAGGCCGAGCACTGGTTGGGCAGACTGGAGGCCAGCATGCGCCACACCGTCCAGCAGGAGATCATGGAAGCCGTGGCCGCCTACGAGGACAAGCCTCGTGACCAGTGGCTCTTCGACTATCCTGCTCAGGTGGCCCTGACCAGCAGCCAGATCTGGTGGGCAACCGACGTTGGCATCGCCTTCGAGCGAGTGGAAGAAGGCTTTGAGATGGCCCTCAAGGATTGCAACCGAAAACAGGCAAGCCTCCTTCAAAGCAATGCATGCTGGGATGGTGCTGAAAATCAACTGGGTCTGCTGGTATTCTTTGGCAAGCGGTTGTTGCGCAGTTGTCCACTGGTCATGTGGTGCAGTGGCAGGGCTTCAGCAGTCCCTGCAGACTGAGGCACTTTCTCCTGCAGGTCGGCCAGCTAAATGCTCTCATACACATGCTTCTGGGGGAGCTCACGCCCGGGGATCGGCAGAAGATCATGACCATCTGCACCATTGACGTCCATGCCCGAGACGTGGTGGCCAAGCTCATTGCTCAGAAGGTAATTGTTCTTTTCCAATTACACCCCTAATGCACTCTGAAAGTGGTGGTGGTGGTGGGGGGGGGGCAGAAACAACTCATTTCCTCGTTAAAAGGGCATTTTTCCTGGCATATGTCAGGCCGAGACAGCATGTTTTGATTTTTTTGCTCAATTTTAGCTTTCACTTTTGAGAGGACAATAGGAGAGCTATTTCCCACCAGCAGCGGCATTTCATGCCGCCTTCCTGTAATGGCCCTTTTCACGACGCCCCTACAGTTCAGGTATTTATGATAGGAAAGTGCACCTAATTAAGTCATACAGATGAGGGACGCTGAAGGGAAATATCGAGCTGAAATGACAGAGCTGTGGATATGATGGGAGGCATGGAAGCAGATCTGCTTACAGAGGAGCCATTTACAACAGAGATGATCCTCATCGATGATCACAGCTCCACCCGCCGACCAGCGTGTCATGACAGAGCTGCTATTTACTCCAGCTGCCATGCAGCTTTATACGTGCTTATGTATTTAGATTATACTTCAGATGCCTAATGTGTTACTGATGATGTTTATGACGATAGCGACGTTTCGGGGGTACCCTTCCCTCTCGCTCCTCTAGGAATACGGCCGTCTGAAGTCACACCTGAACGAACTGTCTTTGTTTTTATCTGCGTGTAGGTCTGCATGTGAGCATCTGTGTTCTTCATCATTTGCAAATGTTCACAGTACACAAACCTGTAAATCTATACCATGGAGCTGAGCTCGGCAATAGTAATGTTTGATAGCGAAATAGAGTGTGGTCCAGTAGAGTTAAGATGGGTATTTTAAAGCATATATAGGTCTGCCTGCAGTCGGTGTTTGGATAGACGGAGGTTGTGTGCATTGCTTTTGTGCTACATGTGTTTCTCCCAGGTGACCAATGGTCAGGCGTTCGCATGGCTGTCTCAGCTCAGGCACCGCTGGGATGAGCACCTGAGGCACTGTTTCATCAACATCTGCGACGCCCAGTTCCAGTACTCTTATGAATACCTGGGTAACACACACAGGCTGGTCATCACCCCACTCACAGACAGGTTGGGCAGCCTCCACCAGCTTCCTCTCTCTCTGCACTGCAATATAAGAAGGGTGTTTGTTATGAGCTTTTAAGGAGGTCTTCATGGAGCCATTTATATAATGTTACACTACAACCACTCATCTTACATGATAAGATTTCAGTTCTAAGATGAACCCTTCACTCTTTTGTAACTCTCATGGTACTCTTAGCTTGTAAACTTGACAGATTAAATTATTGATGTAACTGAAATATGCAACTAAGTACGCCAGTATTTTTTAACCATTAGGGAACAAAGATTGGCTCCCCATATTGAGCTGTCGAGTATGTGTCACATGGCAGGTGCTACATCACCCTGACCCAGTCTCTGCACCTCACAATGAGTGGAGCGCCTTCAGGTCCAGCGGGCACTGGCAAGACAGAGACCACCAAAGACCTTGGTCGCTCCCTGGGAATTATGGTCTATGTTTTCAACTGCTCTGAGCAAATGGATTACAAGGTCATTGTAATATAGAGAAAACAACAATGTTAAGCTAGGAGTTGATGTTAGACGGAGATTTAAAGGCGGAGAATTCTAACTTTGCCCTTTTTCCCCCTTGTGTATTGGCAGTCCATCGGGAACATCTACAAAGGCCTCACCCAAACCGGAGTGTGGGGCTGCTTTGATGAGTTTAACCGCATATCTGTCGAGGTGCTGTCGGTTGTGGCAGTTCAGGTCAAAACCATACAAGATGCTATCCGAAATAAACGCCAAAGGTTGGTTTGTATCTTCTGACTTGACTTCTGACTTGACTTTGATAGGTACAGTCCTGCAAGAAAAATGCAGGGTTGTGTGCTCAAAAATTAGAAGCATTGTAACTCTTGTTGGCAGCACCTATGTTAGATGCAGTAGTATTGGATGTTACGCATGTTTGCTGACTAGGTTCCATTTCCTTGGAGAGGAGATTGAGCTGAAACCCACAGTTGGCATCTTCATCACGCTGAATCCCGGTTATGCCGGGAGAGCTGAGCTGCCGGAGAACCTTAAAGCTCTCTTCAGGTATGGGCCAGTTCTGTTCATGAGTATTTCTGTAAGCCCCTCGGAGTAACAGGGCAAAATTGAACAAATTTGCTACATAATTGTGTAGCGGTTAGGGACCCAACCATGTAGTCGAAAGATCGCTGGTTTGAGTCCCCGACCCACCAGTACCTCTGAGGTACCCTGAGCTAGGTACCGTCCCCAAGCACTGCTCCCCGGGCGCTCACGTAGCTGCCCCCTGCTGTGTCACTATGTCACATGGGTTAAAAGCAGAGGACACATTTCGTTATTGCGCAATGTGTGCTGTGGTGTGTCAACAATGACGATTAATCACTTATTCACTTCACTCATATACTGTAATGAAAAATTATTTTCAAAACTGTGTTGTAGTTAGTCTTGCTCTACATTGTTCCCTTTTGGGCCCCACAGACCGTGTGCCATGGTGATCCCGGACTTTGAGCTTATCTGTGAGATCATGCTGGTGGCAGAGGGTTTCATTGATGCCCGTGTGCTGGCACGCAAGTTCATTAGCCTGTACACCCTCTGCAGGGAGTTACTGTCCAAGCAGGTAGGAGGACCCCCGGGCCTCACACACCCTCCACACACTGACAGGAATCTTGTTATATGTACAGATGGTCCCCGATGGTTCAGCTTACGATTTTTCTATCTTACGATGACAATTGCAATACGACAACATTGTAAAAACATTTTAAGTTTCATGCGGTAGGCAAACGTAGCAGCATAACAGGTGTGATACGACGTACGTGTCTCCCACCAAGTGAGATGCCTCACTCTCAAACACCTTTCTTTAAGACTACTGGGTAGGCTAGGCCATGTCTCGACTTACGATATTTTCAAGTAACGATGGGGTCATCAGAACGCATTTCCATCGTAAGTCGGGGACTACCTGTGTATGTATCAGTATGGTGTTGTTGTAGGACCACTACGACTGGGGTCTGAGAGCCATCAAGTCCGTGCTGGTGGTGGCGGGGTCCTTAAAGAGGGAAGACAGGTGCAGGCCTGAAGAGCAGGTACTGGGAACATCTTACACTCAACCCGCCCTGGGGGTAATGACAAGCTCAGTGCACTAGGGCTACTTCTTAACAAGCAGACTCAGGAATGGTAGGTCCATAAACATCGCTTATGTAGTTCGTACTGTGACAGGATGGTTGCTAATTGCAGTTTTCCATCAGCTGCAGATGTGTGGTAATTGGAGTAACCAAAAAAAAACACCGTCCATCTGGGTATGAATAGAACGTTAATAAGCCAGATGGGCTGAGATTGTTGGCATCTGATCGCTCTTTTGTTTGTGGGGTTCGATGTCTTTGGTTATGTCCCCCCCCCCCCTTTCTCATTGTCGATCCTACCCTGGTGCGTCATTTATGCTCTTGAAGGTCCTGATGCGAGCCCTGAGGGACTTCAATCTACCCAAGATCGTCAGCAATGACGTGCCCATTTTCCTGGGTCTGATCAGCGACTTGTTCCCCCTACTGGACGTCCCGCGGAAGAGAGACCCTGACCTGGAGCGGGTGGTGAGGCAGTCGGTGGCAGAGCTCCGTCTGCAGCCAGAGGAGAACTTCATCCTCAAGGTTGGGCTGGTGCTGCTCCACACTGCTTATCCTGCAATGATGGGGGGCTTTATTAGCTGCATCCCCACCCCTCTCCCCCGGGACCACTGCCAACATATGACTAATGTCTTCCCGACCCGTAGCCATGAACATGCATTTTGAATTGGCTGGATGACAGGTCATTTATGGTCGACAGCGAGCCAGGAATGCATCCAAATACTCAATTCTTTCCTCAAACTAAATATTGCTCAGTCATACCTAGCTCTGATGTATATAGAGGGGCCTTGCTAATAATTCAGAAACAGGGGTTTGGCGCTTATAGAATTAATTGTTTGTCCTCTGTAGCTCCAAATGTACATGACCAACCAATGCCTAAATCTTCCATTGACTGGTTGATGGATGTTTAATGATTAATGAGGTGCTGTGCCCAAGTGGGATTCAGACATAGTGTCCTGCAGTCTAGGCTTAGCTATTTTAAGTAATAGCAGAATCAGGCCACACCAATGGGGAAATACACTGTGAATGTTGTAGAGACAGAGAGGGCGAATGGATTGGACTGATTTTGCCACATGTTGGTACAGGTGACTCAGCTGGAGGAGCTGTTGGCTGTGAGACACTCGGTGTTCGTGGTGGGGAGCGCAGGAACGGGGAAGAGCCAGGTGCGTCTGACCACGTGTGCTGCTCGCTGGCAGAGAGAGAGCGCATGTTCTGGATGCTGACAGCGGAGTCATTTGGCTTGAAAACAAGTCTGAATTAATGATTGTCCTTTAAATAGTTTCATTTGCTGAATAACCAGAGAAAACAAAACAATTTAAACAGCCATGGAAGACGTGACATTGTCTCCTTATGTGTGACCTGAAAGATCTTGAAGACCTTGCATATGACTTACGCCAACATGAAGTTAAAACCTGTGTGGACTGACATCAACCCGAAGGCCGTGACCACAGATGAGCTGTTTGGCTTCCTCCACCCAGCCACCAGAGAGTGGAAAGATGGTGAGATGGATGCAGGAATATATGCTCATACCCATCTCTGGTTTTAATAAAATTACAACTCCTCTGCAGTAACACAAGATTTTTTTTAATATTGCTAAAATTGCTAATGATTCCTTACACTTTTTTTTTTTTTTTTTTTTTAAATGTAATATACAGATGCATGTCTTATGGCCATCCCAAAAGTCACAGGGCAGGAAACAGGGGACAGTCCATTGAAGGGCACACACTCACACACTAGGAGCAATTTCACCTAGAATAGCTGCAAATCCTTGGATTGAGGGGGGAACTCAGAACAGGCCATAGGAATGGAGCCCACGACAAGCCAGGATGTGTCAGACTACAGTAATAGCCAATGAGCTCCTGCGTGGCAGTGACATACAGAGTGCATCTCTGTATTCCGAATTCTCAGTATCAGAGGATATAATTCAATATTTGTGGTCACAGGGAAAAATGCAACGCTTAGCTCTCAGAGATGGTCTTTTTTCAGCCACACTGGGCGTCGTGCAAGGTTTAAAATGACCTAATAAGCTGCTTTGGACGACATTTTCAGATTATCCCTCTGAGGCTTTTTCGAATACCTTTGTGGCTGGTTGTGGCCAGCTGGTTGAAACATGGGAGGCTAAAACCAGCTTGAAGTGAAATGGATTATAATTTTATTCCATTCGTGAAAATCTCAATGCGAGTGCAAAAACCTATTTTCGATGTTTATGACAGATTTGTTTCCCCCCCCACGGTTCTGTGGTGAGGCATTCGCTTTAGTGTGTTCCCCACAGATGCAGTCTCTGGCCAGTGCCTCTTTTTTGAGCTGTAATGACTTCCAGGTGCCTCAGATCTCCAGATCGGAGAAACACATGTAAATGCACGTTTTATAAATTGCGGCTGCTTCTCTGAGAGATCTGTATAGGCTGATTTCAGAGCCCTCCGTGGTCTATTTTGAAATTTTTATAATGACAACAGAAGTATTGGTATTCTATGTTTAGGACTCTTTTCTTTGACCATGAGAGAGCTCTCCAGCATGTCCCACGATGGCCCTAAATGGATTGTTCTCGACGGGGACATTGATCCAATGTGGATCGAGTCTTTAAACACAGTCATGGATGACAATAAGGTTAGTAGCGTCATCTTTTTTAAGAACCCACGTAACAAGCTTCCTCTGTGACCTTTACACTGACGGGCTAGGTTAATATCCTCCTGTCCCTGTAGGTCCTGACACTGGCCAGCAATGAGCGTGTTTCCCTCACGGCCTCCATGAGGTTGGTTTTCGAGATCAGCCATTTGCGGGCTGCCACCCCGGCCACCGTCTCCAGGGCGGGTATCCTGTACGTCAACACACAGGACCTCGGCTGGAATTCGTGAGTGTCCTCCTACTCTCTATGTCATGCAATGTTAATAAAAGCAGATGCAGTCTAGGTTTGTCCCCGTGGTGCCACGCATGCCAGATACTTTGGCCACAACTTTCCATTTTGCTTTGAAACCGCAGCTGTGTCACGACTCCGCTTCAAGGCTGAAAGAGTTAACCCTCCACTTTTTCGAGCAACCACCAGCTGGCTTTGTCGCTCTGTGCATTATGCCCATAATTGAGTCTCTTTAGAGGTGCTTTTGTTTCTTTTTTAGGTATGTAACGAGCTGGATTGATACTCGACATGCTCAATCAGAAAGAGCTAATCTGACTATATTGTTTGACAAGTATGTTCCTTACTGCTTGGAGCAAGTAAGATGTAATCTGAAAACAATTACACCAATTCCTGAAAACAGTATGGTGCAGGTAAGTAGCATTTTAGCTCTAGTCGGGTTTAATTTTGCTGAAATTTTGTCTGCTTTTGGTGGCCTCTTACTGGAGTTTAACTTCTCACTTTGAGAGTGAGAGTACTTTATCAAACTTTTATTGCTGTATTGTGCTCCCACTGTTACTTGCAAAATTATGACGTGGGAGAGTTTTCTGGGCCTTCGTCTTAAGCGACAACAGCGCAGAGATTGTGGAGGTGATTTTACATCACTTATGTGAAAATGTCATCGATGGCACCTGCTTGTTTTGCTAATCGTCAAGACCGCATTGTCATGTGGCTTCATTCTCTAGCAGAACAAATATTTGTGATGCAAGTGAGTTTTAGTAGAGTAGCTACTGAAGACCGAGTTCAGGTTTCTCCATTGATGCCATCAGACCTTGTGCTCCCTGCTGGACTGCCTGCTGACCCCAGAGAATACCCCTCCAGACTCCCCCAGAGAGCTCTATGAGATCTACTTTGTCTTTGCCTGTGTCTGGGCCTTTGGGGGCGCACTCTTCCAGGATCACGTGAGTCTCCCACTGTCCCTCGTCTTCACCCTCACACGTGACGGTGCCTGACCGCTTCCCCGTCACGCCTCTTCCCACAGCTCGTCGACTCGCGCGCCGTCTTCAGCCGCTGGTGGGCCAAGGAGATGAGAGCGGTCAAGTTTCCTTCCCAAGGCACTGTTTTTGACTACTTTGTTGACCCTGACACCAAGAAATTCACGCCCTGGAGTGAAAAGATGCCTTCTTTTGAACTGGAACCGGACGTTCCCCTACAGGTGAAGAACCATAATTTGACTGTGCCTGGTGTTTCTGCAGATTATGGGATCTTCTATGACTGTTTACCTTTTGAGAAAGAAATGAAATCGAGGACTGCAAGGAATTCTGGGTGACAGTGGGGGGCTACCCTGACTGGGCCCATTGGAATTGGCTTCTTACAGCTGTATCTCTTCTGGTATTTGTTCTCAAAGACAAATTGTCGGCTCATCCTGATGCCGTTCTGTCTCTTTTCTGAAGACGAGACTTAAATTTTGCCTAACTGCCCAGATTTATGACTTTTCTGTATTTCGCGCGGCAGAATCAATAACGGGACTGAAGTAGCGGAGATAAAAATTCATGGTATCTTGCAATTTAATGGTTGAAAAGATGCAATTTGAAAGATCATAAATTGTGAAGGAGTCTCCGCTTCATTGCCCTTGATTCAGTGCTCGCTGTTAGGACTTGATTTGCGAGTTGCCTGCAAAGTGTGATTAACGAGGCGATCGATGCGCTGAGCCTCTGTACAGCGCTCCTAATGCTCCTCATTAGAATAAATAAAATAAATTGACTGCAGCTCTACAAAAACTCAGTAATGGTTAAAAATCAAATGATGTCACCCCCCTTCAGACTCCATGGTTGAATCCACCTCCATCAGCCCCCACCCCCCTGTCGTTCCTTGCCCCCAAAGGCAGGGGAGCCTTGCTGGCATGCTCGCAGTGTGGGAGGCGGATGGCGAGCTGGAAAAAGCAGTGGGAGTGGAATGGGGGGGGTGGGAGGGTGGATGTTTAGTTGACTCCACTTTGTCTGAATGATTTTTCTTCTGTTCTCCCCACCCTTTTGTTGTTTGATAATCATAAGTCAGGTTTTTTTCCCATAAATTGTTGGGAGAAAAAAGCAGTTTGTGGAGTGTTAATGCAGAAAATTGCATTTGGGGCTGACAAACGGCCTTTCGCCTGGGCTTCTCTCTAGATTGCTCTTCTGCGGTTGTTTTACATGAGCCGGGCTCCTTTTCTGCGGTAACATTTACTGGGGGGATCGAATCACCGTGACACCCTCGCCTGTAAGGGCAATCCGGGCACATCTGTGACTCGCTGACTCAAATTCACACGTAAGGGGGCTGTACTGATACACATACTCCCTTATTTCTAATGATTATCATTTTTTTTCAGTTACTAATCATTGCCTCTCATCACATTAATTTGCTGCACCCTTTTTGTTTGTTATTTTTATGCAAGCTCAGACTCTTTAAAACATCACGTCTCCTTCATATATTTGAATGTGGTGGTTCATAACTCAATGGTATGGAACATTGAAATGATTTCAGCACAGTGCTTACACTTCTGCTGTTTTCTCGCACTTTCTGTTACAAGGCCACGAGCAAATGAAGCTATTTATATACACATAATATATATATTAATGTATACATTAGGGACCTGTGGGTTGCCTCCCAGTGATCCTATTATTAGTTCCAGACCCAGATGCAGCAACAAGTGAGCCCAGTATCTGTGACTCCTTTCCCCAGATGGTCCTGGTTCACTCAGCAGAGACCATCTGCCTGACGTACCTCATGGACCTGCTGCTGCTGAAGGGGAAGCCAGTGATGCTGGTGGGCAATGCCGGGGTGGGCAAGACCATCCTGGTGTCAGACAGGGTGTCTCGGCTGAAGGAGGACTATGTGGTGACCAAAGTGCCCTTCAACTACTACACCACCTCCGCCGTGCTGCAGCGTGGGTGGCCGACTCTCTTTCCCCCCCCACCCCCCACTCATGCGTGGCGCGGTCTGGTCCTCGTCGGCCGTATTCCCTCGGTACCTGACCTAAACACTCCATTTAGTGCAAACACGGCACGTTGCCATGGCAGCAGCGCACTGGCGGGTGACTAACAAGCACTTGAAAATCCACGCGCATGTGCATGAGTACAACACGCTTCCTGTTCCTACCTCCCTCGCTATTTTAATTACTTGTTGCCAGCATTAAACACACATGCTGCCTTTTTAAATTTGAAGCCTTTTATAAGGTATGAACCAAAATGAAAGATTATTGTTTTTTGCTCAGTTACAAATCATATCCCAATGTGTTTGTTAATAGGTTTACAAATAATTACTAATTACCCTATTTCTGATTATTTCATGATGGTCATTAAAATTATATAATTACAACTTCTGGCTCTTTATGACCCTGGCAATAGTTAGTTCAAGTGCCTAAAGAAATTAATTGTATATCTTCACATACAGGCAGCCTGGGGGCTCGTTTGTGGCCTTACACTTACACTTACATTTCTCAGCCCTGGCTTTGAGCTCTCGGTGTGCGAGGTCTCATTGCGCTTGTGAATTATCTTAGTCTGTGGCTTGTCATGACCTGGCATCCTGTCCAGAGATCCCTGTGCATCCTGGGATAGGCTCCAGGCTCACTGTAATCTGGCACTGGATGAGCATTCATGGGTATATGTATGGGTACCCTTTATGGCAGTATTTCTCTATCCGGTCCACATTTGTGCTCCCTCCGAGCTCCTTGTCAGACAGTCCACATTTTGCTGGAGCTGGGAGGGAGCAACAATGTGGACTATCTGTGGGTCCCCAAGGACCAGATTGAGAAGCAATGCTTTTTGGTCCTAGTGATGTCACTGTTCCTCATCTACGCCTGCAGGTGTTCTTGAAAAGCCTTTGGAGAAGAAGGCGGGCCGAAACTATGCCCCTCCCGGCACCAAAAGGCTTATCTACTTCATCGATGATCTGAACATGCCGGAGGTGGACGTGTACGGCACAGTGCAGCCTCACACACTGATAAGGCAGCACCTGGACTACGGTCACTGGTACGGCTGCTTGAGAGACGGGCCGGAACTTGCTGTGCATACACACACACACACACACACACACAATTGTGTATAAAGCATAAAGCATTTCAAAAAGAAATTTCTTTTGGGTGTGTTGAGCATTAATTAGCTCGTTGTTCAGGTACGACAGACAGAGGTTGACTTTGAAGGAGGTCCACAACTGCCAATACATCACTTGTATGAACCCTACGGCTGGCAGTTTCGTAGTCAACCCTAGACTTCAGGTAAGTAGCACAGATACTGTGGTTGCTGCATAGGCGGCATGCAGCATTCATACACACCTCTTTCTTTTAGGAGAATGCTGCCTGCTTTGCTTCTTTGCACCCGCTTCCTGTCTCTCTCTTCCTGCCGTTACAGAGACACTTCTCCGTATTTGCCGTCCACTTCCCCGGCACAGAGGCGCTCTCCACCATCTACAGCAGCATCCTGGCAGCCCACTTCCAGCAAGGTGGCTTCAGCTATGGGGTCACTAAATCTGTTGGGACCCTTGTCCAAGGGGCCATTTGCCTTCATCAGAAGATGACCCAGAACTTCCTGCCCACAGCCATCCGCTTCCATTACATCTTCAACCTGAGGGATCTGTCCAGCATTTTTCAGGTGCATTCAGCCTTCTTGTATAGCTGAAAAGTACTGTAAGAAGTTTTAATAGGGAGTGGGTCACAGAATTGTGGGCACCTTAAGATTGATGAGACTTCCATGTTTAAATGCTTCTACACCATAATGGATTCATCTAAACTCCTGGGCAAAAATAGGCCGACCCCGAATTGCACGATATTGAGCTTTGGCCCATGTTTTTGCCCAGGAGTGTCGATTTAAAGGCAGAGGTCACAAGCTGTGAGAGCACCTGCTTAGGGTCACGTCACCCCTCTGCTTGTTGGCATGTCCTCAGGGGATCCTGTTCGCTCTTCCGGAATGCACACGCTACCCCATTGATCTGGTGCATCTGTGGCTGCACGAGTCCTCCAGGGTCTATTCTGACAAACTGATGGAGGAGAAGGATGTAGAGCTCTTCAATAAGATTCTGCTGGATACAGGGAAGCGATACTTTGAGGTGAGAATCGTCAAACACTAATATCTCAACTTATTTTAGTGATACATTTGTTTGGGTCTGTGATATATAACACATTAGATTGACTCAGGCTGACTCTAGGTAGTTTTGATCAAAGTCTCTTACTCTTAAAATGAAGCTTGAAGTTTTTTCAATGACATTATTTCCGATGCCGAAGCACTAATTAATTATACTATAAAAGCAGCAAAAGAGGAAGGTGATGGGAGTCATTGATAGCATCTTGTTCTTTTGGAAGCTTAAAAAGGTGGACTTTTAGTTGACTTTTATCTAGGATTTTCATCTTATATTTTCTTGAATAATAGAATAGAACAGAAGGTTGTAATAATACCTGCTATACAAAGGCAGCAAGTAGTCTGTGGCTTTATGAAAATATAGTTTTGGTGTTATGTTATCTATTGTATACAATTTTGAATACATCACCCCCACCTTTGTTGCAAAAGTTTTAATGCTGTATTTTCTCATGGCATCCATAACTCGCTGCTCTCCACTGACCCTGTTCACAGCGCAGAAACTTTAACGCCATCTCTCTCTGTGCTTCAGGGCATCGACGAGTCCATCTTCATCCACCAGCCACTCATCTACTGCCACTTTGCGCACGGCCTGGGGGAGCCACGTTATTCCCGGGTGTCTGACTGGGAACGGCTGCAGAAGACGCTAGGGGACGCTCTGGAGCACTACAACGAGCTGCATGCTGCCATGGATCTGGTGCTGTTCGAGGAGGCCATGCAGCACGTGTGGGTCTCGCTGCTCGCCCGCCTGGCAAGGAATGTGCCCTAAGAGCTGCTGACGCCCCTGTTCTCCTACAGGTGCCGGATCAGCCGGATTTTGGAGGCCCCGCATGGCAACGCGCTCCTGATCGGAGTGGGAGGCAGTGGGAAGCAGAGCCTGTGCCGTCTCGCCGCCTTCCTCAGCCTGCTGGAGGTCTTCCAGATCACACTGCGCAAAGGTTACGGCATCGGAGACTTCAGGGTATCACGCCGAGTCATGTGACCATGCTTGGCATTGTGCGTTCAGCTTGCAGGCCACTCTGCAAGGGCGTGTTAGAATAATAGTGATGATGCTTCATCCATGAGTGGGATACCACACAAATAGTTAGTATTTGTCTTTATGACTATATGACCAAAAAGTATGTGGGCACCTCTGTTAATTAGGTAATTAAGCCACACCCATTACTGACACAGGTGTAGGATTAAGCACGCAGTCATGCAATCTCCACTCCAATCCCTGGCTGCAGAATGGGTGATTGCATGCAAGGTTAGTGATTTTCAACTTGGTACCACCTTTTTAGCAAGTCAGTCGCTAGAGCTGCCTTGGGGAACCACATGTGAAGTGATTGCAAAGTGGAAATATCTGTTAGCAAGTTCAGCTATGAAGTGGTAGCCACAAACTCACAGAAAGGGAGGGACCTGATCACCCAACATCAATACCCAGTATCAACGGCAGCAGATTCTAGCAGCAACATTCCAATATCCAATGGAAAGCAAGGCAAGGCAAGGCAAGTTTATTTATATAGCACATTTCGTACACAAAGGTAATTCAAAGTGCTTTACATAAAAGAAG
>JAODKM010000001.1:34744958-34766059 GCA_026780845.1 Petrocephalus sullivani
ACACAGTATGCCCCTCTTACCCAGTATGCCCATATTACACAGTATGCCCACATTACAGTCTGCCCCTCTTACACAGTATGCCCACATTACACAGTATGCCCCTCTTACACAGTATGCCCACATTACAGTCTGCCCCTCTTACCCAGTATGCCCATATTACACAGTCTGCCCCTCTTACACAGTCTGCCCACATTACACAGTCTGCCCCTCTTACCCAGTATGCCCATATTACACAGTCTGCCTCTCTTACCCAGTATGCTCACATTACACAGTCTGCCTCTCTTACCCAGTATGCTCACATTACGCAGTCTCCCCCTCTTACTCAGTATGCTCACATTACACAGCATGCCCACATTACACGGTCTGCCCACGTTACACAGTTTGCCTATCCTGCCCCTCTTACCCAGTATGCCTACATTACACAGCATGCCCACATTACATGGTCTGCCCATCCTGCCCCTCTTACACAATATGCCCACATTACACAGTCTGGGCATATTAATAACAATATTTATTTAGCTGTTAACATTTGTACTTTTTGCCAACAAATGTCACCTTCTGGGTAAAAATATAATACGTTTTTCTCCTGCAAGAAAAACATGAAAAAAGTAACATTAGCAGTTAATTTTCGAATAAATAGTCTAAGGAGACATGGTCTTGGCTGACTGTTCAGTAAGATGTTTCCCTCTTTAAATCTGGTGAAGGCTTTTATTTGAAGCCTGAAACTCCCTTTAATAAGGAGGCTAAAGAAAGTTTTAGAGTGACATGGTGATTAAGAGCAAATGTGTGAGGCATTTATGTAGCAAGACTCCGAGGTAATTAACTGACGTGTATGAAGATTCATGCTTTAGACCCAAATTTTAATTTGGCACATAAATGTGCCTGATGTAGGCAGCATTTAATCACCTATCTGACAGGAGCAACTACTTTCATTTAACCTTGACTGAAGATCATGAATTCTAACACGCTTAATTGCATACACCATTTAATAGAATGAACAGAGAAAATTTCCCCCAATTCAAAGGCTCTGATTGACACACTGTGGCAATAAGACCTGTCACAATTAAGGTTGATCTGTATTCGCAGCCCCATCGCCATAGTGATGTGATTTTGTTTGATAACTACAGCAAAGACAACTTCCTGAACTTCACCTTGTTTTGAATTAGCTTGGAATCAAAGGCTACGTGGACCCCATAGAAGAGCATAATGCTCTTCACCCCCACAACCTATTATCTGTGGCATTAGTCTGCCAGTAGCCATGGCCATGACCTGAAAGCACAGGGGGTAGCAGCTCCACCGTTCAGACTCCATGTACCCTGAGCTGAAACTCATGAAAATCACTTTGCATGCTCTTGCATGGTAATTATTTTGGTTCATGCTATGTTTTCATTCATAGGAAAATTCCCACTTCCAGTGTGAAAATCTGTGTCAAGTGGCTCACGATGAAGCGTCTGTCTGCAGCTTAATTGTTTTCTTGCTATTATACCAGCACAGGAGGGCTTTTAATCAATGTGCCAGACTTCTCGTCTGTGACATAAACAAAACCTGCCGAAAGACATTTTGCAACCAACCTCATGGGTTTCAGTAATTCCCTGTAACCTTCTTTTTCATCAAACAAAATGAAATGTTATTTAAATTTGTTTTCTCAGTAGGTAGTCCCAGGTTTCTCAGAGCCACTTAGCTGTAGTGTTAATTTCCAGGTCTGAGTTCGATCTCTGTGTTGGATGAAACTACACACTGATTGATTTTCATTACTGTCATAGGAGCTGGACATGAATCTGGACACGTTGACGGCAGCCTTTGAGAAAGCAACGGCAGAGAAGCTGCGTTGTCAAGATGAGGTCAATAGGACGAACAAGACCATCGAGCTTGCAAACCGACTGGTGAAAGGTCTCGAGGTGAAGGCCCAGGGCGGGGTCCTGCTTAGCCATCTTCTCTCTAGATGATCGTATCTGCATGATTCAAAAATATTCTGTTTTTATTTAATGGTTTCTCACTTTGTGTACGTGTGTGTCAGTCTGAGAACGTACGATGGGCCCACTCCGTGGCTCAGTATCACGAGCAGGAGAAAACCCTGTGTGGAGATGTGCTCCTAACTTCAGCCTTCATCTCCTACGCTGGCTCCTTCTCCAAGAGATACCGCCATGAACTGCTGGAGAACCTATGGATACCATACCTCCACAACCAGAAGGTAGGCATAAATACCAGCCTGGGTAAACAGGTTATTCTTTCCTACCTAATTCCACAAGGTAGATGCTGATGAGGATTCAAAACTCATAAAGTGGATTTTATTAATCACTATTTTAGGTAACCCAGTGGAAACTAAGAAAGCAGTTGTGTTTGACAGCTCATCATAAACTCCGTTGTTGGTTTACAAGCATTCTTACTCATATCAAGATTCAAAAGAGGTTTATTGTCAATACAACAATATGCACTGCTGCAAGATGCTGTTTGTGCCTAAGATTTACAAGACATTCGTCAGACACATAACAATCAGCGCTGGAGTTTGTGTGCTCTTTGCTTTTCTGTGTAGCCTTTGATAGCACAAGCTAACAAACTCTGGCTTTCTCTAAGAAACCCACGGGGGTGTAGCATGAAGCAGGAATTCTCAGTTAGCTAGGTTAACTTAAATTAAAGGTTATGATTGTCCAAAAGGAATGATCCTTACCTCAACCCTTATTGGACGATCATTGCTTCTAGCTTAAGTTAACTTTGAAATCCCCTGAAATGAGGGCAAGGATGAAGCAGAACCAGATTTAGCTCACTGAAAAAAATAACAAATACTTAATTTTGAAGTTCCCTGCAAAAGCCAGGTGTTCAGGTTAATACATCAACAGCATTTTGACGGCAATTATGGCTTTCTGGTTTAATGCTGGGGGCAGGTGGGTACAGGTGACAGGAACTTCATTAACATGCTTCCATGTTATTTTTGCGTCTAACTATTCAGTACCCGTTGCAGGGCTGAACAAAAAAACAAATCTGAAGTATTTCAAAGAAAAGACTTGGCTGCTAGAGTAAGGCCTATAAAAATGATTTTTTAAAAAAAGAAAAAAGCTTTGTGTCACACGTAAATCCTATCCCTGACAGCTGGCGAGGGTCCCTGCAGATGTTCTGGAACAGGCAGCAGACATATGTACAAGGCAGCCGAGATCACGGAAAGGAAATGGAAACCATAAAATTCTTGCACATTCTGTTGGCCCACAAAGGAAATAAGTGGAGGGAGTCATTTTGGGATTACAGAGTGCTCTTCTGCCACTAATTGTCTGAGAGCTCTCCTCATTCTTTCACTTAAAATGTTCTGCATTGTGATTTAAGTAAATTTGTAGGGGCATTTTATGTGAACAAATTGCCTGCTTGGTGGGGTTATCGTTCTATAGTGTCTTTGGAAATTAGATACGGCAAAACAGTTTCTCTAGGATTTTCTTTAGAACTCTCTCAAGCCATTTTGTATTAAAATGCAGAGATCTACCTATTTTATTGATGAAAATTAACCAGAATAAGAAGGAATCAGAATATTTCTGTTTACAGTAAATGTTCGTGGACGACTTTGCGTTTCCTTCTTCAGTTCCCAATTCCGATGACCGAGGGCTTGGACCCTGTCTGCATGCTCACCGATGATGCCACGGTTGCCAAGTGGAACAATGAGGGCCTGCCTAGCGACAAGATGTCTACGCAGAACGCCACCATCCTCATCAACTGCGAGCGCTGGCCCCTCCTCATTGACCCTCAGCTGCAGGGCATCAAGTGGATTAAGAGTCGCTATGGTACTGACCTCAGAGTCATCAGTCTGGGGCACAGAGGGTGAGTGAACGTCACTCAATGACACGTCGTGCCCAAAAGTGTGACGGGGGGCTGCAGGTCGTGACTGACCTTTATCTCTTTCATTCTGCCCGCTATTCGCGTCTTTAAAGAATTGGAGTGAAGCTTCCACCACTGTGCGAGGAACACTTGCCTTGAATTCGTGCCTTTTACATTCCATCTGTTCTAGAAACCAAAACGAAGAGTCGTGCACAGGCCGCCCTTCACAGCTGAAAGGCTTTTTAAAGGCTTTATCTTCCCTGTTAAATATATTATATGGTACTTAGTTTATCAATGCATACAATAGTTAGCCTAGGATTCTATCCTGAGAGCTGTTCTATCTAGTATCTAAGATTATGTGTGTTCACTGACATTGTGTTCACTGTCCATTTATGCTATTTTTATAAACAATGTTGTATATGTATTGCATGACCGCCCCCTCCCCAGGTACGTTGACATCATTGAGCAAGCCGTAGTTACAGGAGATCCTGTTCTAATTGAAAACCTCGAGGAGACTATTGACCCAGTGATCGACCCGCTCTTGGGGAGGCACACAATCAAGAAAGGGAGGTGAGGCCTTCACTCAGCTTTTGTCAGGCTCAGCCCATTGATAAGCAAGCAGTGTGGTACATTCTGCTCCCGATTCTGCTGCAAAGATATATCAAGGTGGGGGACAAAGAGTGCCACTTCCACCCAAACTTCCGGCTCTTCCTGCATACCAAGTTGGCTAATCCCCACTACAAGCCGGAGATCCAGGCCCAGACGACCCTCATCAACTTCACAGTGACCCGTGATGGCCTGGAGGACCAGCTGCTGGCCGAGGTGGTCAGCCTGGAGAGGCCTGACCTGGAGCACCTGAAGGTAGGTCGCCCGGGAGCCTCCCCCAGCCGTTTGCCCGTCACCGAGTGTGACTGGCCCCACCTCCACAGGGTCAATGAAGACAGTGAGTAGCTGAGTGCGGGGGACCGTGCTCCTGCCTGATTGATATTGTTGGGTTAAAGACTATAATATTAAACAAATGGTCTGTGGAGAAGGGGACAGAGTCGCACAGAGGTTGAGTGCTGTGTGCGGCAGGAAGGCAGCAGTTATGGAGATTGCTTAATCACGTTTCTGCTGTTTTATCTCTTAAAAAACCTTGCATTTAGATGCACAATAGGTTTCTTTATCTTCACTAGCATGCTATTGAAAGACAACCTCATCGATACAAACGGTATTTCTAAGCAAGTACAGGTATTTACCAGAGGACTGTTCTGCTCTGTGCGTATCTTTCAATAAGAGAAAAGTTGTAAAATAGCAGTAGTTGAAACAGAAATGGAAAAACAGAGGCTTCTAAGAGTTTTCACCTCCTGAAGAAAGGTGAGACACATTACTCTTGCGGATAAGATTGCACATTGTGCCTTTCTGTGAAATGATACCTTAAAAAATATCCATCTACCTATCCAGCCATCTTCTAACTGCTTTTCCTTGTCGGAGTCACAGGAACCTGAAAATATACAGCACTTGGAAGCACTGGGAAGCACTGGAAATGAATATTTTAGTGTGATTAAGTAGTCTCCTCAGAGTGGTATTTGGGCTTTTTTTGATATCTTCACCTTCACCACCCCCTCCTCAGAGGCCCATTTATTTATCAAATATGTTGTATAAACTTATACTGTATAGTTACCCTTAGCTTTCAGTTGTAGTGCTGGAATTAAGACTAAACAGCAACTGACAAACAATGGTACTTCTAGTTAATGAACAGACCAATGGAGAATTTCTGCATGGATGTTTTGGTTGATATCCAGTGTCCTCCTCTAATCCCCCATCCTTCTGTTGGATTTGCCAGTCGGATCTGACCAAGCAGCAGAACTCTTTCAAAATCGAGTTGAAGTTGCTGGAGGATGAGCTGCTAAGCCGTCTCTCAGCAGCAGAGAGCAACTTCATAGGGGACGGTCTGCTGGTGGAGAAGCTGGAGACCACGAAGCACACGGCGGCTGAGATTGAGATGAAGGTGACGGCTTCCTGACGTCCTTTCTCACCTGAACCACATATCAAAACACTTTAAACACAGTCGCCCAGAAGGCCTGACTGCAATCATAGATTATGGCATGGTCAACATAATCATCACACAGGTCTGTAGGACCCTCTCTATAATGATAGTGAAGCATAAGATAAGAGGAACCTTTGTAGTTGTAGCTAGCTAGTAGTCACAACTAATTTTTGGATCAAGTTTTATTTGTGGCGAAGTGTTAGAACATTAAAATATGGATATCAGCCAAAATACCAGGATAGCTTAGCTTCACATTCTAATGTGTTTTTCTCAGACGACCAAAGCCGGCGTCCTGTTTTGGTCATTTTTGTTGCCCAAGCTTGTTTTTCAGTTCATATGTGTGTATGTGTATGAGGGGTGGGAGGGGTTATATATATATTATAAATGTCCCCACAATGTCATAAAAATTTTGACTTTGTGGGGATCATCCACAGAGGAAACTCAATTTTTTAGAAATCTGTGACTGCAATCAAAAATCCAAAAATGCAAA
Source organism: Petrocephalus sullivani (assembly GCA_026780845.1). Taxonomy (NCBI): domain Eukaryota; kingdom Metazoa; phylum Chordata; class Actinopteri; order Osteoglossiformes; family Mormyridae; genus Petrocephalus; species Petrocephalus sullivani. The sequence continues at coordinate 34,751,276 of JAODKM010000001.1, forward strand.
AAGAGTTGTATTTTGTTTGGTTACTTATGGTTACATTTAGGGCTGGGTAGAGCTTAAGATTGTCATAGTTGGGATTTTGGCTATGTCCATAGAAATGAATGGACAGTCCCTACAAAGATTATGCGTGCGTATGTGTGTGTGTGTGTGTGTGTGTGCGTGTGCGTACGCTTGTCTGCGTGCCACAGTTTACGGCTCCGAAAAGCCAAAGCTGTTGGACGTTGTGGTGGAGTACTGCTAGCCAGTGACCAGGGCCTCTGACTAATGGACAACCATGAATTCTGTGTTGTAGGTCCTGGAGGCAAAAGTTAATGAAGTAAAAATTAATGAGGCACGTGAACACTATCGTCCTGTGGCCGTGAGGGCTTCACTGCTCTACTTCATAATGAATGATCTCAATAAAATCAATCCAATGTACCAGTTCTCACTTAAGGTAAGATTTAATTTATACATCACAGCCCGGCGCTTCCCCAGCCCCACTTTACCCCCTCGTTCAGGGTGAGCATGTTCTCCACCAGTAATTTTCCTCTTCCTCCTTAGGCATTTAATGTGGTGTTTCACAAGGCTGTGCATCAAGCCGAACCCTCTGACGATGTCAGGAGAAGGGTGAGCACTCTCATCGAAAGCATCACCTTCTCCACCTTCAACTACATCAGCCGTGGCCTGTTTGAGCGGGACAAGCTCACCTTCAGCGCCCAGCTGGCCTTCCAGGTACTGCCGCACTGGCTTCATGCCCGGATCTTCTAACCCTGCACTAAATGCATTTTTTGACCCCCACCCCCATGGCATTTGACGTGTGCCCTAAATGTCGGAACCTGCAGCTTTTGCTTATGAATCGAGAGATCGATGTTCGTGAGCTGGATTTCCTGCTAAGGTTCAACATTGACCACAGCTATGTCAGTCCAGTGGAATTCTTGTCCAACTCAGCCTGGAGTGCCATTAAGGTGTGTAAATATTCATGAGGATATTGCATGATCCATGATGATTATGGGCCTCTATGCTATGATTTTTTATATATAACCCTAAATGCACTTGGTATGTGCTCACATACCTCCTACCATTGCCCAAAGAATGTGTGATTTCAGTGATTGACTTGGGCCTTCGTTAAATTCACCTTATCTTGCACGCCTCCTATAGACCATGAGTTTCACAGATGAGTTCCGTGGGCTGGACCGAGACATTGAGTGCTCACCCAAGCGCTGGAAGAAGGTGGTGGAGTCTGAGTGTCCAGAGAAGGAGAAGCTCCCCCAGGAGTGGAAGACCAAGAGCTCCCTGCAGAAACTGATAATGATGCGTGCCCTTCGGCCAGACAGGATGACCTACGCTGTCAGGTGTTCCTTCTGTCGCTCCTGTGTAGACGTGCACGCGCCCCAGGCATCAGGCCGGACAGCTCAGTCTGGTGTCTCCGCAGGAACTTTGTGGAGGAGACGCTGGGAGCGCAGTACACAGAAGGACGCAAGGTGGAGCTGGCCAAGTCCTTCCGGGAGAGCAGCCCCGGCTCCCCCATGTTCTTCATCCTGTCCCCCGGCGTGGATCCCCTGAAAGACGTCGAGTCCCTGGGTGATACAGCCATTATGCATTCTATGGGAATGATGGGCAATTAATTCATTATCTTAATGAATTACTGGTGCGCTCGGTAGTCAGACATCATAGTTATGCAAATAAAATTAGATGAGTGCTACGAGAGTTGTTTTGGGATATGTCCTGGAGTAGCAGATCCAGACTGGGATTTCTTGCTCTGAATAATCCATTTATATATTTTCCTGTATTTTTGTTTGTGTATTAGCCTATTTTTTATTGATAGTTTTGCCAGTTTGAATATGGAACTATAAACATGCTTACAGTGTATGCCGTTGCTGGATTGTTGTGGTATGCGTGCAGTGGGTTAGGTGTGTGCTGAAAGGTGTGTGCGTACAGTATATGCAGTCGATGTATTGTTGTGGTATGCGTGCAGTGGGTTAGGGGTGTGCTGAAAGGTGTGTGCTTACAGTGTATGCAGTCGCTGGATTGTTGTGGTATGCGTGCAGTGGGTTAGGGGTGTGCTGGAAGGTGTGTGCTTGCAGTTTATGCAGTCTCTGGATTGTTGTGGTATGCGTGCAGTGGGTTATGGGTGTGCTGAAAGGCGTGTGCTTGCAGTATATGGAGTCACTGTGGTATTGTTGTGTGCATGCAGTGGGTTAGGTGTGTACTTACAGTGTATGCAGTTGCTGGATTGTTGTGGTATGCGTGCAGTGGGTTAGGGGTGTGCTGAAAGGTGTGTGCTTGCAGTGTATGCAGTTGCTGGATTGTTGTGGTATGCGTGCAGTGGGTTAGGTGTCTGCTAAAAGATGTGTGCGTACAGTGTATGCAGTCGCTGGATTGTTGTGGTATGCGTGCAGTGGGTTATGGGTGTGCTGAAAGGCGTGTGCTTGCAGTATATGGAGTCACTGTGGTATTGTTGTGTGCATGCAGTGGGGTAGGTGTGTGCTTACAGTGTATGCAGTTGCTGGATTGTTTTGGTATGCGTGCAGTGGATTAGGTGTGTGCTGAAAGGTGTGTGCGTACAGTGTATGCAGTCGCTGGATTGTTGTGGTATGTCCGCAGTGGGTTAGGGGTGTGCTGAAAGGTGTGTGTGTACAGTGTATGCAGTTGCTGATTTGTTGCGGTATGTGTGCAATGGGTTAGGTGTGTGCTGAAAGGTGTGTGCGTACAGTGTATGCAGTCGCTAGATTGTTGTGGTATGTGTGCAGTGGGTTAGGGGTGTGCTGAAAGGCGTGTGCTTGCAGTATATGCAGTTGCTGTAGTGTTGTTGTGTGCATGCAGTGGGTTAGGTGTGTGCTGAATGGCGTGTGCTTGCAGTGTATGCAGTTGCTGGAGTGCTGGGGTATGCGTGCAGTAGGTTAGAGGTATCATGAAAGGCGTGTGCTTGCAGTGTATGCAGCTTCTGCAGTGTTGCATTTATGGTGCGGCAGGTAAGAAGCTGGGATTCACCATAGACCTTGGGAAGCTGCACAATGTGTCCTTAGGGCAGGGTCAGGAGGCCGTAGCTGAGCTGGCCATGGAGAAAGCGTCCAAGGAGGGTCACTGGGTCATTCTGCAGGTGAAGTAGCACAAAGTCTGTCCGCAGATCATAATATTCCCCTTTTCAATTGTTACCTCATTCAGCACTGTTCTTCTCCTTAACATCTGCAGTCATAAAAGTCATTGGGATTAATGCAAATAAAGGTATGCAGAACTGAAATAGTTTGAAGGAGCAGAGCAGATGTTAGCTGAAGTGCTGCTGAGGACGTTAACATTGAGAATGATATTCTGACTCCTGCACCATTTATGGGAAATTTGTGGTGTTACACTATACTTCAGTATTTTTTGAGTTAATGGTGTTTGGCTGCAACCTATGAAAAATTATATATCACTAAACATTATGTGACACAAAACCTGTTCTGGGTAAGTGGTATGGAAGATTCATGGATGGATTACACATTAGAGGGAAATATGTATCAAGCCACCATGTTCATTTTTCAGTAACACACAAAATGTAACACAAACAGTGTATATTAAAAGGAATTTGGTAAGTCAACACACTAACCGAGTTGTTCATATGGTCCGTTGAGGTCAGAAACATAAACTCAATGGGAAAATAGTTTGGTTGGTTTTAAGGCAGAGATGCCGGCTCCCTCAGCCTGGCAGTAAATTATGCGGATGAATGAATATCTGTCTAAATTGTTAAGTACTAATGAATAGGTTTGCTGGACTTAAAATGCAATTATATGACGTAAAGTACAGTACAGACTTCCTGAAACTTTGGCGGCGTGCTTTTCCAATACGATAGTGCTCCTGGCTGGAAGTGCACACAGCTAATGATGGTCCTTGTGTTTGTATGTGTGGTAGAATATACACCTGGTGGCCAAGTGGCTGGGCACTTTGGAGGCTCTGCTGGAGCGCTACAGCGAGAGCAGCCATCCCGACTACCGCGTGTTCATGAGCGCCGAGCCCGCACCCTTGCCCCACGAGCACATCATCCCCCAGGGCGTCCTGGAGAACTCCATCAAGATCACCAACGAGCCACCCACCGGCATGCTGGCCAACCTGCACGCCGCCCTGGACAATTTCGACCAGGTGATGGAGACTGAGGTCTTGCTGCTGCTGAGTTGTCACCTCTGGGGGGCACCATCCTGTTATGGAGGGGCCTTACTGGGGTCCCTGGTCATTTTAAATAGAGAGATTAACTGAGAGAAGCCACTGGGGATGTCTGAACTGGAAACAACCTCATCAGATAGACAGATAGTGAAATTTAAAAAGAGATCAACAAAACCCAAATATATGTGTGTGTGTATAATATGTAATATATGTATAATATGTAACTGAAAAACTGAAAAATTGCAACAAAGAAAAATTATAAAAATAAAAAATGGAATAAATACATATAATCATTTCATGTGTGAGAAAATGATTGTGAGGGAATGACGGTGATGATGGAAAACTTTGTAAGGAATAATGGTTCTCGTCTACGTCTCCCATTAGGATATACTAGACCAGTGCTCCCGTGAGCAGGAATTCAAGACCATCCTCTTCTCTCTCTGCTACTTCCACGCATGTGTGGCGGAGAGACGCAAGTTCGGTCCTCAGGGCTGGAACAGGAAATACCCCTTCAACACTGGTGACCTCACCATATCTGTCAATGTCCTCTACAACTACCTGGAGGCAAACTCGCAGGTGATGTGCTCAGTTGGGCAAACCAAAGGTAGTCAGGGTACAGGTTTTAACCTGATTGTGGAACGGCTTTTCTGAAAAGGTCCAGTTTGTGTGTGACAGGTGCCCTGGGAAGACCTTCGCTACCTCTTTGGGGAGATCATGTACGGCGGTCACATCACTGATGATTGGGATCGACGACTTTGTCGCACCTATCTCGAGGAGTACATGCAACCCAACCAGGTACCTGAGCAGATTGCAGCAGTCTTGAGCAGGCCCTCCTTGTCTTTGTGTCCATACCAACCTCACTTCTCAGCCTTTATTGTCTGAGGCTTCTTACAAAGAAAAACCTCGGAACATGTCATGGTGAATATAGTCTTTAGTATTAGAACTCCCTCTTCTGGAGGAAAGTGGAACTTCAGATTTTGATGGCAAATATTGGAGGGAAGTCTTCAGGTGAACAAAAGCTCTGAGTTCCTGAGAAAGGAGCAGAAAGAACGGCGGATATTTAACTAATGATGTGAACATTGTTTAGAAGGAAACGTCCTTTGTGTTTGTTTCCATTTCCTAGTTTGACAGGAAACTGGCTCTAGCCCCAGGGTTTCTGGTACCATCGAATCTAGATTATCAGGGTTACCATGACTACGTTGATGAGATGCTGCCACATGAGAGCCCAGTGCACTATGGGCTGCACCCCAACGCCGAGATCGAGTTTCTCACCGTGACTTCTGACAATCTCTTCCACACCCTACTGGAGCTGCAGTCCAGAGACTCCGTCATGGGCGAGGGTACCTCGCAAACGATGGAGGAGAAGGTGACCGGGTGTGCCGGACTGTGGCCGCCACACACACGTCGAACTGCCTGAACACTGTGAAAACACCAGCTGCTGACGTACCACTCAAAATGCGTGGAATCCATCCTTAGTGACTATTTTACAAGTGTTCAGGAGTTTCGCATGCCTTTCAGGTAAAAATGATTCTTGACGACATTCTGGAGAAGTTGCCGGAGGAATACAATATGTCGGACATCACCTCCAAGACGGCTGAGCGCTCGCCATACATCCTGGTGTGCTTCCAGGAGTGCGAGCGCATGAACACGCTCACCTACGAGATCCGGCGCTCGCTGAAGGGGCTGGACCTCGGGCTCAAGGTGGGGGCAGCGGGGGGGGGGGGCGAGATAACATGCATCATACAATGTAGCGCTCCTGCCGTCTGAGGTCGTTAGGAAATCGTTTGACGTCATCGCCTCTGTCGGGGCAGGGCAGTTAAGGGGCGATAATCGGTGGCCATGTTTAAATTGCTAACGTTTTCATCGTGGTGTGTAAACCTATGCAGGCCTTGATGTGACGTGAGAATCACCAAGGTTCCTATGTGAGGAGCTTCCTGAGCGCCCCCCCACCCCCCGCTGCACTTACTCATCTTCTTTTGTCAGGGTGAGCTCGCCGTTTCCTCGGAGATGGAGCGCCTGCAAACGGCTCTTTTCCTCGATAATGTTCCCGACACCTGGGCCCGGCTGGCATACCCATCGACGTGTGGCCTAGCACAGTGGTGAGTGCCGTGTCCTTCAGTGGTACCCCCTCAGACAGAGACAACGTTCTTGCTGTTGGACCTACATGTCTGTGGCCCTCACATAACAAGAGAAGCACTCCGTGTCCTGTCACTTTGACCTTAGCGATCAGTATTTTTATAAGGAATGCTGTGAAAATCTTTTTTTTATGCAGCTAGATGTTTGCTAAGTACTAAGAGATTAACATGCCCTATCCCAGTTGTTGCAATTGCTGATAATCATTCCATTCACTCTGAACTTGTCTGCCTGACCTGATAAGGTCTTTACACTTGAAATTAAACCCCCGAGGAGAATAGCCCCGTGAGAAAGTCTGTCTCCTCCCAGGCAGGAGATGGTGACAAATCACCTTCTCACACGATCGTACAACAGGGGTCATCAGAAGGGGGCTGTGATGGCCTCCGCGAGCAGCACTCGCGATCAGGATCGGATCCGTAATTACGGCAACGTCGCTAATGCTGTCAGATACAGTGGCTCGGGTCGTTAGTCCATTGTTTGCGGAAGTGATTCTCAGATAGCCTGCTGGCTGGGGGTCTTTTCTTGCCTGTAAAACGCGCAGGTACTGCGACTTGCTGCAGCGGTGCCGGGAGCTGGACGGCTGGACGCAGGACCTGGTGCTGCCCAGCGTGGTCTGGCTCTCGGGCCTGTTCAACCCGCAGTCCTTCCTCACAGGTACCTGCAGGCTGCCTCCCCACAGCCAGCACCGCCGCCGCTGCGTTGCTAATTTACCGCTACAGCGCTTTCCGTAATTAGCGCCGCAAGGCCTCATTAAGTCCGCTCTAATGAATAAATATTGTATTTCATAGCTTGATTACCAGATCAGCTCGATGCTCGAGCGTCGTAAACAATTATTTCCCTAAATATTCATCACCCCAAAGTGGATGATCATTGGTATTTAATACTGGTATTTTCAAGTACATCTTTATTATGCTAATAGATTTTGAAGCATTTGTGGTTTGAAGGAGAATTAAAAAAATAAAACATGAAAAAATAAAGGAAGTGATTTAATGTTAACTATGTATTGTATCCCTATTTAAAATATATTCTTTATGAACATGTAAAGATCTTTGTATAAAAATTTGTGAACTGTAAATTTAGTTCTTTTAATTTTCATATTTGCTATTTAGATAGTTGTCATCTACAACTACTCGTTCCACTGAGTGCTACAATTTTTGATGTATAAACTCTATATTCTCTGCACTATATTCTTATTACCTTAAAAAAGTTCAAATTAGTGTCAATGCGCTCACAGCTTGAGGTTCGCGTCAAATTAGGTAGCCTATTGCTTCTGAAATACAGTGTAAGGCCAGAAGGTACCTGTGTCTCTTTTATAACATTCCTTTATTGCTGTATCAAAATCGAGTATTTGTAAATATTCTGGAACCTAATGATATGCCACTGGAAGACCGTGGGTGTTTTCACCAATCAGCAGAGGCCTTTTACCTGCATTGGCATCCGGACTTTGTGTTCCAGCTGTGATGCAGAGCCTGGCCAGGAAGAACGAGTGGCCCCTGGATAAGATGAACCTCACTGTGGACGTCACCAAGAAATTTAAGGAGGAGTTCAGCCAGCCTGCCAGAGAGGGAGTCTATGTGCATGGGCTGTACTTGGAAGGTAATTGCTGTTGCGCATTCCTACGTGACTAATGTGTGATTAAAATACACGACTTGAGTGTAGGACAGTTCTGCGCCAGCCATACTGGGAAATGTAGTGACGTCATCTGGTGTCCAGGAGGGAGAATGTTTCGTGAATTGTGTGTTCTGGTCATGAATGGGTCTATGACGGGGCAACAGTGCCACTGTTCCCGTAGTAAGTGAGCCACCCAGCAGACATGTGCCGAAAGCCAGCCTCGGGCACATCCCTGCCAGGGTCCAATGGAAAAAGGAAGATGAAGGTCGCAGTTGCTGGTCGTTCTCCTGCCATCAGCAGCAGTCCGGTCGGAGCTGGGTGCTGTTGGCTGGGTAATGGGCTCGACTCCTTTCAGGGTCCAGGTGGGACATCCAGAGCGGCAACATTGTGGAGGCACGGCTGAAGGAGCTCACGCCCGCCATGCCGGTCCTCTTCGTGAGGGCCGTTCCCAACGACAGGCAGGAAATGCGTAACATATACGAGTGCCCTGTGTACAAGACCAAGATGCGGGGCCCCACCTATGTGTGGACCTTCCACCTGAAGACCAAGGAGAGGCCTGCCAAGTGGGTGCTGGCAGGTGTGGCACTGCTGCTGAGTGTGTGACGGCCCGGGGGCGACCAGCGGGGCCCGGGCTGTGCCACAGCTTCTCTGCCGGACTGGAAGACATTTGTAATGTCTGTATGATTTGTGCATTGTTTTTCTTTGGATAAGCTCCAGACTGTTAAATCACAAGCAACCCATGTGATATAAAATAAACCGTAAAACAATAAATAGTGTATGTGTATTGAAAACGTCTCCGATAGATGGAAAAAAATAACTAGTCATTGGATTAAAATTCATTTATTTACCAGACACTTTTATCCCCTTTAAAAATCTGCCGGCCACGGGATTTGATCACACCTGGAGAGCCACACAGCAGGTACTGCAACAGAGTGGCAAAGACTGGCACATGCCCCAAGCAATAGGCAGGGAGATGAGAGAGAGGGGGCCGTCCTGGGGAGTGGTGACAGCCAATCACCATGAAGGGTGTGGCTTAGTGTGGGTGGACAGGGGTTTCCATTACAGAACTCAGCACGACTGCACCGGTTCTGGCAGTAACAGGGTTGTGCTGCCAGTGTGAACCAAATAGAATTAAAACATTTAAAAAATTTTGATTTTAAATAGAGGTAAATAATATATACAAAACAATATGATAAATATACATACATAATAATACATACATACAGATGATCCCAGCATTAATGTATAACAAAACACTGATTCATCCACCTTTTCAAACAAAATAAGAGGTTGATAGGAACACCAACTGACTGGGCCCTTATGCTAGTGACTGTTAGTGTAGTGGATGAGACCTCAGTGTCAGAGGTATTAAAAGCTTAGGCTGTGGTAGACAACCACAAGTACCTGCTGGATAGGTGCTGTACTGAGGATAGTATCTCTGAAAACATCCATGCCTTTTGGCTTGAGGAGTAGTTAAAGGACGCGTGACCTCCCGGACCACTAGCTCCTCCCGCGGCCTCCCCGGCCTCCCCTCCTGCCCCGGCCCCGGGCCTGCTTATGGTCCTGCTTGGGTGGCTTCCTCTGCCTCTCCACTTTGGTCCAGCCGCCCTCGCTGGCTTTGGCCTCCTCTGGGTCAGTGCTACGGCTGTCGGTCACGGTGCATATCCCAGGTATAAGCCTTGGTGGATTCTCCACCTCCGCACTGCTGCTGCTGGCGATCCTTGGCTGGCCCCTGTGCTGGAAATCTCTGCCCGGCCTGTCTGTGTGCCTGTGTCCAGAGCCAAACCAGCGACCCCTTGTGTTTTCTCTAGCGCCCCCTTGTGGCACCATTGCCAAGCGATTAGAATAGCCATTCCTGCTGTGGCTGTGCATAGGACTGGCACTAGAGGTGCGCCCCCTCTCTGAAGTACTCTCTGAGGTGGTGCTGGATGGGCTGCTGCCCTTTGACCCCAGGGGCATGGAGGCCAGCTTAGCAGAAATCCCCGAGGTGGGGGATCCTGTCCTAGAGTCAGTGTAGGGGGAGAGCATGCTGCGGGTGGGCGACCTCTTCACCGCGGCTGCATAGGAGGCCTGGTTCTCATACACGCTGAGCAAGTGATGCAGTGTATTGGTGCCCGTGCTGCTGGAGGGCGGCCTGCTCCGCACCTGCTGCACGGACTGGCTCTCCATGTGCTTCTTTCTGAGGTGGTACATCCACTGATCCACATCTGGCAGATCAAACAATATGTTCAATACTTAAAACCAGAACGCATCTCAGTAGACGAAAGGTTCTCCTTCTTACACCATCTCACACCGAACATTAGTGAGACTCATGGGAGGTTTCAAAATGCTCACTACCCCAGCTTACCACAGTCCGGCCTGCTCCTGGAGTCGCCCGCGGTGTTTTTCTGCGCCGTCTCTATCAGCAGCTCCACCTTCCTGATGACGTCCTCCCCACTGGAGAGCTTCCATTGCAAGGCGTGGCTGTGCTTGGTGTTCCTGGGTGACCGGACGTCATTCTTCGAGGGGGAAACGAGCGTGATAGAGAAGATCAGAGGCATGCTCTTTCGGGGAGGGGGGGCACACAGAGGAGTAGATTTCTAATAGACAGACTTAATTGATCCTAAGCTATTTTATATATATAGTTTCCGCAACTTCCTATTTTCGTTGGAGACGATGAAGGCTGGAGGAGTAGTTGTTAGTCGTGTCTGACCTTGTCATTTGACTAGTTCTGTCTGACGAGCCAGCTGCCCTTGTAGGTTAGCATAAGAGTTGTCACCCTGTGGTGAAGATGGCTTATAAAACTTATAAGATGCACCAAAGAGAAACAGTGTGCTGTCATAGGCTTTTTGTGGGCAGAAGGTGTACCGGAAGCCCAAATTCATCTCCGCACGTGTGCTCAGTATGGGGATAAAGTTTTCTCTCGTGGAGTCGTCTGTGTGCGAATTGAAATGTTGGAGAGTGGCCCTACTGGTGTGATGGATGCATAGCGCTCTGGACATTTTGGTTTTGCTGTAATTTGTTTTGAAATAGTTTTAAAAAAGTTTTTGATCGTCCCTCATATGCGTGTGTGTGTATATGATATATACAGTGCTGCTTGATAGTTTGAGAACCCTCCAGACATGGTGACTGTTTTTGTAAAAAAACATTAAAATAACCTTATTACTCATACATCCAAATCCCAATTTGTAAAGCACACCTTCCAAATAATGGACACAAACAAAAAGAGATATTTTCATTATTTAATTCAACAAAGGCAATTTATTTCACAAAAACTGAAAATTGAACATGTGCAAAAGTATGTGTAGCTTGTGGCTCCAGAAGCAGAAAAGCTGCCCCCAGACCTCCACATCTCCACCACCATACTTCACTGTTGGGAGGAGGTTCTTTTCTTCATATGCCGTGTTGGCTTTTCTCCAAACATGTCGGTTTTGATTGTGACCAAATAATTCTATTTTGGACTCGTCTGTCCAGAGAATAGACTTCCAGAAGGCCTCTGGTTTGTCCAAGTGCTCTCTGGCAAAGTTGAAACAGGCATCTTTATTCTTTTTTGAGAGCAGAGGCTTCCTTCTAGCAACCCTCCCATGAATGTCATGGCTGTTCAATTTTCGTCTGACTGTAGATGCATGCACATTTGTGCCAGAGAGGTCTGCAACTCTCTAGAGGTGATGTGTGGGTTGGCTTTTACCTAATTTCTTATTTTTCTAGTGCTTCTGGGTGATATTTTTGATGGGCGTCTACTTCTAGGCAAAGTTGCTGTCATGTTGAAGGCCCTCCATTTGCACATTATCTGTCTTACAGTGTACGGATGGAGCTGGAATCTTTTGGAGATGGTCTTATAGCCCTCCCCAGACTGATGGGCTGTCACTACCATCTTCTTCATGTCCTCGGATATCTCCTTTGCTCTCGGCATTGTTGACATGTATGGGGCCACAGTGGTTTGTTTGGTTTCCTCGCTCTTTTAATTAGTGCAGGCCAAACCCTTTCCCAAGGATGTCTCATTTCATTGGTTAAATGCTTAACCTCTGCTTAAATGATTAATTAAGCACACAAATGTGTTTCACCTGAGTCTGTTACCTGCTTGACTTAACCAATGCAGCTGACCAAAGCACTTACTTTTGCACATACACTAATGTTTCATGTAGGGGTTTGCAGTTGATAAACATCTGACATTTCATACATAAAAACTGGTGATGATAAAATAAGAAACAACAGAAACATTAAACTGCTCAAGGGGTTCACATACATTTCAAGCAGCACTGTATATATGTGTGTGTGTGTATTTTTAAATTTATTTAGCAGATGCTTTTGCCCAAAGCGACATAAGAACACCAGAGGGCAGGTCAGCCATAGAGGTGGCAGGAAGTCACTTTGCCAGCCATGGGATTTGAACCAGCAACCACACGCACGAGTCGTAAGAGCAAAGCCACTGTTTCCGGCTGCTGCTATGAGTACATTCCCTACAGTCTCCAAGAGGTCTTCCTTCCAGGCTAACCTTCACTCGCTGCAGCTGATGCCACACTGCAGCTGATGCCACACTGCAGCTGATGCCACACTGCAGCTGATGCCACACTGCAGCTGATGCCACTCATTCAATGCTTCATTTTCTTGTACTTGTTCTTTATCTGGGAGTCCTAGTCTACTACTACACAAAAGGTTTAAGAACAATGTTCCTTCTCAAATATAGCTTACCTCATAGTTAACGACGCATTCGACAACCTGGTTTTCATCCAGTCCAACTATCCACTTGTCCATCACGAACGGTGGCTGCAAACACACGACATGTGCGTTTGTTTCCGAACACTGATCTTTTACATTTAAAGATATTAGATCACTCAATTAGAAAACCTGTAATATTTTATTGACCAGCCTTCTTCAGGCCCTGGGTGTAAAACTTTAGTCTGTTGCATCTTCTTAATAAGATCTGTTGGCCTGTGCGCACCTTGGTCATCTTAACAACATCCATGTCGAGTCTGTTGACGCTGAACATGACATCTTTGATGTAAGCGATTGCGACTTCATCGCCATCAAGCTCCACGTACATCTTCCACTTACAGTCCTGTGCAAGGGGGTGAGCGAGAGAGGGAGGAAGGGAGGGAGATAAGTGGCGCCATGACTGAGGCATGCTGGGAAATGGATCTTCTGCCATGGCTGCCAGAAATGATTTTCACAATATCAATCAACACCATTAAACCACACTTTCAGTCACTCCATGACCTAGACCAACAGTGCAACCTAGAGGAAAACAAACACTATTCCTCAATATTTACCATGTTGTGCACTATTAAAATGTATGTGAATTAAAGACACATTACTAATTCCATATTAGATACACACACATACACAGTATGTACTGTAACATAAACTAGCTTTGCGAATAAACAGTACTGTGCAAAAGTCTAAAGAAATGATTAAAGCTATTTATCTGGGTAGTAAGTGCATGTTTCCTCAGAAAAAAAAATCACAATTTAACATTAGAACATATTCAAATTAAGAGTGCTACAATAAAAGCAGTAAAAACTGTTTCCCAAAATACTACTGATGTCTAGTTGGATAGCTAGATGAACACCACTTCAGTTCCCAAACCTCTCCTCAGGGGCACCCCAGCTATTTCAAGTATTTATTAAGTTTTACCATCAGCTCACTTTTAAAAAAAAAAAAAGCCAACCAGATACTGATTAGATATATGAGGTGTGCTAATTTGGCTGTATTGGATGGTTGCAGGAAATAATGGGGTGATTTTAGCAGAGGTCGAGCTTGAAATGGCTAAGCTAACACACTTTGACAAGCATAATAGTATAGTTTTACACCAACATAAAGATCATTTAAACATCATTTTCTTTGGCTGGCTAAGACTTTTGCACAGTACTGGATATTCAGTGTATATATAAATATATATATATATATATATATATATGCATGGAAGATATGGCAGCCACTCTCCTGCAGCCCCACTATAATAAAGTACCGCTGAGCAGAAAAAGCATGCAGCAAGTGCCCAGAGAGTTCCTGCTAAAAGCTTGTGTTCTTCTCCACAGGAGGTGTGTCTGCTATTTTTAGCTTGGTTTGGGATACGATGGGAGCTTTTTATAATGGGCCAAAAAAGCAAGGAAAAAAGTGGCAGGGCACTTAAAGCTAGGAACGGCTGGGAAGCAGCCAGCAGATAAACATCTCCTGCAGTCAGGGCCCTGCCAACAGCCATTAACAGTTTATAAAATGTCTAAATAAGAGACAGAGACAGCGAATGAAACGGCGTCCAAGAATGTTAATATTTCATAGAGTGAAGGGAAAGCAACGGGAACTATTATTTTCTCTCCAAGTCTGAACTTCTGATACCTTCTAGAATTTTTGCTAAGGAATTTAAATTCAGCATCCTGTTCTGAGCTATAAGCTGCATAAGGAAAGCCAATGTTTGTGCACAAAATTATATCTGAATTTAAGTTGTCATTTAAAATGCACTATAGATACATTCATAATTTATGCCTTTTTATAAATATTTATAGCCATGCTTATAATGCTTTATCAATCCATTGTAATGTGATAGGAATATGTTAATAGAGACTTATAAATGGGGCATCCATAAAAAATATTGAAAAAAGTACTACACATTCAAATCTATTGACTATAAAAATGTTTGAATACAGCACTCTAAGTTGTAAATGCATCACAATAAGGAAAACTGAGTTGCAAGAGGATGTTTTATTTTTATTCATAGAATAGGATATTTATAGGTAACTTGGTCTCAGGTGGAGGCCAATGCAGTGCTAGTCGCAATGTCAGGCTAGCACTAGGCCTGTTCGACGTGCAGATATTTCACAATAGACTAGTAACTAGAGATGGGTATCGTTAAGATTTAACGGTACTACTACTCTTTCGGTGCTGCCTATCGGTCCGGTACTTTAACGGTATTGTTATCGGTACATTGTGAAGAATAAATCAAATTAACAA
>JAODKM010000001.1:34779685-34801556 GCA_026780845.1 Petrocephalus sullivani
AGTCTTGACGAGCTGATTAGCTCGCAGCTTTAGCTTAAGCTGGGCAACCAGTAGACGGTGATCAGTGTTGCCAAGCTTGGCTCCTCTGAACACTCGGCAGTTGGTGACAAACGACTTCCAGCGTTGTGAGATAAGGAATGAGGCACAAATATAATGCCATTTAATTGCAGAGCAACACAAACACACCAGTGTAAATCCTTGCAAAAACACAGACCCTGGAGTAAACTCTGCATCAGCCTTAAGGCTGAATCATACTTCTGCATTTAGCCTACGCAGAGTTTAGTAAATCAGCCTTGAAGGGTGAACCTGAAACTTAAGCGGTAACTGGTAACTCACGACTGCAGCATCACTAGGCATGCATCTAGTCTCCAAATCTATGGTTTGATTCAGACATTGATTTTTGAGCCCTGGTTCGGTTCTACAGTATTAATCACCAATAATTTGGAGCACTGAAGAGAGAGACACTAAATGATAGATTAACATCACATAAAATAACTACATGAACAAAAATAAATAATAAAAAAAAAACTCTGAAGACTAGTTAGAAATGAACTGGATAACCAAGATGTTCCCCAGTTAGAAATGAACTGGATAACCAAGATGTTCCCCAGTTAGAAATAAACTGGATAACCAAGATGTTCCCCAGTTAGAAATAAACTGGATAACCAAGATGTTCCCCTTTCCACTTTCAAACAGAATAATGAATTCTATTATTGTGTTTAGTATAATACACATGAAAAATGAGTGAAATGTGAAATGAAAAATTCGTTTTGTAACATTAGTAACAATGATAGCTGCTGCACCTGCAGTGGCCACAGCTGGTTAGGGGTGGGAGGGAGGGATTTCGAGAGCATTTGTATTGCTGTTTCAGTCTTGGCTTCAAAACCATTACACCATTAATATTAACCACCACGACTGTGTCATTGGCCAAACAACCGATCAACACGTAACGAGAGGAAGGAATTTGCAAGGTGGAAGAGATTTTACATGACAGCTCCATCTGATAGGTCAAATGTTCGCATGCTGAGTGCGAATGCATGGCCCCTGTAACTAAAATTATCGGGCATGATGACAGAAATACGATTTATTGGTAACACAAATGATCAACATGGAAAACACAGTGGGCAGCTTGGGAAAATTTTGGTTTTTCTGTAAAGTACACCAGCACTGGAAAGAGAGCAGCTGATAAGACCAACACTGTCGGCTCTATTGTACCCGACTTGGATATGTTGCTGGAAACATCCCACATGCTAACCCATTTGAGATGAAAATTTTCCAAATGTTTGTACGACCACAGCAAGGCAGAAACAGCTTCTGCAGGACAGTCTTCTTTCTCCAGCGGAAAAACTGCTATAAGGTATAGGGGTATTTATTGCTACAGATATGTGGCTATACTCGGTAGCAAAGAGCACGTGAGTTAGTTCATTATAAGTATAACAATCATATATAGCGATATTATACAGCTCAAACTAAGAGAGCACTCTATGTTCTATGTTTAATCCTGGGACACTTTGCAGCAGGCTGCTTCCAGGCTCAAAGATTCTAAGAGATCAGTACACAAGAGCAAGGTGAAGCATGAGACACTGGCAATGACCAAAAACCAGCCAGGGAGAGGGCAGAAGCAACATTCCAGTGATGACCATCAACTTATCTGGCAGTGCCTCATAAATCAGAGGATGACCTCAAGTGACCTTCCAAAGGAATGGGAAACATTAAGTGGTGTAAAGTGCGCTGCTATGACAATTCATAACAGGCGCCTGGAAGCAGGGGTGAAGATCCATAAAGCAAGGTAGAAGCCCTTCATTAATGAGAAGCAGGAAAGAGTCAGGCTGGAGTTTGCCAAAAAAATGTATATTTTACACAATCGCATACCCATAAATTGAGTAATAAGTGAAAATGAAGTTTTTGCTGTGGTCTCTTAATTTTTTCCATAGCTGTACGTTTGTCTCAGTTCCATTTTAATCAGTTCCATTCCGGCCCCCTTACGATGCCTCTGAAAATTTTGAAAAAGACCCAACAAATCGTTATTGAGTTACCATCTTAATGGGATCAAGTGTCAAAATTGCCCTTTCTGGGTATCACTATATGGCGCCACTTTAAGGATGGGGAATACGTGGGTAGATAAAATTAGAACTCATCTCATCTTTCATGGCATAACGTAGTCTAGAAGCCTACAAAAAGACACCATTGTCTTAGAAGGTCATCGGCAGACAGGGTTAGGTTACTGCTGCACCCATTATTCTGGATGGAGAGTCAGCATTTCAGAAACACACTAAAGGATCAGACTGTGCAATATCCAGGGAAATCTAGTTTGGGTCAGAACTCAGTGCAGAACTCCAAGGAGACATGGCTACATCCAGCAGGGGGCAGGAGAAGCGTTTGGGGAGTGCGGTCACCACGGGAACGTACCTCATTTTTCTCTACCACCAGCCAGGCCACCTGGAAGCCCTCGAGACCTTTGAAGGGAATCTCACGGGTAAGCATCTCCCACAGGACCTGCGATGCGGTGCAGTAACATGCTTCTTAAATTACAGGGTCGATGACCGAGTTTCCTGCATAAATGTCCATCATTGATTGAATGTGCCTCAGGAATAAAATGGCACAGCTCTAAAGTGGCATATAAATGACATGATTGAGATGCATATTTCTCAGGACAGAGCCATCAGCAAGCCCACGCGTGACCCTGCGGTCTAGTGAGCCAAACCCCCTACTCAGTGATTTACGCGTACAGCAGTGTGAGCGGGGGGGACCCCACCAGCTGACTTACCACACCATAGGAGTATGCGTCACAGGTCTCCGACACGGGCAGGCTCTGGATCACTTCGGGAGCCATCCACGGGAAGGTGCCCACCAGGGACATGTGCGTGGTGTGCGAGTGGAACTTGGAGGCGCCAAAGTCGCATATCTGAGATGTGCAGGAAACACGGGCCATTCACACAGTGCCGATGGAAAACTGACACGGGTAACGGAAATGCCTGGGGAAAATGCAGTTACCTTCAGCACTTTGTCCGCAGTCATCACCACTAAAGCACAGAGATTTCACATCAGTCACAACAAATAAGAAAAAACAAAACCACTTTATATATTAATAGAAAATATATCTTTAAAAGTATATAATAAAAAAATCCATGCTTACCCTTACTCACATAAAAAACAACCAATCATCCAGTTTCTGTTTCCTTTTACGCACGATGATTTAGAGCAGGGGCAGGCAACCTAATCCAGAAAAGGCTGCTGTATATGTGGGTTTTTATTGCAACTCCCTAATCAGATTACTATTTAGAGGACTGATTGGCTGAAGAGGTTTCTCACCTGGGTTTAAACAGCTGACTTAAAGGTTATTCCAAAAACCTGCATACCTACTAGCCCTTTGAGGATAAGACTGCCTACCCCTGATTTTGAATGCAATTCATTATATCTAAGCTTTTCTGTTTACCATTCCGAGACTTCAGATCTCTGTGGACAACCTTTACTGGAGCCTCTGAGTGCAAATAGTGCATTCCTGTTTTAGGACGAAACAAAGATTTTAATGTACAACATTAGTGGAGATGGCAAGCAAACATAAATGCTATTTAGAACTGCACCAATCTGCACCAATACAGCACAAAGTTTGCAGTGTGTACTACAGACTTCAACTAGCATGAACCCTGATAGACACATCTGACCCACACCACCAGAAAGACAATTATCATAACTATGCTGCACAATGAGCTGATTTGGAAGCACCAGGTTCATTAATAAATAACTTGAAAAAAAATGCCTACATTTAGTTTCACATTTATAATTGGGTAGGTAGCTTATTTGGCAGCACTGTACCCCTATGCCTCCAGGGTTATGGGATCCAATCCCATCCCCAGTCCTGTGTGTGGAGTTTGCATCTTTACCTGGGATAGGTTCTAGGTTCACTAAGAACCTGTATTGGATAAGCAGTAATAGAATAAAATCGATGGAAGGTTGATTAACAACCTCAACCAGATGCTCGTAACATAGTAGGGTAGAACCTGCATTTGAGCAGTCAGTTGCTTGATAACACGAATGATGAAAAGCTCGGGAGAGCTTCCTACCTTTGGCTATCTCCATAGCCCAGGTCATGATTTGGCTGATGTCCATCTGTTCACTCTCCCTGCTGGACAGATACTCATACAGCGAACCTCCACTTGCATATTCTGTATTGAAACACAAAAACATTATATTTGTAATGCGTAAAAATGAGTAGTAACTCATTCCTTTGATTGTCCCAATAACCTTGTATAAATTTGCTTTCATTATATTTTTTGATCACACCACCCGAATTGACTTTTGCGAAAGTGAAGACAGGCCAAGACAGAGTTCACACGAGCATCCTCCATCGCAATCACATGCAGAGTTCTTTACATGCATCGATGCAAGTACCCTCCATCAGGATCACACGTTGAGTCCTTCACGTGAGTCAAGGTGAGAGTCCTCCATCGGGATTACATGCAGAGTCCTTTAAGTGCTTCAACGTGAGTACCTTCCATCGGGTTCACAGGCCTTTACATGAGTCAATGTGTGTATCCTCCATTGGGATCACACGCAGAGTCCTTTACACGAGTCAATGTGAGTATTTCTTTTGAGTAACTCTTCCAAAAAGCTTCTGGCAATGTAGGTGAAAGATGATTTTGAAATATTAAAACCATACGACTCAAGCCAACTATGCAGATCAAAAGTGATTTTTGGCTTCTTTTATCCACCTCTCTCAACAGAAGTCTCACTATGCATAGGGGCAGTATGCTGATGCATCTTCATCCAGGTACATTTTCAATTATTCCATATCTATTATTTTTAATAACATCCCACTTGTGCTCAATGGCATTTTTGTAACAGTTTTTCAATCTATCTATTTCTGCTACCTACGTTGTAAAAATTAACAAACTACAGTATAAGCTCATTTTGATTTACTGTTTTTTATTTCATTCGTCTGGCCGGGAGACAGGCGGAAACCGAGCGGCATTCAAAAAGGAAGCCCTGCTATCTTCACCATGAATCACCTCAGGTCTGTAATTCAGCAGTAGACAGTGCGAACTGAGAGTGTAAGCCACCAACACAAAGACAGGAAGCTGCCGTTGGGCTAATGCTAATCCCTGCAGGCCCCGACAAATGTCGCAATCATGCAAATCACCACTGACTTGGGATTCGGGGAAATACTTCCAGCTGTTATCTTTCTTGAGAAGGTATAAGAGTCAGGCCCAAACAGCATCTCTGTGTGGCCTCTCCTCACCTCAGATGGCAAATGTGATGCAGCCACAGTGATCCTATGGGATCCTGAGGTGTTTCAGCCTGGCAACAGGTTGTACCAGTACATGCTCCCCAACCTGAGCCACTTCCAGGTCACCAGTCCACTTCCAGTAAATGAGTGACATCCTTCATTATCAGAAAAACTGCACTTTATACATAGGCACAGGACGTTTTACAAGCACATTCCACAGATAATTATCTCCCTATAACCGTTCGCTCAGTACTTTACTGTCGAAACTTCCTGACTACGAAAAAAGCAACCCCCCCACAAAAATGCTGCCCTTGGGGGGGGGGGGGGAGGGGGTAAATCACATGTTACTTTTTTAAATGAATCTGTTCACAAAAGGCACAAAAAATGGTACACTTCGGATAAACAGCTCTGCATTTTTTGCCTGAATTAATTTTCCCAAAATAAATCAAACAATGGCAATAGAGTGAGAGCATATAATGACTTGATTCAATATTTCATTTTAGCTTGGGGCTTACGAACAAAGATTGCTGGTAATCATTAACAGTCTCCTGCGGGATTGTAGCCATCTGGGGGTATCAGTCAAACAAAGGCTTTCCTGATGAGTATCACATGCTATAAAGTACAGGTCTATGCCACTAATACATAAACGATGACAGATCATTTATAACTGCTCTTATGGTTGTAGTAATTCCAAGGTCAAGCCCCCTGTAAACAGTTTTCCTTTACCTGGCACTAATTGGATTTTGCTTTGATAAACAGAGGCATGACCTGTGAGATGTCTCATAATCACATGGCAGCTGTCAGGATGGATGATGAAACTGACTGCCCTTAATATAAGGGAAAGATAGTCCTGCTCTGAAGCCAATACATGCCGACTTGTTTTCTACGAAAAGAGAGAAATCACTCGCATGTTATGATCCCAGCGGCATGGACCTTAAAGCCTTTTTGGAGGAACATCAAAAGGGAACACATTAGGATTGAAAATATTCTGAGTGAGGGTCACCTCTCAGAAACGGCGAAGCTGCACATGGAGTAGGCAGAGCCAGAGCCGGGTTTGCATTTCCATACCTGTCACACTCCTGTGATGTGCTCCATCACTCATCTCTACTACAGCGTCCCTCAGCCGCTTCGGCGCTTCAACCAAAACTGCTAACCTGAATGCCACAGATCTTACACAGGCGGATGGGCACGGCCGCAGATGCATATAGCAATGATATTACACTATGTCACTTCCTTTAATCAGCAGCAGAATTATGGACGGCGTTCATGCGGTTTCATCGCTTTATGAGTACGTATAATTAGACATGATAAATATTAGTATAACATCCATACTCACTTAAAACGATGTTTGTTTAAATGCCACTGAGACTAAGTGCGAAATTAACGGGAAAGGAAATGAGAAATGAAATAAACAGATGAAAGGCCTAAAAGAAAACAGTCTGTTGGCTGCATGAAATAAGCTAGTTACATTTGTTTGAAATCAGCACAACACATGTAACAAACAGAAAGGACACGCTAGACAGACAGGACCTGAGTGAAATGGGCCACTGCGGGAGCAGCCGGCGAGCCGACGGCCTGCAGAGTAACATCTCTGGTGTGATCTTACAAGGCCGCTGAACAGCGGTGACAGTATCACTTATTAAGCAGACTGCAAGCTATCGCGATGAGGAGCAGAAGCGTGCGAACAGCAGGCCGGTCATCATCCAGCTTATCACCTGCCTCACGAAGGGGGCGGAGAGCGAAGCCTCACCTGTGACGATGGCGTAGTTGGGCGCTTCCTGAATAGCTCCGTAGAACTGAATAATGTTTCTGTGACTGAGAACACTGAGGATGTCCACCTAGGGGCACAAAACACGCGGAAACGTACACTGTTAGAAGGCGTAAGAACAAAGGTGCGTGGGGAGCGGTCGTCAGCCGGCTGTGCGGGACTGGTCTAAACAGGCCTCCTGCGCGTTTACGGCAAAGCACCACTGACATGCAGGGCCTGCCAGCACAGGCGAAATCTGCCACGAGACACAAAGGGAGGTGTCACCTGACTCTCAAGTTTGAATAAGACTGGGAACTTAATATGGATTCCGAGCTAGGCCTAAAACACCTTCAGGAGGAAGAGCTCCTTCCTGCAGGACAGCCTTAGAGCGGAGAGAGGCATGTGACTGACAGCCAGCGCGGAGCCACTGAGCATGGATCAGCTTAAAGTGCTTAAAGTACGCAGGTAATTAATAAGACGGGTACCTCATTCTCCACCTTCAGCAGCTTCTTCACCGCCACCTCTTTGTCCTGCGAGATCCACTTGGCCCGGTAGACGCTACCGAAGCTGCCCCTGCCGCAGTTCTCGTAGAAGAGGACGTCGTCGAACCGGATCTGCACGAAGGAGGCGCCGACAGCCGACATGGCATAATGACCCCTGGCTGGGACTGGCAGAGGAGAAACACAACGAGAACTCTGCGTAAATAAAAAAGCAGCAGAGCAAGGCGACTCCCCGCTGAAGTGTACACCCTCAGCTCCACACAGTCGCTCTCAAGCCGGGACAGTAGCCCTCCACCGCCGGCTTCCCCCAGCAGTACTCTGATATCCCTGCCTAGCGTCTGCTGATAAGCCCATCCGAGACCAGAGCTTTTCCAGCAAGTTCCACCTGCTTTGCCCCGCGCCCCCTTTCCCAGTGACCCCTGTCAGGTGGCATGAAGCCCGTGGGATCCCCGGCATGTGCTCTTGCTCTCCATTTACATTATTTATTTAGCACTTCTGTCCAAAGCAACGTGGAAGTGATGCAAATAGCATACTGCGACCAGTCGGGTTTGGTTAATGGGGATATAAAAAGGAACAAAGGCTAACAATGCCATTCTGAATGTGTGAAACTTTTATTTAAACCCCATGGGAAACAGACACCGCGGAACAGCGTGTGCCACAAATAATATCACCAGCAGCGCAGACGCGCAGCTCAGCCACTGCACACAAACCCCAAAACACACACGTCTCCCTAATTTCCATGCGACAATTCAAACCTATCTGATAAAATAACAGTTTTGGCATCATATGATTTACAGCCTTGCTTTGTGATGATGATGATGATTATTAAGAGGCTGAAACCTGGGCCTGATGGCAATTCAGCCCAGCAGAAAATGCTTTCACTGTCACAGGGGGCAGCCGCTGGTGAAAGACCCACTTCTTAGCGGAAGGCAGCAGCACTAGGCAAACAACAGCTGTTACGCATCCTTAGAGGAGTACACACATCTGACAAAAAGAAAAACCCTAAAAAAAAGTCTGATGGAAAAATTTCAAAAATTCATCCATTTTCCAACTGTTTATCCTGTTCCTGGTTACAGTGGGGGCTTGGAGCCCATCCTAGACAGCACAGGGTATTAGGCTGGGGACACCCTGGGTACACTGGGGTGGGCAACAGGGGTCAGGTTTGTTGTTTCTGGGGACCCAAAACAGAAAAAGAGAATTGAGAACGATATAGCACACTAATTTATTGCCGCGAGATTTATTGATGTGGGGTGGCAAAAGGGGTGAGTACCTATTTCCATGCCTGGCCACCCCTTATATATGCCCCAGCCTGGTTGCCAGTCCCTCATGGGGCACAGATACAAGCATAATCCCCCACTACAACCAAATAACAGACGCCTGTTAACCTGGAAGCATGTCTTTGGGTGCATGACTGTGAGAGGAAGTCTTTGACATGGAGTGCACGTGAAAACTCCACAAACACATGGCAGAGGTGGGATATGAATCCCAGTTATATCCACTGAACACTCTATGCCTTGTTACAGAAATTTAAGGCTGGAGTCTTGGATCATATATTCATCCATCCATCCATTCATCCATCATCTACCTATTATCCAGGGTCAGGTCACAGAAGCAGCAGTCTAAGCAGGGATGCCCAGACCTCCCTCCCCCCAACGACCTCTGCCAGCTCCTCAGGGGGAATATCAAGGTGTTCCCAAGCCAGCTCTCAGCTGGACATGCCCGGAATAGGGAGTCGTTCAGGAAACATCCGAGATAGATGCCCGAACCACCTCAACTGCCTCCTTTTGACGCAGAGGAGCAGCGACTCTACTTTGCCTGACATCCTGCGGAGGAAACTCATTTCTGCTGCCTGTATCCGCAATCTCATTCTTTCAGTCACTACACAGGTCTACACAGGTGAGGGTAGGAACGTAGATCGACTGGTAAATTCAAAGCTTTGCCTTCCAGCTCAGCTCCCTCTTCGCCACGACAGAATGCATTCCATATGAAGAAAATATTTAATAAGAATGACTGGATTAACAAAGGTATATATTAGAAAACCGTCAAACTGCCCAAAATACCGACGATGTCATGCATACAGAACGCAGGCGGAATTCGAACCGACAACCCTGGAGCTGCGCGGCAGTACTGCACAGTGACGCCCTCGGCCGTGATTAAAAGCAAATAAATCCGTGAAAATACCGGAAATAACAAAGTATAATGTCTCTGAGTGGCGGGATATAGTCACAAAAACACGCCTTTATCCGCTCTACAGCAATTAACACAACGCAGAGATCTTAAGTACTTTTGATCGTCTGTGAGATCTCGCACAAATAAATAAATAAATGAAAACAAAGCAAAATCTAACCTATTTCTTAATTAGTCGGACCAAAGCATTTTATTCACGAGGAGTGTCTCTCACCTTTAAGTGTTTGCAATCCGATGCATATCTTGACGAACTAGGATTACCAGGCAATGTCAAACAGAAAGTGGATATCCGGGCTACATTTGCCTTTACATGCTATTAATTGTGACACTTTTTTTACGTGGTCAACCTGGAAATGCCGGTATCAGTAGAGAACGTGGGAACACGGCCGGAGCACCATGAAATGCGTAGGAGTATCAGATTCCGTACAGGATTCAGGTCAATGAGAAAAGTTTACACGGGTTTGTTTTTATTGTCGCTAGAAGCCCTTATTAATGGAAATTCAATCTGCAGACATACCTTTTGGGTTATCTGTAGGTGATCCCACAAGCCGACTCACAATCGACGAAATCAGTATGCGAATTTTACCGAAACCGAACCTCGTGACGATCCCGGCACGCCGCTTTCTCCGGCCGTTTCACTTCTTCCTGAAGCACAGCTACGCCAATACAGTCCGGTATTTCGAAACCGTGCAAACAAAATCAGATGACAACAGCTCCCCTTGGAGGAGAGAATAAGAAATCCTTCACTCCCCTCCCATAAAATAAAGAATAGAGGTTGTACAATTAAGCGAAATCATTAAGCGACATATTTTTTTCCAGGCAATACATTTAATAGGTTTACATTATTTACACCATACACATACAATAAAAATACAAACAGCCCCCCATTTATAGCCAATACCCCACAAATATCAAGTGTAATCAGTTACACTTCCTCTATAAAAAACGAGGTCCTCTTCAGCGTAAATGAACTGAATGATGACATCCAGGGTAACAGCTTACATTACGTGTGTGACAGTCATGGAAATGAAAATATTTATAAATATGAATTAATGAACAGGCACGTGGATTGTGCTAAGTGTTTTGGTGGGTGACATAACGCTCAGCGACTATCACATAACTGGCTTTGTACCTCCGAGAGCAAGTCAGAAGACCTGCTTTTAATGGGCATAATTTCACAGTTTTAAATCACAGTATAAAACAAAAAAACACTCTTGAGTTTATGCAGCCTGAATCCCACACTCTGGGAGAAAAAGTATAGTGAAAATCATTTGTTATGTCAACCATCTGGAAGACTATTTTATACAAGCTTTGCTTAAGAGTATAACTGATATTAAACTGGTTTATCTGCCAATCAAAGAAATTTATCTGCCAACCAAAGAAACTTTCTAATTCTGATCTACTGGCAAATGACAGAACAGAAACTCCATGTTCTCAATAATTCTGGATACTACTTCCGAACAATGCGGATTAATTAGTTTTGCAGACACAAATCTGAACGTCTCCAGACACCACTGTATTGTTCATGCTGCTTGCTGTAAACAATCAATGGAAATTCCCACATCTTTGGAGCACTTAAAAGGGCTTCTACTGAACTTGCACCTCCATGAGCTGCAGAATCTGACAGTGCTGCTTTGTGGTTGGGGGGCAGGGCTTAGATGAGGTGGGTGGGGCATTACACATCAAGCAAGGTTATGTTTGGAGCAGCACCACGAGTGTTATGTTGTAACAGCCTATGCCCTGCGGGGCTCCAGTTTATGCGAGAGGTGGGATAGGGCCCTCTGACTGTCAATCACGTGAAGTTGCCGCACATAGCTCCTGACCTCCTGGTGGTTCTTACTGGCCAGGGAAGCATCCAGATCTGCAGGAGGAGATGGGACGACAAAATGTTAACTGCAGAAATTTCTACTTCAGTGGGAAAGGCCCCAGGCTTCTCAACCACAATGTTCTGGCATATTATCCTATATTAAGAAGCAGACTTCATATGAAGTAGCAGCTTATCCGGCATGAATGGTCCATGAGCGCTAAGTTCTTTCCTTAGAAAAAAATATTAATATTAATTCCTAGAATCTGGCCTACTGGTGTGTGTGTGTGTGTGTATGTGAAAGACAGATACAGTGTGGGTGTGTGAGACTTCCCCCAGCCGAGACAGAGAACAGATCCACCTGGGGGGGGGAGATAACAGGTATGGGTGTGTGGTCTGTTAGGGGCTATATACTCCCCCCATAAGGACAGATTCCACAAAATCACAAACGATAGTGAGCGTGATAGAAGCGGTAGAACGTGTGACTTACTGAAAGGCTGGCTCCTGCAGTACCGCATGGTCCTCACCGTACCGCCAATCATCCTCTGGGGAACAACGAGACAGCTCACAGGGAAACAACTCACAGAGAAACAGCTTACAGAGAAACAGCTCACAGAAAAGCAGCTCACAGAGAAACAGCTCACAGGGAAACAGCTCACAGGGAAACAGCTCACAGAGAAGCAGCTCACAGGGAAACAATTCACAGAGAAGCAGCTCACAAAGAAACAGCTCATAGGGAAACATCTTACAGAGAAGCAGCTCACAGAGAAGCAGTTCATACAGAAACAGCTCACAGAGAAGCAACTCACAGGGAAACAGCTCACAGAGAAACAGCTAGCTCACAGAGAAGCAGCTCACAGGAAAACAGCTCACAGAGAAGCAGCTCACATGGAAACAGCTCACAGAGAAGCAGTTCACAGAGAAGCAGCTCACTGGGAAGCAGCTCACAGGGAAACAACTGACATGGAAAGCTCACAGAGAAGCAGCTCACAGGGAAACAGCTCACAAAGAAGCAGTTCACAGAGAAACTCATTTTCTACATTTGCTCAGATTTAGAATATATACACTCACAAAAACACTGTGGCCATTTTAGCTGTTACATTGCTGACGGATAAAACAGCTGCACACTTCCACTTAGTCCATGTTCTGTCTGACACCTACTGCCCTCACCTGGAACTGCAATGCGAATGACAGTATATTGCACACATAAATACTCACCATTTTCTCAAAATTAACCAGGCTGTCAATAAATGTCCTGTTTCCTTCATGGGTGAAAGTCATATCTGTAACGATAATGACACCCTATTCATTTATTGCATAATAAGTCTGGAAAGGGGAAGTTTAAAAGCAAGCTGCAATTTAAAAATCTGCACTTACAGCATAATCGCCAGTCAATGATATTACGTACGTTGCCTAAAAAGTTTTACAGATCCATGCCATCCATTTTTAGTAGGATACTGTCCTCAACCAGAGTAATCAATACTTTACTGATTTTTATAACCTTTATAAGAAACAGGAATGCAGTATGGTGGCCTCACGACTCCTGGTTGGGGGTTTAAATCCCTCTGGCTCTGTGTGTATGTAGTCTAAAACCATGTAGTTAGGCTAACTGCCCATGAAGTTTGTGTCTGTATATGTTACCTACAACAGATCCAAGGTGTTATGCTGCCTGGGACTAGCTCAGTGCTTCCACAACAGATGAACGCATGAAATTTAAGCCATTTTTTGGGAGCTCCTATAGCAGGGGTGCCCAATAATCGACCAGTACATCGTGAAGATGGTGTGGGTAGCGTGGCCAGTTTGCTGTTGCTTAATTAGAAACTTTGTTACATTAGGTTACCATAACATCTACTTACTGTAGATCCCTTCTCTTCTAGCATATCTTGGATCAGACGGGTCACCAGACAGAAAACGCAAATGTACTGTGAGCTAATGCAAAACTCCAGCGAGCAAAGTGACCCAGCTAGCCTTCCAATTTATATCTCTTAAAAGGGATATAAAATTGAGTGGGGGAGCCGGACCAGGTAGGTAACCAAAAACTTTCCGGTTCCAGGTGGGATGGGAGGAGGACTTTTTTTCACCATGTGACATTCGACCACCATAAATGTATTGAATTATTGATTGTATTGTGCTGTAAGGGTTCATGCAATGAACAAGGTTTGCCAGCTTATACTATACATTTAAAGTGTACTGAGTGTGTGTGTGTGTATATATATATATATATATATATATATAGACACTTAGCATTTTTAATGTGGGTAGATCATTTTGACTGGTCACTTTAAATGTAGCTCGCAAGCCGAGAAAGTGTGGGGCACCCCTGTCCTATAGTGTAATGACATAACAAATCCTGCCTAGGATTCTTGTTGTGCTGTCCAGAGATACATCTATATTGACTGGAGAAAAGCAGCTTTGAAGTTCACCGCATGTGGGGTAGTCATGCAGCGCCATGTTATCACCAATGGAGCCCCACAGAAGCTAACAGAGTAACCAGTGGGAACTCCACAGGAAGTAACAGAGTAACCAATGGGAGCCCCACAGAAGCTAACAGAGTAACCAATGGGAGCCCCAAAGGAAGTAACAGAGTAACCAATGGGAGCCCCACAGAAAGTAACAGAGTAACCAGTGGGAACCCCACAGGAAGTAACAGAGTAACCAATGGGCTGCGCAGGCACCTACCCCACGGCTATGAATACGCACAACGGCTGAAACAATAGAAAACGCAGCAGGTGGCTGGTGTATTGTGCCCTTACCTTTAATGAGCAGCGGCATGAACGGGATTATGGGTGCATCCAGCTTGGCCATGGTGAGCCTGTAGGCACGGTGGTTTCGGGAGGGGTCCTGTGTCGCCAAACGCATACAGTTACCATGGTGTACCTGCAATCCCCTCATCAGAGTCCTTGCAACTGAACCATTTACAGAGCAGTGCTGACATTAACTCAATCATACACAGCACAGGATATCTACTTAAGCCAAATTCAGAACGTCGCAGACTTAACTGAAGCTTAATTAAACCTATAAAAACCTCAACTCATCAGCCTGCAGTTCTGGATACACCACAAGGGCAACTCAAACCTGCTCTGTTTTCACATCAGGCCTGAAGAGCAGGTGTAAGTGTGTAGGACTGAAATCACACAGGAAGTTGCCCCAAAACACCGCCTGCTATTCTCTTTTGACTCACCATTAGGCTTTCAAACTCCCCATAGAACTTCTTGAACTTGCTGGGAAGCTTCTGCCAAGAAAAAAAAACAAAAAAAGACAGGTTTAAGTCTGAAGAGGGACCCTGTTGTTTTACTGTAACATACCTGTGAGCATACCTGTCTATCCATCACAATACATGTAATAATGCACACTGGATTAGGCGACCTGTACAATGTACCTATTTACACAAGTGGAAGCGATGCAGCTAAGGTACTACGAGGTCGAACTCGAGTTCCTTTTGAAGACTCTCCTAATCAGGTGACTTTAAGTAAAAGCTTAGATACATGCTGCAGATCATGCTGGCCAGTAGAGCAAAAGGTAAACTGAAGCAAAGCCTACCTCCCACGTCTGAGTCAGCCTGCTCACAGCCGGGTTGCTCATCCCCATGATGATGGCGAAGAAGGAGTTCAGATTCTTATATTCCTTGCAGCTGGAACGACACGGACAGAAACCACCCCGGCGTCTTTCAGTCCAGCAGGAAACAAACTGACGTGCCAGTCGCCATGTCAGTCACTTATGCTGTCACCGTCAAACATGGACAGCAGGCACATATCTCAGGCCATCCGCGCTTTGACTGTGGCAGGGGGTTAAAGAACACTGCTGTGTCTAGCAGGAAAACTATCTTTCTGCAGCAGGTCTGAATATATTCAGGTAAACACAGCATGAATGGCAGGGTACATCTCAAGATTACGGATTGCCGTCACCTACACACAATGAAAGAATTTCAGAGTCACTGATTCACTTCCACTCTGTCTCTTTGGCTGATGGCTGCTAAGTCAGCACATCCCCTGAAGATGGCGTCCTACACAGCCACCTGTGTTGCCTAATTGGTCGACCGGCTCTGACTGTGGGGAGGAGTGTTTCGGTCCAGGGAAGGCGTCGTGCTCCGTGAGAGCTCACTCACTGGGCGGCGATCTTGATGAATTTTTTGAGTAGTTGCACGCGTTTGCTGAGCTGGGCGCAGAGGCAGACCTCAGTCACCACCCACAGCTGCACCTCGTTGAACCTCCTGAGGAAAAGGTCCAGGTTGGCTGTGGTCTTCTTGAAGCGCTGCCTCCCGAACGTGTGGTATATCAGCTCGTGCTGTGGAGCGGAATTGAGGGCTGCTGTGAGTGGGCATCTGACGTGGCATGTAAAGACCAACCGCAAAAAAAAAAAGAATGTCCAGCACTAGAGCAAAATGAGGATTGCATCAAAGATGAGTTGATATTGACCAGCACCTCGTGCACACAGTTGAAGAGTTCCCAGTCATAGATGGTCATCTGGTAAGCCAGGTCTTTGGAACTCATCAGCTCAAAGGTAGCAACGGATCCTGTAGACGGCCCTTCCTGCTCTGGAAGTGGAGTCTAAATAAAGTGGACCGAAAACATCCGAACATAAAAATAAGAAAATTAAAGCAACTGAGATTTTACGTTTCAATTTATGATTAATTGATGTTGTAAAAAGCAGCTGAATCTTGTGGCCCAGAGGAAATGGAGATGAAGTCTCTCTCTAAGCCCATACTGAGATTTGCATAAAATGTTTAAAATCGTTTTCTACAAAATGCAAGGCAAAGCAGCAGCACTCATCTTTCTCTGGTGTATCACGAACATTTTTTATTTAATTACACTGGCCTTACCCAACTACACTTCTATATAATTGAAGCCAAACTACTCAAACAGAATCTTTTATGGTATAGGAAGTTAGCTTGATGTTATTAAAATCAATGCTTTTCAGACAGATTCTCAGTTTCATGTGAATGTTCGGTGCGAGATGGACAAACCAGTGAGGCGAGCTGGTTTCTGGGGCAGATGAACAGCCGTCCATTGATGCCAAGAGTGAAGAATGCTGAAATGTCATTGGGTTTCAGCACCATCTTGTCTGGGACAACAAGAGATGGCATAAACACATCATCTGAACATGCTAGTGCTAGAATACCCTTGTGAAACAGCATTTCATTCAACTGATTCTGCGTGATTATTAATGCTCAAAAATGAGAAAAAATGGAAAGATATAATTTAAAACTCAAAGAATTTACTTCAATAAACATGAAGTTTACACATTATATCCAAACACACATACTGTACAGAACATTTTTGGAAACTCCTAACAATATACTAATAATAAGGACCCAATATGGGCTAAGGCCACCATTTGCATTCACAATACCTTGAAACCTTAATGAAAGTCTATCATAGAAGCCCAGAAATATGTGTGATGGGATATTGGGCAATTCTTCAAAAAAAATTGTGAGATGGAGGAGGTGTGAATTTGCTTCATACTTTGTGCTCTAGAATGTCCCATAAAGGTTCAATGATGTTGATATTTGGCAACAACTGAGGCCACGGAAGAAACCACTGTGCTGTATACAGGGACGGGCTCCAGGCCCTGCTGTGGCCCCGACCAGGAAGATGGATGGACATACTAATGCTAATGTTGACTCAAAACGTGGCAGTCTGTCTGATATACATTTAGCCTAAACATTTTTATGTCACACCCCTCCATGGCACTTGCATCAAGTTCAATTACTTGGTGCTGGCTTACAGGCCCATCAGTGAACAGGAATCCATCTCCATGAAAAGGGTCCTCAAGACCTACAGTGCAGTCAAAGTACTCAGATCCCTTCACCTTTTTGACATTTTATGTTGCAGCCTTATGATAAAATCACATAAATTAATTTTTCCCCATCATAAGTCTACATTTAATGACACATAATGACAAACCTAAAATAGAGCTTTCGAATTTTTTGCAAATTTATTAAAAATAAAAATTTGAAACACGTTGAAATAAGTATTAAGACCCTATGCTTGAAATTTAGCTCTATTGATAGTTTCTGTTGATAATTCTGTTGATATTGATCATTTTTTTTTGGAATTCACCTATGATTAATTTAATTGATTATTGTCCGACTGTGTTAATAATGGCCTGACAATGTGTATCACAGCAACAGCCAAGCTGTGGGGTCGAAACAATTGCTGAGGTACTAAGAGCGGAGATAAAAGATTGTGCTGATTAGCCAAATATTGGTACTGATTAGCCAAAAATGATATGCCAGGGGTCGAGACAAAAAATATATTGGTATATTGGACGGTTGTTACAAATTCTGGGGGTGACTTTAGGAATTGTTTTAAATAGCTAAGCTAACCACTTTGGCAGACATGATATAACCAGATACCAACAAGAAGATAATTTAAACATTTTCTTTAACTGACTAAGACTTTTGCACAATACCGTATATTTGCAATGTGGTATCTGCCTCACTTGCATACTGCTTTGGAAAAAAGCATCCAAATATGAAAAATGTAAATGTAATGTAATACTTTAATTTCATAGTCCTTTTCCATGGGATGTTTCTGTTATATGTATCTGTTATGTTTCTGCATATACACTCAGTTATATATAATGATGTTTAATTTTGGCATGAGAATGTTCAAGTGGTTGCTGTACTGTCATAGCTCCCCTTGGGAAGCATTTATTCATTACCATCCACAGAGGAATTACTGCTTTCCGGCAAATTCTGTACTCTGGCCAAATCTTGTCATCACACTGACTGTACAATAAACAGAGTGGACATCCACAGAAACAAAGACTCCTAATAACACACAACAGGTCAAGTACCAAAGGAACTGAATTTGTAATAACTTTCAGAAATAACGGAAGCAGACTTGATTACTCGGGTCAAGCTCAGCATATCCTGCCAACTTTAAAAAAGGACGGGCCAAGAGCAGCCCATGCAGATGTGGTTTAATATACTTTGGCATAGGGAATGAGCAGGGATGGTCCGGATGTTTTAAGCTGCAGCAGGAACAAAACATTGCACTGGGGACTTTCCAGCAAGCTCCATGTTTAAATTAAAAGCGTCATGTCTGCAAAATTTTCCCCAGGAAATTGGCCTGGTGATGAAAGGAAAAAGGAGGAACAGGGTCTGTGCAGGCAGCAGCATCTCTGAAAGTAGCGATCATTTCAGGCACTGGGAAGGCAGCGATCATTTCAGACTGCGAAGGCAGCAATAATTTCAGGCACTGGGAAGGCAGCGATCATTTCAGGCACTGGGAAGGCAGCGATCATTTCAGGCACTGCAAAGGCAGCAATCATTCCTGGCATTGGAAAGGTGGCAATCATTTCAGACACTGCAAAGGCAGCAATCATTTCAGGCACTGCAAAGCTAGCAATTAGTTCAGGTACTGGGAAGGCAGCGATCATTTCAGACACTGCAAAGGCAGCAATCATTTCAGGCACTGCAAAGGCAGCGATCACATCAGCCACTGCAAAGGCAGCAATCACTTCAGCCACTGCAAAGGCAGCGATCATTTCAGGCACTGCAAAGGCAGTGATAATTTCTGGCACTGCAAGGGTAGTGATCATTTCTGGCACTGCAAGGGTAGTGATCATTTTAGACACTGCAAAGGCAGCGATCAATGCAGACACTACAAAGGCAGTAATCATTTCAGCCACTGCAAAGGCAGCGATCATTTCAGGTACTGCAAAGCTAGCGATTAGTTCAGGCACTGGGAAGGCAGCGATCATTTCAGACACTGCAAAGGCGGCGATAATTTCAGGCACTGCAAAGGTAGCTGCTGCCCTGCTCACCTCCTGCTGAGCCCAGGCCCACCAGGAGCAGGTCATCTGTTAAACCCAGCTTCTCGGCAGCAGTGGCGGCCAGCTCACGTGCCGTGGCGGTGAGCGGCACGCGGATGGTGGTGTACGTGTGATCCAGGCAGTAGACCTTGAGCAGCACTGCAGGGGGGGCACAGGAGATGAGTGACAAAGAGTAACAAACAGCATAGAATAATAAGGCTTCAGCTGCTGATGAGTGTGTCTGCGCTGACCCTGAGTGCAGTTTCAATCAGACCTTCCTCGCAGGTTCATTGCTAACTTGCTACAGCAATATGTTTACAGCGGGGTCACTCACTTTCATCGTTGCTCTTGATTGGCTGCTGCCTTTGAAGCCGCTCTTCTCCTGTGTTGAACTGTCGCAGCATGACTTTCTGTTAAGATGTAAGACACAAGGGGGTCAGCGCTACCACCAGGCGAGGCTGAGGAGTGGCTGTGATATTTACAGAACAGCCAGGGGCCGGGGGGGCTGTGTCCTACTGTATGCATAAGTGGGACGGGACATTCTGCCTCTGGTGAAGGTCTTACTCAAACACTGCACCAAAGCTATACACTAACCCCACCCGGGGCCTCAGACACCCTTCTGGCTATATGCCAACCACACCCTGGGTCTCAGACACCCTCTTGGCTATATGCCAACACACCCAGGGCCTCAGACACCCTCCTGGCTATACGCCAACCACACCCTGGGCTTCAGACACCCTCCTGGCTACATGTCAACCACACCCGGGGCCTCAGACACCCTCCTGGCTATATGTCAACCACACCCGGGGCCTCAGACACCCTCTTGGCTATATGCCAACACACCCAGGGCCTCAGACACCCTCCTGGCTATACGCCAACCACACCCTGGGCCTCAGACACCCTCCTGGCTATATGCCAACCACATCCTGGGCTTTGCATGTAGTCGTTATTATCTGCATAACCGTAACTGTGAAGAACAGCAAACAGTTTGTACTGACCTTTTTTTGGGTGGACTTGGCATCTTCTGAACTGAAAATTTAACAGAAAAAGGCACTGGGAGTTACAATGACTATAAGAAATGTGCAGAACATGAGCCAGATATAAAGGCCAATTCAGAGCAGAACAAACTAACGGCAAAGGGTCTCCGTGCCCCCCAGGGGCATACATACTGGCGCTTCACCACCTTCTCCAGTTCCGGGAGCTGGTCCTTCAAGGCTGGGATGGTCCTGGAGTCGTCGGACACGGACATGTACAACTCCTGAAAGGTAAAGAAAGATCATGTTTGAAGAAAGGATGGACCCATGCTGCCGGAACGGAGGAGAGGCACCAGGGTCTGCAAGAGATGGCAAAAAGAATGAGAACCAAACGACAGGAGACAGGAAGGTCCAATCAGAGACTGCTACAAGTAACGAGAACTATGTCATGGATACAAGAGAAACAAATTCAGGGTCAAAACGTCCTGCTTACATTTAAGTCTGCACAACACTTTGTTTTACCACACCAATAGAACACCTTTCTCCGAAAGTAGCTTAATGTATTTCCATGAACACATAATCAGTAAAAAATATATATAAATACTTTTTTCAACAAAAAAATAACAGCAAGGACAGAAGGATCACTGAGATGTGGGGGAGATGGAGGGGGCTTCCTGTGACTGACCTCCAAGAAGGCTTGCAAGGCCTCCTCCTCCTGGAGAAGGTCCCCGTAGACGGAGGCCCACTGCAGCACCAGGCGCACCACCCGGCGCTTGCTGCTGAGGGCGTAGTCCTGCCTCTCCTGCTCCGAGCCCTGCGACATCTGAGCATGGTAGGTGGATTTATGGTTAAGGTTGAGGCACTGAGCCTTGCTTCTGAGCCGGGGCTGGGGGTCAGATACCCCCCCCCCACTCCCCATTCCAGTGCTCAGAGGGAAAATCAGGAACTCCGAAAGGATATTGTGCCATGAGCTTCGGACACAGCTGGTTATTGGGAATGAAGACGCAGTGTGTGAGCAAAAAATCATCCAGGGCTGGGTCTGTGAGCACAAGGAGGACGGTGTCTGGGGTCAGAATCATATATACACACACACACACACCACATACAGACACAAACCATTTACACACACACACACAACCACATACAGACACAAACCATTTACACACACACACACACACACCACATACAGACACAAACCATTTACACACACACACACACACACACATACCACATACAGACACAAACCATTTACACACACACATACCACATACAGACACAAACCATTTACACACACACACACACACACATACCAAATACAGACACAAACCATTTACACACACACACACACATACCACATACAGACACAAACCATTTACACACACACACACACACACACAACCACATACAGACACAAACCATTTACATACTACACACATTAATCTGCTTGTCACACAAACTACTCTAACATTGGATCTTATTACATCATATAGATATACATATGATGAAATAGTGATGAATGTGAACACATTTTGTGTGTATGTGAGCGGTAAATATCGGTGAATATCAGCATTTTGTGTGTCTGTGCGCAAGGTAAAACAGTGAATGTGAAAGCAGTTTCTGCGTGTGAGTGAGGTAAATAAATAGTGAATATGAGAGCATTATGTCTGTGCCTGT
>JAODKM010000001.1:34811091-34830413 GCA_026780845.1 Petrocephalus sullivani
AGGAAGCCCAAAGAGCTCACCGTGTTAAGGCTGTTAGAGAGGAAGCCCAAAGAGCTCACCGTGTTAAGGCTGTTAGACAGGAAGCCCAAAGCTCTCACCTTGTTAAGGCTGTTAGACAGGAAGCCCAAAGTGCTCCCCTTGTTAAGACAGTTAGACAGGGAACCCAAAGTGCTCACCTTGTTAAGGCTGTTCGACAGGGAACCCAAAGTGCTCTTGTTCATGTTCTCTTTGTCCGGCATTCCTGGGGAAAAAAAATAAAATAAAATTACAGAGAACGTGTTTGTATGGGACATCCAGCAAGAATGCAGCACCTCCCATAGCAAGTAGCATACAGTAGCAGCTATATGAACCCGCTAACCGAAAAGCAGCTACCCCAACTGCTTTGTAAAAAATAAAAAACAGTTATTGTTTTGTTAAGACTATTATTAACACAGCTATTTTATGAGTACAAGATTACCCTGGCATATCCGCGGCCTGTAAATCCTCTTGACCATAGGGTAGAACAGCCAGATGATACAGGAAGAAGTGAGTGGACCACTGCTACTGCACATGACCTTCCTGATGTACATCTAATTCTCCCCGTGTTAGTACCACCAGGGACACAATGCCGAATGCACACTATTGCAGACGCTGCACCATTGTCTCTCAGATCTGTAGTGTTTCGGTTGGTGCACTTTTGCCAAGCAGTTTTGCTTACACAAACTCACCCTGCTTCCCTTAGGTGGATTGGTCACAATGGCACATTTGGGCGCCAGGTTCCGGCCCCCCACTCTGCCATTTAGATAATATCCCACAGT
Organism: Petrocephalus sullivani; assembly: GCA_026780845.1. Classification (NCBI taxonomy): domain Eukaryota; kingdom Metazoa; phylum Chordata; class Actinopteri; order Osteoglossiformes; family Mormyridae; genus Petrocephalus; species Petrocephalus sullivani. The sequence goes on from JAODKM010000001.1 coordinate 34,811,889, forward strand.
GGTAGGGGGATGACGCAGCTCTGAGATCATTATCTACTGCGGAAGTCTACTCCTTATTTTTAGACAACTTACACTTTGTGCTACTCATCTCCTGGTCCAACTATAAAACATAGTCAAGCATATTCAGTCTCTCATAACCTCTTGGCGTCGTGATGGCCCAGTGGAGTACAGTACCTGAACCCCACCCAGCTCCATGTCTGTGTGGGGTTTGCATGTTCTCCTTGTGTTTGTGGAGGTACTTCAGCTTCCTCTCACAGTCCAAACACATGCAGTTAGGCTAACTAGTATCCTTAAACTAACATACTAGAATCTAACATACAGAGTCTAACTAGAAGCCTAACAAAGAACAGGCAAAACCTACAGACAGTGAAACCTCAGTGGTGCTGAGATTCCAACAGTGCTGCCCACTGAGCCCCCATGCCACCACTTAGTGTTGGTGAGCTAGTCCAGAAGACTGTAGTAGCCAGTACTTACTGTCATTGTTGAGTCCACTTTCCATAGCACCGTAGGGTGGGGCTAGGAGCCCAGCCATGCACTGGCGGTATTTCTGCACAAAGAAACAGGAGAGAATACCATGCACATTTTTAAGAAGGCATATCTCCTTATTGTCCAGTGGTCAAAGAGCTAAGAGATTGTATTATCATGGCATCAGTCCTAGTATATCAACGTCACAATTTCAAAAGTTGCAAGTTATACCTATAGGTGATGTAGCGGGTAAAATACTTTGGTCTTTTAAGCTGAAGGACTTAAAAGTGTTGCAATAAAAACACTCTGGTGAATAAGAAAGTTTAAAGATGTTTGTAGAACAGAATAAAGGCATTAGCTGAAAAAGTAAATAGAAATGCCATCTTGTTGTCTTGATAACAAGAAAATGTCACATACGTCAAATATCTCCCATGGACGTCCAGGACTGTTTATCTTGCTGCACAGGAAAAGCTGCTTTTCACAGAAATGCTATTTCTCAAGTTACTATTTTTAGGAACCAGCAATTACAGACGTTCAGGTTCGTACCTCAGATCTATTTCAGGCACCAAAACACTTTGCCAACCTCCACTTTTTGTATCTGACATTTTTTGCATCACTAATTGATAGTACAACACGCTTGTTTTTGTCATTTAATTTTGACGCAAATACATCGTGTTTTTATTTGAATTTATTAGGTCAAGAAAACAGCTAATTTAACTAAAACTGTACGTTTCCTTTAAAAATCTTTTTAAAGGTAAAAAAAAAGTTTTATGGATTTACTGACTGTAGAAATAGTGGATTGGTTAAAGCTAACGCTGGCCAGCTCACTCCATCCTCACCACTCAACCTACCTCATCCTCATTTAGTAACGGCACTTTGTGCATCTCAAGTCAAATGTGTCAAGAGCATGCAGTCCTTACTCCAGTGTGCCACTGTCCATGCATTTTACAAGCTTCTGACAGGCGCAATCTTCCAACAGCATGTCCGCCAAGCAAGAATGCATTTCCATCAGGAGAAGAACTTATGGTATCACATTCTATGAAGCTCATATTCATAAAGCCTAATAACTGTTATTATAATTCATTGTAACACATTCATAATGTATTATAAACCCAGCTATAAATATGTATAAAAAGGCATAACACATTATAGTCTATATATGTGTATCATGCATTATGAATGTTCTATGAAGCTCTCATTTATAATGCACTATGGATAACTTTATAATGCAGCACAAAGCATCCTTAATGCTTATACCAGCCATTATAATGCATTATGAAGGCAAATAAGAGCTTCGTGAAGCATTCATAATACATATGGTTATAATGTGTTATGCCTTTTTATAAATATTTATTCTTTATGAATGCATTATTTATGAATGTCTTTATAAATTACTAAAAACATGGCCTTAAGTAACCAAATGTCTTACCAAATGTATTAATAATTACAATAATTATGTATTCTGACATTTTTCGGTATCCAATCCTACCATAGAGCGCCCAAATTAAATTTTTTGAGTGTATTTGTGGGAGAGCCCTCTTCCCCATTGGAGAAAGAAGCCAGGGTACCAACTCTGGAACCATGCAAATACTTTTCACTTAATGCAAGAATCCACAACAAAACATGCAGGGACACTTTAATGCAGGGGCTCATTGAAGCCAAGGGCCTCATGTAAAAAGAGGCTCAACCCCCCACCCACCCATGACACTGAGCAGTTACAGATTATGATGTAAAATCACTCTAAAGCTAAGGTGGTGCATTTAGACAGTTACAACCCTGGCAAATGCCTGCATGAAATATTACACCAGTAGTCATTCAGCAAGTAAGCATTAATGCACGACAAGCCATATATGAAAAATTATATACACACACATGCACATAGTAACAATGATAGATAGATAGGATATGAATGAATGATACAATACTTTCAAGTTCAGTCACTGATGTAAACATGTATTTTATCAACATTTGCTTGAAAATGATTTAGGCAAAATCAAATTACTGTGAACACTGTAATCATTTCTGAAAACAATTCAAGCAGATGTCACTATGTCACTTTTATTAAACTGCATTGTCCGTAGAAGTAGACAAATGCAGGCAAATGCTTTCAAAACAGTTACATTAAAAAAATCACATTAAATTTAAGACAAGTAAACACAGCAAATGTTTTGCATAATATAATAATAAATAATCTATAACAATAATAATATACATCGCAGCTACATTTTACTGATATTTTATTATATTTCTAAGTATCGCATAATTATCATATTAGTGTCGCATTATTATATTACTAAATAACGCACAAGCGCGTTGTTCCCAGCGGAATTCAACACCGCGACCTATCCTCTTTCGGACATTTCAGTATTTCTCCGAGACCCCCGTAGCATCGTGCGAGACTGCATGCTCTCGGGACTTACCGATTCGCTGTCGCACGGTCTAGCGAATGGCGTATGGTGTCGATCACGCTCCAAATAAGGAATAATTCACAGCAAATGCACGAAACGGAAAGGCGCCTCTGCTCGCCCGTTATTAAAGCGGGGGCCCGACCACGCCTTCTCCTTAATCCTTTCCTCTGCACTTGTCCAACATTCTCCTCCGGATAACGGATGGACCGAGCGCCCCGTAAGTGACAGCTGTATGCCAAAGCCCAGCCGAAATCACTTTACCTCTGAGACAGACCGGGCTGGTGGCACTGCGAGGGACAGCAGAGGAAATGCACATTAATTATTTACTCTAAGTGGTGTTCACACCGAGCTCCCATATGTGCACCCATCTTAAAGTCACGGTATATTACAATGGAAATCATTTGAGGCTTAAGACCTTTTCGTGCCTTACCGCAAGACTAAGGATAAGCATAACTGATAACATCATATCATGCAACATTTAAATGTATGAAATGATGGCGGGCTATGTATTTACAAGGCAGGGAATTATGAGTAATGCTTTAAGCTATCACTCTAAATTCAAAAAGTGTTTCATTTCAGACTGAATGGCTGTCAGCTGCAAATGGACTCATTTAATCCGAATGCACTTGCGTCGTCACGTCCTTTTTATAGGTGTAATTCATATAAACATTAAACTGTTTCCCATTCATCAGCAAACATTTTCACAATTGCTGACCAATTTAAAACATTTTTTATACTGCTAATCAGCTTTCAAATTCGCTAAAAGCCGAATTTGAAACGAGATTACTGTTATTATAAAAAAGCAAACACGAAAGCTAAAAACACGATCGGTCAATAAAAATACATGTTTAAAACAATTATAAACACCTTTTCAAAATATGCAACTGTCTGAATTATATAAATTATATTTTGTAGAATTTTTGCATAATTGTATGTACAAATCCCAAAATATTGGAGAAGAGCAGGGGTATCCCACAATGCAATGGAATGCAAAACTACATAAATATATCATATCGTCCATCCATCCGACATTCATGTCATCATCGCATTACGGACAGTTAGCTAACAAACAAAACATCTGATATTAAGACTGATTGTTCCCTCTCCTAGTGGTAATTTCTGTTCTGACAATCCAAACGCAACGCATTATGGGCTTTCCCATTTGACCATTTAAAGAGCACAGAACTCTTTCTAACAAGCTAGCAAGCCGCTCACTGGAGACAGAACTTGGAGCCACCATGTGCTGATCTCCTTATCAAGCTACAAAATATGTCGAGCCCTCACAGTTCTTCTGCAGTTTCTGATGGAGGTCACGATAACATGCAGCATAACAGTATTTCATGAAAGAAAATAGAAGGCAGAATGGAAAGTGGAGGCAGAATACGCAGGCAAGTTACATTCACAAAAACAGCTGGTTATAAAGCCATAATTCTTCACATATCTGGAAGTTTCTGGTAGGTTTTAACTCAGATCCTGTCTCACTATCAGCTTTATGACACTATTAAGCAAAAGTTCAACAATATAACTCTAGTAGAGATATATTTTCAAGTCATACATGTGAAATGCACTAGCATGCACTACTGTGAGAAGAAAAACTAAATTAAAGCAGTGATGAGAACGATCGTAAAAGGAAATAAATCTTAATTGATGGAAATAGTGTTTTTTCTAAGCTGTACTGGCACCGTGGGTCTTGACCATCTGACAGTAAACCCTGGAAAACTGCGTGTGACCTTGGTAATGATGTAACGTGTCCTTCTGATCCATCTGATTAGATGTCCTGCTTGGAAAGGCCAAGGGATGGGCAGGCAAGTGGAGTTTCAAAACAGAAAGCTTTTAAAAGAGGCTGAAAGCAACATGTTAGCATAAAAACATGTTCCCAGAACCAAGGGAATAAATCAGTGGCTGTGATGCCTTTAGGCATTGAGCACCACAGCAGAAAATCAATTTGAATAACAGCAATTCATTACTGGGCATTGACCCTATAAGCTAAAATGTATGTCATGAAATAATTTGTTTTGGGACATAAGTTTGAGACCATGACTGTGATATATTCTGATCATTCTGCACTGTCACAGAAGGCCAGTTTGGCCAGTTTGGCCAAGCTGCTCTCCCCAAATGCCAGGTCCTGTTAATCAGCCTTCCCCGCTGACATTGCAAGGATACCGTCTGCCATTACTGAGGCCCAGAGTTTGGCCGCATTTGCATATATCCAGTGAACAAACTAAGATTAGGGATGATTCGTTACAATTGAAAACTGAATGGCGGAGATGAGATAATTTGAATCACAAATGGGATGCAGAATGGTATGAAAGTATGGTATGAAAAGGGCATTATATTATTTAGAACTTGCTTTCAGGAGTATACTCCAAAATTAAAACAAGATCTGCTTATGGGGGGGTCCTTCAGTAATGGTGCCCTTTTCTGTGCCAGTACAAAACGCACCTGAACCTGGCAGCTGCTCAGCTACAGAACTAAGCATCAGGTGGACCACGGCCAAAGATGATCCAGGCTGCCATTTTGGCTCAGGTCTTCTGAATAAAGCGGCAACAGCAGCTTCCTGTTATAGCAGCAAGAAAGCTGCATCTGTCTCTTCTACATGCATATTTATTACACTCTCCTTATTCATTAATTTCTCCTTCACCTCAGTGAAGTCGCATATACTGCGAAATATAGTGAGAGCTCCCTGTTCTCTAACAACAGCCAGAATCATTGAGCGAGCATGTATACCTCTGCATATAAGTGTCTCTAACATCACTGCCTAGCGACTACATTCATGCAATCACCGGACATTATACATTCAAGAGGATCTTTTCTAATTCATAGGTTCATAGCTGACCAAGCCTTATTTTAAATAACAAGCAGGCTCACTGAAAGTGAATGTGCTGTGAATAAATCATTTCTCAGCAATGAATAACATATACAAGCCCATAGACTTCTGGTCTTTCTCAGTCATTTTGAGGGAGGCTGTACTCAGCCAGGGGCTCCCTGCATGCGTTGAGATGGTCTGTCTGCCCAGACTGGGCACAGGGACAAAATCCCGTCTGGGGAGGGGGGTGGGGGACTGGGCACGCTCTGCATTTCCGCAAGGTTTGCATTCACAACCAGGACTGGTGAAAGCAAGCAGCAGCTAACACAGCAGAGACACTGTCATGAGGGACTTTCTGCTGTACCACTGAAGTAAGCACCCAGATTTAAAAATATACTACAGCATAAATGAAATGGATTGACACAGTGGGTTGGAAGGCATCCCACCCAGGGTGTCCCCTGCATCCCTGCATCCCACCCAGGCATCCCACCCAGGGTGTCCCCTGCATCCCTGCATCCCACCCAGGCATCCCACCCAGGGTGTCCCCTGCCCTGTGCCCTGCCACGGACTGGCATCCCACCCAGGGTGTCCCCTGCCCTGTGCCCTGCCACAGACTGGCATCCCACCCAGGGTGTACCCTGCTCTGTGCACATGATAACAGCATTATTAAAACATATTGTCGGGTGGCTTTTCTTGTCAGTTTGCCGGCATTTTCCGCACGTTACATTTTTTACCCACGGGGGCCTGCCGTGAGCTCAGTCTGCATGCACACGCTCTGTGCAGAGCCGACGAGAGCGGGTGACATCGCTTACATATGGGAGACGACAGCTTGAGAGCTGTTCACTTTAAGTGCCCCTGTCGGCCTCATTATGGTACACTGCCTCTCCTCGAACCATGTGGAGACTGTTCCAAGCGCCCCCATGTGGAGGGATGGTGCAAAGACACAGTGGTTGGACAACAATGAGCTGATAAGTGTTCTGGCACAAAACTTTCAATGGGAATTAAAGCGGTTGTTTTAAGTGACCACCTTCCAGCAGCTTATCCAGTAGAGCAGGGGTGGGCAATCTTATCCACAAAGGGCCGGTGTGTATGCAGGTTTTTGGGATGACCTTTCGGTCTGCTGTTCAAACCCAGGTGTGAGAACTCTTCAGCCAATGAGTCTGCTAATTAGTAACCTAGCAACGAAAACCCGCACACACTACAGCCCTTTCTGCCCAGCCCTGCAGTAGAGGGTGACAGGCCTGGACACAGACACAGAGAAGCACCCTGGACAGTGTGCCCACTGCAGGACCCGCACATCAGTCATGTGCCATTAACAATTTTTAGAGACATAAACTGTGTGTCTTTGGACTGGGGCTGGAAACCTGTGCAATGCAGGGAGAAGGGTTAGGGTTAGGGTTAGGGTTACACAACCAAACCATGGTGGGGGGGGGTTCTAAGCCTCAGCCCTAAAGGAGGGGGGGGGTTACAGCACTGCCCAACATGCCACGAGCCCCCCATTAGGTGTGCTTCTCACTATATTTATAAATAATTATTATGAATTAAAATACAAACTCCTTTAATAAAAATCAACAGTGCAGTAAATACTGGAGCGTACCTGCATTATGTCATGGTTACATCAAAATCTGGGAAGCAGACCCGTGTTTCAGGAGCTACTACATCTAACCATTGTGTCCTATCCAGCAACACCGTCCTTTTGAGGAGAGTGTCCCAAAGGCATCAATATGCTCAAACCAAGCTGGCACCGCTAAGAACGACAGGCACGCGGCCACCTCACAGACAGTCTGCTTCCTAATAGTTTGGATAATTCTAACAAAGTGAGGGATAACATGCAAGAGGAATGCACAGAACATTAAACAGATGGTAGCCACACGCGAGATCACAACACGAGCTGTCAGCATCCGTGAAAGAGCACGGCTGTGTTAGAGCCTGTGAGAAACTGTGAGCGACACTCCTCTCTCTCTCAAGCTGCAGTTATGATAGAAACAAAACTGTAGGATTCATAGAAGCACTGCTGGGAGCACCACTACAATGGTGAATCATTTGCTCAATAATACATTCAGGTTACACTGTTTCCTCACAGTGAAAAACATACCACACACTATGTAGTGGGTATTTAAACCTTCTTAGACTGAGTTATAAACGCATCCAAAACTCAGGGCTGAGTGTCAATTAATAAAAGTCTGAGCAGCTCAGAGCAAAGTCAGAAACCCTGCCCAACAAGCATGCAGCTCAACCCCACCCAGCATACCTCAACATTGAAAAAAAACTCAACTCAAAAAACTCTGTTGAAAAACTCAACTCTGTATTGCATCAGAACAATGCTTAAAACACCAGAAAGAGTAGAAGGATGCTTAGCATAACCTGGCTGAACCAGCCTGAACCCAACTTGGACCCAACATGGACGCAGCCTGGACCCATCCCGGACCCAGTCTGGACCCAACCTGAACCCAACCTCGACCCAGCCTAGAGCCAGCCTAGACCCAACATAAACCCAACCTGGTCTCAGCCTGAACCCTACCTAGACCAAATCTGGGCCCAATCCGACCACAGCCCAGTTTCTGACCTGATGCAGCCCAAAACTTTTTCAGCCACTGGCCGCTAAAGGAAGGAAGCCTGTGTGGTCAGGACCAGGATGGTGGCTTCTAGACTGGCTGTCGCCACCCAGCCACCCAGCTGCTTTCCTGCTGGGGGGGATAAAGGTGGGAAAAGGGGAGGAGCCGTTAAGCCCACCCTGCGTCTCCACCATCTCCGCCTGCTGTGAGTCTGTGAGTCGTGGCACAGAACAAGCACTGCCGAGCTGAGCAGAACCACAGAAGCATAAACATAATATAACTCAGCAGGGTGCTTCTGTGCCAATCAGGAGTTGGGTCATTTGTGGCATCAAAATGTTATTATTTAAAGTTCACCTTTGATTAATGAAGTCAGAGGGGTCTTATGGTAGCTTCTAAGCAAAAGGAATGGAAGAATGTATCCATATAATATGCAATAATGCCACCTGATATACAGGCCACTGCCCCAATACCAACACTGCATGTACATAAATTTGGTGGGGGTGATTCCATATATAATCATTTATCATTTCAAAAAGACAAGAGGCAAACATTTAAGTATATATTTAAATATTTAGTACGATATATATTGCCTCTGCTTCCAAAAATACAATTTGGATTATTATGGCTATATATGATTATTATGGCTATATAGATGATGTACTTTCCAACATGATATTCACTCAGACAATGATGAACCGAGCATCAATTTTCATCCAATGTAACAGCAGCAGTCACATTTTTTCATACTTGTTATTGATCAGTAAAATAAATTAGTAAAAAGGAATGAGAAAATGAAGTCAGTTCATCACTGCCTGCACTCACCTTCATTTTAGCAACTCAAAGCAAAATAATGCTTGTCCATTGGCTCTAAAATGTCATAACAGGTTCAGCACTGTTAAGCTCTTATTCATCCCCGATCTAACGTTGCTGAATGATCGGCTGAAGGCTGCATTCCTCACAGAGCTCCTAACAAGTTATTATGAGTAGAATTTGAAAGGTGACCAGAGAGAACAGCTATGATGGATGTAGGGCCATGTCTTGGATTTGTTTTCCTCATGCCTTCAGACATCCTTAGTGGAAAAGTAGAGTGATATCCTAATGCAGCACAGATTTATATGAACTGCTGAGGGTGCCACACACCCAGTACCCCCCCTAATCTCCCCAGTGAGACCCTTACCTCCCACAGAGACCTGAACTCCCGCTGCTCAATCCGCAGGAGCTCGCAGGACTCACGGGTGACGATAGTGGCGTGCCGCGGGGTGTTGTCCAGAATGGACTCGCCAAAAGCCGTCCCGATGCCCAGCGTACAGATTGTGACAGCATCCTTCATAAGGAAAGAGGAGATGTCACGTGACAGCCTGGACCTCCCAGCAGGACGGGAATGTAGTGCTGCACGATGTTGGCACAAATTCCCATCACGATATTTGAAATCTTTGCAATAAATACTGTGATATTTATAAAACAAAAAGGAGGTGGAATTCATCCATAATAAGCTACAGCCAAATAGAACCAGTTATTATCCACCAGTAGAGTCTGTCAAATAAGCTGATAGTGTTGCCGCGAGGTCTGCCAATAAAAGCAAAGTGGTACCGACAAAACACTGGCTTTTGCTCAATATCGTCTCTGTGGAACCATTTTCATACATAGAAGTCACACGTCTTTTGTCGGGGCTGTGCAGAGACCTTGAGGGACAGGTGCTTGACCGGTAAAATTTGTAACCATGGGGTACTCATGACTGTGGAGGCACTTCCAATCGTTTATGCAAAATCATAAATGCTACACGGTCTGTGAGTGAGTCTGACGGCAAGGAAAAAAAATATTATGAATGGCTAGGAGACCGTATACCGGGCTCATGCAAAAGCAGCAATGTACTAGATAATTTTGAAAAGGAACCATTATTAAAATTGCAGAGCTTACTATGTTTTGTTTCCTATGACAGAGTAAAAATGTTTTAGCACAGCTTATTTTACTGACCCAGCGGACTAATGCAGTTTTTGCGCTATGACAACTACATGTGCATATCATGCAAAGGTAATATTAATCATACATGTTAATAATAATCATACATAATATTAATCATACATTGTGTAGCGCTACAGGGAAGACAGCAAAACATTGTTTTATTGTTTTTTTTTTTTACTGAAGCAGAATTAGAGAAGCCAGCATTGCAGCCCATGGAGAGGTCCTACCACTGGTGATATCTGTTACAAGTATAAGCTTGAAAGCCACAGAGATGGAACACTTTATGAGCTTGGATATGATGACCAGCCAGAGAGATAATGATGTCCAAGACTGAAGGTGAAGGTCATGCACAAATTAAGCTGTTACAATTTGGACTCCATACAGTGAAATGACTTGGGAAGGAAAGCAAACATACAGTAATAGGTTTCGTTTCAATGGCTGACTGTCTTTCATCTCAGGGTGATAAGACAGGAGAAAATGGAAGGCTTAACTAATTAAATGGACTTCAAATAATCACCAAATCCAAAAGGCAAGAACAACTTGGGCACCAGCTACAAGGTCTGATCTGACCAAATGCTGAAGAGTGATCATGGTGACTGGTGGAAGGGTAAAATACAGGCTCTGAGTTCCCCACAGGTCCCCAGTAAGTCAGCTATAAGTCACTCCAATGGAAAGCATGCCACATCTTTCATAAGCTGAGAGATGGTGGTCAGATCTTTACGGTTTCGAAAGAGTCAATAGATTTAATATGTCTGAGGAAGGGGAAAAAAGAGACATAAAATAAAATTAAGTTAAATTAAACTGACATCAACAGCTCAATATTATGTTCTGACATGCTGACACAAATTGCAATGAGTTTGAGGTAAATGAGGTGGATTACAGGCAGTGTTTGGGGTATAATGAGGTTCTCTTTCATTAGTACCAGGAACTGGTGGAGACCAGACTGAAGGGATAGGGTATGGTCATCAATACTACCAAATAAGTCAGCAGTTGATTACAGAGTCATCTCAATGCACCTGAAGAAGACATTTGGGGGAGGGGGCAGGGAGCAGTGACAAATGACCTGAAGAGCCATGCTACATCCTTCCAGTGCTCTCAGGAGCTGTTACCTGGTGGTTGGCCGTCTCAGACACCTTGACATCCAGTGAGCCGGAGAGGACAGCATACCAGCTTGTCCCAATGTCCCCCTGACGATATACTGTAACAAGAACTGTAAGTATCAGGGAAAGAGGCCACAGTATCCTAACGCTGCCTAACTTTGATATAATTTCTGTATTTTTAATACACAGTCATCACCACATATGATCATGATGAGCAAAACAGAACTTTTTTTTTAGAATTGTAGAGGTTAGAAAATGTGTTAGAAATGGTATTTGACATACAGGTGATGCCCTTATCCAGACACTCGTAGAACCCACAAAGACAGATCTGCTGAAGAAGATTCAGGTGGAACTTCTCAAAGGCTTTTACATTCTTTAGACGGGCGAGTATGATGTCCACATCTTCTCCAGAACGTTCAGTAGGCCTGGTGGAAGATGAATATTTTTGATCAGTCCTTCATTGAGTACTCAGAAAAAAGCAGCAGCAATTATAACAGAATAAAAAATGACTTAATAAACAATAGAAAATTATGATGTCACCCAGATTAGAAATAAACATTGAAGGCATTAATGAAAGTATATCTACATATATACTGAGGAATACGTAAGATTCTTAGTTAGGTATACTTAGTTAGGTATTCTTAGTTAGGTATACTTAGTTAGGTAAACAAAAGTTTGATCACAGCTTCCTCTGTAATTCCCTTTAGTTTACAAACCATTCAGAATCAGCCTTTTCTCTGGCCCTGGACCAGCATTTTGGCCCCCAAATATCCCCCACTTCGCCAACCCCCCACCAAGCACTAACACACTCAGATATGTACAGGGCTCCAGTTTTCATGGAAAACACATGGGTGCTGACCAGCCTGTGTGAGAAAATGCCAAGCACCATCCCCTTTGAAAATATACCAGTCCCTTCCTAAAGCCTTATATTGTTCTATGAAATGGCCATTTATGTAAAGGTACTGACTATAATAGGGGTACTTAACTGTCTCCAGTCCAAAACACAATTTAACCCGGATCACAGTCCCCTCTCCCAGTCTGCTAAATTTATCATGAGGGACCTCAGGCCATAAACACGGAACTCAACTACTGCATATCGAGACATCAAATTAACACACCGACTCAAATACACTCCCTCTTAATGCGACCTAGCAGAGACCTCGACTCAGTTCTGCTTCACTGTAATGAATGGTTTCTTCATGTACCCTTTAACAATGCAAAGAGCTATAAATATTTCCTAACCAATGACTTTAGGAAAATGGTGCCGAGATGCAATATTAATGCTTATCTAAATAATTAGATGGGAAAAATGGCGAGACTCAGACTCACTATTAGAGACGCAATCAGAATATATAACAAAATACAGCACTGGAGGATCCAAAGAGAGCGGTAGCATGCAGTCAGGTCTCAGGGGAAACATGACGGATTTGCAGTATGCAAAGAGAATTGTACGTTGTTCACATTTTCAGGACCATTAGCCGGTGGTGCTATGCTCCAAAAAAACAGCTGTGTACAGCATATGACAGGGGTGGGCAATCTTATCCGCAAAGGGCCGGTGTGTATATAGGTTTTTGCTGCAGCTCCCTAATTAGATCACTAATTAGACGACTGATCGGCTGAAGAATTCTCACCCCAGGGTTTGTAGAACTGACCTTAGGGTTATCCCAAAAACCTGCATACACACCAGGCCTTTACGGATAAGATTGCCCACCCCTGGCATATGAGAATGCCTCATGGGTATTTGAACTGTGTGGCTCTGTGGCTCTATTTACTATATTGCCAAAAGTATTGGGACACCTGCCTTTACACACACATGAACTTAAATTACATCCTATTCTTAATACATAGGTTTTAATATGGAGGTGGCCCACCCTTCGCAGCTATAACAGCTTCAACTCTTCCGGGAAGGCTTTCCACAAGTTTTAAGAGTGTGTTTAAGGGAATTTTTGACCATTCTTCCAGAAGAACATTTGTGAGGTCAGGCACTGATGTTGAACGAGAAGACCCGGTTCGCAGTCTCCGCTCAAATTCATCCCACACGTGTTCTACCAGGTTGAGGGGAGGGCTCTGTGCAGGCCAGTCAAGTTCCTCACTCATCCATGTATTTATAGACCTTCCTTTGTGCAATGGTACACAGTTATGTTGGAACAGGAAGGAGCCATCCCCAAACTGCACGAAATTGTCCAAATTGTCCAACACCATAATCCTCGCCCCATCAAACTTTACACTTGGCACAATGCAGTCAGGTATGTACCGTTCTCCTGGTAACCACCAAACCCAGGCTCATCCATCGGATTGCCAGACAGAGAAGCGTGATTCGTCACTCCAAAGGACACGTCTCCACTGCTCTAGAGTCCAGTGGCTGTGCTTTACACCACTGCATTCGACGCTTTGCATTGCACTTGGTGATGTAAGGCTTGGATGCAGCTGCTCGGCCATGGAAATCCATTCCATGAAGCTCTCTACACACTCTTCTTGAACTAATCTGAAGGCCACAATAAGTTTGTAGGTCTGTAGGAAATTTCACAAATGGACCTATTGCTCAGGTGGCATCCAACCATGGTACCATGCTTGAATTCACTGAGCTCCTGAGAGTGACCCATTCTTTCAAAGATGTTTATAGAAGCAGTCTCCATGGAAGTGATCGGAACACCTGATTTGGAGGGGTGTCCCAATACTTTTGGCAATACAGTGTGAGTGTTTGAAGCAAACTTCAGTATTGTGTCCAAATGTCACTATGACCCATCAAATTCCCAGTAACCATTACATTCCAGTGGGATGTATGAGCAATGATTTTGATGTAATCAAAATCATTCAGTTCTGTAGAGAAATTCAGAAATTCAGTTCTGTAGAGATTGTACTTTAGAATACAACACAACATGAAAAACAAAAAAGGAGGCATAGTATTTGTATAGCAATAGTATGCACCTGGCTAACGTACAGACACATTATCAAATGCAAAAAATGCCATCCTACATATCTGAACTGCCATTCAGATTACCCATCCATGGATCTTCCTGACACTTATCCAGTACAGGGCCATAGGGAGTCGGAAGCCTATCCCAGGCTATGCTGGGCACAAAGCAGGAAACCACCCTTACTGGGATGCCAGCCCATCACAGGGTGCACACCCACCCCAATTTGCCTAACTGCATGTTTTTGAACTATGGATGGAGAGCCCTGCATACTGAGGGGAGCAGGCAGATGCCACACACAGCAGTATGGGACAGGGACACCTGGCTGGGAAGCAGCAGTGACAACATTACCACCCATCCATCCATCCACAAAATTCCTAATCAGCTAATAATGTAACAAATATGAAGAGTATAATGTAACAATGATTAATTACCTACATGCTGCTATACTATATATTATTTTTACTCCACACAAACTTGACTAGTAGAATATATAATGGAAAAACCAAGTGAGCATAGTGGGGCAGGCAGGTGGTGTAGTGGTTAGGGCCACAATCATGTAATCTAAGGATTGCCTGTTAGAGTCCTCGACCTGCAAGTACTTCTGAGGTTCCCTGGGCAAGGTACTGTCCCCAAGCACTGCTCCCCGGGCGCTCAAGTAGCTGCCCCCTGCTGTGTCATGATGTTACATGGGTTAAATACAGAGGGCACATTTCGTGATGGCGCACTGTGTGCTGTGGTGCACCAACAATGACAATTAATCACCCTAAGAGGTGGGTGGGCAACAATTAACAGGAAACCGAGATTTTTTGGCGCCATCAACACAGGAAGAATTTGCTTCAGGTCTCTGCGTTCTCTCCATATGGATAAGGAATAAACACTTTTACCCTCACACATAATCCTCGTGTTAGCCGCCTTATGTCAGGGACCTTCAGACATGTCTGTAGTAGCAGACCTGGGAGTGTGACAGCCGAGAGGCAAGCTGCCTCACACTCATGTCAGCCGAGACGTACTGCTAATGGGTCCGTTCCCCGGCTGCACCTATTTGCTGTTTCGATAGACAGTGGTTTCCAATGGGGAAACCCCACTGACATTAGGTTCTATGAACAATAGCTAAGGACATTTCCTCCTTTGATGAGAATGCCTTGGATTTGGCTGCTGTGATTCTGAAGCGTATATCGAGCGTTACGCACCACTGGTGCAATGCTCCCAGAACCTGAGTCATCCTGGCTGGGTGGGAGACATGCAGTATAAATGTAAGGCTATTGATCGGCGCAGGGATGCTGCAGCAGAACTCTAGGGGCATGTGTATCTAGCCAGCGTTAAAAGATCAGTGTTTAGAGCCATCAGAGTGTCACAGATCAGGAAGAGATCACAGGCCTGCCCCCCGGTAAACACAATTTTGAAGATGTGTTACACTGTCTGATGAGGTGTAATTAAAGAGGGTGAGGGAGTGGTTTAAATGACTGATATGCTAGAGGTGGCTTATCACACAACCAGCTGGTTGATAATTAGTTCATTAGCGTACATAATCCAGAAAGATGAACAACAGATTATTAAGTGGCATGTAGGAAGATACTGGCAATTAAACATATATACATCTATTTTTCAGAGTCAATTTGTCCGCCTGCAGAAAAACGTAGTAACAGAGCGTCCGTGGCAAAATGTTTTGATTAAGAAAACAAAACCTATGTAGCCTACGTTAATAAAAATACCATGTCCATATTAAAACATGCATTTAAAAAATCCATCAGAATGCACCATGGTCTTGACCCCTGTTTATCTCAAAATTGTCTTAATGGAATATTAAACTGTAATCATATTTCAATCTAAAAGTCTGTACTTGCAACAAACGCATGTTTTCCTACCAATTACTGATATCAAATTCGTTTATTTCAAAATAATCTGTGCGTGAGAAAAAGACGTGAAGAGACTCCACGGGCGCGGCGGTACAGCACACCGCTGGATGCGAGCAGCGGCAGCGTGAACCGTGTAAGTGCAAGAAAAGACATCTGCGTTTCTGCCCCCCTCCAGGTGACGTCCGACTATCTACTACAGAAGAACGGAAACGCTGTGGATGCCGCTCCACAATGAATCGGCCGCCTCATTCATGACACAAACATGCCACTCGCATACATGCATCCACTCATATGCATGCATTAAATACAGTGGGGCGCAAAAGCGCGGCTCATTTTAAAAAATAAATAATGTATACATCTTTCAGTTTGTCTATTATATTAACCTACGAGCGATGCCTTTTACAGGAACTACACACGCCCGATTCTATATCTCATTTAACATTATCAATATATTTTAGGAGACATGCATATGTATTTGACAATGGATAATAAACATAACATTTCCCTTGTAGCAAAGCCGCAGAGTACACAAGAGATGCAATATAAGTGCCATCAAACGGAGCTTTATGGATTCAGTCTATAAATTTGTGTTGTCACAATGGCCGGCAAAAATAACAAAGGAATATCAACCGGAGTTCGTGCAGCTCACCTTTTATCAAGGCAAACGATCCATTCTGCGGATGCGGAAGGATGGGTGGACGTGTGCGCCGCTACCATCTTTGACGAGATCATGGACCCGGTGTAGCTGGAAGATTTACATCATCCGCACATGATAATGAGCGCCCCGGCTCCCCCGGCTGGCATGCAGGCGCGTCGCTGCTCCGCCTGCCTCTCCATTCACAGCCGGCTGGCTTGCTGCGCGCTAGGGTTCCTAGCAGAAATTCATCAGTGCTTAAAAACAGTACGGCGGGGGCTTACGATGCCCCTATTGTTACAGGCAAATTGGCAAAGAGGCGATAATATCTTCATTTAGCAAAAAAAAAAAAAAAAGATACTGCTGCATTTTTAGACATATGGTAAAAATTTAAACACCTTCTGTGCGGAATAAGTTCAGCTCCCCACAGTGGATCCCAGTTTCATCCGACCGTCTTTCCATCCATCCTTGTCAAGCAGGGCTGGTCTGGGATTTTTTGGCCCTGGACTCTGGGGTCTCCCATGGCCCCACGACAGGGTGTAGCCAGACCTTTTATGGGTGTATTTGTTTGCCGAATATATGTGTGTATGTGTGTGTGTGTGTCTCTGTCGGGGGGCGGGGGGGGGTTCAGCTTGACCAGGTACATTTTGCCCACCAACATACATACCGAGAACTTGCCCGCTGGGCCAGATGGCCAGCCCAGCCACCTTCTCAAGTAATGTTTTTCTGCTGTGAGACTACTGCGTGCATATATATTGCCTATGTAATATAAAACTAATCATGAACACGTACGCAATAGGGTCCACCTATCCGCACGCATTCATGCAGATTAGGATTCACAGGATTATATCCAAGCATATTAGCTTGACTTTAGAATAAATACAAATAAATGCACAGTATTTCAGTACAAACGCGCCTAAACAGAGACGTATCTTCCCACGGGGAGCAGGCGGTGAAGCGCCTGTGGAGTCCAGGGATCCCCCATTAGCACGGAGAGCGCTAGACTAGCAGCGGCCGGGGGGCGGACTGCACGCCCGCGGCTGGCCACGCTGTGCTGGGAAACCTGCTGTATTTCCATAGCAAAACATACAACTTACCACAATAAATTATACTGTACACTGCAGCCCAAGGCTTTACCCAAAATGTATTTATCATTGGCTTATTCCACAGATCTACTATTCTTAACGTATCCGCTGTTGTTTTTGAATTAAAAAAAATATAAAGACTTGTTACAATATGTATAATTGAATTTTATAGATCCGCATGGTAATTTCCATCAAGGTTACTCTCTTTACATTTAATTTGCGTTTTAGCACATTTTAGCACCGTTTAACTATTTTCCAAAACAGATAAATAACATGTTAGAATTAATTCCGGGCCTCCGTTAGCCTGCATGTGAAAAGCTGGTATTGAAAATGGATGGATGGATGGTTCTTTCGAACAGGTGGCAGTTTCCATGTATAACCAGTAGATGGCGGTACTAGTGTAGTTTCTACTGGATCGGATGGGTCGTGATCACAAAACCCTACTTTTGTGCAGCAGAATTATAAAATTCAATCTTTGAATTATCATCTGCTACTGTGTTTCTAACTTACTACTTTGCTGGATCAGAAATAACCTTAATATAAAAATAAATAAACAAACAAATAAATAAAACTTGTTTTTCTCAGAAATACCTTCTACACTCACCTAAAGGATTATTAGGAACACCTGTTCAGTTTCTCATTAATGCTATTATCTAATAAACCAATCACATGGCAGTTGCTTCAATGCATTTAGGGGTGTGGTCCTGGTCAAGACAATCTCCTGAACTCCAAACTG
>JAODKM010000001.1:34846805-34860488 GCA_026780845.1 Petrocephalus sullivani
ACACACCTGATTCAACTCACTGTGCTAATTACCACACAGCACTTGAGCACAATCATTTGTGATGGAACAGGGAAAGATTTAAACTACACAGGACTCCGGCCCTCCAGGCTTGGAGTTCGAGACCCCTGCGTTAATATGACCATTTTTAGCGTGTTAACACAAAAAAAGCAAACACGTTTTGACCCCTCTGAACTACCATATTCTAAAGACGACCACGTTACTTGATCAAAGTGGATTCTGATTATGTTCACGTAGTAGTAGTTTCAGAGTTTCGCCACAAGACGGCACCATTACGCCATCCATTTCTATCGAGGTCAGCATTTTTGTTGCGGATAGTGTTGCTGTTGGTTGTGGACGGTACCGTGAAATTTACCCTATTATTACCCTATTATTGTCCAGACTTACCCTATTATTTCTGGCTTTTCAAAAAATCCACAACTATAATTAATACCCAGTGGCGTGCACAGACATTTTGGGGGGCAAGTGCTCCAGGGGGAAAAAAGGGCACTTTAAAAAAAAAAATCACGTCTTTCAAAAGGGCACTTTTTTGGACTGAGGGCAAAAGGGCAAGTGCTTCAGCACCACCTCGTCTCTATCTGTGCACACCAGTGTTAATACCTGTATACGTAGCCCTATATGTTATATGTCCTTTGACAGAATTTAACTGAGGTTAATTCCCCCACGATAATTTAAGGACTCAGGGCCCTAAATTTTACACACCACTTGCATATGGTGTATATAGATAACACTGAAACTTCTTTTAATTAACTGGATCATCCTGGTAAGTTGAAAACTAGCATTTCCATCTAACTAATGGGCTGGCTGTGTATGACATAATGATGCAATAGTAACTGTAGATTTATGTGATTTACGACTGTAATTTTACAATTCATATGAAACTTTAATCTTAGAGATCATGGAAAATATGTTTTAGTAAATGTATTGCACCAATGTATATGGGCTGCTTTTTTGTTCTGTAGGATGGAGCCGATTCCA
The DNA here is from genome assembly GCA_026780845.1 of Petrocephalus sullivani. Lineage (NCBI taxonomy): Eukaryota > Metazoa > Chordata > Actinopteri > Osteoglossiformes > Mormyridae > Petrocephalus > Petrocephalus sullivani. The sequence continues at coordinate 34,847,802 of JAODKM010000001.1, forward strand.
GGAGTTTCCTGGATTCAAAAACTACAAGGTCTTGTAAAACAAATAATATAGTAATAATAGGGTGAATCATTACAGTTTCCAATAAATCAAATTTATTAACTTAATAACTTCCAGTAAACACACCATTTAAAATTACATACATATGCATATATACATACTAAGTTTGTATGTAAGTACTGGTAGTATCATATACATGCATAATTATTTAAATAGAAAAAAAGATTAGTTTAAAAGGGATGTTTCAGAATTTTTCAAGTTCTTTATTTAATCTGCATCAAATTGTCACAGTCAATAATGTTGACACTTATCTCTGATCAAGATACTTGCCAACTCTGAATGCTTACAATATCAGAGTAATGTACGAATTGTATTGCAATAACGTTATTGGTTTTACCCGAGAGCTCTTTAGGCAAGAGCGTCTTTTTGAAACAAGTTCACCAGCTTGTTCACCAGCTTCAGAAAATACTTGCTCACTAGCTAGTAGGTACATTCAAAGATCATTTATAGCTACCTGTTTAGCAGAACATGCTGCTACAGCAGGCCTTAGATAATTTCAATTAATTATTGTAGTGATTGTTTGTCGTCAATGGGGGGGGGGGGGGATTCCCACAAATGCATGGTTTGGGTGCATTTGGCCTGGGCAAAGGAACGCTTCATCCCCCCCAAGGACTTTTTTTATGGTTTAAAAGTTGAAAAAATGTGTTTGCAACCAACCTTGTGATATCTGTGCATTGATAGCTGGTTGTCATCTGTGTTTCGCTTTAAGTACCTAGAGAACATTCACATATGCCAAGCAAACCTGGGGAAGTGGTACTTCCAGCTTTTAATTTCCAGATGAATAGTTTCATTCAGGACATAGCACATTTACTGTCGTATAATAATTTGCTGTGGTAGTTAAGCTGCTTTTAAGCAAGTGTGATGGGGAAAGAGCCTGGCAATAACAGCGGGTGTAGCCAAGTCTGATGGAGACTGCTAAGATTGCTCTAGTAATAGAGTGATGCATTCTGTTGCTCTTACTGGTGGGCATTGTGTATCGGATGATGTAAAGTTATCTGAAATTTTATGTTCACCTTGAAAAACTGAAAAGTGGCCCTTCAGTTGCTTGCACACCGTAAACACAACATCCCTGAAAACGGACATGACAGTGCATCATGACACGCAATGGCTGTCTGCCAGCTGAGGCCAGATATATTTCCCTTAGTTACATTGTATGTGACAATGATAGGCTCAAAGATCTCTGTGGCTCCATGACCCAAAGTCAGTGTCTGACCGAGCAGACTCTGCACCACATGAAAACCAAAATTTACCTTTCTGAGCATTTATGAGCATTCTGAGCACACTTTATAATATTGCACTGATTAGTTTCCTGCTATTTAAAAAATACAGCAACTTTTCAATAATGGATTATAATAATTAAAATGCTATATTTTACCAACTTGACTGTGAAAAAAATTCCTCGATTGGTCATGGTAGGTTTGCTTTTAGAAACTTAATGAATATAACTGCTAGAGGGCTCGCATCCTTCTTCATCCACATCTCTTCTGCTCATTCATGCATATAAATCGATGTAAACTTGTACCTCGTTAAACTTACAGTATGTTCAATGTAAAAAAAATAAATCAAGAGATTTTCCCCTTGAACCTCTAACTTCTATATGAAAAACAGACTCCCTAAGACATGTCCTTTAAATCAGATAAGGATTTTTTCCCCCTTTGTTACTGGAACAATACAATAGTTTCAAGACACAACTGCTTTTATACCCTTGTGTAACAGGTGCATGTAGCCGTTTATTTCATAATGCCTCAAAAGACAGCTTTTTAAATGTAAGATCTTTATGCATCTCATGCATAGTAGGGAAGGCTGCATGTCTACCAGAAACTATTTCATGCACGTGCACAGATCCTGGCATGATAACTATGAAAGGCCTTTTAGGCTATACCTATTGCAGATGTCATTACCATGTGGCTCTAAGTTTTATTGGGAGGAATAGCCTATGGCTCAATTAAATGGGAAACATTTAAGCTCTGCTATAAGAGCCACTGCCTTTTTCATAGCTTCACACTTGTGAATTCAGTGTCCCGTGTTAAATGAGAGAGTAAGCAGTTTAAAATCACCCACTGCAAAGATCGGGCACATTTAGTATATACAGTCGTCCCTCGTTTATCATTTTTATATCCGTTCCAGACTCTACCGCGAAAAGTGAATTTCCGCGAAGTAGGATTCTTTATTTATAAATCGAATATTTTCATAGTTAGAGCATATAAAACCTGTTTACGACCTTCTAAATATGTTTTTTTTACATTATTAGCGCCCTCTAGACATGAAACAACCCCCTTTAGTCACCATTACACTCGTATTACCCAATATATTAGACAAAATAAGCGAAAATAAGACATATTAGACGTTACAAATATCATATTATTAGTATTGTACATTTAATTACACACACAGTTCTTACGCAGAACCACTAACCTATGAAAATAAGAAGAAGCAGAAGGCTTTGGAGAAACAGCACGTTTAGGAGCCATCGTACGTGGGGCTTAGATAAAAGTTCTCAGAGTCACCCGGTTATCAGTATCAGGTGTGTTAAATTAGGGTTCCACCTAAGTTCTGCAGGGTTGTGGCTCTCTAGGAGCAGGGTTGGCCAGCCCTGTTATACAGTATGCCATCACAAATTGTTTTGTGGTCTGCTGTGTGAATTGCTTAAAATGACATGACTATCCAACACCGTCGATGTGTTAAGCTTGCTTCTCTTCACGTGGTGTTGTCTTGTGACTTTAAGAAAATATGTAATAATTACGTAGGGTAAAGATGCCCAGTCAAGGTTTATACTTTCTGCTGCCCTCTAGTGGTGCTCTGTGCTCTGTGCCAACATCAGGAAGACCTCCTTGACTCTGCTGCCCTGATTGTCTCCAGACCCTCATGGAGACCTTCGCCAATCTCACCACTCAGTAGCCGACAGCTGCAGCCCTCTTCTAGCCCAGTTGAATCAGCCTTCATTCACATCAGCACGAGAGCCAGGACTGTCACCTCCAGAATGCTATTTAGGTGATCCAGAGAGCGGTCGCTCTTTTTCCGTTTTTCAGCCAAGGGGTCACTTCAAGGCTAGCTGCCCTATAACAAGCAGTAAGTGCTACCCAACAGCATTCCTCTGTTTCCTTTCTCCATCATCCATGTGATTCTGTCTAGCTCAGCTCCCTCATCCCCTGCAGGCTTTGATTGACTCTGGAGCTTTCTGGACTAGAGTAATTATTGCATATCCCAGTGCTTGCATGCAACATGCCCCACCTCCATCTCTGTGTCTGAGCCTCCTGAGGTTTTCCCAAATTTGTCATCAGTCACTGCTGATTATTTGGACCTGAAGAAATTCTTCAAGTCACAAGCTACCTTCCAGCCTCCTCAATGGCTATATGATTGTGCTATTGACTTGCTCCCCAGGGTTCTCTCCATAGGGGCACCTGTTCTCAGTATTGACATTGGAGATGGAGGCCTTGAACAGGTGCATCGATGATTTGCTGGCACCTGGTTGATTTGGCCATTACAGTACCTTCCTCCTCTACTGGGGCTGGCTTCTTACTATAAAAGATAAGACCTTGCATTGACTGCAGGGGTCTCAATGACATCACCATAAAGAACAGGTACCCCTTACTCCTAATGTAACCCACTAAGTCGTCTGTTCCCTCCCTTGTCCACTCCCAGGTTCCTCAGTGGGCCTATGACTGCAAGCTTCCATCCTGTTGTCTCCTGTACCTTGACTGTGGTCGATGGGTGGTTTGGTGTAAATGTCTTTTTTAAACAGTCTTTTTCTTCTTCTCACAGTTCCTAATAGACCCTGGTCCCACATTGCCTTGGATTTTGTCACCGGGACAATACACTTTGTGCAATGCAGTTTGTCAGCTGGATTTTTTGGCCTCGTTAATAAACTGTGTAAACATTACCGGTCTCCGGCTGTATTTGGACCCAGCCCCTGAGTGCATCTGTGACATGCTCATCGACACATTTTCACTTAATTACTGAAATGTCAACCATAGTAGGCCTTTATGATTTATTATATATATATATATATATATATATATAATTTTGCCCCTTTAGTTTTCATGAATATTTATTTTTCTAGGTTGCTCATCCTGAGTAGTTACCGTGGTCACAACACTGGCTTATATGACGCAAAGACGCAAGTTGGAAGGATGGTTCTCTGTGAAATACTGATTGCTGAGATGCTTGTTTACGCCACTGCCTTACTGCAATATAACAATTACATATTGATGGAGGAAAGCAAGACAGACCGTATGGAAGCTTATATTTAATATTTTTATTGTAAAAGACCATAATAGCAGTTGAAAAATGTAAAGGACTGAGTTTTATAAGGTGCTGAATTTGGCTGTAATACAATGTTGAATATTATTAATGATGTTAATTTAACTAAATCAAATTGGAAAATGAATATTTTATAGTTTCCTTTGTAGGCATATCAGTACATTGATGGTGTAAATTTAGTAATTGAGATTTATATTTTGCTAATTAAGCAGCCATGGAATAGGCTTTACTGGAATCAAAAGCAAAATGTGATTTGCTTTTTTAACTGAAGTAAAGACGGTTCTATAGCAAAGAATTCACAGCTGACACAGTTGCACTGCTTATACAGATAGCAGTTATGAGGTTTCTAATAGCACTTTTTTGTCTTTATTCGACATGATCAAGTATTTTCAAAGTCTGTCTCTCCTCACATTGTATCACTGGTGATAGGATTGAAGTTGAATACATTGAAGCCCTCATTCCTGATTTAACTTTCTTGCAAAGTTTATATTTAAAGTTTATATTTACTAACCGGAACCCTCTTACATATTAATGCTCTTTTCTGTACTAAATATTTTATCTTGTAAGGAATCCCCTGGGTATCCTTGTAAGCCCGTATGATTCTAGATTTCACATTCCAGTAGAAAGCCCACACCGGTGACACTGTAGCACATAGCTGGGATAGGACTGTTTAGATGCATTCCTCTAGTTCTGCCCCCCGTCCATGCAGTTCCCAGTCAGTGCTTTGGAAGCAGCCCTGCAGTATTGTGGTAGCTTTCTCTGTTCATATTTGAAAGGTCCTTACTGCTTGTTTTGCAGATTAGTGTTCTGCAAACCGGGATCAGAACAGACGTCCAACATGTGGAAAAGGCAGTGGCTTATATGTCTCTGAAATATTAGTGTAGATTTGATACAAAATGTTTTTCTTCTTCATGGGAAAATTTATTTGTGTAAAACTTAGAGGCAGAATATTGTCTTAAGATTTGTGGCAGGAGACAGGCCGTACAATAACCACACCGTCTGGATGTTCAGTCAGTGTTTGTTAATGGCATTGTGTGGCGTGTACATCTTAGTATTAGCTAGTGTGAGCACATACACTGCAATGACAGAAATAACTAACTTGATTTAAGATTTTATACTAGCAATACAGTTGTGATGAACTGAACTGTCTAATCACATGCTCATGCGTACTGGGCCTATATGGGTATGTGCCAAGCCTGAAATAAAGAATTAATAATACAGAATTATTCACAGTAGCACTGTGAGTGAAATTACACGCCATTGCAGAAAATTCTCCTTGGAGTAATTGTGAAGATGACAACCAAATATAGAGTTGGATTTGGATTTAGGAGAAATGCATAATTTACTAAGGTAATATCATGACTATTTCAGGAACAAAATAATGGCTCCCAGAGTAGCAACAAAACACATGAATATAATTTATATGATGGCACCCCTAGTGGCTAATGTGTAATTGCAGGATGAGAGAGGGGCAGTGGCCCAAAGTGTTTTGGTTAATGTGAGAGCTTTTATACCCTGAAATGCATGCTGTCGTTCACCACTGTACTCTTATCGATTTGTGTCACATCTTATGACTGTACAACTGCTCAGGCAACAGCATCTCTTTAAATGCCAGCATAGTGTTGATTTTAATTAGCAATTTTTGTTTCATTAAACTACAACTAATGATGTACAATTAACTGCATGTAAGCCTGTTATAATGTTTATTACAAATTGCTTGTGTTGATGAGCAAATTTGTGGAATGCACCTGCTACTGAGGGACCAGCACTGTTGTGGTGTGTAATTGAGTGATTATTGATGTGATAAAGAGAGTTTACCCACACCCTGGCTGTGGCTCTGTACTGCAGGACTGACAGGACCACTGTAGTCCTCCATAAGGCCAGGTAGTTGTGCTTACTCTTCTAATTCCCAGCCATTTGACCCATGTGGCATTCCAGGTGAGTTGGGTTGGACAATGTGCTTAATTGGAAACAGAGTTTGCGGGCTGGAAGCTTTCTAATCAGCCAGTGGTTCTGTTACGATCAACTTATTGATGTTCCAGCATCCTTTGGGTTGGGGAGCAACAGGCCGTTAGGAGAGGTCCAGGTATGTACAGTACTGTTTTGGTACCTCTCATTAGCCACTCCCTAAAGACTATTATCTCAGAATTGTGCATGGACTGTTTTTTTGTCCATTTGCAATGCAGTGAGAGTACACAATGGCGCTTGTTTGGAGCTGGGATTGTTCTTTTTCAAATAATACTAAAATCCAAATAAAAAATCATACAAAGCATCCAAAATACCTTAAAACAGAAATAGGATTTCAGTTTTACCTGCTCTGGTATAATTCTGTGCCAGCAAGATAGCTCACGAGTGGGTGTCTATAGCCCCATGTGTATGACTTAATATATCTGATCATAAACGAGAATTTCAGAGCTCATTGTAAATCCCACACCCACAGGACATCATTCCCAGTGACTGGCAGAGTACACACTTAAGTTTCATCCACATTGTTTCCACCACAAATAGGCTTTTAAAGCTGCAAATTAGTTTTTTTACTAGTAATTAATTTTTAAATCTAAAATAATGTAACAACTACATAGTCAGGAAACATGAGAATTGTTTTCTTGCTATTTTTGTAGTTCATCTTGGAGTTGAATTTTAATTATGCCGTAATACAGCAAACCATATCTTGAGTTGCAATTGCAGGCATAAGATGATAATTTTATTAGGCTGCACCCTTTCAAATGCATTGCACTGAGGTCCCTCAGCTTCAATACTGCACAAAAAGATGGTCTTAGCCTATATTTTCCCTGTTTAAACATATTGGGGCGATTTCCATGACAAGGATTAAGCCTAGTCCTGGACTAAACTGGGATTTTGTATGGGGATTCTCCATGTTTAGTTCAGGACTAAGCTTAATTCTTCTCCGGGAAACCAGTCCATGAAGTTGATCTCTAAGCTTGTTCTGTGCTTCTCTGAAAAAATACATGTCCAAGAGCAGCAGCTTCAGTCCCTTAGCAGGATGCATTGATTTTCACTGAGACTCAGTGCAAAATTGCTTTGTTGAGGTCATAGTTGAATTAGTCTGTTGTCTACCTCACCAGTGAAATGAACATACCTCCTTGACATTTGGAATTCCAGGAACCCATTATAATTAATTCTTTAAAATCCACAGGACAGTGGATCCTAAGCCTTTTTCTATTGTGACACCTGATGTAATGGATAGCTATATATTTACAATTTTCCCTTGGAATGCAGTCATTTCCTCCCTCCCATGTATAAGGGTGCTGCACTTTCTACCCACTCTCCCATAAAGAGCAAATCAGGATTCCGTGGAAAAGTAATATATAGTATAATGAATATTTCATAGTGTTATCTCATTATGCTGTGAAACGTCAGTAAGGAGAAGCATGTGCTCTCGTTACATTGTGGGTGGGCAGGGGAAGTGTGCGTGGATTAGTGTGTGTTTGGGGGATAATCTTATGGCACCTTGTACACATTTGTCTGTATAACTGTAAGCTGCGTCATTATGTGTTCATTTAACTACCGTTTACATGGGTGGTGGTTTACAAGTGCCAGCAGGGTTGAAATATGCAGACCCAAATTAGCAGTGTTATGCAAATAAACATGTCCCAGATCATTCCACAACATATAAACATCATGGAACACAATGGTCTTTGTTTATAGATCTCTGTGTGTATTTCTAATAACTCCTTGCCTGGTGCATGTTAATTTATTTGTATTCTGTTTTGAATTTAAAGATCTGAAATCCTGTGTCTCTCAGCCATTCTGACCGTATTGACCAATATTTAGAGATTATATGCTTGACTGCCACCATCTGATGATAATGCAATAATAATGGCTTTATTAAAGTCACATGAGGAAAAATCATGAAATACACTCTGAATGAATGGCTATGTAAATCCATAATTAGTGGCAATCCCTCAAGTAAGAGTCTGCTACAAGATGTTTTCTATTAGTTTTCCTCCCCTCTGATGAAACTTTCATACATTTGTCCAGGATGCCGGTGCAGGCATGGTACCTGTGTGTATTTGTACAAGCAATGCGCCTTCATTTAGTAAGCAGCTGTGTATGGGCAGGGTAATGATGAAGCTGCAGAAGTGAGGGAGTGATTGCCTTATTTGCATATTTCAAGTCCCATTACATTTTGTTTATTTAAAAACAACCTACTACAGTCTTGCAACAATTAAGCGTTAACATACAGCTTTGGAAAAAATTAAGAGACCACTCTATATTTTTTTTAAATCTGCATTGTTTAATCCTGGTTCTGCTGGCAGAAGGCTACACTGCGTGGCAGGCTGATTCTAGGCTCACCGAGATGAGTACCCAAGAACAAGGTGAAGCAGGAGAGACCGGCAATGACCAGAAAGCTGCCAGGTAGAGGGGGGAAGAGACTTTCTAATGCAAGAGATGACTGTGAACTTGTCCAGCAGTGCTTCATGAATCAGAGGATGACATCAAGGGACCTTCAAAAGGAATGGGAAACATTTAGTGGTGTGACATGTACAGCTAGGACAGTTAGTATCAGGCTCCTAGAAGCAGGACTGAAGTTCCATAAAGCAAGGAAGAAGCCCTTCATTAAAAAGTAACAAAGAAGAACCAGGCTGCAGTCTGCAAAAAAAAAAACATATTTTACACAGATGCGTAACCATAAATTGAGAAATGAGTGAAACAGAAAATTTTGCTGTGGTCTCATAATTTTTTTCTGAAGCTGTAGTAGTGCGTAACAGTAGCACTCATAGAGACAATGGTTCTGCCGATTGTTATTCAAACAAATAGCATACCGTGTCTGATAAAATGGACTTTTTAATAATTTAAAAAAAGGACTGTTTCGTTTAGCAAACCCTTGCTTTAGTTACCTGCGTAATGCTTTCAGGGTTTTACTTGAAGCTCTATTTACTTATTTCAATGTTACTGTTTAGTGAATGCTTTTATTGAAAGAAACAAGCTTGGTCTCACTGTCCTGCAGTTCCAGTTTTATATTTCGTTTGACAATAACAGAAACCAGTTAACCTAACCTTTTTCCATCTGCTTATCCTGGTCTGGGTGCCTGGAACCAGTTAATTGAGAACATTTTTATCATATTACTCTTGTTGAATAGTTTCGTGTCATAATAAATGTTACCTGTTCTGCCCAGCTTGCCAGTGAAAGCAGGATTACAGACTTTTTCTAACATACATGTATTCATCTCACGACCCTCGCATATGCTTCCCAGATCTGCAGCTCCACATTATGTATTTGGTGTCGTTCAGCGGTGCATTAGAACAGTATCAATATCAATTGCATGTGGAACTTCACCATAACATTGCACAAACTTTTGCTAATCTTATTTAAAATGAATTAATATTAATTGTATACTGCTGCATATTTTAAAGAATTCGTTACCTGTGTTAATTTCCTCATTAGCTTTGTATAAAAGTGCTTCCCTGTCCTGTGTTTCCCCAGTCCTGGCATTGACTTTGTGCCATTGTTCTGCCTGTGCCCTGCCTTCCTCTCTTTCTCCCGTTTTTGATCCCCTGAGATCTTGTTTGTTTCTACTTGTGGTTCTTTTTGAGTTTAATAAAGGCTCTTTTGTTTTGTAATCATGCCTGCTTCCAAGTCCCTGCCTCGCGACATTGGTGTCTGTGCACTTTCTGTACTTTTCTGCCCTATGCAACAGAATTTCCTCCTGGAATCAATATTACGTGCATTTTTAAGTACATTTTATCTTTTGTCTTGTTGTGTTATGCTGGCAGTCACAAGCATGTCCCCTTAGTCATGCACTTTATTCAGTTTGATGCCAGTGCATCCTTGATGATGCGGTGAATAATTCACATCAGCTGCGACGGCTTGTATGCTGTAGAACTGGGGCACAGACACTCAACAGAATTGCTCTGTCTCCGAAGGCTTTTCATGAAAGGTCATCATACAGTGAAAAAACAGTTAGCTGCTACTTACGTAACAAATGACGTGTGGTGGTGGGGTTTCATGAAGTTTTGACCAAGAATTTGTATGTAATGTTTTTTCTTTGTTATAGAGTAAGTTATTTGAAAATATATTGAAGAACCTGCTTCTGAAATGTCATGTCTGCTTTTTGCGAGTCTTTTTGTATTGAATTTTTAAATAATTTTTCTGTGTTTTGGGAACTTAATTCAACTTTCTATCTTAAGACAGAAATGTATAGGTAACTGATTTCTGCTTTATTATATATGGGTCACAATAGCAACAGATACTATTAACTCATACTCTTGTAATTGGCAAACCTTTCTCAGTAATTACTGGCGACCTTTTTGTGACTATCACCTGTATTATGTTGTATATTCTACAGGGAATGTGTTGACTGAGGATACCAGATGCACTCTCAGCGAATGGTACAGGAAGTCAGCAAATGAGAGATAATGGGACACTTAAAAGGGTGGTCCTAACTGTGCTTCTTCATTTTCGGCAGGGCATCTTTTGTCACCTGCTCAGCCGTTCTGTGTAGCACAGTACAAAAATGTGAGCTCATGTACCCCACACCCATAGGTACCGGGTGATTGTTATTTTCACCGACGGGACTGGTAATGACTTTCCCATCATGCATTGCAGGTCCAAACAGGTGTGCCAGTGGGGAGATGGGTTGATGTACTACCTTAAAGCACCTGCAGCAGCTGGAATACTGATAACATACTTTTCTGATGGAAGGACGTGCAGGGACCGGCACTGACATTAACCTGACATTAAACTATAATTAGCAGTGATTAATGCTCATAAACATATATATTGTATTTATAATAGTAATAAAAATAGATTATTCTTGCCTCCTTTACTTTTGGTTGAGGCCTAACAGAAAGAATGAGTAGATTTTATTTAAAAACACAATAGAGAACTTAAGTAATTGTTCATTAATTAAATTTTTAATTCAAATGAATAGAGATCTACTTATCTATTCACCTTTTAACTACTTATGCAATACAGGGTCACATGGTAGCCTGGTTATCCAGAGCACAAGGTAGGGGACACCCTCGATGGGTTGCCATTTATTGATACACATGTCAATGCTATTAGAACAATAATTAAGATTATTAGTCCTAAAACGTGTTATGAACTAATTTAGTGAGGTGTAAAAACCATTTGCATATTGGTTTACCTCTGAGAATTGATGGCAAAAGTATGAGAAAATCTGTTTCTCAGTGAAATAACTGTTGCAGGATGCTGTCACAAATACATGGGCTATTTAGAGAGACCTAATAGACAAAATAGAATTTATTGTTATTGTTTGTGTAGCAAGTACAATGAAATTCATTCTTCACATATCACTTATCTTAGTCTCCAGTGAGACAAGAGAGTTAAGCTTGGTATCATAGTGTATGGTCAGGCATTTATCTGGCATACATAGAGCAGGGGTTAGAAATGGAGTGGGATTCATTATTAATAGACCTGGAGAGGTGAGGTATCAATATTAGTCACTGCACTACTGTTATGCCCATTCAGTCAATTGTGTATAAATAGTCACAGTGGATAAATGAAAATGTAACATATTTAACTTCTCATAAATAATACTGGCTTATAGTAAATGAATCCTGTACTAGCTCCAATGATGTCGCACCTGTATTTTTATTAATATGTGACTTTACATGCGCATATATGATGGCGGTGAGTCCGTGTGTGAAATAGGCTAGCAACAAAACCCATACAGTTTTTGCGCTGGCCACGCTGAAGAGGTTAAGTGGGTTCACATTGTAACCTGTGAGTTGGGTCTCTCGGGCGCGCAATACATGGTTTCTTATGTTCCAGCCGACTGAACCATGTATTAATTGTCCAAGATATTTAATTATCTGTATATGCTAAATACATGCTCAGCATATCACCAGGTAATGAAGGGGTCCAAAATGTCTTTTGGCACCAATGATAAACATATTTATTAACCATTTTGGCACTGTCCCTAAAATGCTATAAAGTTATACATTTTAAATGCAAAATTTTCCTTATTAAAAACAAAAACAAATGGGAGTGACTAATTCAGTGGTATTATACTATAGAAGAGAATTGTGCCATATAAAATACAGTAGTGGCCACCTGACAGACCTGAAAATGTTGACTTTCTTGCCTCCAAAACATGATTTAATATCATAATGTTCATGAAATATGCAGATGGGGTTGTGCACAACAAATATCAGATTAAGTGAGATGTACTGTTTTATCCAATTTTAACTTTAATATTTGGTATGCAGCAATTACAGCAGCACATCTCTCTGGCATAGTGTCAATATATCTCCTGAGAGCTTCAACACTAATGGTACCCCATGCCTTCTGTAACTCAAGCAAAAGACTTTCTTTTAAATGTACAATAGATCTGTCCAGTTTATTTTCCAACTCGTCACAAATGTGCTTGATGGGGTTGAGGTC
>JAODKM010000001.1:34873782-34920508 GCA_026780845.1 Petrocephalus sullivani
AGAAAAGCATTATTATTATCCTAGAGTTGCCAACTTTCACGCATCGGGCATGACACACTTCCTGACTCTCACGCTCATGCAAGACATCTTACGGCAAATCAATATTATTCCATTATAAATCTAAAATTTGTTACATCAAAGGGGTTTGGTAGTTTGCAAACCCTACGGACTATTTACAAGGAAATAAAATGGTTACATGTTAATGTGTGTGCAGACTTGTCTTGAATTGAAAATCTCAGGTAATGGTGACACAGATTATCCTTGGTAAAATACTGCACAATAAAGTATTTTCAAATAGTACTGCTAATATAAAACAGGTTTCGAAGTGATTTGAGGTTTAACTGAGAAAACAAAAATTAAACGTAAAGGAAACATTTTACATGTAAACTTAACGCTACCAAAAGGGAACCAAGGCAGAAGGATTTAATGCACTTATATTCAGAGCTGATTGGAAAACGTGTTTACGCATTATATTTCAAAATAGATTTTTCATCCATATATTTGCATGGCGATAAATAAAGTATCGTGGTAGAATTACTGTATTTGAAATTCATCACTGCTGCCACTGATCATCTGTATTGCATTATGTCCCGTCATGCCGTATATCCCATTGTTAAAAAATATGAGAACTAATAGCTGTAATTACTGGAATGAGCCTTTTAAGCTCAAGCGAAAACTCGGTGTCACACTTAGATTTTAAGTTATTCATTAGCACAGACTTGGCATATAGCTGTGACGCTTGCTTTCAGGATGAAACCGTCCGTATAAGTTTAATAACTATTATTAGATATCTGTTTAAAGAACTCTGTAGTGATTACAGTAACAGACTATGGTTGGCCAATATCCGTCTTTTTGGCTCGTGCCCTTTATTATTTTAAAATATATTAAATGGATAGTAAAATACACTTTAGGTTGAATAAAGTATATTTACTTCATTAAAAAGTGACCTTGTTGTTCGGCTTTATGACAGGCGAATAGAAACCGGAAGTTAATTTGCCGGTATATGAGTAATATACAAAATACTACAAAAATCAATAGTTACAAATCCATCTAAAAATCATGATAAAATTGTGATCGTGATTTAACTGATAAAAAATCGTGATCTAATATTCTTACCATATCGCCCACCCCTACCATGCAGTCATGTTCTTGGTATGTATAGGAAAATGGTATGGTTCACTGGTAAAGTGTGATCTACAGTTTTTCTTTTCCTCTCTATAAGCTGTTTTTTTGATTTAGGTTGTTGAATTTATACTAGAGAACACCTTTTAATGGGTGGTGGAATATAAACTTTGCTAGTGTTGGTATGAGGATTTGTGTGCTTCACTTAGAATGTTCTCATTCTAGACAGTTGAGTAACCTATTTTATGGTTTCCTCAGTCTGGATTTATGCATTGATTTACATGGGGATGAGTCATTTATTTGGTAAGCATATAACTATGTTCAAGAAACTTACTCTAAATAGTAGTATATCAGTGAGTTTCACTGTTTGATTCTTAAAGTGCTGGGCCAACCGTGTGAGAGAATTTTGCTCTAAAAAAATTTATCCAAAAATTGAAATTGGGAGGGGAAAAATGATACATGCAGATTAAGCCACAAAAGTATCCTCGCCTGTCATCTTTCAGATGTTCCTCATAATTTGGTGAATGCAGAAACGGCCCCTTCATAACCTGGCACAGGAGCAGTGGGTACTATTTAATTATACCCCCAAAGCAAAATGCATGACTGCAATTTTTGACACTCTTAATTTTGCTGACAATAGAAGTTGGGCAAGTGCTATTACAGTTAATTATGCATTCTTATGGTTATGCTAGAAGCAAGGGATTTACAACTTGCTGCTCATCAACAATGATTGTCTGAGGGTGGTCCTGTGCCTGGTCTCCATGTGCTGTTAGTTGCTTGATAAGCAAAGCCCAAAGCCAGTCTGCAACACCTGCTATATGTACCTTTATGTACACAATATTGTCATCTCCCTCAGCTCTTAAAATGACCTGGGAGTAAATGTGAGAGTTTGGTGCGCTTTATATTATCATTTTTTTTAATCCCATTAAATTTCAGCTTTTACTGTGTATCAGCATTTAAGCACTATTACAATCTTTATGCCCATTCTCATTAATGTGCTACATGTGTCAGTTTATCCCACATAGAAATCGGGCCAGCTGAACCTTCTGTCAAGTGCTTATGACTGGAACGTTAACATTGCTACACTATATTATTTGTGTTGCAGATGTTACATAGGAAGAAAATACAGATTCTCATGATATCATGGACATATTTTAGATTTACCTACCCTTTTAAGATTTGAGTCTAAAGTAAAACTAGCTAGGCCTGTTTCAGCATCTGTTTGTGTTTAAGCAGAATTTGCTGTACCATAAAATTTTGCTGTAATGCTTAATTTAAGCCTTCCTCCCCCCAAAAAATTTTGTTGTTCTTGCCTCGCACTTACTTGTAAATAGAAAATATGGAAAAATCTTAAAATTCATGCCAGCTGTGTTCAGTGATGATTGAACAAAGAGCATTACAGAGAATTTTAGCTGCTCAGGTGTTTCACACGTTGTGAACAGTGTGGTCTGCATGACCGGTATGTTACGATGACCAAAGGAAACGGTACATTTAACTTTAAATCAGTAGAAAACCTGATTTGATGTGAGTAATAGACATATTTTAATTTATTAATTTTATTTTCATTTAACATTTTATAATGATTCCTGCGATACCTGCTGTAGCTAAGCTCATAAGTGAGATTAGGGACAGAATGTTAACGAATATGGTCAGACACAAACAAAGCATATTTAGTATTTGGTTTAAGTCAAGTTTTTATTTTCCCAAAGCGGAGAAAATGTTTTAATTGCTGTGTGTGTACAGGATTTGCTATACTTGTGAGGGCTAAAGGAAAGTATAGCAAATCCTCAAAAACGTGAATAGTGAGGTCATTTATTCAGTCCTCACTTCAAACATGTAATAATCTGTGAATGCAATCAAAAACGTAAAACTACCGAAAGTCTTGGTTTGTTTGGTTACTTATGGTTATGGTTAAGGTTGGGGTTGGCTAGAAGTTAAGGGTAACATGATTGGGATTAGAAATGAATGGACGGTCCACAGTTAAATAAGAATACAAACGTGTGTGTGTGTGTGTGGCCGTAAAAAGGGAGGTTTGACAGTTGGGATTTGCTTGTAAATTCCTTGGGAAAAGAAATTTGACAGTAATGTATTTGATTTACTTGTAATACTCCTGGAGGAAAAAAAGGTGACCGTAATGTATTTTATTCAATCTCCGTTTTTGTGTGTGTGTGTGTGTGTGTGTATTTGTGTATAATATATAAAAAATTTAGATTTTTTTTTTTTTCTCTTTTCTCTCATTCTAGCTCCCTAGGGTGCAGGGTCTTGGACAGGCAGCCAATTCACTTTCTTTATTGTGCATGTGTGTGGGTTTTTGTTTTTTTTTTTAATACATGCGAATGTCTTCAATTGGCTACACTCGATGTTGCTTTCTTTCACTCAGTATTACTAGGAAAACCTAAGTTTTATCCCATTGTTTCTGCTGCAATTCACTGGGCTCCCCATTGACTCAGAGTCAAAATTCTATGATTGGAGGAATTGTTGCCTGTGTCTTGCTCAAGGGTGACTATAACATGAGGTCTGCGTCTGCTTGTCCAATCATAAACCCCTCTTCAACACAGGAACTGGAAATCAAGAAAATGGCCAAGACTGGGAACAAAGAGGCCTGTAAGATTCTGGCTAAGCAGTTAGTCCAGCTACGGAAGCAGAAGAACCGCACATATGCAGTGAGCTCCAAGGTCACCTCTATGTCAACACAGACGAAGGTCATGAACTCCCAGATGAAGATGGCAGGTGCCATGTCCACCACGGCAAAGGTATCATATTTCAAAATTTGCTCTTATGCATCATGGTGAACACTTAGCAACAAGCATTTTTATTAGCAAATGTTTTCAAATGGCATTTATGATGTTTGGTATGCAGTGTTTGTAAATGTGTATTCAATATGGATTTATCAGATCTTCAAAGCCTGTCTTTTTATAAGGGCTTAACTCGTACCTGTGAAAGCCAAATGGATTGAAACACCAAGTCATTGTGGAAGAAACTGATAGTAAATTGCCTCACCCACCATGCTGAAATCTGACAGCTATATAGTGAAGTAAGGGCAGCAACTATTAAAGGATTAGTTGAACACATCTAATCACAATAGAACAATTCACTAAGTAAATGTGCTTTGCTGCAGTGCAGAAAATTCAGGTCATTGTCAGCTGTATTAAATTGAGTTTTTGATGCTCAGACTCTCTTATGGACAGAATTAGGTCAGCTTTTCCTGAGTTGGCAATACATTGTTTGTAGGGGGTACCCCAGGAGTTTAGGATGGGTAGGGCATACACTGTTTGATGCTGAGCCAGTAATGTTTGGCATGTATAACACCTAATGTTACAGAGCCTCTAAATTATTTCTTATATTCAAATGTGATTTTGTGTGTTTGCCTGGAACATGAATTTTTCAGTGGTATAACATATGCATATGAAGCGGTCCATCCTAGTTTATGGGCTTATCTAACAAGAAATATGCAATATGAAATGTTTTTGGTTTCATTGTTGTAAATGACTGTATGAGATTATTGCTCACCGTTTAGGAGCATAGCCAATCACTGCTATGTCTCAGCTCCAGGGTTGTATGTTAAAATTGAGTTTTTTCAGAGATTTGGGGTTTTTTTAGGTTTCTCCCACAATCCCAAAACTTACTGTTCAGGCAATTTTAAGTCACTTATTACCATGTTCTCAAATAGGAAGTTTTTTTGAATATGGATAATTGGACAAAACATGTGACTCATACAGTATTAATACATGTACGTCGCTTGACATTCAGTTATATTATTCATTCTCTTCCAGACTATGCAGGCGGTCAATAAGAAGATGGATCCGCAGAAGACCTTGCAGACAATGCAGAACTTCCAGAAGGAGAACATGAAGATGGGGATGACAGAGGAAATGAGTAAGAAAAAATTATTAATATTTAAAGAGGCATATTTCAGCAAACTGTTGAAATGGCTGAAGTAGAGTAAACATTTTCATAAATGTTTTGTTTCTTCAGTCAACGACACTTTGGATGACATCTTTGATGAATCAGGAGATGAGGAAGAATCTCAGGATATTGTGAACCAGGTGCTGGATGAGATCGGCATTGAGATTTCCGATAAGGTGAGGAATAATCACTTCTCATAATGCATAACGTCAGTAAATTTTGAAGCAGCAACCTTCTGGTTACAAACCAACCGCTGTAGTCATTATGCTACTAACTTTAAGTTCAGATACAGTGCAGTGCTAACCATAATGTTCTGCAGATGGTGAAAGCACCTTCTGCTGGGAAGACCCTCCCCAGTGCCTCTGCCTCCAAAGCTGCTACCATCTCAGATGAAGAAATTGAAAGACAACTGAAGGCCTTGGGTGTGGACTGATCCCTTTCCCTGTGCCTCACTGCTCTGCCTGGTCACACAAGCTACTTCAGCACCCAGATTCAACCTTAAGTCTGTATGTCAGGACATGTGATATGTGTGTGGTTAACTGCTGGTGAAGGAGAAATGCTTGTTTTCCTTCATTCTGGATTAAAATTAATGAACAGTAGGCCCTTATGATCTGCATGTTTTAGGTGTTCAGGTGGAGGATCAGGAACTGGAGGCACAGTAGAAAAGGGTAGATGTGCAACTATTGGTAGGAATTTTGAAATACTGCCTTATGTCAACAGGTTTATTGTAAATGCATATACAATCCACAATGCATACTGTACCCCTTTGAAGGATTCAATTAACTTTTTGTTTTTGTAAGATTTTCAGCATTCTGTCAATTTGTCAGGTCTTTTGTATATAGGTCTTGACAGTTCTAATTGACTAATGCTGACATTGGATATTTTTTAAACTTCAAGGGGGTTGTTTTGCATGAAAATGGATCTTGGCATGGAATTTGGGTGTGTGCGTTTTTGTTTTCTCAACTTAAAACTCTTACAGTACCTCATCATTCATTGATCCTGGTGCATTTTATAAGAAGTAACTAATCTGTGCATATTAGTTCAATTCATATAATTGTTACTTTCATTTTACACTGTGGGAATTTAAACACTAATTTCGGGTTCGTTGTAGACTAATCTTTTGTTAAAGTAACCCCTTTATATATTTATCATTCATGGTATGTTTCACACACAAACTGGCCTAACTGTTTCTCCATTTAACTGCACAGGGAAGTGAGGGAAGTGAGTCGAGGTTCCTTTTCTGGAGACCTTTTGATGGAGTACTAGACTGTACCCTGGCTGTGAGGACAATATAACTTGTTTCCCCAACTTTATTTAAAATGCAAGTAACAGGCATGAGGAAGA
This sequence comes from Petrocephalus sullivani, assembly GCA_026780845.1. Lineage (NCBI taxonomy): Eukaryota > Metazoa > Chordata > Actinopteri > Osteoglossiformes > Mormyridae > Petrocephalus > Petrocephalus sullivani. The sequence continues at coordinate 34,880,155 of JAODKM010000001.1, forward strand.
TTAATTTGCACAATGTGCACAATCAAGATGATATGGCGCTTTGTCTAGCTAAGGTTTTCCGAATTAAACCCTTCAGCATTCCTTTAACTTGTGAGTGGGATAGTTTGCTTCGCTAAATCTCCTTGCAGTATCTTTAGGAAATGTGTACATCGAGTTTATCACAAATTCTGGTATCTGACATCCCCTGTGTTACTGTTTTTTGTTTTGTTGCCTTCATGTGGCTGACTGCATTGCATTTGGGGCATGTGATACACTCAAAGGATACGACATGAAGAATGACCCCTTTGTCTCTCCTGGTTGCTGAACTATCATTAACAGACAATTCTATAGATGAGCGATTGCCGAGATAATTGTTTTAAGAAGCATTCTTGTCATACATGTCTTAATAAGTTACCCACACTCCAACCCTTACCCTACTACAAATACTTATACCTTATTCTGATTCAAGAAACCATTTCTTACTTGGTTCCTAGTCTGGCTAAGAAAATATGTCTAAGGATATCACTCAAGGTTGTAAAAGGGCTTTATTGTAAAATAAACTTTACTTACAAAACCATTTGTTGGAGTTGACCCTGCATAAATACTGCCCACAACACTTGGCTACACTTGAGGGTGATCTGTTCATCATATTTTTTTTTCCGGCCAGATTATGCTCAGATATCTTTACAGAGGTTGTGTAAGTAAACTGGGATGTTTTGTCAAGGATATGGCAAAAACATGTATTTGACATTTGTTATAAACTTTTTAAAGACCATACCTGTCTTTGAGCTACATTTTCTCATGGTCATTGTTGAAAATATTAGTGTTGCATTTTCTCACTTATTTGATGGAATTAGTACTGAATAAGGTGGTAGTAACTCATGACAAATATTCCTCTTGCTGTCTTAAATCCTGACAGCATATTTTAATTTAGCCTTATTCTTTTGATGAAAATGCATTGAACTTGAGTGAAGAAAACATATCAGGCTAGTGAAAACCAGCTGGGTACTTCTTATTTGTACAACTACTCCTGTTCATGTATTTCTTTCTAGTCGTTTCATTGTGCTTCAAGTATGTATTGTTTTCAGTACGAGTTGGATCTTTCTCTGTCACTGCTCAACACAGTTTGCACTGAGTCCTGTTTTCTTTTGCATCAAATGTGAAACATTTTTCTCCTACCTAAAGCCAACGGTGGCTTGGGACTAGGCTTGGGCAGTATCTTATTTTATTTTTCAGATTGCCATACTATCCAGACTTTAGAGAGACAACCGCTGTATGGGTTATGTGCTGGTTAGATCGACATTACGCCTACCTCACAGGTGTTTGCTGCTACCCTGCTGATTGCAGTAGTTGATGTTTTCCCCTTCTTTTGACTAAGTCGATAGTGTATTGGCCATAGGGAATCATATTAAACCAGGTTTAAAATCATTGCATTCTTGTGTTATGTTGATTAACTTAAGAGTTAACAGCTGCAAATAATCATGGAGTTCATGGCTGGAGTTGTCTTGAATACCAAAATAGCACATCCATGGTCACACCTAGGTGAGCTTTTTAAAGTCAAAGCCAAGAAGAGTAATAGGATCGTCACCTTACCCCTGGGGGGTGCTGTGGCACCTCAGATGGGGCATGAAGCACAAGGTGAATTTACATGTTTCAAGTGGGAGCAATAGCAAACAGTAATGATGTTTTTTTTTTTTTCTTTCAGACAGTGAAAGAAATGCGAAGTAAAACATGGCCAGATTTTTGGTGGGGATGAAAAGAAACCCTGGTGATGGTTTTAATAAAATTTGGTCTGTCTTGTTTCTAATGTCTGTTACATACTACAGTATATGAAGTGATGTCAGAAAGTTAGTGAACACTTCCAGTTTTTTTTGTACGACTTAAAAAAATCTTTGGATTTTCAAACAGATCCTAAAAGTAGGTGAAAAGAACACAACTGAACAAATGAGACAATATGTGGTCATTCATTTATTGAGGAAAATGATCCAATGTCAGATGTCTGGTACCCACTATAGTAAGCATATTCTAATATTAAAGCTTTTCATTTTCAAGAACTTGAGGTATTGCATTCTTGTGGACGAATTGTGAGAGAATCGATTTATTGCTCTGTGTTTAAAAAAAAGGCTCGTAACTGGCCATGGCTCTAGTCCTAGACCCCCTGGGTACAGTGGAATTTAATGTCATGAATGTTATTAAGTGGTCACTGCTTTGTGCTGTAGTCCAGTGTTTTCGGTAGTCAGAAATGCCTTCATACTAGTTTAATGAACTTTTTTAGATTTGTGTTCCTGGTGAATTTTTGTGTTAAAACTCATTGCTCAACGCATTATTTTTACATGAGGCTTTTAATGAGATTTTTTCGCCTAGCCACTGAAATTTATGACTAAAGACTTATGTTAATAATTTCTGGTAGTATAACTGTAAATGCAAATTTCTAAGAAGTGTTAAAGTTCCCTTAATTTTATTCTCTTTAACAATTATTCATAACCATTTGGCATGAATTACAAATTCAGTCACAATTGGTTTTTATGTATGTAGAATACATAAAATAATCTTATTAAAGGCTTTCATTATTTAATTCTTCTGACTCATAAGTACAGATGTTTGATATGACTTGCTTCGGGGTTTACTGATTGCATAGCTGCTTCAGCCCTAATACTGGTCAGTGGTGAAAATGCAAGGCCCAGCTGATGCTAAGACATGCTGCATATGTGATGCAAGCAGCACATATCCATAAGGGGCCACAATGTGTCGCACCATCCAACATCCCTCCTCGAACCACTCATCACTATTACAAAGACCAGAAGTTTTTATTACCTTGTTAAGGAAGAAACATTCCCTCTTGAACCTGAGATGTAAATATGGCCACCATAAAGCAAGCTGAGGGGCGATGGTAATACAATGCAACCCTGGTAATAAATCCATTTTAAACTCATGGAGAAACATTGCCTGTCTGGCATCACTGATATACATCATCTGTGGGGCTGCCAATGACAGTCATAGCCAGTGAAGTGACACACCAGAGGTTTGTTTGGGTATGAGAATTACTGTGGCTCTCTGCTGGAGCTCTGCTTTTTTAGAAAATGATCTGTTGGGGTGGTCTGAAGTACAGTGGCTTAGGGATCTGCCCCGATGTCTAGGAGATTGTGGATTCAAATGATATGGCCAGCACTGTAATCATTTTATCATTGGGCCTCTGAAACCCAATGTGCTCCAGGGGCACCCTGAGCTTCCTCACTTGTATTTAGCTTTACACAAAGGTATCTAGTATTAGATATTACATTTTATTTAGACTTTTCAACATATTCAAAAGGAATGTTAAAAATCATTAAATAACATAATATATTAAACTTATTATATGTATATACATTGTAATTGGCGCAGGGCAGGAACCAATCATACATCACAGGGTGCACACTCGATTTGGGCACTCCAGTTCATTTAAGTCGAATGTTTTTGGACAGTATAAGGTTATGGGCTGACCCGGCAAAAATGCAGGTGCACACAGGGTGAGCATGCGAACACCACACATACAAAGCGGTGGTGTGTGGTAGCAGTGCTATCCAGTGCCCCGCACGATGCACAATGTTAATATTAACATGGTATTTCATGCATTTGTTACATCGCAAGGACCGTGACAGTCTGCTGGGTTCAAACCATAAATTGCGGTAAAACATTTTTACTTAGTCATAGGTAACCGATGCATTTGGGAGAAATTAAACAAAAGAATGAGTGAAAAGGGGGAACGTGAACAAAAACTGGTCACCAAAAGACATTTATGTTCCGCTGTGTGGAAATATTTAGTATACCATAGGGACGGTATTGACCAAAAGCAAGTGAGGTGTCAGTACTGCTTTGTGTCTGTTGGCGCAGCTCACGGCAACATCAACTGGATGGACTCTGTTGGTAGATAAGTTCTATGTTGCTAAATAATTAATTTTCAACTCCTAAATATCACAATGTGAACTTATTCTAGTATCCTTCAGCCCTAAACCATGCAGCTAAGTGATGAGTCTAACCTTCATTTTAGCAGCGATTATTTTGACATACAGGCAATCATACAGTAATAAGCAAAATGACACAAAAAATGGGACATATCTATGGCTAACCTTGCATTATCGGATAAGTCTGTTAAACTTGAATGTCTTCTAAGATTGCAGTCGTGCTGTGGTGATATTTAAGTTCTGCTTTGCAATACTCATAGATGACTACCTTGAGGTATTGACTACTCATAAGTGCCTCCATACGAATGGTGCCTTCGTTTTTTATTTGGGTCCTCATTCTGTATGCGCCGTCTTCCTTCCGCCATATTGCCGAGTAATTGAGAAGGAACATTTTAATCCATGTTTTTTATATTCAAGTAAACGAGTTTAATTGTGTATTCGTGGCAGCTCTTTATAAGATTAAACACGGAATAGAGTACATTCTTTTTTAACAGTTTAACGGTACCACACATTATAATGCTAAATCTTGCACTTAATATCCCCACCCAAAATTTGATGACAATAGGGATATACCTATATTATTATTATTATTTCAGCACAATAAATTTAATCACCGCATATATTAATTAAATATATATTCTGCTGGAATAGTATTTTCTAGTTATTAACACACCCATACAGGATCTGTTACATTTGTAAGGGGCTTGAAGGTAAGGAAAATCCCTGTGTGCAGCTATAGCTCTGGATTTAAGAACCTTCACTAAGTGATGGACTGTTAGTCTTGCCATAAAGCCCATAAGAGGTGGACTGAAATGATACCATATATGCTTGAGGCAAATAGGTATAATCACTTGGTATTTTCACACAGAAAGGTCAGTGCAAGGACTCATAGAGACCTGGGGATCTGTTGTTGGTCTACCTGCATGCAGGGCTGTCCTTAGCCAGGCTGTGGAAGGATCCTTGATGCAGGCTGGTTTTGACGCGCTTCTCTCGTTGCCGGCGATTGCAGAACCACACCCGCACCACTTCCTTCTCCAGGTGCAGTCCCTCGGCCATACGTACGATTTCCTGTGACGACGGCTTGCTCTTCTCTTCAAAGTTACGCTCCAAAGCCTCCTTCGCTCCCAAACTATGGAGGAAATGAACCTGGAGTATTCTTCTGTAAATCTCATGAAATGAAATGAAATCCAGAGCTTCTTTACTGCATTGAGCAAAGTGAGCTGCTCACCTGATGGTGGTCCTGCGCTTCCTCTTTCTCTCGTTCATGCCAATCTTCTCATTAAATAGGGCTGATGAGAGCACAGATACAACTTTTTTATTTCCCTTGCCGTTAATCACATTTCACTGCAGTTTTGATCTAGATTTGTTTGGTTTTGGTGACAAGCAAGTAAGTTCAATATGTTGGCCTGAAAAAACAACATGCACATGCATGGCACTTTCAGCTGAAAGAAAACCGTGAAAGCATGAACAAATGATATACAGATAATCCGCTAAACAGCCAGCATAAAAACTTGCTGGGGGGAGGGGGAGGTGGGGGTGTTGATTAGCTGCGCTGATTTTCGTTTGTTAGTCTACAGTATGTGATAAACGATTGATAGGCGGGCTGGAATTAATTATGATTTACAAATCTGCTTCACAAACTGACTTGCACGGTGTTGTCTTACTGCTTTGTCCTTTTGCAGCCTTGTTAATTTAGTATTGCATTATTATACTACATACTGGCTTACATATATTATACTGCACTATGTTCAGCTCTTCCTGTAATATGATGGACTGTGTGTTACCTGTGTCTCACAATGTGTCGTACTGTAAAGGTTATATTGTACTGTCAGTTTTGCTGAATGCAGCATTGTGACAATACATAAGAGGCCTCCATTTCACTGAACACTTGTGTAAGGTGAAATGACTATACAATTGAACTGAGATTTATTTACCTCTTATTTATAAAAACAGATTCAAAGGACTGATTAGAACACGACAGCGTGCGCTTTGTCACTGACACATCCACAGATACTCAGGAGAAAGATGTTGCTGAAAGACTGTTGCTGCATTATTATATTTGAGAGTGACATAAACATCAGTGCCAATCTAGTCATGGAACAGAATGCTGTAAGGGAAGGATTGTGAAACAAGAGTTTTAAACACTCCATTGACTCCTTGTTTAAGGGGGATAAAACTGCAAAACAGACAAAACTGACCTTATTTGAAACGTCATTAAAACTATCAGCTCTAATTATCCAACTTAAGTTTTTAAATAAAAACTCATACATTCCAAGAACATGCAGGGCATAATAAGAATATCCATTTGAAGGCTTAGGGTGATTACGACTGTTGTAAAATGGGCTCTTCCTACACAGAGTGGCTTGGCCTGTGCATCACCTCCTGCCTGCTCCGCCTCTTCTAGCCATTTGGCCAGGATAGACTTCAGCTTGCAGGCATTCTTGAAGCTCAGCTGTAGGTTCTCAAAGCGGCAGATGGTGGTCTGGCTGAACTCGGATCCATGCACCGCTGCTAGGGCCTCTCCCACATTGGTCTGAGTGTAGCCTGTCAATTATGAAACGCACATCACAAACCACAATTGTTTATCCTCACCCATGCTGTTTAATAACCAGAACACATTACAGACATTGTTAAGCACTTAATTTTACAATAGTTTTCCTTTTCGTATGTTACTGCAGTTGATTTTCTCTGTGATTGCTCTGTAAATTCCGTACGCCATTTTTGTGTTATGTTTTGTTCACAGCCGCAAACTGAAACCCTTTTGATGTTATGTCTATTAACATTATGGTCACAATAAAAACTTTAACTTTATGTTATTGCTTTGTTCAGTCTGTAAGCCAGATGTTAAAAGTGGGTTCACTGGTTTGTGACTATGGAGAATACATAAACATATCACTCTATGAAGTGAATTAATTCAGTACATGCGTGTAACACAGAAAAAAAGTGTTAACATGTTACTGCTATAAACTGACTCATTGGGTGGTTTCATTTTTACAGGGATCAACTTTGTGTTATTCGTATAAAGTAGCTAAAAGGGAACCAGCCCAGAGTGGGAGATGAGAATGAAGGAGTGATTGGGAACTGGTAGAAACTTACCCAGTTTGATTCTGCGAAGCTTGAAGTCATTAGCAAATTTCTCTAGCTCCCGGATCTGGGGTGAGTCCATATCTGGGGGTTCCTCGGGGGGGTGGATTTTCCTGCGTAGCTCTTGCTTGAAGTCCCCTACACCAGGCTCCTCTGACAGCAGTGCTTGAGGCAGTGGGGGGAAACTGTGGCCCAGTGAACAGGAGCCAGCACTCAGGCTATGCTCTGGGAACTTGTAGAGACAGGGGGCCAGGCCGCCTGCAGAGGAGGAGTCCAGAAAGGGATTACAAGCAACACCGGTAGCACCATGAGCATCATCATTGTAGTCTCTACATCTGAATAACATACTCTAATAACAAAAATGCAATGACAAACACAATATTATATAAATTGCCTGTAACACATTGCTAACTTTAAGTCTCTTGAAAAACACTACCCTCCAGTGATCAGTAAATTAAAGTTAGTAAAAATAACAATTTGTATGATACATCTGTGTAAACATCTGTGATTATTTCTGCCACCAGCCAGAAGGTGGGAGCTGCAGGCCTACATTACTTTGCATCACAAAAATGTGTAACACAGAGTGCTACAAATCAGATGCTCCCTAGGTCATGCTGAAGCCAAGGTTTAAGGATGTATGTTATCCCCTCGTTACTAGCTCTGTAGTCATGTCAATCTAGTAAATACACATTGTACTAATTTTAGTGAATGTGAAATATGTTATCGGAGAATGTTCTAAGCAGTTAACACCAGGGGGCACCCTTATTCAATAAACCATATCAAGAACAGAATTCATATGTTATTTCAATGCAGTCAATAGTACAATAATGGAAATATAGTATTTTGAAACCCTGTTAATTTGCTTATTACTCAAAACTATATTAGATATATGCCTACTAAATTAGGGGGATCAAACTTCTGAAAGAGTTCATTGATCTTTTTTTCCATTAATAGTAGCAATGTGTGTTAATCTTTGCTGCACCAGTCAGTGAAGTCTTTCAGCTGTAACATTAATTAATGTAACTGACAAGTATGAGTCAGACACAGTGCTCAGTGGGTGCACTTTAGAGCTTGGTTTCTCCTATGGTGACTCATAAAGCCACCTTTTTACCACAACTCATCCCACTTGTCTCTGGTTCCGTGTTTATGACAGATTCCATTTCAGGTGCGCTGTAATATTTCATCATCCCACTTGCTACTTGTAATGCCAATAAGTGTTTTCAGTCATGAAAACCAGGCACCCCCTCGTAGCTCTTGGCTGCAAGGTACATTTTTATAAAGCCATAATGAGGATCTTGTGCCACCTTACCAGATACTTTTAGAACAAATAGGAATAATAAACACAGTTTTCTCTGTTTTGTCATGAAGGGCCTTGAATGAGATCTGCACACAAAGCTCATGATCTTCCCCTGTCGAGGAGAACTGGGTTGGCCAGCATCATTTGTGCCTACCTTGTAGGGAGTTGGCACCATTCACCATGTTGGGGTGGGGCACACTGCAGGTCTGCAGGATACGGGTCTGGGAGATGCTGGCAGAGAGCATTTCCTGAGCTGTGAAGGGATGCCAAGTCATCATCTCTGCAGGCCGCTTGCAACCACCACCCCATTGACAGAACTACAACAAACGGTGGAACATGGCCCAGGTGCAAGGAGATTGGGGCACAGGGCACACTGCAGCCCTTCTGGCAGCCAGTCATGTGGACTTACCTGTCATCATACCATAGGTGGTTTGCTGGTTGCCATAGTGACAGGGCGGCATAGGGTAGTGTAGGCTGGCCGAGGTGCTGCTTAGTGCCGATGTGGACAGGTGCATGTGGGAGCGCTTGGATGACTGGACTAGTGACAGACCTGAGGGCACTTTGGGTAGAGTGGCAGACAGAACAGCCACATTAGATGTTAGTGTTAGTGCTGTCTCACACACTACAGTCAACACCTTACCAGGGGAGCAAAGTAACGAGTTGTTTGCAGATTTACTTGAGTACATGTAACGATATTACTTGAATTCACACTGAGTGCTGTAACGGTACTTTTACCCTGCAATTTACTGCCAAGGTGTGTCCATTACTTTCCTAACTTAACGTTTTTGTAACTTAGCCTTTAGACTGTTTATATTCCATTTTTCCATAATTATTTTCTACGCTTAAAATCAGTGCACTCTCTCAGCAGGTTGATTTAAAAAGTTAACTAAGCTACTAATAACCCTGAAAGCCTGTGCCTTTGCAGATTTGGTAGATCCATGGCTGCACAAGCCAGAGGTTTTCAAAGTCAAAACCAAGAAGGGTAATAGCATCATCATGTTTCTGCTCTACTTACAGTTCATTTTTTGGAGGTAACAGTACTTTTACTTGAGCACTTGGATTGTTCTGTACTCTTTCCACCCTTGTACATTACTCATAATGCACCTCAAGGGTAATAACAGATTGTACTGATACTGGTTTATTATATAAAGCTGTTCCTTTCCTGGGCTGATCAGTGGCTCTGTGGGTAGCCGTGTTACCTTGAACCTCCAAGGTTGGCTGGTTCCCACATCCAATCTATGTGTGTGGAATCTGCATGTTATCCTTGTGTCCCACAGGTTTACTCCAGATACACCTCCTGCAGTGAGTCTAATTGGTATTTATTAAGCGCTAATAATATATGATTGTGTGTGTATAAACGTGTGTATATATGTGACCTGTAATGGACTGACGTCCCATTCAGGGTGTACCCTGCCTTGTGTCCTGTGGTTCCAGGCATCGACTCCACCCCCACCTCCCTGTAACTTTTAATTTATAAGTGGGTGGAACATGGATGGGTGGATCAATTTGTTGTTTTAAGGTAGCAGACATGCAATGCAAAATCTATCGTAATTTGTTAAAAATCAAAGAGAATATGAAAAACTGGTGTATTAGACACATTTAGTGTTGCGGAAATGAACTGAAATGAAAGAGTGACTCTCAGCTGAGGCATGGTACTTTCATCTAACAACACGACACATGGATATGAGGACCAAAATCCTTGGACAATGTTTACACACTTTAGCAAACTCTTCACTCCGATTCACTCCCGAGGCTGAAAAACTCACTCCACTCAGTCAAAAGATTTGCTTTGCTGTGTTCCGTCTAATTCCTTGTTCACTAACTTGTTCAGTCTTGGTGGCAAATTTGTGCCTCTGTTATTAAGTCATCCATCCTAACAGATTTTAACCTGCTAATTTAAGCATACCACTGGGAAGGTCTTAAATTAATACGTACTTTTCACACAATAAAATAACACCATGCATAACATCATGACCACATGGCTTAAAAAATGAGATCAATCTTTTCCAAGACAAAAGCCAGATGCCTGTTTAAGTAAGATGCCAGTAATACATTGAAGGTTGCTGGTTCAGGAAATAAAAAAAATGCATGTCACAGTGGGCTTCAGCATCTTACTTTCACCACTACGGATGTTTTTCTGTAAACAGATCTGCTGTATTAATGGGTGAAAATGTAAGTCACTTTAGATAAATAGGCATCATTGCAATAATAATAATAACAAGAGGCTTGTTGAAAGATCATGGGCAAGAAGAGGTCGGCATGAGTGAGTCAACCTGCTGTAGCTGTTACCTGCAGACACCATGCTGGTAGCGTGGCTGGAGACAGGTAGGCCGTCCCCGGCCCCGGCGTGGTGGATGAGCAGGGGCAGTGCAGAGGGGTCGCTGGCCAGGCTGGTGAAGGAGTCGGAGCTGAACGCCTGGCACGTCATACCTCTCCACAATGGTGGCTTTTGGGGGGGCCAGAGGGGGGTTGTGGGGGTGAGATGGTGTAGATGTAGATGGTGGTGGGTCCTCCACCTTCTGCTTCTCTCCTCGAGCCACAGTGCCCTAAAAGCCAACCAGTCTGTCACACGTACATTGTGTGCAGGCATTTATACTGACCCCGCAGTCCTTCTCATCCATGTTAATGTCCTTTCCCAGGGCTATTGCCGTATCAGAGCGGTTCCCTCCAGCCCGCACTACACAAATCCAGGGTAATTAGGAAGGGAAGGGTAACATGACACTCCTCTTAGGCTGGTTTGTCCCTCACCAATCTGAATGTACATGTGTCCTGGTGGTCAGTCATGGTTTCTTGTTTATCTCTGCTTTGGGCTGTTTTAAAATGAGCAGTACAGGAGCATAGAGAAGATTGTAGAATACATATGTCTTGAATGGTCATGTTTCTATGATGAACCTGAAATTAAACTATATGTATAAAGAACTAGTTAGTAAAACCTATTTTACTAGTACTTAAACATGTAAGTATGATTTTTCCACTTGAAATAAAAGCATACAAAGGTTGAAACATAAATGTCCATGTTCTTTTAGTAAGTATACTGTATACTGGCTTTGATGTACCTGAGGGAAACACTGATCTAATTCTAAAAGAATTAACCGTGCAATAACTGAAAAACATCAAAATGAAAGTTAAATTGATTTTAATATAGTGCTTTTAATAGATATTATAGAAAGATTAATATGTTAAGAAGTAAACATGATACTTTAAGTGTCTATTAACAAAATATATAATATGGTATATAGGACAATGCTCACTTGTGGGAATTGTAACATTGTTTAAGTGTGCATGCAGACATTATATGCAGTAGAGCATAAACAGCAAAAAGGAAAAGAAAATTGAACATGGATACTGAAGTTCCCATTTGCATTCAGTGTGAGCTCAAGTAATTAATCTGAGATGATGGCCATCTTGCTGATATTGCTACTATTATTTATAAACCAAGTATGGGAAGTGTGTGGGATGTTTGACATGCAGTCTCCAAAAATGAGCAAGAGAAAGTCACATGCCAAAATAAAGAAAAAATATGTTAACCAGCTAATGATCAAATATGGATCAAATTCAGAAAGATTTCATCCATGAATAGAGACTGATCATATTTAGTTATTAATAATCCAGAAATAACTGCAGCTGTTCTTCAAGGAAGACAAAGCATCTGGATTTTGGAGTGAAGGACAAGATCTCATGGTTATATAGATATCAGCTGTTGTTTTCTGCTGAGAGTGTGATTTGATGCCACCACTTAGTTGTAGAATTGTCTTTATAGGGGTGCTCAAATGCCTGCGGCTTTGGCTAAACATGTAGAGCAGCTACTAGGGTGATGTCTTCAGTATTGCCACCAGCGATTCAGAGCCAGAGGCTAATCGGGAGGAAGTGGTCACTATGGAATGCATTATGAAATGGTGGGTACTGCAGTTTCGAACCTGGAATTTTGAATTGTGCTTATATGACTTGGAGCCAAAAACATTAAACAGTAGTCATTTAGCAATCAGGCCAAAATTTAGGATTATAATCAGGAAAAAAATATTTTAAAATGGCTTGAATTTAGTATAGGTAAAATTATGTTAATTTCATGATGACATATGCAAAACCAATATATATATTTGGGTTATGCATAATGGATATCATTCAGTGTTTCCTATACATCCATCCATGCATCCATGCATCCATCCATCCATCCATCCATCCAAATAAAAAAATTCTGAAACATTTATCCAGTACAGGATCATGGTGTTAGTGTTTTTCAGGATGAATGAAATACAACTGAAAAAGGTATCTAACACTTTATTACATATGGATTTCACTACATGCACAGCTTTTTTATTTCACCAAGCCACAAATGGAAAACATTAAACTTTGGGATTTGTGCCAACTCATGCTCTGGGAGTGATGCTAGTGGCAGGTAGAGAGTCGAGGCAGCCCCTTGTGGACCCCTGTCCCGTGGACCCCCATCTCACCTGGCTCATTGTGCTATGCCCAGCGCCAGGGCCTCATTACACTGATGCGGTGATACCTGTGAGAAGGCCTGTGCTCAGCCCATTCCCACCGGTCTGGCAGATAAAAGCTCTGCCGCGTGTCTGGATGGTGTACGGATAGCACCCGGGCAGGTGCTGACTGCATTTCGGCTCATGTGCCCCTGATGGGAGGGGCTTACCCCCGCTCTAATTAGGCTGAGAGGCTTTGCTTGCTCGTATTCAGTTACTCTGGCAGGCCGTGCCGGCTCAACGCACCCAGATTTGTTTGAGGGACACAATAAACATCCATTTGCTTTTCCAACGCAATGGTTTTTGTCCTCTCCAAAGGGAAAGGATTTCCTGCATAACCAGCTTAATCCTGTTTTTGAGACTTGCTGTCTTCCCTACAGCCCCCCGTTTCTACACCAATTCCCAGAATGACGATTTCGCTTAATGTGTCTGTATTGAAATGTACATTGATATTTGAGTTTTTTAATGTGTTCTTTTCAATTATGTATCTGAATGTGGGTTGATTCTGCAGCAATGCTACATAGAGACCCATAATGTTTATGATGCAGATGATACTAAGAGACATTTTCCTGCTGCACATTATCTTGACATACGTTTTCTACAAATATCAGGAATGTAACAGCCAAAGAAGTTGACTTTATTAGAACATAGATTCAGCTTTAATGCTATTTTGTGAAAACTGCAGAGAACTCCATATAAATGACCATTATTAATTTTAATAAATCACAAAGAATCAAACGTAAAAGAGAATTATGGTATTTTGATGACAAATGATTTTAGAATACAGACAAATGTAAAATAAAAATATGCAGAGATTTAAGCAGATGGTGACACTGACTAATAAATTAGAGCCTGGCACCAGAGTTACCACCAGTAAAATCCATATTCATTTGCCCATCTTTGTGACCTTTAAGAGGTCCTGTGCTCAGTGGGATCCACTAAATACAGAATTTCCTGCCTGGTGAATAAGCAAATAAATTACTTTTTATTTTCAGATTAAACAAATGTTTGTTTTCTTAATACTAATGCATGTCTCATCTTATTCCCTTCTTACATAATAAACCTGACTATGTGTTATTATTATAGAAACAATGGCTGCTATCAGATTTATGAAAGTGTGTCTATTTTCTGGCCTCTTGATTCACAGGTCAGTACAATTCAGGAAGCATCTTTTAATGCTAGGCATCCAGTACACTTCCATTTAGATAATAACTCCAGTGAAGTGTGAAGCCAAGAACAGTTCTTGTAAGCAGGAAGCTGGAGATCAGAGCTAATCATGTTTGAAGAATTCTTTGTTTTTACATTTGCACTGATGAACCCATCACAATGACAGTCATATCCCCATAATCCCTTGGGTCCAGATGGTTTCCTCAGACAGTCCAAAATATAAAACCTTCTGCATCTTACTATTGAAATGAAACCTTCAGTCCATTGACAGTTGAGACTATAATTTCTCAGCTGCCCAAAAATAGCGTTGTCTTGGAGTCTTGGATGAATAAGGAACACTCCTAACGCTGTCAGAACTAAAAAATAGTTCTTTTCTATCGCTCTGATTTTATTTTCTTCTTTCTTAATATTACCAATAAACAATTCAAACCATTTGTTACTTTATGGTTGGACTATAATCCTGTTGTGCTGCTTGTCTGTTCATATATTAATCAGCCTTTCTTCTGTTGAAACAGACTGTTGCAGTAAGAATATTGACTAAACCATATAAAACTAACACATACCCTCAATTTACACTCTGCCAACAGCTGCCAGGATCTAGCTAGCTTCTCCTCCTTGTTTTACAGTATTAACTTTGCAACTTTTTACTGGAGCTGTCCTTAGTGGTGTCATAAACCTTATAAATCCCCTAATCACCTTTAGTTCAGTATAATGTATCTTATATTGCAATTAGTACTCTTTAGAAATAAAGACGTAACATAATGAGGATATTCTGATGAAAATCTGGGAATACGTTTCAAACATTTTTTATTTGCAACAATAGCATTAATGAAAGTATTTGCAATCTATTCTTCATTGGTGTATAAATTTATTTAATTGTCATGAACCCTAGGAAAAAAAAACAATGGAAGGAAAATGAACAGCATTTTATAAATGTTGATAGAGATACAAGTGAAAGAAGAACAAGGGAGTAATTTATTCTTCACAAAGCCTTCGAAATTGAAGGCTGCCGAGAACAGACATCCTTTCAAATATAATAACTGACCTAAGATGTTTTTCTTTCTCTTTTTTATAACAAAGCAACAGCTCAATTATGGTTAGGTTCTTATCTGTTTCGCTAGGAGTTATAAGCTGTTTGCATGGAAACTGCAGTTTGAGATTTAATTTCAGAATCAATTATGTATGCACCCGCAACTGCAGAGTTCTGGGTTCTAATGAATATTGAGGGAACCTTTATTTTCCATTGCAGAGACATCTGTGTGGATGGCCAGAAGCTTCCAATTTCAATCCATAACCAGAACAAACAGCGGCAGTAAAAGTAATTTTATAAGCATATTCAAGACTTCAGACTTGGACATTTTAGCTTGAGCTAAGCTTTTGTTTTTTGTTTTTGGATATTTAGATATTTATTATTATATAAAGATTTCATATCTTACAATGACTTCGTACTGTATAAGCAATATGGAAGGTGAATGGATGAATGGATTTTATATGCAATTAATTTCTAGTTGTCTTAAAAGAACATATTATGGCCAAAATTGTATAACTTTTATTCTTAGTTCCTTTGTTGTGAACTCAAATATACTCAAATATACTCTTATATACTTCAAACATCAAATATAAATTAAGACCAGAAGTCAAAACAACCGGTGATCAAAGCAACTGGAAGTGAATTTTGTGATTTTGCTCACAATACAGAAAATTAACACTTATACACTTATAATAATTATCTATCAAATGTCATTATTGCCCACATAAATTTAGCAGTCCACACATGCTTTATATTGAAGACTAAGTGAGAAAGTTTTAGGTTTATAAAAAAAAAATAATAATAATAAAAATAAATAATAATAAAAAAACAAAGCAGTGGAGTGTCTCATATTACATAATAATAATAAAACCACAAATATCTCCTGCCAGTTTCACAAACGCAGGTTGTAGTTATACAATAGAAGGAAAATGACATATAAAATATACAGTGCTTGATGATTGTCATTCCTTTTTTATAGAAAACAGGCCTGTTCACATACTGTAGTAGAATTCGTGAAAGTATTACATACCAGTCCGGTAAAATGTCCTGTCAGGTCACCTCCTTCATTGCTCGCTGTTGATTTCAAACTCTCTTGCTTCCAGACTGGGCTGTAACAACCCATATCCTCAGGTAATATACATTGTTTCACTGACTAAATACATTTATTGAACTCTATGCTGCATGTTTAAAGAGATTTTATATTACTATCAATGTACATCTGCTAAAGTTTCACTTCTTCATAGTAATCACAGCCCATAGTGGATCAGAATGTTTAGTTATGCAATTAAGAAAAAAAACACTTTTTTCCCTGCTTTACACTTTTACTTACTATGAAAGATTTGAACTAATTCTCGGACCAGATGGGTGGTGGCTTTCAGTACATGGTTCTGATTTCCAGACATTGCAGAAATACTGATATTTTATTTTGATTTTGTTCAAGTACATATTCCAACATGGCCCCTCAAGAGAACATAAAAAAGGTGCAGCAATAGGAAAATATTCCCAAAATAGGAAATACTGTTAAAAATAAATAAACCACAGAAATAGCATTTAAACAGACAAAAAGCAGTTAATCCATACAATTTGCAACAGGATACAAGAAACAGATAAAAAGCAGAAGACAACAGAGAACAGGAAACTACACTTATGGTAAATCTTTGAGGGGGAAAAATCACTTGTCGGACTCGCTGATTATCTAAAGCTGCATTGGGACAGAGTTAGGTTAGGAGCAGGGAGCTATACATGTGGCTGATGGTGTGCTAGGCCAGCCGACAGTCCCTGCAGTGTCACAGATAAGGCTCCAGCTGTACTTTTGCAGATCTCTCCCTGCTTGATCCACCCAGAGAGCAGGTGGGTTAGAAAAATAGTACAAATGTAGAAACTCATCATCTAGTAACTGCACGCATTGCAATAGCTGCACATAATGTAATAACTCATTATGTAATAATCTAGCAATATTCTAATAAAAAATGTTGAGCGCATAATGCAGTAACATTTTACATAATGAAATAAGTTATCACTTTCCATGCAAATTATTACATTATGAACCTGTTTTTTTGTTAAAATATAATAAATTGACACATATTGTAATAACTAAATAAAACTGAATGACAAGGTCCACTATGTAGAATTTATAGGTATCATAATTTCTATTTGTCCCATCATGCGCATATATATATATATATATATATATATATATACACTACTCACAATAAGTTAGAGATATTGTGAGAGACTTATACATACGGTGTCATACATACGGTGTTTGTGTCACTTCAGACATTTCTGGGATAGGGAGGCAATTGTATTGGGGTGATAGACACATCTCATTTTGTGTTTTCCATGTAATGGTCTCATTGTGTACAGATGTGCCTTAAATTGGGGCCAATACCAAAAGACAACCCTTTTCAATGTGGCATCAATTTCAACATTCTGTAGGTATAAAAAGCTGGTCAGTAAGTCATTCCAAGTTCTTCATTCAAACAGCCATGCACACACGACGCCACTTAACGGACGAGCAGCGCCACCTGACCATGGCGTGCCTTCGGGTCAGCAGCGGGCAGTCAGATGTTGCTCGTGAACTTGCTGTGTCTCAAAGTGTCATCAGCAGACTTGCATCACGACACAGAAATACTGGCAGAGTTCATGACAGACCCAGGAGTGGAACCCCACGAGTGACAGACTCCAACGCTTTGGCTTGAATGCCAGACGACCGTTGCAGGTGACTCCACTGACACCAAAACACCGCCGTGAACGTTTGCGTTGGGCACAAGACCATGTGACCTGGACAATGCAGCAGTGGTCTACTGTCCTGTTCACTGATGAGTGTCGGGTCACCTTGCACAGAAATGATTGTCGTCAGCGTTGCTGGAGAAGGCGAGATGAGCGATACGCTGAGGTCAACATGGTCCCCAGGGTTTGGTTTGGTGGAGGAGGTGCAACAGTCTGGGCAGGCATCAGCAGTCAGCGCAAAACAGATTTGGTTATTGTACATGGCTCAATCACTGCACATTCTTACCTCAGAGACATCATCCATCATCATCCCACAATTCCGCCAGCACACCCCCAACTTTCTGTTCATGGATGATAATTGTCACAGCTCAACTTCAGGAAGTGCCTCATATGGTATGGCCATCAATGTCCCCTGACCTGAACCCCATAGAGCACGTCTGGGATCAGTTGCAGAAGAGACTGGATGATCATACCCCACCCCCATGTGACCTGGCAGAATTGCATGTAGCACTTGTAGAAGAGTAGAACGCATTGCCTCAGAACAACATCATGAGGCTAGTGAGGAGCATGAGACGTCGCTGTCACGCTGTCATTGTGGCAAATGGTGGAAACACCTGCTACTGACATTGTCAATTTTTGTTATTTGGGGCTATCCTCGTATTGTCTAAATTTTTGGAGTAATAAATATTAAACTAATGAAAATGGTGTTTCTTCTCATACATTATTAGTAATATCAAAGGGAATTTTTACTTATTTCATTAAAATTCAGAGCAAATAGGAAAAGGACTCATGTAAATAACAATATCCCTAACTTATTGTGAGTAGTGTATATACAAATAATTATGCATTCATTTCCTGAGGTCATTTACCCCATTCAGCATCATAGGGGGTCCAGAGCCTATCCCAGGGGGTTCAGGCATGGAACAACCCAGGATGGGGGGCCAGCCCATCGTAGGGCACACTCACACATGCACAATTTGGCAACTCTAATTAGCCTCAGCATGTTTTTGGACTGTGGAGGTAAAACCAGAGCACCCGGAGGAAACCCCACAACAACACACAGAGAGAACACGCAAAGTCCACAGACTTAGAACCTGGGTGGAGACTTGAACCCTGGCCCCAGGTGTGAGGCAACAGTGCTAACCACTGCACCACCATGCCACCCCCCATACGCTGGGGATCTGTTGACTTGATACCATCATGTGGTTGCTGCAAATTTCTTGGCTGTACCTTTATAGATTGAGATCTGGTGACTGTGGAGGTCCCTTAAATCTTCATCATTGTCATGTTCAAAGAACCGGTCTGAGATGATAGGAGCTTTGTAATATGGTGTGTTATCCTACTTGAAGTAGCTAATAGAAACCATTTTATACTTGGTGTTGCCCCCTTTGGTAAATACAACCTCTTTCTTATAACAGTCCATCAGCTTCTTAGATTGACAATTGTTACCCATTCCTCCATGCAAGATTCCTCTGTGTGATGTTGAAGGGGTTCCTTGTACAGCCTGCTTCAAGTTTCCCCCACAACATTTCAGTTGGATTCATTTAACCTGGCCATTCCATAACCCCCCGTTTCATAGTTTTGAGCCACACCTTTGTAGATTTGCTTCTGTGTCTGAGGTCACAATGCTACGTTCACAATCCAATTTTTGGCTTAGATCGGATTTGCCTATCTTAATGGTTCGCATATATTACGTGACCTTTAATTATTTAATAAAAATTTTATATAAAAAAATTATAATAATTACATGTGACCAGTATCTAACTGTAATGTGAATGCACCTGTCCTCTGAAATGGTGCACGTTAACATTCATACTTTAAAGGTAGTGCCCTCATAAAAGTAATGAACTAGCCTCTCTTTATTCAAGTAAAGTGGTTTCCTTTTTAGGGGGGGGGGATTGTGCATAACTTTTAGCTAATATTTTTATGATATTTGTTCGATCACATGTGTGAAGGGAAAACATTGGGCCTTTGTAATGATTTTCTGTTGCAGTAGAACATATTATGCTGTCTTCAGTTATGTAGCTTGGTGTGTAGACTGATTCATTTCTGTAAATATCTAGTAAATCAGTCCTTCCACTGACTGCTGTTGCAGTTGTCGTTTTGCTGCAGTATCGGTATTGGCTGATGACGCACTCAGCGCATGCGTATAGGTATAAAAAAAACACATGAATTCCGATCTGACTGCTCTTATTCATGTTGCAAGGCCACAAATGAAATATGTATCAGATCTCGGACCACATGTGAAAGTGATTCAAATCTGATCTGAAAAGATCAGGTTTCTGTGTCCACACAGCACTGAAAACGTCATACTTGTGTTATATTAAGGCAAAAAACTGGATATGAGTCACTTCAGCCAGGTGACGTGAATGTAGCCTATCATGTTAAAGACCCACTTCTGGCCCAGCTTCACCTTTTTGACAGATTGCCTCTCATTCTCATCAAGCACTCTCTGATATAATGCTGAATTTATTATAGGCACTATGAGCCCCAAACCAAAACACTCCCACCACCAAGCTTCACAAATGGCATTAGATTCTATTTCTCAATTGTTTTTTTTACCAAATATGTCATCTGGAATTATGCCCAGACAACTGCACCTTTGACTCATCTGCCCAGAGTGCACAGAAGTGTTGTCCCTCATGCAGGTGCTTAATTGCAAATTTCAATTTTGAGCTGATATACGTATCTGTATTGTTATTGAGTATTGCTTCTTAAAAATGCATTAAAACTGCATAACTGTTTCCATTTATGGGTGCTACATTTCAGTACAAAAAACATAAAGGAACAATAAACATAAAGGAATAATCAACAATTGTATGTGGTTTATATCAGAGTGGTGACTCAATGCTTATACACATGGGGAAGAACTGAAGTGTGGATCATGCAGGCCATGATGTGATGGTTGGGATAGATGGAAATGATGCTTTGTAAAACTGTATATTCTGGACCTCAAAGCATGCAGTTTTGTTTAGGAATTACAATGTGTGTCAATATATATTATTTTTTACAAAAAAGTTTACACTAAGTTCATAATGTAATAATTTGCACACAATGTAATAACTTATTACATTACGTGCAATAAGTTATTACGTTATGCGCTCACCATTTTTATTACATTATTGGCATTGTTGTATAATGTGATTTTAATTACATTATGTGATTACATTATGTGCAGTCATTACAATGTGCACAGTTTTTACATTATGAGTTCAGCAAGGTATACACTGAAACATATGACTGGGAGATGACTGCGTGACAAGCTTCTACAGTCCTAGTCTGCAATGGAACAGTAGATCTGTGTTTAAATGAAGTGTATGTTGGCATGATACTAGATGCTTCTGTTTGTGGGTATGTACATCTCTAATAAGGTTTAGATAAATGGGGGCTAATTTCAGTTCTTTAATCATTGCATTATAGCTAATGGTGGGGTGGCATGATGTTGCAGAGGTTAGCACTGTTGCTACACACCTCTGTGACTGGGGCTCGAGTCTCTGGCCTGACTCCATATCTATTAAGTTTGTATGTTCTCCTCATGCCAACTTTTGGTGTGCTCTGAGTTTTCTAGTTTCCCCCTACACTGCAAAAACATGCTATTTTCAATTTTCAAGATGCATTTTTAGTCGAACAGGGAAAGAACTAAACTACACAGGGACTGGCCCTCCGGAACTGGAGCTTGACACCCTTGGTCTACTATATAAAAATACAAAAAAATTTAAAGCAAGAAATCACTGACTGCTGAACATTTTTATGATTTTTCTTGTAAGAACATTTCTGTCACTTTGTCAGAGTATTTTGGGCAGGCATTTATATTAATGTACTGTAAGTGTAAGAGTAAACATCCTCTCCAGGGAGTTCTCCTTGTTTGGGGACAGTATCAATGGTTGTGGTATTTTTTAATGGCACCAATCAGCCAAATCAAGAGAGATCATGTTTTATTAGTTCAAATAAATTTTTGTTGTTTCTCAAAGAAAATGCTACTTATTTGCTTGAAATGTCACATTCAGATCTGTAATGGTAGTATATGTCCACTGTCTTTATGGAAATATTTTATGATATTTGAAATGAAAAGCAGTTTTGTAGCTGTAAAATGTATTTTTAATGCACTAAAATAGAAAATCGGAGCAATTTTTGACTATAGCAATATTCTCTTCTGTTATGTTTATGGAAAGTTACCAAAAAAGTAAGATTTCAGTTTTAAATGAGCAATTGCTGTTCCCTGGAAGTCACATTGGCCTCTGCATGGCACATGTATCACAAACACCTTCCTGACAACATTCCTTAACATGCTGAAATTATCAAAATGTATATTTCTCAACTTTTTCATGGTGATGACTATTTTTTCCATTTTTAGGAATTCACTAGAATGTCACATAAATGTGACAATGTGTGACAGTCGAAATGGGTCGAAGGACCCATTACGAACCCGTAACTGCCAAATGTCCAACGGGTTCTTGTTACCATAACAACTTTCTTAGTAAATCACAGTTATATGAAAATGCTAAGGATTTACTAGTAGAGAAATTCAGCATTTTAAAAAGCAATAAGTTGGGTTGACAAAAAAGATGGTTTATTTGTTTTATTCATTTTCAATTACAGTGCTAAGTTAGTGTTTATACTTGGTAGACCAAGGTAGAGTCCAAAGCTGTGGGTGTCTCATAAATCTCCTCTAGATTACAGGTATCTTTTTTCTCCTCTGGTAGGCATTGGAGAAATCCATCCATCCACCCATCCATCCATTCTCCGATTAATACATCCATTGTCTGACTTCTTATCATGGTCAGGTTCATTAGGAAACTGGAAACTTACCTCAGGATGCAGAAACACTGGGAAAAATGCATGACTAGGGAGGAGGGATCAAAAGAGGATCTTCCAGTAAACCTACTTCTGCTGTAGTCACAAGAGTTAATGCTGCTGAGTGTTTAGGCCTTTACATTTTATGCACTTTACCGATATAAAATGAGTGAGTTTTTTGTGTGACATTGAAAGGCCCATGACCATAATTTAGAATTAAAAAAATAAATATATAAGGAAAATATAAATATATATGAAAAGATGAACTGACCAGAGGTGAAATACTACAGATCATCAACATTTCTTACACACTCAAAACCATTTTGACAGAATGCAGTCATTTTATAAACTAATTATGTATCACCACACAATCTTGAAACGGGTACCAGCAGAACTCTTTATTGCATCTATCCAGCCATCTGTGAAGCTAAGTTTTTTTTTTTTTTTGGTAAAGTGCCATTTTTCAATGCAGCAGTTACTGCCTCAATAAGCTGGCTTTGATGCACTCTCGGCAGATGAAAGGGGCAGGGCTAATGGTGGGTTGGTCAGTGGACCTTTCATACAGAACATGAGATGGAGATCAAAAACAGAGGCAACCAGGCGCTGCTGATGAAAGTGGAGCTGCCTTCTTCACGATGGACTCATGACCAATGGGATCAAACATGGGTGTGGGTTTGGAGCAGACCACACTTGCCTCATTCATTCTTGTGCCTTGGCTCAGAAATCAGGGATGCATCCCTCTCTGCTTTGGGAGAGCCTGAGTTAACCAGAAAATCAGGACAGAGAGCTTGCCCTTTCAAGCAATAGTTCCAGGATTGCAGCATCCTCTGGCCTTGGGAAGAGCTCTGTGGCAATTTTGTTGCAAACAAGCCATAATGAAAAGAAGCTGATTGACTGGAATGTCCCATTGAGAACACAGAGGATGCAATTAGCAGGACGCATTGCGTGCCATTCACAAGGATGACAAGCTCCTTGTAAACATGCCATCATTTCTTAAGATACTGAGATTTTTTATACCTGCATAATTAAAAAGACAAGCAAACAAAACAAAACAAAGACATTTAAAGCTATGACAGTAATAAGATCTGCCTGAACTAGAGGAAATTAGCTAATTCACTTCACTGTGAAAATACAGCATGTGCACAATAAAGTTCAGTGACAGATGCTCAGCACAAAAACACGCAAATAACAGGAAAAACTGCAGCAAAACATGAAGCAACATCACCATCTTTGAACACTCCATGGTCTACGGTATTGGCTAAAGTGTTAGCAATCCCACAACCTCAACCTTAAGTGTCTTTAAAATGATGTACTGCTCTGTGAAAGCTTTTGTTTGTCCTGTTCAGTGCTGACGTGCAGGGTTCGTGGATGTTTTCACATGGTCTTGTTATCTTGGTCTCTTCAAGATGAAATAGAGACAAGTGTTTGAAGTACAAGAAATGTTCTGAACGTTGTGGCTTTAGGAGTTAGTGGATAGCTGATACTTCTTGTATACATAAATTGTCTACAGTTTATGGTTTTACTCTGCAGTGGATGGGATGAATATAAAGTTTCAATATTTTAGAACTGAACAGAGAGCAAGTGCTGTATGTGTGACATGGAAAATTTGGTTTTGGTACTTGATCACCTTAGGCTGGTCCTACAAGGAGGTAAAGACATTTTATATAAATGTGGATGAAAACAAGACTCCTGATCAGGGGTGCTTCAATCCACGGGCTTACCCCAGCTGAAGACCAGGGGCCTCAGCTAAAAATGTGTTTCAAATAACCCCCCCACCACTACCACCCATGCACAAGAATTGTCATTGCCAGGGATGGTACTCACCCCCTCCCACTTGGTGATTTTGATTGTTGGTCTCCCCCTTTCCCGGTACATAACGATGCCATTGAAGAAACTAGTAGAGGGGCTTTGACAATTCACAGATCCTTTTTTTCAAATATTTACCACCAAGATTATATTAAAAGTGAGAATGATCTTCAAACATCAATTCATGATTCAGCAGTAAAGGCTAAAAAAACTTTTAAAGCAGTGGAAAGTTCAATTTCTTTACAACAAATAAGAATCAGGGAACATTTAACTTGTATTAATTCTTATAGGTTTACAAAGAGATTTGAATGTGGAAATAGCAACACCCTATATGAGAGCAATAGCAACTCTATAAACAGCATAGTAAGGATGTGTCTTGTCTGTGGTGACACACCTACAGCGAGAATGAGACTGGACCTGGCCAGACTGCAAGATCAGACTGTTTCTAATGAGTCTGCAGGAGGCATTTATTAGAGGAATCTGTGAGCAAGTGATACACCAACTGAAGCATTATGTATATCCGAATCTGTTCCTCAGAGAGTCACAATCAGGGCGGGTGATGGAATGACCCTTATGGATGACAGCTGTGACCTGCTGGGCCAGCTTCTTTCAGCAGCTGTTTAAAGCTGATCCTCCAACAAGGACGTTGGACCTCTCTGGGTCCACAGTTCTTGAGGCTGATCCTCCTATTTACTGTGAACCACCAAATCACAATGAAACTGCACAAGTGGTGAACCAGCTGGGGTTAAGAAGGATGCAGTGATCTGTGGTATCCGGGGTGAACTTCTCCAGGCCGGTGGTAAGACTGTCCTCCTGGCATCATAAGCAATCTTTGGGGTGTCATCTCAACTAACTGGAAAACAAAACGTATTGTCCCTATCTGGAAAGAGAAGGGTAATCACCTGGATCGCAGGGTCATGCAGTCCAGCGGCTGTGGAGCATCTGTTAGTGAAGAAAGATCCACTGATTCTGACTTCGCCGACAATGCTGTGAATTTGCAGAGTCAATGGAGGCTCTGATTGGGGCTCTTGAGAGACTGAATGAGGAGTCTGCGTGTCTGGGCTTGCGAGTGTGCTGGATAAAAACCGAGATCCAAGCTTTTAATGACCTCTTGGGCATAGCCATCAACAGTGTGTCTGTCGTGGTAGAGAATGTAGACTGTGATGAAAGGTTCACTTACCTTAGCAGTGACACTCATGTCTCTGGTGACATTTTCTATGAAGTCAAGGTTGCTGGAAAGAGGTGTGTGGCACACCTGTTATCTTTGTAAGAGGATGAAGGTCTAAGTCTTTAGAGTCTTAGTGCTCCCTGTTTTGCTATATGGCTGCGATACATGGATGCTATCCGGTGAACTGAGATGAAAACTGGACTCCATTGGTACTGTGCCTCTTCAGAGAGTCCTGGGATCTAGAGTATCACTGGTTTGACTTTGTGGACCAGGCTAAGGGGACACCAACGTAACAGCTGGCTGAGGCAGATAGATGGCCATTTCTGGAGGGCTGGGGGGGGAGGGGTGCATGAGTGGATGCCAACCGGGGTCTTGAGGCATTTTGTCATGTGGTGAGTGTGTGAAAATGCTGTGCCAATCTACACTCCCAAATCTAACCTGACTTGACAGGTTTCAAACACACAAACTACTAGAAATGAACCCAGTGTCTTAACCATAGTGTTATGGAAGAATGTCAATATAGTTGATGTAACAGCTGATAATTAGATACATACGTTAGCTAAGTTTACAGATAAATTAATGTGTCTATAATGTGTCTATATACTGTGCAACTGGTCCCCATGTAATGTAATGCGAACAGGATTAGTTTCACCTGGGGACATGATGTAATTGAAGCAATTACCAGTGAGGGAATAAAAGTCTGTTGTTATTGTGCTTGATTGGGAAGTTAAAGGGATAGGTTAGGGATAGGTTAGCCAAAAATGAAAATTCTGTTGTCATTTTCTTTCTAACTCTGACGTTAGCATTCGGATAAGACTATTTTTTATCACTGCTATCCCTAGTAGTTTGTGGAAATTACACGTTTCCTATCTACTCCGAATCAGCCAGTCAAATCACTTTACAAAATACACAGCAAACCTCCCTAGGTAACAATAATCTGGTTCCAATAAGGGTAAAGTATTTTTTTTCAGCTTTGGGGAATCTCTGTTGTAGGACTTCACACTCCATGAAGTTGCAGAACTGTGCTTGGCTTCATACTCCATGAAGTTGCAGAACTGTGCATGGGAACTGCACTATATAAGAGATGAATTGTCTTTTTTCATAGTAGGAAGAGATGGTACCTGGCACTGAGGAAGGCTCTAACTGAGCAACCTAAACCCTTTTCTTCACTTTGTATAGAAATGGGTGCTAAAATGCTGTTTCGGTGCAATGAGGCACCTGTCACCTCTCACTAACTGAATTTAAAGCAGATTGATGCAGATTGTAGTTCTGTAAACTTCTTAATGTGTACTTGGTCTCGACAATGTTAATGATCTTTGAATAACACAGGAAATTGTATCATGATGCTGATATATCGCTGGTGGCTGACTTAATTTTATTCCGCTGTCATATATTTTGATATTTTAGATAACAGTCTTATATGCTGGGGTACATACTGCTCAGTGAAACACTCAATAGCAAAACTGAGAGCCAGAAAAACAGGCCCACTTCTGCTATACCTTTTAAAACTAAGCATTGGATCCGCTTATTTAAGGGTCACATCTCCATGCCCTACCTACAATCCGATACATTAAAGATACAAATGAAGCAACACTATTGCAATTCACTCCTATTGCAGTGCAGTGCAATTCAACATGATACGATGTGATGCATCGCTGGACCTGCCTCCAACAAATTGTTGAATCTTACCGTCCTTAGGATATTGGAATGTTCCCAAATGTGTTTGCTGTTCCTTTTCCCCGATGGAGTACAGTATGTGGGCTGTTTCTGCCCATAAGATCTAAGCTTTTTGGGGGCTAGGCAGCTGAGCAGCTAAGGAACACCACCGGGAAGAACTGCGAAGCTTCGGCGGGGATTTCTTGAGGACAGCAGTCTTCATATGTGCCACCCACACAGAAACTATTCCCCAAATGCCAGCATGTCACAGTCAGCCAATTCCTCATGCATTTTGATAAATCTGTTCATCAGTCTTTTCAGTCCAGACAGTACATAATTTTCTGGAAAAAATGCATTTTACAATTTATATTGCAAAAATCGATAAATGGCACAAGATAACTACCTATACCGTTTACAGCTGACAAAAGCAGGAATATAATGCAGTTCAGACTGCAGAAAAATCTTGAGAAGACTTTCATTTGGCAGTATACAGCAACCATGTTGTAACTGTCTGAGTCATAAATGGCCGTATCATTGCAGTCTTTCAACTGTAGAGGCTCATCCTTTTTACAATGGTTTAAGAAACATGCCTTTATTGTTCCTCTTAGGTTTGTGTGGCCCATTCATTCCATTTTTCATTCTTCACAAATATACAGGTTTTCCTCTAACAGAAATGATCATTTGAGCCATGTATTGTAGATGTCATGTGCTACCCAAACTGTCTCTTCCTGTTCCTCTGAATATCATTTTTACCTTTATAAAGGGCAGTTTTTGCATGAAACATGTCTCTGTGCCTGCTGTATTAGACCTGTATGTAGTCCTGGGAATCACTTACCTGTGGGTTTGATTCTATTTATAGACATTTCTAGATTGTTTCCATGAAAATTTCAGGCATGTGCTGCAGCCCCCGGAAATATGATAGCAAGTGTTTAGGCCAATAGCCTGTTAGTGTTGTTGCTATTCTGCGAACATATATTTATATTGAGAGATGAAGATGACTTTGCTTGGTATCCATACTTTTCTAATGTAGTGAGATTTATCCTGTTCTAATCACCACCCTCTTAGAAAAATTAGCTGATTTTTTTTCTTCACATTAGTTAATAAATAAGCATTTGTATAGCCCCAAAACAAGAGTAAGGGTTGTAGGGTTGGTAATCTGAAGATCAAATGATGGGTGATTTTACTTTATACAGAGATTCTTTGATAGCAGTTTGAGCAGATCTCAGTGAGACTGCAACCTATTTCAGTTAGCACAGAAGATACCCTGGTTGGGAGACCAGTCCATCAAAAGACACATACCCTCATTAACGGCAACTTCTTATCACCAATTTGATTAAATGCATGTTTTTTTGACAGCAAGAGAAAACGAACAAACAACACACATTAAAAAATGTTTATTGTTTTCATTTTAGAATAACTGGCAAAGATTAATTGTTTCATTTCATATGTAAGGGTTAATGCATAGCAAGCCATGCATTATGTTTTTATACACACATGTGGAGGTAAGCAATCTGGCCAAAGTGTAGCAGGATGGTTGCCTCAGTGAAGTTTGTTTACTGGTTGAAAACACATTGACTAATAGAACTACTTTTTCTGCTTCCATTAATTTTAAATTGTGTTCTATGTCTGGAATTAAGTAATGTTAGAAATAAAGATAAGAGATTTACTACTGTGATTTTCCTAGCTGGCACTGTGGGTGAGGTTATAGAGAACACCCTACTGACCAATCAGAATTGTGAATTCAACAGCATTGTGATGTGATTAGTGATGATAACTGATGTGCTTAACTGACCTATGCTGCAAGCTTTTCTTTCCAACAGTGCTTGTATCAAGTTGTATCTAGATCTTCACAAACAAGCCACTAGTAGCAAGCTAAACCCCATATTTAGGCAGAAGAGGCCCAGCAGTAGGAGCCTTGTTCATCCCAGCATCTGTGAAACACAAGATATTGAAGCTTATCGTGATGTGTATCACAATAGAGACTATTTAACATCTGCACACATGATAAACAGTAAAGTAGGGTATATTTGAGGAATACTGAAATACTGAAATACTGAAAGCAATAGTCCTGACCACATAATGAAACCGACTGGCTAATTTCATTTGCCAGTTATGTCTGAATAAAAGAGGCAGTATGGTGGTGCTCACACTATGCATCACACCTCTGGGACCTGGGTTCAGGTCTCTGCCAGGCTTCCATGTGTGTGGAGTTTGCATGTTCTCCCCCTGTTATTGTGGGGTTTCCTCTAGGAGCTCCATTTTCCACCCACAGTCCAAAAACATGCTGAGGCTAACTAGAGTTACTAGTTGGGGCTGATGCCCCATCCTGGGTTGTTTCCTGTCTGGTGCTTGTAGCCTCCAGGATAGGTTCCAGACCCCTCCATGACCCCAAATAGGACAAGCGGTTTCAGAAAATGGCTGAATAAAAACTGAATAATCATTTTGCTGCTGGAAGAAATGGGGCTTATCTTGGTTGGAAAATACACTAAGTTCATTATGGATTGGTTTGAAGTGTTCAACCATGGGTAGACCTCACAATAGCCAGTGTGTAGGGAAAACAGAACCTTCAGTCAAAAGTTTAATTCACTTTAATTTCTGTACTTTGTAAAGTTTATTTATATCATTTGACAAATATGATCATACATTTATTATAGATTTTACAAAGCAGAAAGGCGTAAAAGTATTCCTAAAGAGCAATCGTCATTGCTTTACTTTTGTTTGGGCTATGATCTTAAAATTATTCAAATAGTTTTAATCAAGTAGTTCTTGCACTGTACTTACCTTGAATCTCTTAAGAAAATATACAGCTATGCATATGAAAATAACTTTGGACAAAATATTTGACAGGACTCATTTACCCACTTGTTATTGTGCTCATAAATGCCCTATGCCAGGGGTGGGCAGAAAGGGCTGTTGTGTGTGCAGGTTTTCACTGTTACTCCCTAATTAGGTTACTAATTAGACGACTGATTAGCCAAAGAGTCCTCACACCTGGGTTTGAACAGCTGACCTAAAGGTTATCCCAAAAACCTGCATATACACCGGCCCTTTCCAGATAAGATTGCCCATCCCTGCCCAAGCCAATAAAAGAATGGACTGATCGAAAATACATGCTACTTAGTCTAGGCACGTCATATTTGTTCATTTGAAAGTCAATTTTGCACTAATCAATTACCTTTTCAAGACCTTGCTAGCAAGCTGTTGCTATACATAGGAAAGCTCATAAAGGCTTTTGAGAGAATGTTGACAAACAAGCAGATGAAATTATGCTTCCTGCTAGTTGCCGAAGATTAATTTTCATAAATAGAATTAAGATTGCTCATCTAGAGCAGATGTTGATGTCTATTTTGTGTTATACCTAATTAAATTAAGGGAAATTATTATTTTAGTGGTGAAAACAAATATCAGCAAAAATAGTCATAATATAGAGTCATTTCTAACATCCTGTACAAGGTGTCCTTTGTCTCATACCCTGTGCTTCCTGGGATAGGCACTGGGTTCAGTATTACCCTGCATTCAATTAGTAGTTCAAGACAATGGATAAATGGATACATGGAGGGCCTCCATTGCAGGCTGGAGCATTTCTGTGTAGGGCCAAATCTGAATTTCATTATGTCAGCATAATGAAACTTTTTTGGAGAGGCCTGTTTTGTGTGCCAGTATACATTATACATTACACATGTATTTGTGATTATTCATGGGACTTGTATACAAAAACTTTAACTTTAAAAATATTGCTTTACAGAATATTTTGCATAAAGAGCTTGTAACTACTCTTAAGTAATTACCAGTTTCACAGTTTATCAGAAGTCATAAGAAATGTCATACAGGAAGAAGTAAATAAAACTGCATTCTCATATGAGGAAAATGACTAGACTCCAGTCAGATATGTGATCTTGAACTCGTTGTATATTGTCCTTCCTTGAGCACAACCATGCAATGCTGCCATAGCAACGCCTGTTACTGCATTGGTTACGACTTGCTTGTGTGAATACAACTCCTCAAAAAGCCTACTATGCAAACGGCTCTTCGTGGCTCTTCCTGTACCATTTTCTGGAAGATGAATAAGAGGTCAGTTTTTCAGCGCCTTCACACTGAAGTTCCGGAACCTGGTCCCTGCTTACAAATTCCTGGGCTGTCTCGACTGGGGACTTTTGAAGCTCCTGGTCAGTTTCATGTGTCATTTTCATACCTGTTTCACACCAACAGGAATTGGGACCTTTAGGCTAAATAAGCTTGGGGGATGCAAAAAGCTTGTTGATTAAACTTCACACATAATCAGAAACTACAACCACAAAATGAAAAAGTAGTCTTGTTAAGCTATTTGTTAGTGTGTGTTACTTATTGGGGGGGGGGGGGGGTAATAAAAATGGGACACAGCCTTTTATTTATATCTTATTCATACGACCTGTGACATGTTTATATTTCATAATTAAATATGGTCTTAAATCTAGATCAATCTTTTGGTTTTACAGAATAAAAAACAGAGTTATGTATTCCACCAGGTAAGACAAAACTATACTGGTTAACGATTAAATCAAAGCAGAAAAAAATCATTAAATGTAACTGAAGTACAAAAATAATTCCATGTGCTCAATTTTTGCTCCACTAATTGCTCCACTCTTTTCTCCATACTTCTGCGTTACTTCCAATGTGCTTGGTGGTTATGGTCAACTAATCCAGCAAGGTAAGCACCTCCCCAGTAGCTTGTGTTCAAACAACTAGTAAATTTTAAGTAACTAGTCTGGAGTAGGCACTAAAAATGGTAATGGAACTGCCTCTGAGGCACTTCCTGCAGTGTGAACGAGACATAAGTTCTTGGTTCTGGAAAAATGGTTCTGGTTCATGAAAGAATCCTGTGGTGTGAAAATGCCTGTTGAAGGCATAATCCACTGGCCTGTCTGAAGGAATGGGGATTACGTGATGAAAACGTGACATGTTTGTAACTTGCAGGGTCAGTGACAGAAGGTCAACATGACTATAATTGATACTTTTCTGGCCTAGACAGATTACATATTGTACCTGTTGCTAAAACCTTTGACATATCAATTTGATTATACATGACAGGGTAGGGCATTTAATTTAACCTGGCTATGGTCATTTCAGAAATAGTTCAACTCTCTGGCTAGTGGCAAAGTGAGAGCCTAACTACAAATATTTTTCATTTTTTGGTACTAAAAGAGAATAGTTGTTTGCACTTACATTTGTTTGCATATTCTGTACTATCATTTTTATAAGAATGCCTGTTGATTTAACAAAAATGCACATGCGATCAAGCTCTTTTATAGGACAATATGAACCTATATGAACCTTTTTGGGAATAAATGCACATGTTGGTCAAAACAAGATTGCTATGATTTCTTGGTTTGAATGCCCCTGACCATATCACAAAATTCATAACCTGAGTTCTTTTGTATGGGTACTGCTAGGTTGTCGATATCTGTCCCTCAATCACTGTTGCGTACAGTTGATGATACAAATCAGAGCAGCAGATTGAAGCACACATTATAAAACACCAGCAAAATGTTATTTGAATCAGTATTCATTATTTTGTAGTCCATCTAATAACCTGTATGAACTGTACACTTTTCAGATAATAGTTTCACATTTCTACTAATGTTTTAATACCAGATCTTAATTTAAACTGTTTTTTTAGAAGACTTGGAGCAAAGAATTACACATTTTAAGGAATGCATCAAATTCACGACACTGGCCAAATATCACGTTCCTTTGATGGCTTGAGCTTTTTTCGTTTTATCCTCAAAAGATACCACTATAGCAAGAGATGGATACGCATGCCTGTTGAATCAAGGCATATAATGACTGAGTAACTGGACGGTATAAGCATACTGCTAGTAATCTTTCTTAGTATTAACAGCCAACAGTACACACTACACAGTGAATACGCTATTCACACTTAACTGTTTATCTGTAAGTTCTGCAACTTCAGCCTGTTTGTCTTACAACCATTTTAACTGATAAATGAGAATAACGCCTGAAATATAATAATTCAGCAAACTCCTGCCTGAATCTGTAAGTCTGCTATTCTGCTAATTCTGCAGGTGATGGCAAAGCTTATAGCTGCATGGCAACTACAGGAAAATGTGAGATTATGGGATGACTTGTCTGTTGTCCTCACAGATGATTGCTCAGCATTTGAAATATAACACTGTGGACAACCCATCCCTACATATCCTATGCAGGATTGCCTATCCTGGAAGTAATGGGCTCAAGGAATAACCCAACATGGGGCACCAGCCCACACAGCCACAGCTTATTCAGTAACTCATCTGTGGGGGGAACCCCAGTCCACAATATGGGGAAGAACATGCAAAAACTACACGCATAGCTCTCTAGATGTATGAGACCGTGCCAACAGTTGCTAAACAGTTAGGGGAATTATTAACATTTTTTTCTAATATTATTTTATTACTAGATGGATACACATAACACGGGTACTAATAATGGCTGCTATACTTATAGTAGGTTTGTATTTCGGCAATCCAGTCACAACAGGTGGATTATAAAATTTACTCAGAATAGCAGTACGTCTTCACAATTCAGACGTTATTAATGCACCCTGCAAATCTCGTACTCACGCAGCAGCGCTGTTTCACACATTACGCATCAATACGCATCAGTTCACTCACAGATCCATCGCTTGTAGCCTCAAAATGCGTTGATCTGTCAGACTAGTGGTGTAAAGTCTGCCGAACCAAGAAAAAAAAGCATCTCAAAGAATCGTATTCTTTCCATCTTAACGTGCATCTGAAATGATGGCGGCACCATACGGACTTCTGACTGGGCGGCCGTCGGAATTAAAGTAAGTCATACAAATCAGTTAACTTTCGGGGACTTAATTAGATCAAATTTCTGGTTTTAGGAAGCAGGTACACTACCATAATACTGCGGTTTCAGTAGTCGTACATTAAGTTCCTTACGTTTATTTTGTGAAGGAAGAAAAAGTTGGACGAGGAATTCGAACAGGTTGTTGTGCATTAATGATTCAGGGCACAATAGAAATGCAACAACAATGTGTTCCTTAATTGTAATTTGTGATTTTGCTTGTGTTATATTTAACTGCCTTATACATTTTTTATTTATCTGTTTATTTCTGTATTGCATCGCCGGTTTACATTAGTCTATGTGTGTATACGTGCACTACGAGTGTGCGGGAACGTGCTATGTGGGTCTGTTATTAATTTTCTTTTAATTATTAAAAATCGGCTACGGCTGATGAGCGATGTCAGTTTAAGTTAAAAGCTTAGCAAGATTTTAGTCTCGTAATAAGTTTTTTTTTTCGCAGAGTAATAATTCTTAAAATACCCTTTTAAATTTTTATCGCGATCAAACAGCCTAATTATGCATTTCCAATATTTATAGAAGAATTATGTATCATTATGTTTCAAAATTATGTATCTGTGAATTTCTTTGCAGTCACGAATATGTATATATGGGTTGTACCTTCTATGAAGAATGTCATACAGATGCCTTAATAGTGTTTAGCCTATTCAGTTACTTTACAGATTTGTGTATCTCATGACTCATGATGAAGGAACTCCGTTGCAAACCCCAGAGGAAAAAATGAACCGGGGATATAGTACAGGGTTGTAAATAATTGTATGGTAACATGAACGAATATAGCAGAGGTATTTAATTCTGCAGTTCAGTCTCACGCTGCCCTTCCTTCAATATACTGTAAAGATGTTTTTAATACTGGGAAGCAAAAGGCTCTCTGCCATGCCTACCTATGTGATGGTACGGAGGCTACACGTTTGTGAACTATGCTGTCAGTACTAGCGCTGCCGTAACCAGGGCGATGGTCTTTCAACAGCTGAAGATAATGAAGCATAATTACAATTCCTAAGCAACAATATTCGGCACAGCACTAAGAACAATTCACATAGTGAAAACAGAAACAAAATGCCTTTGGATAATATGTTGCACTGTGAAGAACCGCTATTATCGGCATTTTTTTCCTTAAATGATCACCCTTGTTTCAGCAGATCCTCAAAAAAGGACAATTTATCAGTGACGGACCACCAGAGTTTTCATGAGGGCTAAAATGGACCCCATTAAGTCATGTCAATTACAACTTTAGTGTTAGTATGAAAGCAAAAATAGAGAGCCATTCATTTATTTCAGCTTTTATATCAGAACCAGACCACTTTTGCATGAGAATCAGACATAGTGTTAAAATAAGCTCTCCGCTGAGCTTGTCAGACGCCCATTTCTGCATAGAAGAACATCTCTAAAAGCATTTTAAAGCTTGTCTAAAATGTCAGGAGTGAAATATGTGATTAATCCACCTGACAATTTAAAAAGCTGACTGCTATCTTTACACATTTTATTGTAAACTTACTACCACACAGTTTCTTCAGCTTTAAGAGGAACCTGCATAATTTGAAACCTTTTGGTCACACATTTCTTATTCATATAACCACCTGCTGCACTGAGTATTAAGGCTCAGACATAGGAAGAAACTTGGCGTGGAACCGATCATTTCAGCAGAAACTAAAAGCCACCGCTGTAGTTATCAATGCAGGAAGAACCAGTCATTCTTTTCTTTTGTTTAAGGTGCCAATCACGTTATAGTCATCTGAATAACACATTAAATGTTTTACATTGCATTTTACATTGTCTGATAAAATGCCTGAAGATATGTTTCTCTGGTTCTTGTAAAAACATGCAGTCAAAAAATAACTATTCCCCTAAACAACAGAAGAATGTGGGGTTTCCCTGTCCTCACTCCAAAAGGCCCGGACAAAATCAAATAAGTCTGATAGATGGCATCTATACGGATTTTCATTTTGTCTTAAGTAGGGCTATCAGTCAATTCATTCTCTTAATCATGATTAATTGCATATTGAAACATTTTAGAATTTGTTGAAAATACATTGCGATTATGTTCACCATCAGGAAAAAAAAATGTTGCAGGTCAAGTATACAGTAATACATTATTAAACAATGCAGCAGTTTGCTATTGTTAAAGTCATGGTTGAAGTACAAAAACATTAAAGAGGGTAACAGACAATGCCAAATTTTTGCAACCCAAAATGACTATACCAGTAAGTACTATATATGAGAGTGTGTATATATATATATATATAGGCACCTTGTTTGACTAATCAGTAGTTCATTGAGTTAATTTGACTAATTGTGTTAAGTCAATAATTATTTGACTTGATTAATTAAGTGAGCTGGTGGTGAAGAAAAAAAAAACATTGAACGGCTGAGGTGCCCCTGAGGAGAGGTTTGGGAATGGAAGTGGTGGTCATCTAGCCATCCAACAAGATATCGGTAACTTCGACAGAAATCCCTGCAAGTTTTTCTTAATTTGCATATGTCTTAATGTCAAAATGTGTTTTTTGTTTTTTGCTCTGAGCAAATATAAACTTACTATCCAAATAAATAACTTTCATGTTTGCTTTTACTGCTTAAGACTTTTTAACTATAGATAGACGTTACATTAGATTGACAGTGACAGTCGCTTCTGCATTCCTTCATTACTTATACATCAAAAAGTCAAACAATAATAATAATTATTTTTTTAAATGCACTCAGACAGCATTATATTCTACACATTTGCATTTGTGGATAAAACACATGGCCAGAATAATCATTGATGAGACTAAATAATCTATACATAAATTGTAATTTACATTAAAAAATGAATTAGAGAAACAGCAGAAGAGATAATATTTCTATGTATGTATGTATGTTTTTAAAATCTACTCATGAATACCTTTAAGGATGGGGCTTTATAGTATTTTTGCTTGGCAGGTAAGAAAACATCTGCTCATTATTGATTTTTTTTCAATGTTGCCACAGTTGCTTTGCAGAGTAGATGTTTATCTGATGCCATGTGTTTAAGTGCTTTACTAGCTGCTGCTGCACATCAGGCCCACCTGGGGCCTCATCATGAAATCATGGGGTTGAAACAATTTGCTTGCAGTGTCAGAGGCATTGCACCTGAACACCTGCTGTCTGATATAATTCCTTGCATGTATGGGGCATTGCTGCAAAGTGTTAAGCTCATACTTAGAGAACAGTTTGGTTCAAGCTGGATCACTTTGTCCCTGATTTTATCAGCACCTCCCCAATTTGCTCTTAAGTGAACGTTCCCTTTATCCAACTGAAAATTGATTGAACACACACACACACACACACACACACATATATATATATATATATATATATATATTCAAAATGACAATGACCAGAAGCACACCTCCAATGGACCATACAGTGGCTGGGAGAGAAAAAAAATGAATATCCAAACTTAAACCCCATACAAATCTGACTTGCAATGACTTTATTGCAGTCTGCCAGCAAGTACTATCCAATCTGACTGAGCTTGAACAGTTTTGTAAGGAAGAGTGGGTAAATATTGGTGTGCTCAGTTTGTAGAAAAGCATCCTAGTAGACTCAAGGGTATAATTAAAGCAAATAGGGGTTTCATAAAGTATTGTTGCAAGGGGGTGATCCTATGTGTCTCAATTGTTCTTGTTTTTGTGATTATTTTTCAGGACTGTTGCTATTTTATCTTTTACTTGTATTATATTACTTATTATTTACTTATATCATTTTCATAGAGTAAATAAAGTTGGACAAATTCAGTTCTATTGTGGGTGCCAGGCAAGTGAACATTCAGTTCTTGAAGTTGTTGGAAACAGGAAAAATGGGCAGGTGTAAGGATTTGAACTTTGACAAGGGCCAAATAGTGATGGCTAGACAACTGGATCAGAGCAGCTCCAAAACAGCAGGTCTTGTGGGGTGTTCCTAATATTCAGTGGTCACAACCTACCAGATGTTGTCCAACGAAGGCCAACTGGTGAACCAGCGACGGGGTCATGGGCATCCAAGGCTTATGGAGGAACATGGGGAGCAAAAGCTAGTCTGTCTGGTCTGATCCCACAGAAGAGCTACTGTAGCACAAATTGCTGAAAAAGGTAATGCTTGTTATGATAGAAAGCTGTCAGAACACACAGTGCAGCACAGCTT
Organism: Petrocephalus sullivani; assembly: GCA_026780845.1. Classification (NCBI taxonomy): domain Eukaryota; kingdom Metazoa; phylum Chordata; class Actinopteri; order Osteoglossiformes; family Mormyridae; genus Petrocephalus; species Petrocephalus sullivani. The sequence goes on from JAODKM010000001.1 coordinate 34,918,292, forward strand.
GCTATGCATGGGGCCGTGTAGCTGCAGACCAGTCAGAATCCCCATGCTGAGCCCTGTCCACCCCGAAAGTGCCTAAAATGGGCACATGAGTGTCAGACTTTGACCATGGAGCAATGGAAGAAGGTGGCCTAGTCTGAAGAGTCATGTTTTCTGTTACATCATGTGGACGGCTGAGTGAATGTGAGTTGTTTACCTGGGAAAAAGATGGCACCAGGATGCAAAATGGGAAGGCAAGCTGATGGAGGCAGAGTGATGCTCTGGGCAATGTTATGCTGGGAAATCGTGGGTCCTGCCATTCATGTGAATACTTTGATATGTACCACCTACCTAAACATTGTTGCAGACCATGTAGACCCCTTAATAACAATGGTATTCCCCAATGGCACCGGCCTCTTTCAGCACGATACTGTGTACTGCCACACTGCAAAACTGATTCAAAAATGGTTTGAGGAACTTGAAAAAGAGTTCAAGGTGTCGCCTTCAAAGTGGCCTCAAAATTCCCCAGATTTCAATCCTATTGAGCATCTGTAAGATGTGCTGGACCGACAAATCTGATCCATGGTGGATCCGCCACGTAACTTACAAGACTTAAGGGATCTGCTGCTCATCTCTTGGTGCCCGATACCACAGGACAGCGTCTGAGTACTGGGTCAGAGCTGTTTTGGCAGCACGTGGAGGACCAGCACAATTTTATGCAGGTGGTTTAAAGATGATAAATCCTTTATTCACCATTTGCACAAGTATGAGTACAGTGAGGGGAATAGATGGATCCAGAATTTAGGATGAAAACAGGCTTATGGGCCACTTCTCACTCGGGGGTGGGGGGGGCACCTGACAGACATGCCAGTGAATTTTTTGAGTCTTTCGGGCCAGCAGCTTTATACCAAAGACATGTAATTTAGCCAACTGGCATCTCTAATTTGGCCGTTGTGAACGACTGAATGCATATGCATGTGTCCATCTGAATGGGCACATGCCTGGCATCATTTCCAGGGTGTACCCCAGACTTGTGACCTATGCTGTCTGGTATACGCGCCAGCACTCTCCACAACCCTCTCCAGTACGAGTGGTTAGAAGACAGATGGATAAAATAATTGGCTAGATGACCAGTCAGTCTGATAAATGACAATAGCTGAATTGTTAACTTGCTAATATGCCTCCAAACTGGTGTCATTTAAGATGATTAATTATCATTTGATGAAAGTTCATTAGAAGTATATCATTAGTTATGCAAGATTGAAGAAATAATAGATAAGACTAACAACAGAGTCTTTGGCTTGATATGAAGCAAACCATTTTACTGGTATATGTTCCATTAATAAAAATTAGTTAATTAGCCAGTGGTAGGCACAGCTAACTGAAAAGTTTTGATAACTGCTAATCCGCCAGCTCCATAGTTTAATCCAATAACACTAAATCGATAACCAACTAAAAAAAAATTGTTGAAGCTAACAATTACCACTAACCGCTAACTTTTATGATATGAATTTAGCTTCAATTTGGTTTTGGACTCTGAAACCCTTAAAAAATTGCTAGAGAGCTGACATTGTAACCTGTTTAGCAGTATAGTTCCCTTGGGCAAGAGTGATTACTGGGGACATTTAAGACTTTCCCAAATGGGGATCACAGGATTCTGTAGAGTCTCCAGAATAAATTTTCTTTCTGTGATATTCCGTTTGTGAGATAGAAGTGTTTTTGTCGAAGCGGTCCTATTCCTCAGTATTATGTACTCAGTGAAGCTGCTTGGGGACTACTGTATAAACATGGCGCTGTTTACCTAGAACTATTGGTCTATAGTGCTGTTTGTCAGAACTAGGGATGAATGATTTATCGATTTCAAATCGAAATCGCGATTTAGCAAATCGCAAAGGCTGCGATTTAGGATATGCATTATTCAGCACATCTGACCCAGGGTTTAAAGCTATTGTGAGAGTAGTTTTGCTAATTCATTCCATCCTCCTTGTAACAGTCAGTCTCACAAACCAGAAATGCCGTGCTCCTTGTGTGCCAATCATACTCACCAATCATAAATGGCCCAAAGTGACTGCGTATATGCCCACAAACACAGACACGCGAAACCCAACATTCGCAGTGCAAAAAAAATATTGGTTCTGCTGCTGAGCCGTAAGTGAATCACCTACCTGTCAGGGTCGGTGCCTGTCCTTCCCCCTTTGGCCAGCTGGTGTTGCTGGTCATCCTGACCCTCCCCTGTGTTCC
>JAODKM010000001.1:34930499-34951272 GCA_026780845.1 Petrocephalus sullivani
CAATAATAACTGTCAAAAGCCACTTAAAACAACACTAGCTAAATTAGCAGTCCATTTTATGGAGGCGTTTACGAAACTCCAACACGCAAACCTCGCAAGGGTAAGCTAGTGGCAGATTCGTACTATCATGTCCCAAGGACAGTTAAATGAAATTACCAATCATATACAAATATGGCCGCCGAAATGAAATGCATAGATTAAGAATGGCAATATTTTCATTTGTGACTGGAAACAAAAATGGAGCGCTGGTGCGACTAGCTTTTTATTTTAATTGTTTTGGCTCTACAGGTCATCGTTTGTCCAATGAAAGAGCTCCAACATTGCACACGTAGAGGCCGTCCAGTAACGTGTGAGTGATATTTAGCCTGACCAATCGTATGGTGTCTCTTTCGATGCGCAACAAGACTGACATAAAATGCATTCAATAAAATTTCAGACAAGTGAGCCGTGCAGGAAGTTAGTTGTCCTGGGTCTCCGTGTTCGTTGTCATACGCGCAAGGTAAGACAGGCAGTATGGCGGAAGAAGAGAGTGACCTGGAATCAGAAAGACTTAAAGAGGAATTGGAGAGTTTGTTGGACGCTACCAGGAATGACGAACCAGGGGCGAAAAGCAAAAATTACTGTTCTAGGTTTTGCGAGGTAAGCGGGGTGTTAAAAGCTTGTTCGGGCTGGACAAAGACAGCCGTGCTTTTAAAACCTAGCTAGCAAATTCCCTTCCCCCAATATGCACTGTAAGCTTAGCTCGGTAGCTAGCGGAGAGTGTTTACTTTCCTCCCCCGTGTGGTCACGTTAATATGCCTATGGTTTAGCGACGAGCCTCGATTTCATGTCAGATCGCCGAGTTCGGTGGGGCGTGCTGGCTCGGCCCTCGCGCGCCCCTCGCGCGGTGCCGTCGTCTCGAGAGTCGCCGTCTCGTGACATGCGGCGTTGCTTAATAACTCATTTTTTTGCATTATATAACTCTTGTATGTCATCCCGACAATAAGACGGTGCGAAATGTTGTGTGAAGTACTTCGCATTTATTTGCCGCTGTTGACATTTAACTAGATACTAATTTACTCGGTGTTGATTGGGTTTTGTTTACATTTTCTCATTTAAGAAAAGTGTTCATATGTTCTATAGCGTTTAAGGGTCCATTTTGGTAGCTGCTAACGGATGGAGCAAGACTAATGTTATTGACCCAATTGGCATGTTCTGTAGGGTTCTGATTAGACGACTGGTATTTCTGTCCATTTTAATATAGTTATACCTTTACTGTTCTAACATTAATTATTAAGTGATTTATCAGCCAAAAACGTCCTTGCTGATTACTCACTGGAAGGTGTGTTTGGTGAACTATTCCATGTATTTTCATATAAGAAAAATAATTTGGTATGGTTTGTAAATACTTTAAGACCAGCATTTAATACAGTGGCCTCTTCCTGGCCTAAAAGTTATGGAGTACTGCTGTCATATACTGACTTTTCTAACTTTTCTGTGTGACTGTACTGGATAAGTGGTTGGAAGATGGATAGGTTTTCTGAGCATGGTCAGTATTCACTAAATAGATCAGACTACAGTAGGTCTGTTTTGCATGTTGGTTTCTCCAACAGTTGGTGGAAGAACACGCTGGACGATGGCAGGTGCCATTGCCTCAGCTGCAGGTGCTTCGGACGGCCCTCTGTTACTTCACCCATGGCACAGCCTCCTTCCCCTCCGACTGTGAGCATGTGCAGTATACCCTGGGCAGCCTTGCTCTGTAAGTAAACCTCCTCTGGCCTCACTCTTAATCATGTCATTGTGTGGGATTTTGGTAAATCCATTGATACGTGGGCTTGAAAAGGTAGTTTTTTAAATATTGGAGAGTTATGCTGCACCTGATGTTTAATGTCTGTTACATTTTAGATGTTTGTTTCATTTAACTGAGACACTTCAAAGAAATAATATTTAAAATCTTGTAGAATATCTCCTTAGATGAAAATTTAGATACAGAATGTAGGGTGAAGTGTGGTGCTAAGGGTTTTAAGTCCATGTTCATTTCATATGAAAACTGAAGAAATACACGTTCACGTTTACAAGTGTAGTGTGTTCCATTTAATCCAATCACATTGTGATAGAGGACAACATTTCTCTTTAGGAGTTTTTTTGAACTGCTGCTGTTTTTTGGCAAGGATGAATTCCTGGAGGACCCTTTAAAAGACATACTCGACTCTTTTCAGGTATGAAGCTAAAGTCTTGTGCTGCTCGTAGCGGAGTAAATGTATATTAACCTGCTTTAAGGAGGACATTTGCACTGGACAGGCATTTCACAGAGGGTGTCCCCAGCCTTTGCCTCCATTGTTACCTGTGGTTGGCTCTAGACTTCAACAGCACTGAACTGAATAATCATTATTCTCTTGCTGATGTGGTCTTCTGGTAATGTGGTAGTCTCTCTTCTCTTGTAGGACTGTTTTGCAAATTTGGTGAGATGCAACAATGTTTACCTACGGGTGGTGAACCAGATAATCCAGAATGGTGGTCCATGGGAGAATTCAACTTTGCAGGCCATCTTAAGGGAGTCTGTTCAGCTGCAGGATGAAGGTACAGTGTAGATGATTGGGTGCTTTTCCACCACACCAGGTACCATTCTTCCTCTTGAAAATGGTTAAAAACTCAGAAAGCAACGATAAACAAAGTAAAAATTATAAAAATAATAATGGGTACCTGGACAAATGAAGAGACCTAAGCTTAAATTGCAATCTGGTTAGAAGAACAACGAGATCAGGATGGCTTGACAAGAAATAAAGTGTTTCGTATAATATAGTAATATTATTGTATTGGAATGTTTTGAAATATTGCAATATGATTTTGTTGTACTAAATATTGATCTTTTTAAAGCAAAACGGAAGTTCAACATAAATTTCTCACAAAATTCTTGTCTTGGTGTACTCATGCAGTGCACATGCAAAAGCAGCGGAGGTCAACATTAAACTCATTTTTAAACATATGCTATATAATCTTGAAAAGGAATAATCATTAAAATTGCATAACTTTCTAAGTTTAAATTTTTCTTTTCCTATGACAGAGTAAAAATGTTTTAGCAAAACTTGAACTCCCTGCACTGTATTGTCCATACAGAATTAAAGGTAAGAAAAAGCCTGATCTTAATCTAGCTGAGTAGCGATGTTAGAATTGCATGTGCATAACATGCAGTGTTGGTATTGATGTCGCACATCGTCCAGCCCCATTGTAGACTACAGCCATTTTTCAAATGCAGTACAAAATACCCCGCCTCACATTCTGATGAAGTACAAATAGTACGGTACCTGGTGTGGTTAAAAGGCACTTTTTTTTTCTTTACCTCAGTCTATGTGAAGTGTTTTTTCACATTGATTTCCCTCTGATTCGACAGTCAGGAAGTATTTGGACTCTGAAGAACCAGTTTTCTTTGACTTGCGGGTGCGCTACCTACTGGCCTGTGATCGCATTCAGGAGGGTGTAGCCCTAGCAAAGAGCTGCATTCAGCATCCGGAGATGGGGAAGCATCTTTACTTTCACCAGGTCCACTTGACATGTCTATGGAAAACATCACTACTCAATCACCTTCAGAAAGAAGTAAGATGCGAGAAATTAAAGAGTGGAGATAAATAATTAGGGATAAATAACTAAATTGAAAAATTTAACCCAACATTTACTTTCATATTGCTATTCTCTTCTTGATAAGAAAAAAAAAAAAAACGAACCAATTAATGAGTGAATGATGGAATGAGGGGATTCATGCATTTGTTAATTTTTTGGGCTGTGCGCAGTGACAGTCAAAGATGTAATTCTTTAATCAGTTTTTTGTAATATTTGTTATCCAAATCCAGGTACCCAAGTGACTGAAACATCTTTTATCGTTTTAGTTCTGATTTGTAATTGTCTCCTGGATATTTATAACCTCACAGATGGCTGTGATTGATGGAAGAGATGCTGTTGAAATACTCTGCGACACTGAAAAAGAGGAGAAGGATGATTTGCTCCTGGCGTTCAGCAAAGCGTTCCTCACTCAGCAGCTGCAGAATGGAGACATGTATTACATGTGGTCAGTTGCAAAGTGGGCATTGATGTGGAATGCGATTCTTTGACTTACGTTTGGTTTTAGTATTGGGTTTATTCAGTAAAAATGTACAGTGGACTAATGAGTTCCCCATTAGGTTTTCTTTTTGTTGCTGAAAATATGTATGTGTTCTGTTACGGAAAACACCCAGCATGCAGTAAAAACCAAAATGGAGCCAATTTTTCTATTAAAAAAGAAAACCAGTCCATAAAAAAATTAATCTACAAAGCTAGTTTATCAGCCCTGGCATTGAAAAACACTACTAAATAAAATGCTTCTCCACTATGCTTTTCACACATTCTTCAGCTTTATTTATTTAATACTTGTCTTGGTCCAGGTTGTCCTTTAACAAAACTTAGTAAGATGTCTTCTGTACATTATTGTTAATGGAATGTACTTAATTACGAATGTATTTAATTACTTTCAGATGCATTCAAAAGGACAGTTTGAGGGTTACGAGTTATATAATATTGAAATAGATGCTCGGTATGCAGAATGTAATATGGAGAAAAGCTTGTCCATCCCCATAAGTGTTGGGTAAGTCTTCATTTTGGGGATGGAAAATCCTGTTTCTGCAACAGAGCCAAAATGGCTAAATTGTAAAAACATTGGAACTTACTTAAAGATATTCCTACACCAGTGTACTTCTGATTGTTTCAGCAGTTCTTCGTACAGATCCAAAGATTTTGAAGTTTGGCCCTTTAATATAATGATGGAAATTTGGGTAAATTTATAAAACTTCAGCAAATTTGGAAAATCTGTTTGAATCTCAACTGTCCAACTGTTCATTTATTTGGCAGATTGCTTTCAGGTCAGAGCATATAATTGTATTAAGCAACAAAGAGCATCAACACAAGCACGTAATTAATTGGTAGGTGCAGAATGTCTACAAAATGTTAATTTATGTGAGATACTAAAATATTACTGCATAACATAGAAAGCAGGGTATAAAACAAGTCCATAACAGAAGGAAGCATATGGATGTTAAGATAACGAGAAGCAGAAGATCGAATGGAGAATACAAATACATGCGAGGATTACCTTAACTACTGTCATTAAATATCCAAAAAAACTTTTACAGTTAGAGAATATGGCTGAATTCCAGTCCTGAACTTGTGACGTGTGATTTTTGCAACCTCATTCCAAGACTAAAGGGTCAAGTCTTAAAAGAGATGGAATTTTAGATTCCAATCTCTCAGAACTTTAATTGAAGCTGACATTGCTTTATGTGAATGAATTTTAACTAAATTTCTAACTTCTTTCTCTTTCAGGGACCTCATTTTCATATGGAGCAAGCTTCACCTCAGGGCAAACCCTTCCAAAAAGAACTTTTTGGAAGAATGCTATCAACTGATGCGGTGTGTGACTAATGTCAAATCTATCTTTCCCTTTATGAAAGTCATCAGAGAAGAAGTAAGTGCTATTGATTTTTACTTGTCTATCATGTCACTTCAGAGTGGAAACTTCATGTGGAAACATTCATGTAGGAGGACACATTATAGGGTTGCACCGATACCTATACCAGTATCGGGTATTGGTCCGATACTTTGTTAAAATACCCATACTCGTATCGGAAATAAAGTGCCGATACCACGCATTGATACCACGAGCCGGAAACTGAAGTTCGGAGATGCTACTGACAAGTTTGTGTGAAATAGCTGTAAGTATACCTGTAGATGTTCACTGAGAGCAGTCAACAATGTCTGCGATTTGGGGATATTTTAAGATAAGAGATGACGACAAGTGTAGGGCAGATTGTAAGATCTGTGCTGCTACGGTGTCGAGGGGCGGAAAGGAAAGTGCATTGTTTAACACCAGCAATTTGATTAAACATCTGAAAACACACCATAGTGCCAAGTACACAGAGTTCACTAAAGTGGAAGACCGCAGCAAACAACCTTAATTGAAGCTTTGCAAAAGCGAGAAAAAATGTCCAAAGACATTCACGGGCCATAAAAATAACAGAGGCTCTAACTCACTTTATTGCGCTCGATGACCAGCCACTGTCGTTAAGCTGGCTGTGTTAACAGCACATTTCATACGTACTCGTATCGGTTTGTAAAAAATGGTATCGGTGCATTCCTAACACTTTACATTCATTATTGTCATGTATTTCACCCACTGTTTTGCATCTTTTTCTTTGTGGTGTGAGGCCGTTAGGATATCTCGGGCTTGAAAGCTGTCTTGCGTATTTTGAGTCATCAACAGTTTTCCTCACATAATTTAACTGATGTTCTGGCAATGGCTTATGAAAAATTAGCACTTCCCAAATATCACTTGTAAAATGGTAAAGTAAGTTAACATAAAATCACATACTCTTACTCTGGTTGTGACAGATTTATAAGCCTCGCTAGTCATAGGTGTTACAATAATGTACATTTTCTGTCTGGCTAGTAGTAAAAACTTGTTGTGGTCATTTTGCAGGATTCAATTCAGCCTTTTCCTTTTGTTTAGAACTCGCCTTAATTTCTCTTCAGCAGCTGTTTTAGTGTTTAGGTAACTCAGTCTTTGTCTTTCTTATAGATGGGCAATGAAAGCTTGCAGTTCTGTGTGGACCTGTGTGCACGGGCCCTTCAGATGGACCTTCACCATGACCCTGTCACCAAATCACTAATCTACAAGACCATTGCTTACTTGCTCCCTAATGACCTAGAGATCTGCAGAGCTTGTGCCCTTCTGGTGTTCTTCTTGGAGCGCACTCTAGAGTCTTACAAGACCGTATACCTTCTCTACACTCACCCTGACCAGGAATATCATGTTGACTCTAGCTTAATAAAAAACCAGATTCGCTTTGAAATTCTTCAGATTTTAAAGAAGGGTTTGTTTTTTGACCCAGAGTTTTGGAACCTTATCACTTTAAGGACCAACTGCCTGAAGCTGATGAGTGAAAAAGTTATGAAAGCTGCTTTGAATGAAATTATTGAAGAGGATAAATGGATGCCAAACTACTGTGTGAGAGAGACATACAAATTGCATTCAGATACTTCAGACTGCAATACTAATGAAATAATGACACTACATAGAAAACATAAAAGCAAGCCTGAAGTCGGGCTCATTCCTGCTCCACCTGAAGAAACTGTGCCACCTCCAGCAAAGAGAAGGGGTAGGAAACCTGGGTCACGTGTCCAGAATGTAGTTGGTGAATGCCAGTTAAGACGGTCTTTCAGGCAGCTGGATATGTCTCAAGAGAATTCCAGCATGCATGGCAGCAGGGAACAAAGACACCTTGCCAGACATGTGGAAAAGAGAACCTTGAAATGCCGTGGCAGAAAACCACGCTGGCTGCTGCAAGACATGGCCAGACAGGCTGAGAACAGCGTTCCTAGACGAAGCTACTTTGGGAAGAGGAAACGGCATTTTCCCACAGAAAAAATGTCTGAATGTGCTACTGACAAGACTAGCACAGAAATGGAGACCCAGAAAAAAGGTAATGAGGTGGCATCACATATTGAAGTTATAGGTGAATTGGATACAGTCCTCATGCAGCCTCAAGATCAGGCCATGTTCATGTTGCCCACACCTCTCCCGGAGGATGCAGAAGCCATTCCTGTCCATGGAACAATGCTGGAATTTTCTCTTCCTGATAATGAGTTTATGGAGTCTTTCTCTGTGGACCATGAGGTAGAACTTCCAGAGCACAGACAGCAGCAAGACCCTTCTCAGGAGAATATTTTGGGTATTCCAAAGGTTTCTATGGAACAGCTGCTTGCTAAGCCTTGCATGACAGAAACAGATACTCCAATGGGGGGGTTAAGTAAGGCTGAGTCACCTCCTTTGTCGACTGAGCTAAATTCTGAACCTTGTGAGGAATTGGCCATTGAATTGCATATCGCCACCATACAAGAACTGCACAACTATTCCAAAATTCTCGAAGAAACCTCAGAAGTTGGTCTTCAGCCACTGCCCGAAGCAGCATCTCCTATGCAAAAGGAAGATTTATTTGATAATCCAGGGCAGGATTATATCATAGGACATTCCTGTTCACCTGTTCAGACAGGCATTGTTAATCCAGCTTTTGCAGCTAAAGTTGCCATAGTGGGATCTGAAATTTGTCATGAGGTGATGCACATTGATGAAACAAGTGAGATTCCTTTGGAAGGGAATATTTCAGATATTAATAGTGCATTGGATGAAAGGAATATGATTCCAAATGGTGATACTGTTGACCCGCAGATTATGGATAATGCTACTGATTACAGGGCTAGAACAAATGAAAGCCAAACTAAAATTGCTGCTAGCATGGAAGGTAGTTCTGACTTCCACAGTGTTTCCACTGCTACAGATGCAGAATCACACAAGCCTTTAGCACCCTTGTCAGCCTCGTCCACTTCTCCCACAAAAATGGGAAATGTAATTCTCAAGTATCGTTGCAAGGAGTGTAACAAAGAGTTCAGGGGTGGCAATATAATGCGCCACGCGGTGGCTCATCTCCAACGGGACAAGCTGAAGTGCATGTTCTGTTCAAAAGTATTTCGATCCCGTGTTAAAGCAAAGAGCCATGTGACAGAACACATTGAAAAACTGAAAAATGCTCCTAATTGCAACCTGGAAGATATAGGTCTTCCATATAAAACACTTAATAATGAGGTTAATGATATGAATCACCCGAAACATTCAAACATTTCCGGAGGTAAAATGAACGCTAATGGATCTGTTGAAACTGGAAGTCAGCAAAGTGAAAAGGGAGAGTACTGCTGTCCTGCAGACGGCTGCGATAAGACATTTGCACGAGCGGAGTGGTCGCTGATCAGGCATGCCCTGAAATTCCATGTTGATGATGTGAAAGTCCAGGAATACACCTTCTCCATGAAGAAGGGAAACTGCCACTTCTGCAAGAGAAAATTTCTTAGTTTGCCACATTACCTGGCCCACATCAGAGGCCACAATCATCCACTTAAGCATGCTTGCCTCCATTATGATTGTAAAGAGCGGTTTAAGACCCAGACGGAGCTCAGGGGTCACATGAAGAGCCACCAGCCTCTCCAAGCACAGTGTAGCTTTGCAGGCTGTCTGAGGCGCTTCAATCACCTACGTATGTTATTTGAACACGAGTTGAAGCATTACCTGCCCACCAAAGCAAAAGATAAATCTCCGGACACAGTCTGGGTTGTCCGCGGGAAACCGGAAGTGTGTCAGGATGCCACAAACAGTGGTTTGAGTAGGCAAGGGCCCACAAGCATTAAGAATGATATATCAGGTGGAGGTTGCAAAGCAGTCACTAATTCCATGGCAATAAGCCAGAATGCAGAAGGGATGCCTGTACTTGCTGAAGGTGTCAGTTGTGCAGAGGACGGGATTACTGACATACAGCTTGTCAATGGTCATGGTAAAAATGAGGGGGGCCTGGATGTCTCGGCTCAAACTGAGCACGAAACTGAGAGTCCTCAGAAAAGTGAACAAGAGGACAGACTAGGCAACAAAAGTGTGGGCCATAAAACCCAAACTGAAAGTACCGTGGGTCACCAGGAGCCTTGTCTGCCTGGCCAGAAAGAAGCCAAACCTGGAGAACAGTCTGGCTATGGCGGGACATCTAACAGACCGTTTGTGCGTCTGCCACCCTCGGCATACTTGGATGAGAAGTACATCAGTATGCCTAAGAGAAGGAAATCTTCAGCAGTTTACAGTCTCTCTTCTGTACAGCAGAGCAGCCCAAGTGACAAAGCTCCAAGGCAACGTTGTGCCAAGTGCTTTCTCACCTATAGTAGCGCAGAGGAGCTGCAGAATCACCTCTCCTCAAACCAATGTGCATCTCTCTTCGGCTTTGAGTCAGACGAGGAAGGTGAGTCTGCTTATATCCTTGTTTAGAGTTTATGGAATTACTGGGTTTGTAAACTGGTATTAATCTAAGAATTAGAGCTCTGGAATGGGGAGAGAACTCAGTGTCTGTGTATGGAGGTACCTTTTGGAGTTATTTCCATTCAGTTCTTGCTAAACTCTGAAAATGTATTTGCAATTAATAATTATAGAGGTAGGCCTAGAACTTATCCCAACAAGTAGTGAATACTACTTGACTGAGATTCAAGTCAGTCACCGGACACACACACACACACAGATACATATAGTGTTTGGAATCTGCTAGGAAAGCCATGTAGATTGTGCACGAAAAAACAAGCACAATCCACATGAACGTAGGAATGAAAATGACAATACACAGAAACTAGTCTGAAAAACTAATTTGAGTTTTTTTACTAATGGTTTTTGTAAAGAGTATTTTCTTTGTGTACTGAGCATGTAAGTGTAAAATGACATTGGTTTGTTCGTGTTAGTCTGCATCGATATTTATGTCTTTTGTTTATGTTAATTTCCAGGTGTGTGGTAAAATATAGCCGAACTGGAGGTATACATGGTCAACGTCTGAGTAGCAGGGGGACATTGGGATGTGCTGATTTGGTCCAAAAGGCAAGGTAATATTGGACTACTTTCTAAGCAGATATCCCTCATGAAGACGTGACTTACGGGACTCATGTTCTGTGAGATGGAACAAATGTTCACTGTGAGAGCAGAAACACAAGGGGTCACAAACTGCACCACTGCTGAAAGGTCCCTAATACTTTGGAAAAATTGCATCCATTTTTTGACCATAATATAGAAGACACTAATGTTTTTGATGGCTTAACCTCTGCTTGTCAGGACACGTAAACTGTACTAAGTGCCTGGACCCAAATATTCAGCCCCCTGCTATATTTTTGTAAATGTTTTGGAACCTCGCCAGGTTAACAACAGTTGCCAGAAACTGTGACAACTAGTATATATTATGTAAAAATATTTTGGGCAGTTTTTATACAAACCTTCTATTTTACTTTTTTTTGTAAGAATCTGAAAAACAAGTACACAGCCAAGGTTATCTGCTATTCTGCAGTGGGTTGGCAATTATTCCAGAGGTCACTGAAATTGAACATTTTGTTAGCTTCAAATGAAAAACTCTAGAAAGGACTATCATACAACCCCGTTTCTATAAAAAAAATGTGGGATGCTGTGTAAAATGTAAATAAAAACAGAATGCAGCTGGCTTGGCTCCAGCTCTCAGTAACAGGGTGGGCCAGGAAGATTTTTTGGGGGGGCAATTACATATTAAAAAAAAAATACACCTCCCCCTCTTGGCTGTGATTGGGTGGGCCAGGCCCACCCTCCCCCGGTGAATCCGGGCAACCAATGGAACAAATACAAGATATCAGATGTTGAAACTGGGAAGGAATATGTAAAGATATGATGTGTATATTGATATGTACATTTTTATTTGTTGCCAGCAGCACGTTTGAAATATGTTGGAAAAGGGCAACAAAAGACATGTGTAATGCTAAAATATAACACCTGGCTGAACATCTCACAACTAATTGGGTTAATTGGCAACAGGTCAGTAATATGATTGGGTATTAAAACAGCCTCCTAGAGAGGCAGGATCTCTATGTGGTGGAGAGGGGGAAAGATTCACACTTCTGTGAAAAGTCTACATGGGCAAATAGTGCAACAATTACGAATAATATTCCTCAACGTAATATTACAAAGAATTTGGGAATTTAATCATCTGTGGTTCATATCATTAAAAGATTCAGAGAACCCTAAGATTTCTCTGTACATAAGGGAAAAGACAAAAAAACAGTGTTGGATAACTGTAAGCTTCTGGTCATCAGGTGACACTGGATTAAAATCAGACACGATTCCATGGTGGATATTACTGCATGGGCTCAAGAACACTTCCGAAAATCATTGTCTGTGAACACACTTCATCACAGCATCCACAAATGAAACTCTACCATGCAAAGAAGAAACCATATCTAAACATGATCCAGAAACGCTGGTGACTTTTTAAGATGGGATGAGGCAAAATGGGAAATTGTCTTGTGGACCGATGAATCAAAATTTCAGATTCTTTTTGGAAATCATGGCTGCCAGAGGGGAGGGACCATCCAGCTCATCAGCGGACAGTGAAAAAGCCAGTATCCATGATGGTATGGGGGTGCATTAGTGCCCATGGCTTGGGTAGCTTGCACATCTGGGAAGGCACTATTAATGCCGAATGATATATATATACAGGTTGATATACCGAATGATATATATACAGGAGCAACGTGCTGCCATCCAGACAAGATCTTTTTCAGAGAAGGCCTTGTATGGTTCAACAACATAATGCCAAACCACATTCTGTGCGTAAGACAAAAGCATGGTTTAGAAGAGTTTGGGTGCTGGACTGGCCTGCCTGCAGTCGAGACCCACTGAAGACATTTAGCGCATCATGAAACAAAAAATACGACAAAGGAGACTCCAAAGTGTTGAGTAGTTGAAATCCTATATTAGGGAAGAATGGGACCACATTTCACTTTCAAAACTCCTGCAGTTGGACTCCTTACTTCCCAAATATTTACAGAGTGTTGCTAAAAGGAGAGGTGATGCAGCAGTGGCAAACATGCCCCTGTCCCAACTTTTTTGAAATATATTGCTGGCTTCAAATTTACTAAGTATTTGTCATAAAACAATAAAATTTCTGCTTCAACATTTGATATCTTTTGTTCTACTTTGAATTAAATATGGGTTTATATGATTTGCATTCTGTTTTTTACTTGCATTTTAAATGGCATTCCAATTTTTTTGGAAATAGCATTGTAGTTATATTTAGAAGCCTGTCAAATGTAAGAAATTTTGTTTCCTGTTGTACTGTATAGTGCATGAGTGATAGGTATGCTAGAGATGTGTGTCATGGACTCTTCCTCTTTTTTCTGTCCTATGAGGTCATTAGAATTGAAACATTCTTAAAGAATGGTAATACACACTATGTCAGCCAATGTTTTACGGGCAGTAGCAACAGTTTAGGCCCCATTTAGGGTGTAAACCAGTGATCACCAACTGGCGGAGTGAACCACTACCTTGGTAAATCTTATCATTGACAAAGTTGAACCCTTCTTGAATGCAGTGGACATTGGCTTTGTGTGGCTGGTGAATTGGCCCCTCACAGAACAGTAGTCGAGGTCTCCTGGCCTAGACAGGCTTCAGCTGCAGTTGAAGATCATGCTTTTTCATAATAAATGCAATGTGTCTTGGACCTGGCATACAACAAAAGGTTTTGGCAGTTTGTTTCTCCCTGTAATACCTCCGATTGTAAAATGCTATGTGAACTGGACAAACACATAGATATCTGAAATTTTTGTGCCGTTAATATCAATCTAATAACTGCATCTAAATACCTTTTTCCAGTACTTAACTGATTTGTTTAAGCTGTCAAAACAAAACACCGGATTTGCTTTTAAAGTCCATTCTGTTTACTGTGCCTGTGTCTGGCAAGTCTGTTTTTATATTAATTTTAAAATGGAAGCATAATTTATTGCTTAGTCATTGAATTCTTTTAAAGTTGTTTAAGGTTGCTGTGAAAATCAAGTGTAGGGGAACTGGCCACCTTACCAAGATACTTCACTAGTATTTTTGATGTGCTTAGCATATGCCTTGTTAAGGAAATATGTGTGATTATATTATTTTTTCCCGCAATAACCTTTTTGGCATTATACAAATTGTTTTGACATTGTGACAGGACTCAATGGTGCTTATGAACAGACTGGATCCAAATTTCCAAGTCTGAGGTCCATTTGCTTCTCACTTACATTGGTGTTCAGACAGGTCCTGTGGATCATCCTCCCAGGTTAACAGACTGTGGACCACTGTGTCGCCCTCTGAGGTTAAAACACAGTAATGGCCTATTGGCTATGTATACATATGTGCATTTGTGGGGGTTTGTGTATATAATTAATTTATTTGTTTTGTATTATAAATGAATGGATGGATGATGTATTTTTCTTACTGAGAAAAGATGAATGCCTTTACATGTTTGTAAGTTGTATGCCTTTTGTAAACCAAAGGAAAGAAAGAATGCTAAAATTGCTGGATAACTTCAAGGAAGTCAAAAATGTGAACAGCACTTGTAATTGGCTGTACAATAAAAATTTATTCCACCCCTATGTCATGGCAGTTCCTCTGCAGGAGCTACATAGCAAGGTTTAACTTGGTGGATTAATATGATTTATTTACTTTTTTGAATCCTATGGAAATGGAATTTGGCTCATTACTGAAATGTCCTTCAAAATATTTCCGAATAAGCACTACACCGAGAATTATTTGCAGTTTTATTCCAGCATAATTTTAAAAGTATTATAATTCTGTGTAAACACTTGTTTTAATACAGTTTTTTTTAAAAGTTTTGTAGTGCAGCTTTATTATATTTGTTAAATATGTAAACCGTGGTGCATAAGTTTTGGATCACCTTAAATTTTTTTTCTTAGTTAAGAAATTGCTGCATTTGACATTTAATGCAATGTCTGAATTCAGGGGTATAAATTAGTTTTTTTTCTCTCTCTCTCCTAGGAATTTGTACATTAAGTACTTTAACATTGGCTATGCAAAATAAATGGGTAAACCAATCATATCAAACCATGCTTAAATTTTTCTAACAGCAGGTGCATTAACTGAAAAGTTAAAAGGTACCAATAATCAGGGCAGTTTTGGCAGGAGTTGCCTAGATTACAGAACTACAGTACTACATCCATGGTCGCGCAAGGAGGGTAGTGTATTGTCATGTCATGTCAACTTTTGCCTTCCTGAGAATGAAATGCCTGCATTCACAAATTAGATATTTTATTTCAAGAAACAAAGGTAAGTCTAAATTTAATCTCATGGCTTTCTCATTTAATTTCAACTTGGCTGGCTAGCTATGAATGTAATTCATTCATTAAAGCTATCAATCTGTGATGTTTAACATTTTATCTATCAACATAACATTAAGCTGTATTTGCAGTAACATTTTAGCAACCTTGTTAAGTAATTTATTATAAGCTATCATTGCTGTTATACAGCTTCTATAGTGCTGCTGCTGTGCGTGAGAGACCCTTGTTGTACAAATTCAAACAAAACATAAATGTTTCATAGTTCACGGTTTCATGCTGCAAATTGGACCGAAACTCAAGAGTCAGCAAAATTCATGAAATTAATATTTCAAAAGGCTGTAGTTTAAAAACTGTTAGAGGTACCGACCAAATATCTGTAATTTATCTACAAGGCTGGTAAAGAAGCGCCTGTGATTTTTTTTTTTTCTTTCTTCAGGACAATCTGAGAGGGTGACGTGGGAAATTTTCCTCAAACTGTGTGATTTGATGTGGATTGGCTCTGATATCTGATAAATCAAACACAACTCAGATTTCTATATGGTACATTGATATCTATAGGTTAGAAAAAATCCTCATTAAAATTGGACACTTTAACAATAACTGTATACATTTTCATTTATTTTCACAGCAGTATCTTCTGACCTAGAAGATCCACAGTACAATGCTACTGTTTTCACAGGTGCTTTATTTATCCCAACGGAAATTCAGGCAACATGCATTCCCATACTGGGATTCAAACCTGGGCCGCCTGGGTAAAACCAGAAATCCTAACCGCTAGATCATATGAGACCACATATTTGCATATTTAATATTTTGGAGAGGCATAATCAATTTGCTTAACATATGTAAATCACGTTTATGCAAAAGCATAGGATTGTAACGATAGTCTACTTACAGTTCAGTTTAATAGATGATTCAGGGCTCACAGTTAGATACACTCACAATATATTCAACAAAATATGATGAAAACAAACGGAGATCACATGGTTCTTATTTATTCGTTTTTAGGCATGTACATTTACAAAAAAGTTGTTTTAAAACATTTTGTTCTTGCAGTTTATTCAGTAAAATCACAGAGTCCACTGCAAAATGCAGAAAAATCTCAGAGCAAAACTGAAATTGTGTCAATTGCATCCTCGTTCATTAACATTAATAAATGATTTTGTGCCACGGTGCATTGTTACTCTTATACAATGTGCATCATCATCTTTTTGAATTGCTAAATATCATACCATGCATTGTACTGTGCATTGTTATACCCCTAGCTGTAATGCCCAAACTTTCTGTCAACTGTATATGTATTTCACGGCGAGCAAGATGAGATAGGCAAAAACACAGTTTCCCTATGGAAATAAAGGACCATTGTCTTTTTTATATGTTAGAAAACTTTGCATCACACTTTAATTCCTGATATTAAATGGAAATGAGGTAAACTTTGAACATTACAGTTAATTAAATTATTTTATGTCATTTATGTCTTACTTTTTTATGTAACAAATTGTAGACTTGTTAACAAGGGTCAGTTTTGCTGAGGTATGATCTGTCAAGCAGGTTTTAAAGGCACTGTTACAGGGAACTTGGGGAGTCTGATGTTCTGTAAAGTTCAAAGTGAGAGTCAGAGCCCTGTATTCAACATGCAACATACAAGTGGCAGGACATGCAAAATCAATCTACAGGCAAGACAAATGTGCTCTAAAGCAGGGCTGCTTATTCTTGCTCCTGGAGATCAAGGCAGTGTCCAAATTCAGGGGCTGCATCCTTCAAAGGACGCAGTCTACGAAGGCATAGCCTTTGTAAGTTGCGTTCCTCAAAAGTCGCACAGAAAGCGTTGTCAAATGGGACGGTCTGTCCTATGGATAATTTCCTGTTTGTGTCACCAGCTGTTCCCACCCTTACCCTTCAGTCACAAAGCGGTGCTCCTATTGCCTAGCTGGGACATACCCGCTTCACTATATGCAATGAAACTTGGGAAATGGTGAGCTGCGAAGGACCCATCAGGTGGATCATTCATGACTCAGCAAAAGAAGTACATGATTCTAGACTGCATTTGAAAAAGCCTTCGAAATGGGCAACCTTGTCGCACCACAGTGATGCACTGGGTCTTCAAACACAGCTTTAGAAGAATGTAGCCCTAGGGCTTAGGTGTAGCTCCTGATACGGATAATCAAGACCTTTAGTAGCATTTCAGTATTACAGCCAGCTATGTTGAAGCTAAGCTCTGCAGGACTGAATTTATTCAGAAGCAGGAATGAGCAACCCTGCACCGACATCAGGGCTGTGCAGCACATTCCAGTTACTTTTTACTTTCTGTGCTGTGAATGTGTTGTTTAGTGCACTGCAAGTTGCAGACAAGTCTTGCTGACAATTTAACACATGCTATTGTTATTCTGCACACAATTTTTACTTGTCCAGGTTTTTCCTCAATTTTAATTAATTGAAAGCAGCTTTATGTGAACAAATGCCCATTCAAACAGGATCAGACTGGAAAGTAGTAAAAATGATAAATGTGGTTTAAGGAACTGATGCGCACAGGTAATATTTTCAACTGATAGATATGTGTACTGCATGCTACATGGGGAACCTAGCAGGTGCCTTTTACAGTAGATGTGCACATAGGCCATGGCTGTCTCTGCTGTCTGGAGTTTGACAAGGCAATGTGGTGTCAGGTCTCCAACATGCTTGTATAAGAAAACAACCGCAGTAATCAACAAACAGTAATTCTACAGAATAAAAAAATGCTTAAATTAAAACATTATTAAAGACAATACACTAAATACATTAAAATGCATCAGCATTGAGCTGTTTTAAATTACTGCATAGTTCATTTAATTTCACTTCAGGACACATTATCAATATGTAATCCAACAGCCAGCAGAACAGCTCCTAGAGATTTATACATAACTACATCAATATATAACTGCTGCAATAAAAATGGTGTTAACAATATTTGTCATGAAATAGACAAGAGTCACGCACATATTGCTGTAGACTGTGTAGTCAAGATGTAAGGTGCAGGACACTGAGGAGCGGATATTCTGCCGAGAGACTTGTGCTTTTACATGGGAGTTGGTTCACCTGAGGTCCCATCAACGCACAGCGAAGCTTTTAATACTGCAGGTTCAGTCAATACTGTTGGTGGACCAGTCGTACGGCATGTAGCTCACTTTGTATTTGGTTGCTGCCAGTATGGTCTGAAGACTGGACTTCTTTGGTGATTCCCTCATATGATTTACGATCCAGTTTAGTAACTGTGTAAGAAATCGCCAGATGATAAACACATTTTTATATGCACACCACAATTGAGTATTGCCCATTGAGTATGGTATTTGCATGTACAGTATTCAATGAATTTAAAGGTAAGAACTGAACATTTTGTTGCAAGGCTAAAATAGTGGCTGTTACTCTACCTCTTCATCAGTGTCTCCAAAGTCCATTTTGTACCACTTGAAGATCTGGCTGAGCTGAACTTCTCCTTTCACGGCATCGACCATGCAGCTGTTGTCAGTTTCCAGGAAGGCTTCAGCAGAAGCATGGAGCTGGCTGTTCACGTCCTGTTGTGTTTGCCAAATACTTGTCACTTTTCATGGGCTTGAGAGCAAGCAAAAACCTAATGTCACCCAAATCCATGTACTTAATTTCACCTCAGAGTTGACAGACTATCTATGACAGGTATTGCCATATTCTTGGGGACCACTAACAACAAACTCACAGTTTTCATAGCGCATCATTTCTCATATTTTATTGAAAAGATAATCTGGGTGTAAAGTCAGAGTTAGGATGTTAATTCAATTTAATTTTGAAAGCTCTATATTGGAGGCCTGAGGACAAAAGTTACCAACACATGGCTCATGAAAATATAATAAAAAAAATGACACCAGTTGAAAAAAATTTAAATATTAAATAAAAAAGCTTACTCTGTATTTAAAGCTTACTCTAGAAAGCAAGCTTACTCTGTATATAAATCACACTTCACTGTTAAAGTCATTAATATTTCCTTTACCTTGGCTGTGTATGTTTTAATTGGAGGGCATCCCTTGGCACCATAGTTCAAGGCAAAGTGAACAAGGGGCTCTGGATCAGGAAGTGCCACCTGAGAAAGCAGTCAAACCAAGATGAAAATCTTTTACATATCACAAGACACTCTAGATTCCTTTTCATTGAAGTTATAAAAAAGGCCTGATTAATAGTACAGTACTTAACCCAAGTGACCTGGAGTCGTGGGTCACTGCCAGAGAAGGGCTTCCATAACTGTGCTATGCCCCTTCTGTTCCCCCGTAGCACACCGTTTTCAATGTCCTGCAACGTGAACAGCTCTCCCCCAATTAGGTAGCTCACATAGTTAAAGAACTGGAAGAAAGTAAAACAAGTGTCATGGTGACCATTTATATTGTTATATAAAGTTAACATTTTGTAAATGTCTTAGTAAAGCAGCTGGATTCGATGGATGAAACAAAGGTCTGAACCACATGACTATGTTTCCATGCTACAAAATAAAATGGTAGTCATCAGAGTTGCTCTTATAGGTCAGTAGTTCAAGCTGTGGTTCAATGTGGTAAAGGTACAGTATTTACCAAGCTGGTTGGCTGATATTGTCTTGTAATAATGCTAATCCTCTTCCTGAGTGATTTTTTCCCCATACACTTTAGCCTGGACTCTACCTGTGTAACAACTAACTTGACTGTGAGGGTGTTAATCTGTTAACTTGAAGAACTTCTGGTGGTCACTGCCTTGAATAGTTGACTGTCTGGTTCTAACATGGTCACTGCCTGTACCAAGGCCCTGCAACTAGGAATAGGTATGCACTGGAAGCCGTCTCCTTCCATCTAATCAACTTACCCAACATACCCCTAGACCTAGATTTTCCTTAGGTGGTATGGCACAACCCCATGGGAATCTTTCTGTCAGTCAGTCTGCCAGCAAATGCCAGAGAGTACTCCCCACTGGTCCCCTGATGCAAAACCTGGCAATACTAGGGTGGTGGCTCTGTGCCTGAAATCAGAAGGTCACTGCTTCAAATCCTGTGGCTAGGAGAGGAATATCACCATTGGACCTTTGAGAAAGGCCTTAAACTCCGGTTGTCCAGGGACACTGACTGACCACGTTCTCTGATCCATCACTTTAGACAAAGGCGTCTGCTAAATAAATAACTGTATATAGGCCTTAGACTAACCCTCCAAGGGGTCTTCAGCAAGGAAAAAGGATAGAATGCTGCTACCACACTGCCCATATGACTGTTGCTTCTGTGTACCTCTCCTCCTCAAAGATGACCATTTATTTTCCATTCCTGTGATCAAGGTTGTGTCCTCGATGCTCTTGCCATCTTTTTAGCTTCCATGTCCACAGCTGAAGCAGGCTTTTTCTTCATGGGCAAGTAGGAGGCCCGAACCCACCCCTTCATTGATTAGCATCTTTTCAAAAGCAATGTTCAAGAATGTATACCCTTTCCCTTGGTTGACCTTTGCCTTTGAGAAACCTAGATTGAGCAACTTCAACAAGCTTAATCTGGACAATGCTTACTACCTAGTGCAACTCCATGAGAAGAATATGTGGATGGCATACAATGTCCCAACTAAGCACTATGAGTATCCGGTAATGTTTTTTGTTTCATCAGTCCTCCAGCAGTCTTCCAGGCCCTGTGGAATGACGTCCTGCAAGATGTGCTGAATTGTGGAGTCTTTTATTAGATGGATGACATCCTCATCTACTCCTGCACCAAAAAGGAATGCATTGAGCTGATAAGGCAGAAACTCAAATGGTTGTTCAGCACGCTGAGAAATGTTTGTTTTATGTAGGGCTGTCAAAATTGACACGTTAACGCGGATTAATCCAGCATCCTGATTAATCTGATTAAAAATATTAATGCATTTAACCCATTTGCAGGGCAGAATGACTCAAAATCCCTGAAATGCAGCGTTGCCAACTACTTCTTACCTGAACTTTCCTCAACGCTGCATTTCAGGGATTTTGAGTCATTCTGCGCTGCAGATGGGTTAAATGCGCTAATATTTTTAATCAGATTAATCACGATGCTGGATTAATCCGCGTTAACGCGTCAATTTTGACAGCCCTA